>JAWNPU010000093.1:1135000-1737500 GCA_035047325.1 Drosophila vallismaia
TTTATATTTATATTTATATTTATATTTATATTTATATTTATATTTATATTTATATTTATATTTATATTTATATTTATATTTATATTTATATTTATATTTATATTTATATTTATATTTATATTTATATTTATATTTATATTTATATTTATATTTATATTTATATTTATATTTATATTTATATTTATATTTATATTTATATTTATATTTATATTTATATTTATATTTATATTTATATTTATATTTATATTTATATTTATATTTATATTTATATTTATATTTATATTTATATTTATATTTATATTTATATTTATATTTATATTTATATTTATATTTATATTTATATTTATATTTATATTTATATTTATATTTATATTTATATTTATATTTATATTTATATTTATATTTATATTTATATTTATATTTATATTTATATTTATATTTATATTTATATTTATATTTATATTTATATTTATATTTATATTTATATTTATATTTATATTTATATTTATATTTATATTTATATTTATATTTATATTTATATTTAATTTATATTTATATTTATATTTATATTTATATTTATATTTATATTTATATTTATATTTATATTTATATTTATAATTATATTTATATTTATAATTATATTTATAATTATATTTATATTTATATTTATATTTATATTTATATTTATATTTATATTTATATTTATATTTATATTTATATTTATATTTATATTTATATTTATATTTATATTTATATTTATATTTATATTTATATTTATATTTATATTTATATTTATATTTATATTTATATTTATATTTATATTTATATTTATATTTATATTTATATTTATATTTATATTTATATTTATATTTATATTTATATTTATATTTATATTTATATTTATATTTATATTTATATTTATATTTATATTTATATTTATATTTATATTTATATTTATATTTATATTTATATTTATATTTATATTTATATTTATATTTATATTTATATTTATATTTATATTTATATTTATATTTATATTTATATTTATATTTATATTTATATTTATATTTATATTTATATTTATATTTATATTTATATTTATATTTATATTTATATTTATATTTATATTTATATTTATATTTATATTTATATTTATATTTATATTTATATTTATATTTATATTTATATTTATATTTATATTTATATTTATATTTATATTTATATTTATATTTATATTTATATTTATATTTATATTTATATTTATATTTATATTTATATTTATATTTATATTTATATTTATATTTATATTTATATTTATATTTATATTTATATTTATATTTATATTTATATTTATATTTATATTTATATTTATATTTATATTTATATTTATATTTATATTTATATTTATATTTATATTTATATTTATATTTATATTTATATTTATATTTATATTTATATTTATATTTATATTTATATTTATATTTATATTTATATTTATATTTATATTTATATTTAAATTTATATTTATATTTATATTTATATTTATATTTATATTTATATTTATATTTATATTTATATTTATATTTATATTTATATTTATATTTATATTTATATTTATATTTATATTTATATTTATATTTATATTTATATTTATATTTATATTTATATTTATATTTAAAAATATATATTCTGCGAACCTGGCGTGCTTCTATGTAAGCCTCTACAAAGAAATGACCTATTCCAAACCTATTCCTTCCAGTCTTATCAAACGGTGCAGTTATCCTGCATAATATAAAAGTACATTTTGAAAAAATGTGTTCCACATATATGTAGGATATTTATTGATTACACAATTGTTTATCTTAATAATATTTAGTTATAATAGTTTGGTTATAATAGTTAGTGTCTAATAAAAAGATGACTCGTGCCAACACTTCTTGATCTCCGGACATACGACGACTACACAACTTTGCCTTACTCCGGACACGACAACTTTTCGGCTTGACGATCTTTTTCTTACTTCCCCAATTTCAACTCGGTCTTTTCTTTCTTGACTCCCTCTTCCACTTCTCACGCTCACGACGCCACCCCTTGCGATGACCATCGATCGTCGCATATCGATAACCATCGTTACATTCGGCCATCCTGATCACTTTCGTCTGACCCAGACGACCATAGATCCTCACTTGTAGACGCGTATTTCCATAGCTTCATATTCTCTGAACATGTTGCAGTTATTGTAGGACCTTCCACCTGAGCTGCTTTCCGTACATCGTAACAGCCGTTTCTTTTTACCTTAGTTATTTCATATGGCCCGAGAAAACTGCTAGCTAGTTTGTGAATTGTTTTTTGCAATGCAAAATGCCCAACACTGTGTGCATCCGCCATAACTTCATGATCCGCTCCGCGTTGCTTCTCCTCCAGCTGTTTGCGCAGCACCTGGAGCTGCTGCTCCAGTTCCGCGTTCTCCTGACCGCGCTTCTTCAAATTGAGGGCATACTTCTTGAGCTTCTCCCTGAGCTCTCGCGCCTTCTGTTGCTGGAGACCGGCGATCTCCTTATCCTTCTCCTCACAAAGCTGCTCCAAGTGCTTGATTCGCTCTTCCTGGTCAGGCGGATTCTGTCGTAGCTGCTGCAGTTCCTTTTGGAGAGATTGAATTGTGGTATTCCGGTGATTGATCAGTTCCTTGGACTTTTCGAATTTGGTGGATTTCGACTCCAGTTGGCGCCGCAAATCCTCCAGAGAGGGCTGTTTGCCCACTAACTTCTCTTTCAGCTGGGACAACTCTTGCTGCCTTTGGTCAAGCTCCTTTTGTAGCCTCGCGACGTCCTGCTTGAGCTTGGCGTTCTCCTCCTTGCGCTGGCTACTCTCCTGGTCCATTTGGAAGATCTCCTCATCCGCTTCCTGGCGTTCGCGACGCAGTTCTTTGTTGACCAGTTCCTTCTCCTGCAACTGCTGTTTCAGCTGCTTTAGGTTGCGACGATTCTCAATGTTCGCATTTATCTCGGCCTTGATTTCCTCGTTCAGCTTGACCACCTGCTGCTGCAGTTGCTCCACTTGCTCTTGATTATCTTCCTGGGGCTTTGTTTGCTCCTCTAGCACGATCTTCATCGACACCGGGCATTCAGCGTTGTTTTCGGCTGGCTTGTACTCTGCTATCATTGATTCGATCATCGGATTGTACTGTGGAGAAGCATCTATGTTACTACCAGTCTCAACAATATTGTAAATACTTAGCTCTTTTGATTCAGCGCATTTCGGCCGCGCTGACGCCTTTGTAAAGATGAATTCTCCGTCATTCAAAGTCACGCATCACGCGATGCAAAGTCAAAGCCAAGTATTACGTCGTTCTCGATGTGATTGTTTGGTATCACAACAAACTTTTGTATGGCTTCGATCCCGTCAACTTGTACTCTGCCCATAAATGAACCTAGCGGCTGCGTCTTAACGTTTCCAAGGCCTCGTATAACGGAATCACACTTCTGCATCACAGTACTTTGAAGTTTATTGTACAAAGACTGACATACGATTGACACATCGGATCCTGTGTCCACAAGGCAGGCGACCTCTGTACCGTTCAGCAAGACTACTTTCAAGCGCTTAGTATCTTTTACGACTAGAACACTTTTTACAGCTTGTGGACAATTTGAAGATATATGACCGCTGCCTGCACATTTAAAACATTTTGTTTCTGCCTTGCAGTCTTTTCTCATGTGTTCATTAGATCCGCAGTTGTAGCAACGAATACTTTTTCCATCGGTTAAATTTTGTATGCCACCACTGTATTGCTTTTGCGGTTTTTCGATAACACACTTGCTCTCGTACAACTCATATTTTTCCAACAGTTCGCTGTATGACTTGCAGCCGTACAATGCAAATTTGAATTCGCTTTTAATATCCAGCCCATCAACTATATAAGCGATAATAGACTCAACATCGACTTGTCCAAGTGCTGCAATTTTTTTCATTATTAGCATGTATTCGTGCATGCTTTCGTCGCTCTTCTTCTTCCTGTGCGTCAACTTTGCATGTACATCGGCACTTTTCGATGCGCGCCTAAATTCGCCAATTAGGGCATTTTTAAGTTGCTCATATGTGCTCACCAACTCTGACTCCAGAAACAACTTGGCCATTTTAACCATTTTTCCTCGTGCCTGCACATATCGTTGTTTTTCCGTAATCTCATATGCATCTGCATTCTGCTCAAAATTTTCAAGCCAAATCTCCACTGGGATGTTGACGCCATCGAAGTCGGGTACAATTTTTGCAAAATTGTCTGCAGTTACTTTCGGCTCTTTCTGGGTAATTTCATCAGCTTGAATCTTAAGAGTAAGCAGCTGAATTATTTGTTGTAGATTTTTGTTACTTTCTGCTTGCATCTTTTTTATTTGGTCTGCACACACTTCTGATAGACGCTGCTCTTCTGCATTTTCATTTTCGTCTCCTCGCTTTGCCACCGACCGTGTGACGGCACCATATCGCTGTCCCTTTTTCCCCTCCTCACTCATGCTTTCGTATTCGCTGCTTGACATCAACTCAAATTTATTCACCACGATTCTAGGAGTTTCTAACCGACGCCAACCAACTTGCGTAATTTCACAACTTTTTATTTACAACTTTATATTTGGCACTTTTAACGTGCCACAACTGTTCAACTTTCTGCACTTTACAAATGGGTCAACTTTTTATTGTTTATACGGACGAGCCACCAAATGTAGGATATTTATTGATTACACAATTGTTTATCTTAATAATATTTAGTTATAATAGTTTGGTTATAATAGTTAGTGTCTAATAAAAAGATGACTCGTGCCAACACTTCTTGATCTCCGGACATACGACGACTACACAACTTTGCCTTACTCCGGACACGACAACTTTTCGGCTTGACGATCTTTTTCTTACTTCCCCACTTTCAACTCGGTCTTTTCTTTCTCGACTCCCTCTTCCTCTTCTCACGCTCACGACGCCACCCCTTGCGATGACCATCGATCGTCGCATATCGATAACCATCGTTACATATATGCTTTAGCTATGAATATAATCAGCTTTCGCTTAAGGCAAACCGAGAGCTTACTTCAGCCACTGTAAATAAATTTTAATCGTAAAAGCTGTATAGGGCAGTTTTATAGTTTTATCTTTTAGTGTTAGCTGCCAGGGTTATTATTATTAAAAGTAAGTTTTAGTTTAAAATGTGAGTAATTGAAAAAGGGACTTTTCATGTGTGTTCCTGAAAGTATGAGGCGTAAAAAAATTCTTTGAAATTATTTAACAGCTGTAACACTCAAGTTTTTTCACGCGTAAATAACGTTACCATATTTTCCAGTTGTGTCGGAAAAAACACTGTTAGAACAAAACGAAACCAAACTTTATGTTAACCGATTTTTGTTTATCCAAATACACGGTTTAAACTCGTGTTTAAGTTTTTCAGGGAAATTTTTAAGTATTCACGCACAAAATTAGTTAAATTAGACTAAATGTTTGCTCAACTTACAATATGGAATGGTTTATAAAGGTTGGGCCTTTTTCTCCTTATCTCCCATAACAAAACCGAATTGTCGAGAATGAGCTTGATTTTATTTCAATTTCGAATTCCACTATCGATTTAATCTCAGTTTTTTTAACAGAACAGAAATCAGTAGTCAAATTTTTTCCGCTAATATAGCAATTTCGCTCGAAAATTTAAGTTGTGCTACTGATACCGAAACTTTCAAGTTTTTAACAATTTCATTAGCCTCTCCAACGTTTGCTTAGGGATGAAAATTTGTGTACCACCTCTGTACATCTTTATAACGTCCGATACTGTAAGACGTTTGGATTACCCAGGCATGTCTGCTGTGAATAGGGTGTAAAGAACGGGGCCCAGTACACTACCTTGGGGGACTCCAGCATTGATAACGCGGTCGTGTGAAGTCGAACTGTTGCACCTGGTTGAGAACACTCTTTTGAAGAGATAAGATTCGAACACTTTGTGCGTGTTCTGGGGAAGCAGTTTTGTTATTTTGTACATTAGTCCTTCCAGCCAGACTCGCTCAAATGCTTGTGCAACATCTAAGAATATAGCTGAACAGTATTCCCGGTGCTCAAAAGCGGTACGAATTTCGTTTGTGATGCGATTGACCTGTTCGATCGTTCCATGATTTTTGCGAAAGCCAAACTGATGCGATGGTATTGTATTTCGCCTTCTTAAGTAAGGAGTTAGTTGTTTTAAAAATGCCTTTTCAAACAGTTTCGAGAGACACGTTAGGAGACTGATTGGTCTGTAGGATGGGAATCATTACTATGACCGCCTTTTTCCACCTTTGGGGATAGTATCCAAGTTTCGTAATAGCGTTGAAGAGATGGCATAAGGTCAGAACCGCACACGGTGGGAGTTCTATGATCATTTTTGGTGCCACCAAGTCATGTCCAGGTGATTTTTTGGGATACGTGTTGCTATTTTTAGATGTTCTTTAGCCGTTGGGGATCTGTGATTCTGCCATTCTCTTCTTAGTCTTCGTTTTTCAAGTACTAGCTGTTCGATTTCACGATTTGTCTTGCTATGATTTGTCATTTTGTGTGTGTCTGGAGGTGTAGAGGCCTTGGCAGCAGCAACAAGTGTTTCCTCTATCGATTTGACCAGGCGATCAACATCCTCGTCGGTGGATACTGTTATTGCAAGGTCAATGAGATCCGGTAGCTTATTTGGATCTGCTTCATTTATTTATTGATACTAAATAAATAAATTGTAAGCATGTCTAAGGGTACAGGGTATTTTGCAGTCGGGAAACTCGACTGCTGCTCCCTTACTTATTAAATAATGTTGCTGTACCCCTGAACGGTTGCTTAGTATAGATATACAACTGTACCCTTTCCCACTGCCCACTCTTTTATCCTAATTGCCCATTGACCTGACTTCTTGAAAACGAAATTGGAAAAATGAAATCCAAACTCAGCCGGGCAAACGGAATCAGTTGATTTGCTGCTATGTAACTAAGCGATCAAAAATGGTATACCTTTCGTGTTTTTGGAAATAGCGGCCTGCGACTTTATTCCAGAGCTCGGTCTGCTCTCTAACACAAACGAAAAACACGATGCACGTGTGCTCTCGATCTGAACAGAACTTTTCGTTTCTCTGTGTTTTGGTTTTCGGTTAACTGCTCTCAGTTTCGTGGTTCTTGATATGCTCACTGAAGAGCAATCCAAATGAACGCTCCCTCATTGAGGCAGATGAGCGAAAAAACGAAAGGCTCATCGTAAACGGTCTTTTGATTGCAGTGCCTTTTAAACAAAGTTTAGCAACAATTTTAACATATGTATTTATTAGATGTAAACATTAGATTTATTACTTATTCAGCATTAAGCTTTACAACTAGTAGCGAAACCCTTCGCTATCAAGAAATAAAAAAGGCTTTCCATCGGTGGTCACAATCTTAATAATCGAAGAGACGATTGATTCTTCACTGGTTTCATATGAAATTTTTCTTTTTTTCATATTCTGTTGAATTTCGTCGTCATCAATCTCGAATTCATTAATAAGATCTCTTAAGATTACGCTAAGTTCTTAAGCAAAGCTTAGCTCTTGACTCGAAAGCTCCGATACTGTTACATTAAAGCGGGCATACGTAATAAGTAAGTTACTCCAGTATAAGTTAACTGGACTAATAGACTAATCATTCGCATATACACACACTTATACAAATGCAAAAGACTTTTATTTTCTTCGCTCGTTGCAAAACGGTCAGTGAATGAGCAGAACAAAAGGGAAACACGAAATTGGTTTTTGGTTGAGCACAGACCGTTCATTCAAGAGACACTGGTGAACGGCTCTTGTCTGACTTTTTGCGCAAGTGGTGCGTAAAGAACTGTTATTTGGTGACTGCAAGAAATGGTCAACTGTTATTTGCGAGCTCTGCTTCATTCAAAGTTCTCTGATTCTGACGGTGTACTATACTCACTATACTATACTATACTCAATATTTCTACTTAATTCATAATTGGAAGTTCACTTATTTCCCGTATGAGCCAAAAAAATATAAATAAAAATGTTAATCCTACGTAATTTAAGGTATGTATAGTGTTTGGACCCTGGTGTAAAAAATAGTCTGAACTCTGAATTTAAATTTGGATAATAAAATGATAAATTAATTACATTTTTGCGGCAAACCTTGTGGCTTGTCGCTCTTTAATTTCGCAATAGTTCTAATAAATTTTCAACACAATTCACTAACTATACCTACTCAATGTAATCTACTATAAGATACGTTATTCGGTGGCAACGTTGAAGTATAACTGGCCGCTTTACGGCACCATTCGATTCGACCTTACGTACGTAGCTAACTTTTGGCGTCAAGGTGGAGCGAGCATTTGAATACGGGACATTAAATATCTTGCCATTCTTTTACAAACAGCAGGTTTTATCGATGAAGGACTTACACTGACAAACTCAATGGAACTCCGATGGACGGAGTGTACTTCAGCGCTATCTCATTATGGGACTGGACTAAACATTACTAATAACGGTTCCAACTTTCATGTGGTTATCATAATTAAGCCACAACCTGGGGTTACTTTTGATTGTCTGAGCTTATTCTGAGCATAATATGCGTTCAGAATATGCGTTTTTCAATTTTGATTAACAGATAGGACTTGAAATTATTTGACAATCATAGCCCCAAAACCCTTGCTATCAATTCCATTCTTGGTACCGATGTAGGTTTTAATGAGACTACTCTGTACTTTAACGCCACCAAGGTGCACAGAATTTCACCGCCTGCAGCCTTTGCAAGCCCAACACTTGAACCTGAAGTTCTTATTATCTACCAAGATATTTCCCAGCTATTTTTGGTCAAAGAAGAAACAGAAACATGGTCAGTCGCTATGCCTTAATTACTTACTGTTTGGACTTGATTGTCATGCACTCCACGCCATAAGCGTTTCCCCCGCACTATTTGGTATAAATTTAGCAGCGATCTTTGGTAACTTGGATAGAACTACATTATTACTCAGACTGTTGACAGTATGTGCAGTCAGGATGTGATAAAGTGCAGACCTCTGTTGCATATAGGAAGCTGTTATCCATTGGGTATTCCCGATTCTTGAGTTCATTAGACGCGCAATAAATTTATGCGCTCCACTACACTCTTGTGACATTTCATGACTTATTTGGTTTATATGACACGAACTGACCATCTTTTTTTTTTTTTTTTTATTATTCCTTACGGTAGGAAAATTAAAATCTTCCAAAGATACCACCTACCGTCCGTAGCTGGCATGCACGATTCATAACCCGCTTAGTAGAGTTATGCCTACGTACTAAAAACAAAAACCTCCGTATGCTCTTCCGTCCTTTGCAAGCTCACCGGGACTTCCAGTCAAGTTATTTCTTCGGTGAGCAGGATGTGGAGCCTGGTTGTACTCCCTTCCTTGTTGATTGGCCTAGGGGCGCGTCTCCTTCATCCCTGGTGTCACTGGGTATTTGTTCTCCTGCCATCGTATATCGTGCACTTCGCCTGTATTAGCCTTCGGCTCTGTTGGCCATCTCGTCGGTTCGGATCCGCTTCATCATGTCTCTGATGATGTTGTGTCCTCGCTCCCAAGAGTCGCTGTTATCCATCATGGCCGCGATCAGGCCACCAGGGCTGAGCGGGGCACCGATCAGCGCCCTTAGCTGCGCCCTCTTCTCCGTGAACCTGGAGCAGTGCATGAGTACATGCTCTGCTGTTCCCTCAGCATCGGGGCAGTAGAGGCATTGAGCTGCCTCTACGTGGTAGAACCGGAGTAGGTACGCCCGAAAGCAGCCATGGTCCGTGAGGAACTGGGTAAGGTGGTAGTCCAGTTTCTTGTGGCGGCAATTGGCCCACGTCGTTAAATCGGGGATGAGTTGGTAGGACCACCCCCCGTTGCGATGTTATCCATCTGTTCTGCCACTCTCCCATCAGTCGCTTGTGAGCCTCCAGCCGTGTAGCACCTTCTCGTACCTGACAAATGGCCTCTCCAGGTCGATTGGCGGCAAGCCTGCCAGTGCTAGTGCTGCGTCTCCGGATATGGTCCTGAATCCTCTGATGAGCCTAAGGGCCATAGACCGTACCACAGCCCGAGCTCCCTTCAAGTAAGTGGCTTTCTTGGTGGCGTTGCTCCATATTGGTGCTGCATAGAGCAGCGTTGCCTTGGCTACCGCTACCAGTAGTTTCCTTGCCAGGTAGTTTGGTCCTCCTATATTGGGCATGAGCCTGGACAATGTCGCAGTTGTTATTGCTGTTTTCCTGCTTGCGTAGTTAGCATGAGCTTTAAAAGCTAGCCTGTGGTCTATCATTACTCCCAGGTATTTTAAGGAGTCTTGTGATGCCACCTGTGTTCCATTGACCGTGATCACCATTCTTTCCACCTTCTTCCTTCTGCTTAGTAGGACTGCCTCGGTCTTGTGCGCCGCAATTGCTAAGCCGGCTTTCTCTAGCCAGTCGATGGCCATAGTAATTGTCGCGTTGCACTTCTCTTCGAGGACTACTGCTGTTGGCCGCCATAGAGTGGTCTGCCTTGGGAATAGTTTTTCTACTATGCTGGCCAGAACCTCCGGGTCAGTTGGGGTTGCCTCTCTCTTCCTTAGCTTGTTGGCTACGAGTTTGTAGGCAAGTCCCCAGGGTATCTAGCAGTTACTTATAGGCCCGCGCTTTGGCAGCCAATATGCCGTGCTTAAACTCGGAGCGTTTTCTTCTAAAAGCCTCCACGAGTTCTGCATGCTGGCTGCTGCCTCTGGTTCGTTGCGCCCTTCTTCTTGCCGTTAGGCATTCCGAGCGTAGCTTGCTTAAGTTGGCGCTCCACCAGTACACTGGTGACTTGCGCTGCTCTTTTTTCTTCCTGGGCATGGTTGCATCGCACGTTGCCTCAAGCATCTTCATGAGGTCGGTTGCCATTGAATCTGCGTGTCCATTTGGGATTCGAAACGCGTCGATTTGATATGACAGCATATCTTCGTCGATCTTCCTCGAGTCCCAGGCTTGCCCGACTGATCCTCTCTGCCGCCTCCAAGTCGTGCCCTTCGGTAGGATGCCGAAGGAAATCAGCGCGTGGTCACTTAGTGTTACAGTGTCGTGGACCGTCCAGCTCGCGTTGGCCACTAACCCTCTGCTGACGTAGGTGATGTCGATATAGGACGAGCCCCTATCGTTGTTGAAGGTTGGTTTGCAGCCGTCGTTTAGCAATACCAAGTCCAACATGAGCATTGTGTTTATTACTGCTCGTCCTCTGGGATTCGATATCCTGCTGCCCCATTCTACTGCCCATGCATTGAAGTCGCCCGCGATGATCTTCGGGCCGCGCCCTCTCGCGTGGCTGCCCAGCACTTCCATCATCTCCTCGAACTGTTCTGGGGTGTCGCTAGGGGGGGCGTAGCAGCTGTAAATATGCACTCCTTTTATTCTCGCATATGCTATTCCGCGCATCGGCGAGGCCGCCAATTCCTATATGTGCAGGTTGCTGCAGCACTTGATGGCTGCTTTACCGGTCTCGTCCAGTATCATTGTGGGGTTGCCACGGACGGGGTAATAGGGTTCGCTCAAGAGCATGATGTCTATCTTGCGCTCCGCCGCAGTTTGAGCCAGGAGGCTCTGATTGCTGCACAATGATTAACATTCAGCTGGACAATCTTAATTTGCTCCTGCATTATGGCGGGACTTCACTTCTTTAAGGCTGGCTCTGTATGTCGGGCACGCGAAACAGCCCGTCGGGTGGTTTTTATCCACTTCGTCGCTGCATAATAGGCACCTTGGTGGTGCCGCGCATCCCCTTGCCTTGTGTCCTCGTTCGCTGCATCGCAGGCAGCAGTCTGATCGATCGATCTGGCTGTCTGAGTCCCATCCCGCATCCTACTTGGTCCTTTGATGTCCTCTAGTTTCAGCTGGATGCCTTGAAATTGGGAGACAAGGCAGCTGTGTAGATCATCTGCTGTCGTGGCCTCGTCTAGTCCACTGCAGGATAGTGGTATTCTTTGCGCACCCGTACGAACCGAAGCCAAGTCTTTTAATGTTACTTCCAGCTCGGTCTTAAATTTGGGAACGCTGTCGGAGCCTTTCCCGTCTACCTCCAGCAGTAGTTCCCCTTGCTGAGTTCTACGGACTTTGCGAACATGTTTGCCCAGTTCGCTGAGGTTCGGGTCCTCTTTTAGTTTCCGGAGCATTTCCGCATACGAGGCATCTCCCGTCTTCTTTAAAATAAGTGCCTCCGGCTTCTTGCTCAGGCGCTTAGGCTGAACTTTTTTCCACTCGCCTCCAGTGCTAGCCTCCTTGGCTACGGATGCATAGCTGCGCGGCTTGGACGTATCTTCTTTGGGTATACCCTCTGTGCTCACCGCGGAGTAGTTGCCGCGCTTTGGTGCCTGTGCTTTAGGCGCCTGACCTTTGGGCATCTGCCCCTTTGGCAGTTCCCTTATTGGTGTAGACTTTGGTCTAGGCTTTTGGGGCTCAGTTTAGGTAGAAGCGGTCTTCGAAAGCTTCCCTTTAGAGACTCCTTCATAAAGCTCGATGGCCCTGTTGCTGAGAGCCGAGAGTTCCAGTAGATCACTCTTGTCGTCTATGATGACATGTCGCCGAACTTCGAACGCGGATAGTATCGCGTTGATTTTATTACCCATCCTGGCGAGGATGCTCCTTAAGTCTTCGTTTTAAAATCCCGCGGCGAATTCTAAGGGCCTTATGGGCGATCCCGTCGGTGATTTTCTTCCTTTCCTGTGCGACGGCACGCTGATGAAGTCCTTTGCCTTCGGGTTGCTGGTATTGTTAGCGCTGCTGGCTACAGTGGCCGAGTTGTTCAGCTGTGCAGCACTGCGGGGGCTAGTCGGTATATCCTCCAACACAACTGCCGGCGCAGCGGTTCCCGCGGCTAGATCTAATGGCCCTATAGGCGATCCGATTGGTGATTTTCTTCCTTTGCCGTGCGACGGCACGGTGATACCGTCCTTTCCCTTCTGAATACTCCAATTGGTAGCGCTGCTGGCTACAGGGGCCGAGTTGTCCAACGCTGCATCCCTGCGGCGGCAAGTCGGTAAATCCTCCAGCACCATCGCCGGCGCAGGGGTTCCGGCGTCCTGCACCGTAGCTCCTCCTCCTTTTGTTGGGGACCTTGATATTCTGGAGCTCCTCCTGAATGGGTCTTCATCAGTGGGGGCGGGGCCCCCCGCTGATCTGTCCATTTAGCTCCCGATCACCAGATCTGGCAGCACTGTTGGTCTACGATGAGTTGTCAGCTCCACCGGCTGATTTTACAGATGGGCCTCCCACCGCGAAAAGTGCGACCAAAAAAGAACAAAATGAGAAATTGTCTTTTGGACAATTATTCTTGTTTAAACACTTGCTTTTTGGTTTGGTTCGCTAAGCTGAACCATTACACGTTCCCACGATGTAGTAAAGGCTTGTTATAGCTGGGCTGACTCCGTATTTGCAATTTTTTCTCGCGCTGCGTTTGTAAACACGTCCGTATTAATCAAAAGCTTTTAAAGCTTCCACGAACTGACCATAGTTAATTACGTTTGTTCGGGTCCTGTTTTCAGGTATACACGATATACTGAAATCTTTATTTAAGCTTTGTTGACAAAATGATAATTTGAATATTTTTGTGCGCTTACACTTGTGGCTTACCGCATTCAATTTTACAATTGGGTTTACAAACTTTCATCTCAACACTAGTTCACTTAATTCAGTGTTTAAAAAATATTTGACAAATTGAAACTAAACGTTTTTTTTTGTTTTCAAATTGGACAATTAGCTTGTGGTTGCATTGCCAGCCCCGCCACAGATAGATTGGTGTACTGTTCGTAAGTTTTATTATTTCTTTTCTTTTCTCGAATCTTAAATTTAAAGAAGTAAAAATCGCTTTGTGCTTGACTACATTTTTCAATTGATTTTAAATCAAGAATGTGCATATTCTGTACGTATCATTACTTCCCATAAAAAATCTTGCAAATTTTTGTTTGCCTAATCGATGCGCCCACTAGATTTCGACTGACAGATACATATATTGACATTTTTTTATTTGTTCTGATAATGCATAATTATTATATAGTTACTTAAGTTCTATACAATTTTCATTTTCATTAGTATCATAATAATATAATGGTCCTATATTGCTGACTGGATAACTCCATTGTTGTGTATCGGCTGGTGACTGACGGGAATGAAGTGGGTGAAATGAATGCAGTTGTGAATTAACAAATTCTGGAAATGCAACCCGTTGTTGTATTTTTAAACTGCATGGTTGCTCTTTAAACAATAAAGATTTAGAGTAGCATTTTTCTCTCAGGAATTTTGAGCTGGTTGTTTTTGAAACACTTCTCGCGATAACGGTTTTTGAATTTTTCCGATGAGACATAATATTTAAATTTCTGTCAAGTTCAGTCGCTTCCTGAAATAAAAAATACAAGTTTGGTACAAATATTAGATTGTGGGAATAATACTGTTACCAATAAAAAGTAATAATATAATCAATGCACATAAGAAAACTATTCAAGAAATAGAACCAAATAAAATTTGGCAGTTATACAATATAGTAGACGGATCCGCATCTTTATATTAGAGGATTAAATTTCCATACACAAAAACATGAAAACTTTTCCAATCTTTCAATTTTATGTCGTTCATATAAGCCATTCAGACTTAAGTACTGCGTGCAAAGGAAAGAAGGTTATGTGCCATGTCAATAGCATTTAAACTGAGAGATAAGTTCGCTTAGAAAGAGACAGACACATACATTTATATCGATTTAAGAGGTGTCCCTATGGGACACTGTGACCAATTAATAAAAAACAAATTTATAACTCATAAAATAGATTCTAAAGATAGCGGGGATATGAATTCATTTTTCAAAAAGTTCTTTAAGTAAAATATATGTAAGTAAGATAGTTGGCATGTCCATGAATAGCGACTGGGCATCTCTGGAGTCAGCCGTCAACAGTCAGTGGTGAACGGTCGAGTCGTAAAGAGGTCAGGGAGAAATTGGGTCGTGGAAAAGTCAAGAAAGAAGTGCGTCGAGAGTCAGCCGTCGTGTACGTATTATGAATTGAATACGCTGTGTAGCCTATACACCTATTCCAATTTAAATACCTAAATTTAGAACCGCACTATTAATAACTGATATTATAAAATATCACATGTATATAGTGGAAGAAGTGTAGTGGGGAAATTTTTCTTTTTACTATAAAATTCAGAAAACATCCAGACTCTTTGTGGGAAAGGTAAGCAAAAGTAATTTTAGGAAATTTTTGTAAATTTAAACAAATGTACTGAATATCGGCTGACCCGTGATTCCGTCGATTACCTTTAACACCCTCTGCTTCACCGAAAAAAGAAATAACCAGATTCTGTAGCGTTACCCAATCTTTCAATGGGCGTGTTATTCTATTGGGATAATAAAAACTTAGATTCAACCTCTACTTAACTTTTCCAGCTTACATACCGCAGTATCTCCTCCCTTCACACTTGTCATCAATTACAAACACAACTATAAATTACAATACCGTACCGTAAGTGCACCCAAGGCAGTGTAAAGGCAGCCCAAGTGAGAGTGTCAAACGAGCATTCACTTGGCCCGCTCAAGTGAAGTTAGTACACAAATGCATGATCAGCGTTTCTACTCTAGCCAAATATTGACCATAACAAATTGCGCGCATATAACCCCCTTCCTTTAAGCGCTGAATAAAAGATACATATGTATAAGTGTAAATAATCATTAAATAGGCTAAGAGAACTTTATGTATAAACCGAGGCGTCCAAGGACAATCATTGAAGTAAATAAAAGGAGAGGCTCCCTCCTCAACAAAACCCTCCATTACCCTGGTCTACAGCCCAATAAATACAATCTGAACTAGACCATCTCATAAATGTACAAGAAATCAAAAACACAAAAGAGCACATTTTGACTCACTCATTTATTAAAAACATTGCAAAAACAGAAATAAAAAATACACCTTCCAAAAGGAAGGAAGTACCAAAACCACAAAAGACGTACCCCCCGGACTGCGAGAGAGTCTGGACCATGACCTGCCTGGACACTTGCTGGAGATACAAGTAAGAGTAAAGGCAACATCCATTAGCGGCAATTGGCCTTTTTTTTTTTTTTTTTATTATTCCTTACGGTAGGAAAATTAAAATCTTCCAAAGATACCACCTACCGTCCGTAGCTGGCATGCACGATTCATAACCCGCTTAATAGAGTTATGCCTACGTACTAAAAACAAAAACCTCCGTATGCTCTTCCGTCCTTTGCAAGCTCACCGGGACTTCCAGTCAAGTTATTTCTTCGGTGAGCAGGATGTGGAGCCTGGTTGTACTCCCTTCCTTGTTGATTGGCCAAGTGGCGCGCGTCCTTCATCCCTAGTGTCACTGGGTGTTTGTTCTCCTGCCATCCTGTATTAGCCTTCGGCTCTGTTGGCCATCTCGTCGGTTCGGATCCGCTTCATCATGTCTCTGATGATGTTGTGTGCTCGCTCCCAAGAGTCGCTGTTATCCAGCATGGCCGCGATCGGGCCGCCAGGGCTGAGCGGGGCACCGATCAGCGCCCTTAGCTGCGCTCTCTCCTCCGTGAACATGGAGCAGTGCATTGAGCTGCCTCTACGTGGTGGAACCGGAGTAGGTACGCCCGAAAGCAGCCATGGTCCGTGAGGAACTGGGTAAGGTGGTAGTCCAGTTTCTTGTGGCGGCAATTGGCCCACGTCGTTAAATCGGGGATGAGTTGGTAGGACCACCCCCCGTTGCGATGTTATCCATCTGTTCTGCCACTCTCCCATCAGTCGCTTGTGAGCCTCCAGCCGTGTAGCACCTTCTCGTACCTGACAAATGGCCTCTCCAGGTCGATTGGCGGCAAGCCTGCCAGTGCTAGTGCTGCGTCTCCGGATATGGTCCTGAATCCTCTGATGAGCCTAAGGGCCATAGACCGTACCACAGCCCGAGCTCCCTTCAAGTAAGTGGCTTTCTTGGTGGCGTTGCTCCATATTGGTGCTGCATAGAGCAGCGTTGCCTTGGCTACCGCTACCAGTAGTTTCCTTGCCAGGTAGTTTGGTCCTCCTATATTGGGCATGAGCCTGGACAATGTCGCAGTTGTTATTGCTGTTTTCCTGCTTGCGTAGTTAGCATGAGCTTTAAAAGCTAGCCTGTGGTCTATCATTACTCCCAGGTATTTTAAGGAGTCTTGTGATGCCACCTGTGTTCCATTGACCGTGATCACCATTCTTTCCACCTTCTTCCTTCTGCTTAGTAGGACTGCCTCGGTCTTGTGCGCCGCAATTGCTAAGCCGGCTTTCTCTAGCCAGTCGATGGCCATAGTAATTGTCGCGTTGCACTTCTCTTCGAGGACTACTGCTGTTGGCCGCCATAGAGTGGTCTGCCTTGGGAATAGTTTTTCTACTATGCTGGCCAGAACCTCCGGGTCAGTTGGGGTTGCCTCTCTCTTCCTTAGCTTGTTGGCTACGAGTTTGTAGGCAAGTCCCCAGGGTATCTAGCAGTTACTTATAGGCCCGCGCTTTGGCAGCCAATATGCCGTGCTTAAACTCGGAGCGTTTTCTTCTAAAAGCCTCCACGAGTTCTGCATGCTGGCTGCTGCCTCTGGTTCGTTGCGCCCTTCTTCTTGCCGTTAGGCATTCCGAGCGTAGCTTGCTTAAGTTGGCGCTCCACCAGTACACTGGTGACTTGCGCTGCTCTTTTTTCTTCCTGGGCATGGTTGCATCGCACGTTGCCTCAAGCATCTTCATGAGGTCGGTTGCCATTGAATCTGCGTGTCCATTTGGGATTCGAAACGCGTCGATTTGATATGACAGCATATCTTCGTCGATCTTCCTCGAGTCCCAGGCTTGCCCGACTGATCCTCTCTGCCGCCTCCAAGTCGTGCCCTTCGGTAGGATGCCGAAGGAAATCAGCGCGTGGTCACTTAGTGTTACAGTGTCGTGGACCGTCCAGCTCGCGTTGGCCACTAACCCTCTGCTGACGTAGGTGATGTCGATATAGGACGAGCCCCTATCGTTGTTGAAGGTTGGTTTGCAGCCGTCGTTTAGCAATACCAAGTCCAACATGAGCATTGTGTTTATTACTGCTCGTCCTCTGGGATTCGATATCCTGCTGCCCCATTCTACTGCCCATGCATTGAAGTCGCCCGCGATGATCTTCGGGCCGCGCCCTCTCGCGTGGCTGCCCAGCACTTCCATCATCTCCTCGAACTGTTCTGGGGTGTCGCTAGGGGGGGCGTAGCAGCTGTAAATATGCACTCCTTTTATTCTCGCATATGCTATTCCGCGCATCGGCGAGGCCGCCAATTCCTATATGTGCAGGTTGCTGCAGCACTTGATGGCTGCTTTACCGGTCTCGTCCAGTATCATTGTGGGGTTGCCACGGACGGGGTAATAGGGTTCGCTCAAGAGCATGATGTCTATCTTGCGCTCCGCCGCAGTTTGAGCCAGGAGGCTCTGATTGCTGCACAATGATTAACATTCAGCTGGACAATCTTAATTTGCTCCTGCATTATGGCGGGACTTCACTTCTTTAAGGCTGGCTCTGTATGTCGGGCACGCGAAACAGCCCGTCGGGTGGTTTTTATCCACTTCGTCGCTGCATAATAGGCACCTTGGTGGTGCCGCGCATCCCCTTGCCTTGTGTCCTCGTTCGCTGCATCGCAGGCAGCAGTCTGATCGATCGATCTCCTTGCAGGTCGTTGCTTGATGTCCGTAGCCCAGGCACTTGTAACATCTCGTGGGCCGGACGTCCTGGATGATGCGGCACCTTCACCAACCCACGGTTACCGTGCCCTTCGCTAAGACCGCAATTGCATCATTAGCGTTCATCAGGACCGAGGCTGTCTGAGTCCCATCCCGCATCCTACTTGGTCCTTTGATGTCCTCTAGTTTCAGCTGGATGCCTTGAAATTGGGAGACAAGGCAGCTGTGTAGATCATCTGCTGTCGTGGCCTCGTCTAGTCCACTGCAGGATAGTGGTATTCTTTGCGCACCCGTACGAACCGAAGCCAAGTCTTTTAATGTTACTTCCAGCTCGGTCTTAAATTTGGGAACGCTGTCGGAGCCTTTCCCGTCTACCTCCAGCAGTAGTTCCCCTTGCTGAGTTCTACGGACTTTGCGAACATGTTTGCCCAGTTCGCTGAGGTTCGGGTCCTCTTTTAGTTTCCGGAGCATTTCCGCATACGTGGCATCTCCCGTCTTCTTTAAAATAAGTGCCTCCGGCTTCTTGCTCAGGCGCTTAGGCTGAACTTTTTTCCACTCGCCTCCAGTGCTAGCCTCCTTGGCTACGGATGCATAGCTGCGCGGCTTGGACGTATCTTCTTTGGGTATACCCTCTGTGCTCACCGCGGAGTAGTTGCCGCGCTTTGGTGCCTGTGCTTTAGGCGCCTGACCTTTGGGCATCTGCCCCTTTGGCAGTTCCCTTACTGGTGTAGACTTTGGTCTAGGCTTTTGGGGCTCAGTTTAGGTAGAAGCGGTCTTCGAAAGCTTCCCTTTAGAGACTCCTTCATAAAGCTCGATGGCCCTGTTGCTGAGAGCCGAGAGTTCCAGTAGATCACTCTTGTCGTCTATGATGACATGTCGCCGAACTTCGAACGCGGATAGTATCGCGTTGATTTTATTACCCATCCTGGCGAGGATGCTCCTTAAGTCTTCGTTTTAAAATCCCGCGGCGAATTCTAAGGGCCTTATGGGCGATCCCGTCGGTGATTTTCTTCCTTTCCTGTGCGACGGCACGCTGATGAAGTCCTTTGCCTTCGGGTTGCTGGTATTGTTAGCGCTGCTGGCTACAGTGGCCGAGTTGTTCAGCTGTGCAGCACTGCGGGGGCTAGTCGGTATATCCTCCAACACAACTGCCGGCGCAGCGGTTCCCGCGGCTAGATCTAATGGCCCTATAGGCGATCCGATTGGTGATTTTCTTCCTTTGCCGTGCGACGGCACGGTGATACCGTCCTTTCCCTTCTGAATACTCCAATTGGTAGCGCTGCTGGCTACAGGGGCCGAGTTGTCCAACGCTGCATCCCTGCGGCGGCAAGTCGGTAAATCCTCCAGCACCATCGCCGGCGCAGGGGTTCCGGCGTCCTGCACCGTAGCTCCTCCTCCTTTTGTTGGGGACCTTGATATTCTGGAGCTCCTCCTGAATGGGTCTTCATCAGTGGGGGCGGGGCCCCCCGCTGATCTGTCCATTTAGCTCCCGATCACCAGATCTGGCAGCACTGTTGGTCTACGATGAGTTGTCAGCTCCACCGGCTGATTTTACAGATGGGCCTCCCACCGCGAAAAGTGCGACCAAAAAAGAACAAAATGAGAAATTGTCTTTTGGACAATTATTCTTGTTTAAACACTTGCTTTTTGGTTTGGTTCGCTAAGCTGAACCATTACACGTTCCCACGATGTAGTAAAGGCTTGTTATAGCTGGGCTGACTCCGTATTTGCAATTTTTTCTCGCGCTGCGTTTGTAAACACGTCGGTATTAATCAAAAGCTTTTAAAGCTTCCACGAACTGACCATAGTTAATTACGTTTGTTCGGGTCCTGTTTTCAGGTATACACGATATACTGAAATCTTTATTTAAGCTTTGTTGACAAAATGATAATTTGAATATTTTTGTGCGCTTACACTTGTGGCTTACCGCATTCAATTTTACAATTGGGTTTACAAACTTTCATCTCAACACTAGTTCACTTAATTCAGTGTTTAAAAAATATTTGACAAATTGAAACTAAACGTTTTTTTTTTGTTTTCAAATTGGACAATTAGCTTGTGGTTGCATTGCCAGCCCCGCCACAGATAGATTGGTGTACTGTTCGTAAGTTTTATTATTTCTTTTCTTTTCTCGAATCTTAAATTTAAAGAAGTAAAAATCGCTTTGTGCTTGACTACATTTTTCAATTGATTTTAAATCAAGAATGTGCATATTCTGTACGTATCATTACTTCCCATAAAAAATCTTGCAAATTTTTGTTTGCCTAATCGATGCGCCCACTAGATTTCGACTGACAGATACATATATTGACATTTTTTTATTTGTTCTGATAATGCATAATTATTATATAGTTACTTAAGTTCTATACAATTTTCATTTTCATTAGTATCATAATAATATAATGGTCCTATATTGCTGACTGGATAACTCCATTGTTGTGTATCGGCTGGTGACTGACGGGAATGAAGTGGGTGAAATGAATGCAGTTGTGAATTAACAAATTCTGGAAATGCAACCCGTTGTTGTATTTTTAAACTGCATGGTTGCTCTTTAAACAATAAAGATTTAGAGTAGCATTTTTCTCTCAGGAATTTTGAGCTGGTTGTTTTTGAAACACTTCTCGCGATAACGGTTTTTGAATTTTTCCGATGAGACATAATATTTAAATTTCTGTCAAGTTCAGTCGCTTCCTGAAATAAAAAATACAAGTTTGGTACAAATATTAGATTGTGGGAATAATACTGTTACCAATAAAAAGTAATAATATAATCAATGCACATAAGAAAACTATTCAAGAAATAGAACCAAATAAAATTTGGCAGTTATACAATATAGTAGACGGATCCGTATCTTTATATTAGAGGATTAAATTTCCATACACAAAAACATGAAAACTTTTCCAATCTTTCAATTTTATGTCGTTCATATAAGCCATTCAGACTTAAGTACTGCGTGCAAAGGAAAGAAGGTTATGTGCCATGTCAATAGCATTTAAACTGAGAGATAAGTTCGCTTAGAAAGAGACAGACACATACATTTATATCGATTTAAGAGGTGTCCCTATGGGACACTGTGACCAATTAATAAAAAACAAATTTATAACTCATAAAATAGATTCTAAAGATAGCGGGGATATGAATTCATTTTTCAAAAAGTTCTTTAAGTAAAATATATGTAAGTAAGATAGTTGGCATGTCCATGAATAGCGACTGGGCATCTCTGGAGTCAGCCGTCAACAGTCAGTGGTGAACGGTCGAGTCGTAAAGAGGTCAGAGAGAAATTGGGTCGTGGAAAAGTCAAGAAAGAAGTGCGTCGAGAGTCAGCCGTCGTGTACGTATTATGAATTGAATACGCTGTGTAGCCTATACACCTATTCTAATTTAAATACCTAAATTTAGAACCGCACTATTAATAACTGATATTATAAAATATCACATGTATATAGTGGAAGAAGTGTAGTGGGGAAATTTTCCTTTTTACTATAAAATTCAGAAAACATCCAGACTCTTTGTGGGAAAGGTAAGCAAAAGTAATTTTAGGAAATTTTTGTAAATTTAAACAAATGTACTGAATATCGGCTGACCCGTGATTCCGTCGATTACCTTTAACACCCTCTGCTTCACCGAAAAATGAAATAACCAGATTCTGTAGCGTTACCCAATCTTTCAATGGGCGTGTTATTCTATTGGGATAATAAAAACTTAGATTCAACCTCTACTTAACTTTTCCAGCTTACATACCGCAGTATCTCCTCCCTTCACACTTGTCATCAATTACAAACACAACTATAAATTACAATACCGTACCGTAAGTGCACCCAAGGCAGTGTAAAGGCAGCCCAAGTGAGAGTGTCAAACGAGCATTCACTTGGCCCGCTCAAGTGAAGTTAGTACACAAATGCATGATCAGCGTTTCTACTCTAGCCAAATATTGACCATAACAAATTGCGCGCATATAACCCCCTTCCTTTAAGCGCTGAATAAAAGATACATATGTATAAGTGTAAATAATCATTAAATAGGCTAAGAGAACTTTATGTATAAACCGAGGCGTCCAAGGACAATCATTGAAGTAAATAAAAGGAGAGGCTCCCTCCTCAACAAAACCCTCCATTACCCTGGTCTACAGCCCAATAAATACAATCTGAACTAGACCATCTCATAAATGTACAAGAAATCAAAAATACAAAAGAGCACATTTTGACTCACTCATTTATTAAAAACATTGCAAAAACAGAAATAAAAAATACACCTTCCAAAAGGAAGGAAGTACCAAAACCACAAAAGACGTACCCCCCGGACTGCGAGAGAGTCTGGACCATGACCTGCCTGGACACTTGCTGGAGATACAAGTAAGAGTAAAGGCAACATCCATTAGCGGCAACGCCAAATGTTTCAAGCTGGCCTCTGGAGCCGACAGTGCCACACAGGCTATAGAAGCCGGCACCACACCAAAAGGTGCAGGATCATCTAAAAATACCAGCAGGAAGACCCCAAACGACCAGATGCCAAGAAGAATATGATTTCTTTTTTCAAGATTATTTTTAGAAATATTTTATCTATATCAAGAAACATTGTAAAATTGAGCGGAAACCATTCTGCCCAATAAGAAGTATGCGAAATAATAAGTAGTAATAAGTATAAAGACATATCCACTTAAGTACCAGACATAATTCGTTTTCTTCACAAATTCCTTTATGTATTGTCCTTAAATAATGTAACACAAATTCACAAATTATGTAAACAACACACAGTTCAATTCAGATTTTGTACGGCAGAATTTAGTCTTAAGCTGATATCCGAATAAAGAAGTTAACTAATAATTCTTCTCAGCGTTTTCCTTAGTCACTGACGGGACATTTTTTCGATTTAATAAAAAATAGAATACCTATTTCACTATATATATGTAAATACAGGTGCCGATGGAGACGCAAAGATACAGACGCCGGGAAAAGAAGAAAGAAAGAGACAAAAAGAGTCAGTTAGAAGAGTCGTGTGGAAAAGTTAACATCAAGAAGTCGGGGCAGTCAGTTGACATGGGCACCAGAATTATTATAATTTATAATTAATAAATATTATAATTTAATCGATAATATAATATGTATTATATAATATAATAAATAAGAATATAATAATCTTTACATATAAGATAATAGGAAATAGAATATATAAAATTTATGAAATAACTAGGAACACCAACAAATGGCTTTGTTTTATTATAAATTTATCCCGCAAACAATAAGCGATTGGCCTTTTTTTTTTTTTATTATTCCTTACGGTAGGAAAATTAAAATCTTCCAAAGATACCACCTACTGTCCGTAGCTGGCATGCACGATTCATAACCCGCTTAATAGAGTTATGCCTACGTACTAAAAACAAAAACCTCCGTATGCTCTTCCGTCCTTTGCAAGCTCACCGGGACTTCCAGTCAAGTTATTTCTTCGGTGAGCAGGATGTGGAGCCTGGTTGTACTCCCTTCCTTGTTGATTGGCCAAGTGGCGCGCGTCCTTCATCCCTAGTGTCACTGGGTGTTTGTTCTCCTGCCATCCTGTATTAGCCTTCGGCTCTGTTGGCCATCTCGTCGGTTCGGATCCGCTTCATCATGTCTCTGATGATGTTGTGTGCTCGCTCCCAAGAGTCGCTGTTATCCAGCATGGCCGCGATCGGGCCGCCAGGGCTGAGCGGGGCACCGATCAGCGCCCTTAGCTGCGCTCTCTCCTCCGTGAACATGGAGCAGTGCATTGAGCTGCCTCTACGTGGTGGAACCGGAGTAGGTACGCCCGAAAGCAGCCATGGTCCGTGAGGAACTGGGTAAGGTGGTAGTCCAGTTTCTTTTGGCGGCAATTGGCCCACGTCGTTAAATCGGGGATGAGTTGGTAGGACCACCCCCCGTTGCGATGTTATCCATCTGTTCTGCCACTCTCCCATCAGTCGCTCGTGAGCCTCCAGCCGTGTAGCACCTTCTCGTACCTGACAAATGGCCTCTCCAGGTCGATTGGCGGCAAGCCTGCCAGTGCTAGTGCTGCGTCTCCGGATATGGTCCTGAATCCTCTGATGAGCCTAAGGGCCATAGACCGTACCACAGCCCGAGCTCCCTTCAAGTAAGTGGCTTTCTTGGTGGCGTTGCTCCATATTGGTGCTGCATAGAGCAGCGTTGCCTTGGCTACCGCTACCAGTAGTTTCCTTGCCAGGTAGTTTGGTCCTCCTATATTGGGCATGAGCCTGGACAATGACGCAGTCGTTATTGCTGTTTTCCTGCTTGCGTAGCTAGCATGAGCTTTAAAAGCTAGCCTGTGGTCTATCATTACTCCCAGGTATTTTAAGGAGTCTTGTGATGCCACCTGTGTTCCATTGACCGTGATCACCATTCTTTCCACCTTCTTCCTTCTGCTTAGTAGGACTGCCTCGGTCTTGTGCGCCGCAATTGCTAAGCCGGCTTTCTCTAGCCAGTCGATGGCCATAGTAATTGTCGCATTGCACTTCTCTTCGAGGACTGCTATTGTCTTGGCCACTGCAGTTATTGCCACATCGTCCGCAAAGCAATGTAGCTCAGCTCCTAAGGGCCTGTTGATGCCCAGGATTCCATTGTACATAATGTTCCACAGGATCGGTCCAAGCACAGATCCTTGTGGGACCCCTGCAGAAACACTGTAGCATCTCGGGCCAGCGTCCGTGTGGAACCAGAGGACGCGATCCGTGAAGTAACTTCCAACGACGATCCTGAGGTACTCCGGAATGCCCATCCTATGCATGGCGCTGAGTATTACTGGCCATCTAGCGGTGTTGAAGGCGTTCTTCACGTCCAACGTGACGATTGCACAGTACTCCTTCCTTTCACCCAGCCATCTGTCACCATGGAGAGCATTCTCGGCGACGTTCTCAACGCCATAAGTGCGTCCAGGGTGCTCCTGCCCTTCCGGAATCCGTGCTGCTGCAGTCGGAATCATTGGTATTCGAGGAATACATACATTTTCACCTGCCTACTTTCCGTTAATAATGGTTGCCTCAATTAAATTTGGCATAAGTCTTTGTACCGTTGCAAAGTCGCATTGGATTCAAATTACGCAATATCATAATAACTGTACCAACTTTGAGTTGTAAGTTATGTGGTGGAAACAACGGATTTGTATGTCACCAAATCGCCATCAATTTTTGATTGAATGGTGAAATTTGGTCAGTGTACAGTATTATTCTTAGCGGCAAGAATTGCTCCTTGACTTAACCGAACATAATTCTGATAATTCTCACTAATATTTGGGAAAACATTTTCAATAAGCGCTAATTGAGAGTTCACAAATCGGCAAATGGGATTGGTTAGAATAATTAATCCAGATGTCGCATCAACTAGGTCTTTTCCATTTCCATCAGCTAACAATTGTTTGAAAAATTGTGCAGCACTTTGATCATTTTGAAATTGAACTCTCATATTAGTGGTTAGCGATAATGTTTTTACGTTATTCCATAAATGTGATGCCTTCAGGCAAGCATTCAATTCATCTGTAGCCGTTCCACGGAGAATTACTGGCAACGTCTGCCTGAAATAGCCTGCCAACAATATCATCAAGCCGCCAATGATGTTGTTATTTCGTCGAAGATCCTTCAGTGTGAAGTTAAGTGCTTGAAGTGATTTCTTACATGTATGTGCCATTGTGCACTCATCCCAAACAATGTGCTTGCATTGCATCAACAATTTTCCTATTGCACTCGATCGGGAATTATTGTATGTTGGAGTATCAATTGTGTTTAAATTGAGTGTCAACTTAACCGCAGAATGTTCAGTACGACCGCCATCTAGAATAGTCGCCGCAATTCCAGATGATGCTAACGCCAAAGCTATGTCACATCTTGATCGAATAATGGCAAAAATAAATTAAATTGCAAATGTTTTCCCTGTTATTATTGTATTGTATCCCTGTATTATTGTCCACCGCTTGCACAAATGTTTCGTATACAGTGTAATGTGCTTAACTGCCTCAACACTTAACTGCACATTACAGATTACTGCCCAATTATACTTTTCTAGTACAACGAAAAGCTATTTTGTTTGAAAAATATTAATTTAGTTGCATTCAATATAAGTGAATTTTTAGAATAATTGCATGAATTTTGTTGCAATTTCGATTGTTTTCTCTTCAAAATACATAAGTTAACACAACAGCGGGACTTAAATGCAAGCGCCAACGGAAAGGAAAGCACGCTTTGGTAGATAACGCATAGTACTTGTGGTTCAAACAACATAGTGCTGGTAATGCAGTACTGGATCGTCACGTGCTTCTAGGGAAAGCAAAAGAGTTCATTGATCAATTTAAAGTAGATTACATTCCAGATGGTAACTGGTTGTGGCGTTGGCGTAAGCGCCACAACATTAAACATGGAAAAATTCATGGCGAGTCTGCCGAATGTGACGAAATTTGAGCGAAGTTAAACTTATTTTGATGCTATCAAGACTCTGGAACAATTAAGAATGGAGTATAATTATTTTGGGTTACTTAGAGAGCTTCAAAAATTAGAGGACAAGCTATTGATAATAAGGGCAATGAACGTTGTTAAATAAAATATATCAAATTATTGTAAGTAAATAAGTATTTTAATTAATAATAACAATAAATTCCTTCCAAAAGTACATAAAAATGTGAGTTATAGCTGAATTGCGGTTAAGTGCATTTTTAGTGTTGAAATCTCAATTACGTGTGCAAAGTGAATGTCTTATATTGAATGTAACTGGATCTAATTGGTCTTTCTCTTTTGTCTTATTCTCTTAAGCGCGTCACTAGTTGCGCATCATTTATGTATTAGTCAGTCGCAAAAAAACTCCCATTTCAACATTTAGGATAAGTGCACATTTTTTTGAGTCAAACATGGTGAGGCAGTTAAGCACATTATTGGATTTGTTTATTGAATACTGTATTACTGAATATGTTTTTTTTTAAGAAAAATTTAGTTAATTACATTAATTTAAATTTAAATTTTATGCTGTACAAACCGCTTTGTTACAATCGCAATCATTGAAAAATTATTCATCAAAAAGGAACTTTGTTTTCGGTGTTAAATTAAATTATTATACGAATTTTGTTTTTTGTTATTCCAATTTTATTACGGCCTGCCCGCACTTGGGACTTGAGGGTCTGCGAATTTATAACGGGCCGGGTCGGGGTGTCAAGAGTGGAGTTCCACTGTGTCCGCTGCCCCTTTACTGCAGTTGCTGGTGTGACTAAATATTAGCAAAAACGTAAATTGAACGCCAACCTAGAGTATGAACTGGCAAGCCCCCCGCGTGCCAGCAAGCTCGGCAAAACAATGCCCTGCAAGAAGACCCTCAAAGCAAGGAAGTGCTCCATATTGGTGCTGCATAGAGCAGCGTTGCCTTGGCTACCGCTACCAGTAGTTTCCTTGCCAGGTAGTTTGGTCCTCCTATATTGGGCATGAGCCTGGACAATGACGCAGTCGTTATTGCTGTTTTCCTGCTTGCGTAGCTAGCATGAGCTTTAAAAGCTAGCCTGTGGTCTATCATTACTCCCAGGTATTTTAAGGAGTCTTGTGATGCCACCTGTGTTCCATTGACCGTGATCACCATTCTTTCCACCTTCTTCCTTCTGCTTAGTAGGACTGCCTCGGTCTTGTGCGCCGCAATTGCTAAGCCGGCTTTCTCTAGCCAGTCGATGGCCATAGTAATTGTCGCATTGCACTTCTCTTCGAGGACTGCTATTGTCTTGGCCACTGCAGTTATTGCCACATCGTCCGCAAAGCAATGTAGCTCAGCTCCTAAGGGCCTGTTGATGCCCAGGATTCCATTGTACATAATGTTCCACAGGATCGGTCCAAGCACAGATCCTTGTGGGACCCCTGCAGAAACACTGTAGCATCTCGGGCCAGCGTCCGTGTGGAACCAGAGGACGCGATCCGTGAAGTAACTTCCAACGACGATCCTGAGGTACTCCGGAATGCCCATCCTATGCATGGCGCTGAGTATTACTGGCCATCTAGCGGTGTTGAAGGCGTTCTTCACGTCCAACGTGACGATTGCACAGTACTCCTTCCTTTCACCCAGCCATCTGTCACCATGGAGAGCATTCTCGGCGACGTTCTCAACGCCATAAGTGCGTCCAGGGTGCTCCTGCCCTTCCGGAATCCGTGCTGCTGCAGTCGGAATCATTGGTATTCGAGGAATACATACATTTTCACCTGCCTACTTTCCGTTAATAATGGTTGCCTCAATTAAATTTGGCATAAGTCTTTGTACCGTTGCAAAGTCGCATTGGATTCAAATTACGCAATATCATAATAACTGTACCAACTTTGAGTTGTAAGTTATGTGGTGGAAACAACGGATTTGTATGTCACCAAATCGCCATCAATTTTTGATTGAATGGTGAAATTTGGTCAGTGTACAGTATTATTCTTAGCGGCAAGAATTGCTCCTTGACTTAACCGAACATAATTCTGATAATTCTCACTAATATTTGGGAAAACATTTTCAATAAGCGCTAATTGAGAGTTCACAAATCGGCAAATGGGATTGGTTAGAATAATTAATCCAGATGTCGCATCAACTAGGTCTTTTCCATTTCCATCAGCTAACAATTGTTTGAAAAATTGTGCAGCACTTTGATCATTTTGAAATTGAACTCTCATATTAGTGGTTAGCGATAATGTTTTTACGTTATTCCATAAATGTGATGCCTTCAGGCAAGCATTCAATTCATCTGTAGCCGTTCCACGGAGAATTACTGGCAACGTCTGCCTGAAATAGCCTGCCAACAATATCATCAAGCCGCCAATGATGTTGTTATTTCGTCGAAGATCCTTCAGTGTGAAGTTAAGTGCTTGAAGTGATTTCTTACATGTATGTGCCATTGTGCACTCATCCCAAACAATGTGCTTGCATTGCATCAACAATTTTCCTATTGCACTCGATCGGGAATTATTGTATGTTGGAGTATCAATTGTGTTTAAATTGAGTGTCAACTTAACCGCAGAATGTTCAGTACGACCGCCATCTAGAATAGTCGCCGCAATTCCAGATGATGCTAACGCCAAAGCTATGTCACATCTTGATCGAATAATGGCAAAAATAAATTAAATTGCAAATGTTTTCCCTGTTATTATTGTATTGTATCCCTGTATTATTGTCCACCGCTTGCACAAATGTTTCGTATACAGTGTAATGTGCTTAACTGCCTCAACACTTAACTGCACATTACAGATTACTGCCCAATTATACTTTTCTAGTACAACGAAAAGCTATTTTGTTTGAAAAATATTAATTTAGTTGCATTCAATATAAGTGAATTTTTAGAATAATTGCATGAATTTTGTTGCAATTTCGATTGTTTTCTCTTCAAAATACATAAGTTAACACAACAGCGGGACTTAAATGCAAGCGCCAACGGAAAGGAAAGCACGCTTTGGTAGATAACGCATAGTACTTGTGGTTCAAACAACATAGTGCTGGTAATGCAGTACTGGATCGTCACGTGCTTCTAGGGAAAGCAAAAGAGTTCATTGATCAATTTAAAGTAGATTACATTCCAGATGGTAACTGGTTGTGGCGTTGGCGTAAGCGCCACAACATTAAACATGGAAAAATTCATGGCGAGTCTGCCGAATGTGACGAAATTTGAGCGAAGTTAAACTTATTTTGATGCTATCAAGACTCTGGAACAATTAAGAATGGAGTATAATTATTTTGGGTTACTTAGAGAGCTTCAAAAATTAGAGGACAAGCTATTGATAATAAGGGCAATGAACGTTGTTAAATAAAATATATCAAATTATTGTAAGTAAATAAGTATTTTAATTAATAATAACAATAAATTCCTTCCAAAAGTACATAAAAATGTGAGTTATAGCTGAATTGCGGTTAAGTGCATTTTTAGTGTTGAAATCTCAATTACGTGTGCAAAGTGAATGTCTTATATTGAATGTAACTGGATCTAATTGGTCTTTCTCTTTTGTCTTATTCTCTTAAGCGCGTCACTAGTTGCGCATCATTTATGTATTAGTCAGTCGCAAAAAAACTCCCATTTCAACATTTAGGATAAGTGCACATTTTTTTGAGTCAAACATGGTGAGGCAGTTAAGCACATTATTGGATTTGTTTATTGAATACTGTATTACTGAATATGTTTTTTTTTAAGAAAAATTTAGTTAATTACATTAATTTAAATTTAAATTTTATGCTGTACAAACCGCTTTGTTACAATCGCAATCATTGAAAAATTATTCATCAAAAAGGAACTTTGTTTTCGGTGTTAAATTAAATTATTATACGAATTTTGTTTTTTGTTATTCCAATTTTATTACGGCCTGCCCGCACTTGGGACTTGAGGGTCTGCGAATTTATAACGGGCCGGGTCGGGGTGTCAAGAGTGGAGTTCCACTGTGTCCGCTGCCCCTTTACTGCAGTTGCTGGTGTGACTAAATATTAGCAAAAACGTAAATTGAACGCCAACCTAGAGTATGAACTGGCAAGCCCCCCGCGTGCCAGCAAGCTCGGCAAAACAATGCCCTGCAAGAAGACCCTCAAAGCAAGGAAGTGCAGCTCGAGCAGCGACTCAAGTTCGAGTTCTTCTTACTCGGAGCCCGGGGAGATCAAGCGTAAGCCCGCGCGTAAAAGGCAAGGAGAGGAGCCTGACGTCACGCCTAGCATCAGCGCGCCTATGCACAGCAATCTGGCAAACAACTCCATTGCCCTCCTCTCAAGCAAAGAAGACAAGGACGAACATAACGAACCCAAACCTACTGCAGAGGCAGTGGCATCCAAAACAGCAGAGAAACCGAACCCGATCGCAAGACCCTCAAGCCTCCCCCGATCAACATCCCAGACGTGACCGACATTACCGCGCTTGTCAAGTTGATAACGACTCTCGTGGGTACCAAAAAGGATTTCTCGTACAAAACGGAGAGAAACAACAACGTACGCGTAATGATGCCAGACAAGGAGTCCTACACTGTCTTCGCCAGCGTCTCGTAACACATAATAAAAGGCACCGCACCTTCCAACCAAAGGACGAGAGAGCGTATAGGGCGGTCATCAAGGGACTTCACCACACATAGAACCAGACTGAAATTAAAGAAGAACTCCACAAATACGGCCATACTGTGAGGGATCTGCACAATCCCATTGGCAGGAAATCTAAATCCAGTGGATCTCAAAGATCCACTGGAGATCTTTTTTGTCAATCTCGAACGCAGCGAGCAACAACACAGAGGTTTTCAAAATAAAGAGGATTTGCAGGTCAGTCGTGACCATAGAGCCCCTACTGAAGTTCAACGACGTTCCACCATGTTTCAGATGCGAAGGGTTCGGACACACCCAGCTTCCTATTGCTTCCTTGAATATTGCTGCGTGAAATGTGGTTCTCACGACTCCAGATCATGCACCAAAAAAGATGACAAGAAAGCATGCTATTTACATTGCCAAGCTGATCACCCTGCGCCCTGTTTGCCCGCATGAAAGGAATGATGGAGAGGATGATGGAAAAGATGATCTCGCAGATGTTCTCGTAGATGATGCAGTTTAAAGCTCCCATTCTGAACCGAAAGTAATGCAATCAAGTCTTAATATAGTTTTTTGGAACGCAAACGGCCTGCAGAGGAGCAAAGCCGAAGTAGAGCACCTTGTCAAAACACACAATATCGATGTTCTTCTAGTTTCGGAATCCCACTTTTGTCCCAGATCCTACTTTAACATCAGCGGGTACGAACTGATACATGCCAACCAATTATCTGGCAGAGCACGCGGAGGAGCAGCTATGCTCATCAGGAGTGGTATTCAGTACACGGAACTTCCCGCGTTTCAGGAGGAATGGGCACAGTGCGCTGTGACCAGGATTACCAGATATCACCATTGGTGCGGTTCATTTCCCACCCAGACTCGATAACCGAGACCCACCTTTAGGACTTCTTTGAGTCCCTTGGACTTCGCTTTATAGCAGCCGAAGACTTTAACGCCAGACACTCCTGGTGGGGGTCCCGCACAAACGACCCCAAAGGCAAAACAGCGTAAAAGTCTGAACTGGCCTACCGACCCTTCAAGGCAACCGAATCTGATGGACTTCGCCGTCTCCAAGGGCATAGGACACTCAAAGATAACATGCTCAAACTACGATAAACTGCCATCCGACCACAGCGCAGTAAACTTAAACTAAAAGCTCCTAAACATCCCCATCCTCAGAAAAATCCTGCCTAGAAGACTCGCCGGGAAACACACAGATGCCCCCAAGCTTACGTTCCCTAAGTGGAAGCGTGCTGAAGTAATTGTCCTTCTCAAGCCTGGAAAACCTAAAGCCAATTTAGCCTCGTATTTCCCGGTTAGTTTGGTGGCAATCCTCTCCAAAATACTTGAAAGAGTATTCTTGCGCAGAGTACTGCCACTACTGGACGAGGCCGGACTGACCCCTGATCACCAGTTTGGCTTCAGACGCCTCCATGGAACACCTGAGCAATGCCAACGGATTGTTGAGAGCATAATTGAGGCCCTCTAAATGAAGGAGTACTGATGCGCCGTTATGCTGGATATCAAACAGGCATTTGACAGAGTCTGGCACCCTTTTCAGAATTAAATCCCATCTACCAAGTTCCCATTTCGCCTTCCTCAAGTCGTACACAGAGGGAAGAGAATTCCGAGTGAGATGCGGATCATCAATCAGCACGCCTAGGCCTATAAGAGCATGAGTACCTCAAGGCAGTGTTCTTGGACCCATCTTGTACGCACTCTACACGGCAGACCTTCCCATCACCTCCTCCCGGATCCTCACCGTAGCCACATATGCCGATGACACCGCTCTCCTAGCCTCCGCCATAGACCCCAGGAAGCATCAGCCATCATCCAAAGACATCAGAATTCAGCGGTTTCAAAAAAAATGGCTAAGAACAGTTTCTTACGCCCATCCGTACCACGAAAACTCCATCATTCATAAAGAGCATGGTATTCCTTGGGTGGCAGAGGAGATCACCCGTCTCAGCGACAGATACAAAAAAGACTGGATAACCACCCCAACCACCTGGCCATCCACCTCCTAGACAATAGCCAATCCCAAAGACGACTGAAGAGGAAAGACCCGCTTGTCCTCCCCCATCAATAGACACCTAAGTCAACCTCCTTAAAAATACATTCCATATACCTCGGACAGATTTCAAATTAAAAATAAGAACGTTACAAAAAAAAAACAATGTCGTTTAGATGGGGATCAGTGACTGGATCAGGAATTTCAGCTGATTTGATGTCATTCACTTTATTTGAATGTAATTAGTTTAGCAATTAAATTAGGATATGAGCATGCAGTAGCCCACGCTTCTGGCATTCCACCGAGTACACATCATAACGTGTCGCCAAAAACTTGATACTTAGTAAGCACATCCATCATAACCTTGTATTTTTACTGAAATACTCTGGCGATTATATCATGGCCATCTTGCGGCTTTTGGCCCGAATCCAGCTCACATTCAATTTCCGTCTACTTCGGATTGCATGTGAGCGTAATAAATAAATCTGGAGTTCCATAATTTCACACGTACGTCATAGCGTTTTAAGCGTATTCGTGCATGGGGCGTGAGCTTCCGATAAGATGATGGGAGAATCGTCAGACGTCCAATATTCTGAATATCTCCATCTGAATGAATAGCATCACGCAAGTCTATATAGTCCTCAGATCGTAGCTTTGCCTGATTGAATCGGATGAACGCCAAACGTTCCGTTTTGACTTTGCCATGTCGACAGTGAATTGCTGGAATAGCCGACGGCACTTCAGAATGACATTCCCATGTGTACGAATCATCATACGATACGCATAGTAATTCATTGCGTTTAGATTTTTATTCGTTGATACGCCTAAAAATGCAAAATTTAATGAATTGATAATAGAAACCAATAATAGCAAAAATTTGTGTGTGAATATTGTACCTGTAATTGGATGGACCATCTTCAACGTGATTTTGTATTCGTCTTGCCCTTGCCAATAAATGATTGGATATTGTAACGCATCGTACAAACGATGTGTCTCGTTTACACGATGCATGATTTTGCTTCTTCGCTGAACCACAATGTCTCGCTATTTAGTTGGATCGCCAACAAAAATTGCAGCAACATCGTTAACGGTGGGTGCATTAAATCCTCGCACATGTTCACCTGTTGGGGTACAATCCACTCTTATGACAAATTTGTGCGTATCCGATGGCATTTGTTTCAATGCTGTTTTAAACAAATTAACCATAGCATTATTGGCGGAAAATACTTGCAACTGTTTAATCATTCGACTATTTAACTGTTGTGTTCCCTGTATATTGCATTCGACGAAATGAAATATATTTGCAGAAATTGATGCGGTTGATAGTGATATATTTGACATACATATCTGTAATATGTATGTATATGTAGTTGTTTTGTGTTGCAATTCATTGTGTTGGCGTGGGTGATTGGTTATGTGTGTTGTATCTGTTACCCTGCAAGTCGGCATGAAGCCTCCTTCTCGAATGATCTTAGCTTAAAAGTAGGTCATGCGAAAGCAGTTATTGTATTCAAGGATGTGTTGAAGAAAATGGCTGGAATCGGGATCAATTTCATCAAACAATGTTTTCAGTGGTTGTGGTGGTGTAAGTAATGGATCAAGATTGATTTTTCCACTTGCGTAGCACATTCCAGCCGTTTTTTTTTAACTTTAACGCATTGAAATATCGGCATATAGTCGTCATTGGTCCAATATCTAAATTTTTATCATCACTGTATTTCGCAGTGGGATCATATGGAATGCCCAGCGATTGTATAATGCCAATGATCTTCATGTGCACGCGTTTTCTTAATCGAGCATTTTCTCTTATTATATCTTGTCTTTCTTCGCTTAAGTTCTGTGAATACACTTGTTGCTTGCATGTTCTGTGCGGCGGCCGATGTCCTCTAAGCATTTTGGACTATTGACAGAGAGGTGAATTTAACCTCAAATGCACGATCCTCATAATTTACATAGTCCAACTTACCGCCGTAAATACAAAAGCCTGCTGTTGAAATTGAATAAAAGTTTGCACAATACACGTGATTAATTTGATGGTTTTCAATTGAAATTTTAGGAAACGAATAACTTATTTTTATCATAATTTCACAGTGAACACATTACTGGTTTGTCACATGAATTTAACTGAGCAGAGAAGAATAAGTTGCTCTCAAATGTATCACGCACCGCATGCTATGTATCAAAGATGGCGCTGTATGTGAAAAAAGATTTTCCCGCTTTTCTGTTGAAATTTTTCGTGAATTTTCTTTGCTATAAAACTAACGGTTCTGAAGTTAGGGTGTCAAAAAGGAAACCCAGACCTTTTTTTATATACAAGTATATAGATAGAATTTGACAGGTTATCCAATATAGATATAAACAAAAACATGTGTTTTTTAGAAAGTAACACAGTGGATTTCTACTGCGAATATGATTTTTAATGATAAATACAATTTTAACGTCAAATAAACAACATAAGAAATGCCTATTAAAGAGAGCTATTATTCTAGAAACAATATAAAAGTTAAGCATGAATAAAAAATGAATAAAATAAAAAAAAAGAAGGGAGAATAAACATTAATATATTATATGTATTACATTATTATCTGAATAAATGATCGAATAAAATGACAACCCAAGAAGTACTTGCGAAAACATTTGATATGGAGCCCCAATTTTTAGACACGACTCAATACTTTTATCTAACAGATCCTCAATACTTGTAAGTGAAATCGAATACCAGTATATTCAAAAAAAATGTTGACTTTTCGCCACTTATCCACTGCTGTAGTACAAAGAATTATGAGTACTACCGACAATATGAAACTGTACAATTTTCTCGGAGGGGAAACTAGATAAGGACCAGTGGACCAAATTATCGAAGTTTCTATTGGGTTGCCCAAAAAGTAATTGCGGATTTTTTAAAATAAATTAAATGCATTTTTAATAAAACTTAGAATGAACTTTAATCAAATATATAATTGCCATTTTGTTCGATAACCTTTTGCCATCTTCCTGGCAAATTTAGTATTCCACGCTCATAGAACTTCTGGCCTTTATCTGCAAAAAACTGAACCAAGTGCGATTTTATAGCCTCATCATTGCCGAAAGTTTTACCATTTAAGGAGTTCTGCAAAGATCGAAATAAATGGTAGTCTGATGGTGTAAGGTCAGGGCTATATTACGAACAAATCTAATAAGCATAAAAAACATAAGCTAGAAGTCATAATACCTACTATTCTTAAAACTCCGTTGACAATAGAAGCTATCGAAGAAATAAAAGGTCAATTAGATGCACTAAGCGATCCTGAGAGAGAAATTAAAGATGAATATCTGAATAATCTAACCATACCACTAGTAATCAAATTAATTGATCTGCCGGAGGAAGAATTAGAGTCAAAAACTAAATATTATCCAAAAAAATCTTTTAATTGCACAAATTTTGCCATTAAACAAGTCTAAGCTTAAATAATTATCTTCACTAAGCATATTAGGAACCGGAAACTAAGGTTGCATCGGCGCCTCAATTATTTATTTATTTTGTCAACGGTTTTGAATGATTGAATTTTGAAAATTTTTCACATTTGGCATTCTTAAACATCAAAACTGCATGAAAGGAGGAATTTTTTTTCCAGGCGTAGTAAACTTGCAACACAAGTGGTTCTGGAAATCCGAGCGCTTTTAGCTGTAAAAGAATAACATATTATTTTTATAATAAAGGAATAGTACAAAAAGAATACTCTTTCTATATCTGATTGATCTTGTGAATTTTAACTAATAGTGCCGACGCCTTCAGTATGTTCAAACTCTTCATCTTTATTTATACTTGTATGAACTATTTTGAAATCCATCAGAGAAGCCCGTACAGTCTGTACTTGTAATTACGAGCTGAAAGGCTCGGTCGCTAAAGGAAACATTTTTATTTAATAAGCTTTATTATTAAATATTATTAAATGTTCCATCTTCTACTCCACGCTGATATTGTTTCAAGGTATCCTTGCAACCCATTTGCAACTTCAATATGGTATTTGGATCTGTAAAGAACCGCGATGTCATCGGCGTAAGTCGCAATGATAGCCTTTGAGGGGTATTGCATATTCTCGTAGGTAGGTCTGGGTAAGTCAGCAGTATATAAAGAATCGAGCAGTGGGCCAAGAACGCTGCCCTGCGGAACTCCAGCTATCATTTGGCAGGGAGCAGAGTAGGTATTCCTGTACCTGACCATAAACTCCCGTCCGTCCAGATATGACCGCAGGAAGCCAAAGTAAGGTGCTGGTAACAGACTTTTTATTTTCGATAAAAGTCCAACATGCCAGATCCTATCGAATGCTTGCTGCATATCGATAAATACTGCATTGCAATACTCAAGGTCATCAAACGACTGCAGTATATGTTGCACCAGTCTATGAACCTGTTCCACGGAGCCATGACCCTCTCGGAAGCCGTACTGATTTTCCGGCAAGATGTTGGTTTGACTTATGAACAAACTGATACGTTTGGCAATAAGCCTCTCCCACACATTAGAAATTGAGGGCAGCAGACTTATTGGCCGGTATGACTCCGGGTCCTCTTCCGGTTTGCCTGGCTTGTGAATCCACTGCCTTGGGAAAAACTGCACCCGTAGCATAGCGTTAAAGATCGAGCATAAGTAAATATTTGCTCGAATTGGTAGAGCTTTAAGTGTCGTATAGCAAATCCTGTTGATGCCCGGAGCCTTGTTCTTTGTTAAGGTTTTTATTAAATCTACTATCTCCTCGACCATAGCTGGCGTAATGGGTAAAGCCATTTGCAGCGGTCTGCTGTAGGCTGTCATTTGTTTCACTGACCTCTTCCGCAGTAGCAAAACTGTACGGTGTGAATCGTATTTGCAGATGTTGAGCAAATACGTTTGCCTGTTCTTCCTCATTCCTGTCCTACCTCCAGGGCATAGGACAGGTACCTGCCTAAAGGGATGTCGTTTAAGAGAATTGGTGCATTTCCAGAGTGAATAATTAGCATCCACAGTATAGTCCAGCGACGTCAACTTTTGCTCAAAAAATTCGCTTCTAAGTCGTCTGTCGGAGAATCAGGAGGAGTTGAATCAGCAGCTGCTGTATAGATTTGCTCAGTAAAAGAGTCTACTGCCATTTCAATATCTTCCCCAGAATTAATCGTAGTATCTAATTGAATGGAGCTCTCCAAAAGCTGTTTAAAAGCTGTAATGTTTGTACGCTTGGTAACTAGCCAAGGAGATGGACGCGTGGTAACTCCAGCCGTTTGTATCATGACGACTAGAGCCAAATGGTCAGAGACGAGATCCCAAGTAGCGCATATGCTTGTACGAGAGTCCGGTATACCGTGATGCAATGCAAAATCAATGCAGGTTGGCGTATGACTTGACACATATGGGTACCTTGTAGGTGATCCTGTAGCAAGAATATTAGCCCCAAAGCTAGAAATGGCTTCGGCTAGTTCTCGCCCCCTGGGTGAGTTGTATCTATCTGCCCACAGCCAGTGTCGCGCATTCCAGTCACCACCGTATATACATATATCTTAACTGTTTCTCCTCGGTTAAGTCTAATCTCATTTAAGAGAAGAATATCGACGCTGTTGTTGTGCGCGAAGAGCCCAATTTCTCTGGCTTTGCATGAAATGCCATTGGCATTCCATATAAGAACCTTAAGATGGTTCATTGCGAGGCCGCAACGTTGTCATGAGACAGATGATTAGCTCCAGCCCATTGTTTTAAATTATTAGCAAATTTAAGTACGATATTTTCAAGCTTATCTAAGCGCTGGTTGGCTTGTTTATTTTGCTTTTGCTGGTAATTTTCTAGCGTTCATGTTACGGCCCGTTTGCAAGGTAGGAAACTGTTGCGGGTCTATACCATTTGTAGTGGCATATGAATTATCTACATGGGATATTGCAGAGAAGCGATTCGACCTGATTGCATTTTTCACGCTCTTGGTAGTTCCCATTGACCGGCGAAGATAGTTTTGGTACCATTCACAACCTTTATAGCTGGCCATGTAGTCTCCTCCACAGTGGATGCAGGTAGGCTGCGCTTCAGGGGAGCGTCCACATTGGGTAGTGGCATGATCCTCTCCACACCTGGCGCAATTTGGGTGCCGGCGGCAGTATTTGGCTGAGTGCCCATACTGTTGTCAGCGATGACATTGTGCGATTTCCGTCGCTTTTCGCATCCTTTCAATCTTCACTATCTGGCGGCAAAGATGCTTAATCTTATAAATTTATTAATTTCAGCGCAGGGCTTAATATTCATGAAAAAAATATTGAGTTTTTATTAACCTTATTAACCTTAGATGTAGGATTATAAATATGAAGAACATCGTACCAAACTGCCTTCAAACTATCTACAATATCTTTGTTTAGGGTGCTGTGATGTAGACCCTTAACAACAATTCGATGCGGCTTTTCTGTCTGCATTTGGTATGTGTGGAACTCCACACGATGTCTGTCCAGATGGTCAACAATAGTTCTGTATGTGTCACTATCCTTGGGGAAGATTCTGGTGGTTCCTAGGTTGCTCTTGGTGACCACATTGTTCACATTAGTGACCTCCCCTATGAACTCAAAGAGGTCATTTATGCTGCAGTCTGGGACCAGAATTTGAGGTGGCTTGTTCGGGATGGGCAGGGTCGTTGCTTTCAATAGTTATTTCGTCCTGTTGGTTCTCTGTAGTGTCTTCAGCTTCTACTTCCATGTCATGTAACGACGACTTCTCCATACTTCACTTGAAGCACCTCTTTTTTTTTTTAATCTCCTCGATGAAATAATAAAATTTGATTATTAAATTTGATCAAAAACTTTTTTTTTTTTTCTTTTTTGTCGGAAAATATTTAATGAAAATAAAATCGAACTGATCCCTTTCTCAATGAAAAGTTATGGTTTCTTCTCCGTGACCGGTGCGCTTCATTTGAGAAAAGATTGAACTTTCTAGAGATAGGGAGAAAAGTTTTAGAAGAAGTTTGCACAATGGCTTAGCAGTTCTACAGTACACAGCCAGGAACACCATTGGAACCTGGCGAATAGGCTGGTTTTACCTCAGAACATCCAATAACAAACTGCTTTCGGAGAAAAATGCTCTGAAAATAAGATTGGCTGATTGAATATTATATGAATAAGGCTGATCAATAATTGTAAGAAGTGAATACGTTGTTTGAAAGAATGTTGCGAATAGGTCGCCAATATCAGTAGTCGCCTATAAATTTTAAAACGAAATTAAGTGAGGAGAAGATACATGTTTACGCTTAATGTTCACGAAATTATAAAATTTCTTCGGATCATGTGTGAAATGCATCCGGCAGCGGTAAATATGATTCTTATAACACTCAGCGTAATGCACGGTAAAGTTTGACCGATTATCTTATATCTTGAAAAGTATCTTGATAAAGTTACATCGCAGCCAGTTTTTTTATATCACTTTAGGAGTCTGTTCTTAATGTATTTTAAGTTTTTTAGACTCTTTTACAGCCAAGGCGGTTCGTTTGAGTCGGATGGATACTTCCGTGGCACGCAAGAATCGAATGTGTTAAGCGTTACGTATAATGTTTTTAAAGCAATATTAATATCGGTGCATTCTCAGAGATTGGACTAACTACCATAAATGTATAAATTTAGCATTACCAAAGTAACGAGTTTTATGAACTGCATTGCGAGACTTAAGTTTGATGCCAATGGAAGGATGTCAATGGACACCTCAAGCGTTAGGTGGTATGCATCTTCTAGGGTCGAAATCTGCATGCCAGGCTGGAAAGGGTAATTCCATCTTGATGCTGCACACTGCATCTTGAACACTGCAAAGATCTAGAAGCCAACCTATGAATTTCTTACGTGATTTATTTGACCAAAGGCGATTTCGCACATAAGTGCTTCTCCTCCTCTTCGTAGTGGTCGGTCCCGTCTGTAAGTGGTGTACCTGTCTGGAAAAAGCCGGAGCTTAATATCTCCGGCTTTAAACAGGTTTCTGTAAAGACTATTATCTACCTAATGCAAAAGAAAAACTATCAGAATAAATTTTAGGGAGCTTGCTCCGTAGCCCCCTAGTATTCTGATAGGTCAGAGTAATGGATGTTGTTAGTTTTTTGAGGAAGAAGATTTTGTTGAAGAAGAAGAAGACGATGATGAGGGTTAAGGTTTTTTTATTCTTTGGGAGTTTAAATCCCACAGGTTTGTTAACTTTTTTCGTGACTGTATTCGGCTGATGTTCTTTTACGGCCAAAAGCTGGGCAAACAAATCGTATCGGGCATCGGCAAAGATACGCGTATCTTAAAAGAGGACGTAAGCCTCAAGTAAGTTTATTTAAACTTCCGAATGTCATCCATTCTAACAACGGCTTTCGATTTGGCCTGGATATAAGGCGAGATATCAATTTTTGAGGTGTCAGGACCAGCCGTAAAATAAAAATATGTTTTGTGGGGAGAATCACCTGAAGGTATTTTGGTGTTACGGTTGTTAGACGCGACATCAGTCCGTACCGGGGGTCCGGACGGTGGATTTCTCAAAAAAGTGGATTTTAGGGAGGTCAATTCTACTGGGGTCGGAGAAATCACATGCAGTGATGCCATGGTAGATAACTCGGACAAGTAATGCTTAATAATGGAGTCAAATTCCGGAACCGGAATTTTGTTTTACGACTCCTGCTCTTGGAGTAGCAAGAGTTGAGCGGTTGCATGATCGTAGGCTGGCCAGGCTGAGAAGCGATATCAGTGCGTACGGCTTCCCTAACAGGGTTTTAAACGCTTAGGAAACTCATTTAGCAGCTGGAGGTTGCTGAAATGAAAATAAAGCTCAGAGAGTTGGTCGTCGATTTTACGGAAACCACCGAGCAACTCTTTAAACCCACTTTTAGTCTCCCGCATGAAAGTTTGCATCTCTTTTTGAAGAGCGCGACATCCAATACCGCAAAAGTAGAAGCCAGCATTACGGGAAATTGCATCCGAAACTTTTTTTTTTTTTCTTTTTTTAAATTTTATTTATAGTAAGTATTGAAACCGTGCTACGGAAACGGTGATTTATGTTCGTGGAGGGGGAATCGTCTTCACGAAGCGTTGTCTTTTTAGCCTTCTAAGCGGCCTGGCGGGAAGCAAATTCCTGGCTAGTTCACTGCGATGAGTGGTGAGTCTGTCTCTGTACCTGCTAGTGTGTCAATTGATCTGCTCCTCCACAGTATGCAGATTGAGGTCTCGATATAAGGTTGAATTCCGTACATACCAAGGACAGTTGGTTATCTGACTCAGGGTACGATTCTGCAGTACCTGGATGCGATTGCAGTTAGATTTTGCTGCAATCCCCTAAAATTTGCAGCCCGTAGACTCAGATTGGGGCGACACACTGAGCGTACACTTGTCTTTTTACCCTAAGTGACATACTGCTCTTACTGCTCAGCAGCCAACGTAATTGCTGAAGTCTTAGAACGCACCTCTTGCGAGTGACTTTAAGATGCGGCAAGAAGGTGAGTCGCTTGTCTAGAGTGATGCCAAGATACTTCACCGTTGCTGGTTGCTCCAGGATCTGTCCCTCCATTTGGATTGGTGGGATTGTTCTCATCCTAAGTGTGAAGGCAGGGTTGGACGTTTTTCGAGGATTTATCTTTAGGTTCCACCTCTTGGACCACGCTGATAGGGCTGCAACGTATCCCTGCAAACCGTCTGCTGCCTCAAAGCGACATTTGGAGCTATACAGAACGGCAATGTCGTCGCATATGTGACAATTAGAGTCTTCGAGGGGTCTTCCATGTAGTCATCATCGGGTACGGGCAAGTCTGCAGTATAAAATGAGTACAGGAGCGGGCCAAGAACACTTCCTTGCGGGACTCCAGCTCTCATCTGGGCAGGCGCAGAGTAGGTGTCCCGGATCTTGACTTTAAATAACCGCCCTTCCAGGTAGGACTTTAGGAGCAAGTAATATGGTGTTGGTAGTAAATCTTTCACTTTGCAAAAGAGACCGTCTTGCCACACCCAATCAAAGGCTTGTTGGATATCAATAAAAACTGAGTTGCAGTATTCAAGATCATCAAATGTGAACCTGCATGAAATCCAAATTGATGGTTCGGCACAATTCCGCACTGAGTTATAATCCTAGTAAGTCGATTAGCAATGAGTCTTTCCCATACCTTCGACATAGAAGGAAGAAGACTTATTGGCCAATAGGATTCCGGGTCGTCTTCCGGCTTGCGTGGCCTATAGATCATGTGGATTGCCGCTATTTTTGGGAAGGGAAGAACTGAATCCTTAGCATAGCATTAAAAATAAGTGCCATGTAGAGGAACGCACGATTTGGCAGGGCCTTCAGTGTGACGTGGCATATTCTGTCCATGCCAGGAGCCTTGTTTTTTGGAAGAGCTTTTATGGCTTCGGTAATCTCCTGAACTCTGATTGGCGTGATGGGGAGGGACATCTGAAGCGGGGTCTGCAAGCTCTCCTGGGTCTCTTCGATATTAGCCAGCGTAGTAACGTTGTGTGGGGTGAATCTGGCCTCCAGGTGTTGAGCAAATATGTTTGCCTGTTCCTCTTCATTCCGTGCAAGGTCGCCGCCATGCTGCCTAACTGGGACCTGTCTAAACGGCTGGTTTTTCGTAGCCTTTGTGTAGTCCATCGAGGACAGCTTGAGTTCAAAGAAGTTATTTCTGAGCTCCCTTAAGAGGATCCGTAGTCGCTTGGCTGCTCGGTTCTACAGGATTCCATCCCAAGGGTCTTGGGTTCGAATTGCTTTTCTTCGTAGGCGCCTTTTTTCAACCAGTAGCTCTTTTGCCTCTCTGGTAAGTGTGACGCCATATTTTGTCGGCTTTAATGGGCTCGCAGGTGGAGTGGATGCAGCAGCAGCCCTGTGGATATTATTAGTGAAGATTTCCACTGCCATTTCTATATTCTCCCCAGAATTCAGCTCCGTTTCAAGATGGATGGAGCTCTCCAGATTCTGGTGAAATAGAGTTAGGTCAGTTCGATTGCTGATCAGCCTTGCATTAGAGCGAGCATTAATCCTATTGGTATCTATGGTGACAACGAGGGCCAGATGGTCCGACTCTAAATCCCAATTTTGGGTAATACTCGCGCAGTAGTCCGGTACTCCATGGTGGGCGGCAAAATCAATACATGTGGGCGTATGTGTGGTGACGTATGGGTATCTGGTAGGAGCTCCTGTGGCAAGAATCTTTGCCCCGGTTGCGGAGATGGCTTCAGCTAGTTCTTGTCCCATAGGGGAGTTGCAGGTGTCGCCCCATAGCTAATGTCGTGCGTTCCAATCGCCACCAACCAGGTACCTTTGTCCACATTTTCGAAGTATACTGGTGAAGAGACTTTCCCGTATTCTGTTTCCTGGAGGGCAGTAGATGGAACTGAACTCCATGTCACCAAGACCCGTAGCAACTTTCACCGATGACATTTGTATACTGCGCGTCTCTATTACTCTTTGGGGAAAATGTCGGAGAGCAGTCCTGACTAGTACCGCTACTCCACCTCCACTGTGATTATTGGAAGATGGCTTGTAGGCAGGGTAGAATGTGTATCCAAAGACTCGAACAGTTCCACCGGGGTTTAGTCTAGTTTCAGTCAAGAGAAGGATATCAATGTCGTTGTTGTGTGCAAAAAGTTCGACTTCTCCGACTTTTCCTGAAATGGCGTTGACATTCCAGATGAGGACTTTAAGTGAATTCAGGGCGAGGCTGTAGCGTTGACCTGAGAATTATTTCCAGCCCATTGCTTCATTGTGCTGGCCATCTCAGACACTATTGTTTCTAGCCGTGCAAGGCGTTCATTAGCTAGCTTATTTTGCTGTTGTTGTTCTTGTTGTTGCTGTTGGAGCCACATGAGAAACTGCTGTTGCTGCTGCTGCTGGAGGTGCTGTTGCCATTCCTGAAACTGCTGTTGCTGCTGTTGCAGCAGCGACTGTATATCGATCGGCTGTTGTTGATGTGGACTTGGCTGCGTTTGAGCATAGTTCAAATGACGTTGAGCATTTCCAGAATTGCTTGGCACTGAAGCTGCAACTGCTGCATAGGAGGCACTTGTGCGGGCACTGTAGCTCCGTGGTGTCATCTGCTGTTGCTGGTTGGAATGCAATTTTGGCCACTTGTTTCCTTGCTATTCTAGCGGGTCCAGGCGCAGGAAATTCCTGCACGTACCTTGTAGCAGAATATTGATTGGCCACATTGCCATTAAGTGATCTAGTTTCGGTTGCCGATTTATTTGGAGACTCTGATGACCGACGAAGATACTCCTGGTACGACTTGCAGCCTTTGTAGCTAGCTTTATGAGCTCCTGAGCAATGGAAGCAGGTAGGTGTTGCGTCAAGAGGGCGTATACACTCACTTGTTTGATGATCCTGGTCACATCTGGCGCAATTGGTCGTCGGCAATGTCTAGCAGTGTGGCCGTACCGCTGGCACCGTTTGCACTGTGCGACGTCTGTTGCTTTTCTCATTCGCTCCACCCTCACCTTTTGTCTACAGAGGATTGTGATTTTGAAGACATCGTTTATCTTATCGCACGGTTTGATATTGATAAAGAAGAGATTTAGCTTCTCTTCCCTGTTAGCCCTGGATGCGGGATTATGAATGTGGAGTACCTCAAAGCCGTACTTTTGCAGACTATCTTTGATGTCCTTATTTAGAGTGTGGTGTAGTCCCTTGACAACAATTCGATGCGGCTTTTCTGTCTGTCCAGATGGTCAAAAATAATTCTGTAGGTGTCACTATCCTTGGGGAAGATTCTGGTGGTTCCTATGTTGCTCTTGGTGACCACATTGTTCACATTAGTGAGCTCACCTATGAATTCAAAAAGGTCATTTATGCTGCAGTCTGGGACAACAATTTTCCTGGCTTTCCCATTTTCCTTACTTGTTCGGTCTGGGCAGGGTCGTTGTTTTCAATAGTTATTTCATCCTGTTGGTTCTCTGTAGTGTCTTCAGCTTCTATGTCCATATCAAGTAGCGCGAACCTGTTGCTAGAGCTTGGAAGGTCAGCTTCTCTAGTCGCTCTCTTAACATTTTCGATGGGTGAAGAAGACTTTGCGTTTTTCCTTTTCCTTTTTGGTGCGGCCCCACTGATCACTGTAGCTAAGTCAGTAGTGGCACGCGGGGCAGCAGAAGAGCACTGAAGCGACGAATGACCGTATTTTTCTTTCGACATCTCGGAATCGATCGATACTTCTCTTGAAGCACCTCTTTTTTTAATTTCCTCGATGACTTAATAAAATTTGATTATTTTGCCAAAAACTTTTTTTTTCTTTTTTGTCGGAAAATATTTAATGAAAATAAAATCGAACTGATCCCTTTCTCAATGAAAGGTTGACTATTTGGGTGGAGTTGTAAAACTTTTCACTTCACTTTTGATTCTTTCATGTATGAGTGATATTAAAAGGGATTTCCAACAGAAATACTTTTTCGATTTGTATTTAAAAAAAATTCAAATAGCCTTGTAATACTCAAGAAGGTAACTGATTTGAAATCACTGTGAATTCTGTTATAGGTTAATTGACTTTATAAATGTTTCCTTTTTTGACACACAAGCTAGGCAAAACGAACCCTTAAAGACCTTTAATATAATGTTGTTTACAGTGTGCATACATATATTCTAATGTAAAACAAGACAATATATAATATTAAAATTGAAAAATGAGTTAACATCAAAATAATCATTAAAAAAGTAAGAATAATATTAATATATCACTCAAAACTGAAATATTTTTAAAGAATAAATTTAAGTTTTATTGTATGTTCTGCTTTTTTTTAAAGATACCACATTAACATGAATTGAAAAATGAGTTAACTTCAAAATAATCATTAAAAAAGTAAGAATAATATTAATATTTCACACAAAACTGAAATATTTTTAAAGAATAAATTTAAGTTTTATTGTATGTTCTGCGTTTTTTAAAAGAATTTATTATTGTTTAAAAATAACATTAATAAAAAAAGAGTTCTCAGTACACTTTCAACGATATTATTTTTCTTTGTGAAATAAATTTATAAATAATCAAAAGGAAGAAAATGAAAACATCGAAACATCGATGTTTTTTTCGATACATCGATGTCACGAATTTTCGATGTCGATGTTTTACAAAATCGATCTTTTTGTTTCGATGTCCCATCACTAATGCACGCTAATTTTTTCGCGGCTTGCGCTGGCGACAAACATTTATCCACCAAATTCTATCACTATCAGGAAAATACTGACTACGCCTATCGATTACACCGTTCAATCCGCGACCATATAGGAGCGAATATTTAAATTTTGAAAGAAGACTGATAATTTTAACCCCATACAAACTAACAACCAAAATACTATCCAAGGCATCGGCCAAAAAATAATAAAATCCAAAGAAAATTAAGAAAAATAATAAAATAATAATAATTAAATATGTATTGGGAAAATGTAGCAGCCACCATCATTTAAATTAAAGAAAAATTTAACAAATCGTACAAATATGTGTCTCAGAATAGGCCAATTCAGAAAGCAACTGCAAATAAAAATGCAGCTGCTTTACTAGATTGCTATAATCAAGCAAGAACTCTCATTCATAACCAAAGAGAAAAGTTACATAAAAAGCAGTAGACATCTTTGTCAAAATTTTTGATGAAACTTAGGAAAACCCTTATACATATAAGGGAAAAGTACAAGTTGGATATATCAATACCAACAATTTTAAATTCCCTTTTGACACTAGGAGTTAGTGGGGAAACAGCTGAATCATTAAGTGATTCAGACACAGAAATTAAAGAGAAAGATCTTAACGATCTAACTATTCCAGCGCTATTGAAATGACCGGAAGAATAAGAAACAGCCACAATGACAGACAATTCAGCCGCCATAAGAGCGTATATAAAGTGACTTCTTCAGTTCTTGTTCAGCATTTGAATAAATCACTGCATTACTCCGACACACAGCAGTAAATACTTTGTTTTTATTGACAAACACATTGCTACGCCACAAGGCTAGTAATATCAATTAAAGGGGGCGAAGTAAAACCATCCACCATAATCTTTCTAGGAAGAATAAAACCGGGACACAATTCTCTCGCCAAACCTCTGCAAGAAGTCTCTAAATCACCGCTGGAGAAGACTTCGCTAATTCTCTGGATCATCAAGACGGAGACTTTACTAATTTACAGGTACCTATGAAAACATTGTAGTCCAAGTAATAAAAACAAAATTGATTGGCACAACTTTGAACTTGGTACAGGATGAAACAACAATTCTAGCAATAATTAATTTTTGTTTTTTGTTTATTAAAATTGTATTTATTTACATTGCAGTCTACTGTTACTATTTATAGTAACTTCTACCGCAGAGATTCATAATTTCTATCGAGTATTTACATATTTACATACTTAAACCTAATTAGGGAGTCTATAGGCATTATTTAATTTAATTAATTAATTTATATATCTTCTTGGCAGATCTGTTGGGTGAATGCGCAGGAGCCTCCTTCTCGCCCTCAGTCCCATTACTTGTCTCCTCTTCAAGAGTTTTCGAGCCAACTGGTTAGGGTGGTTTCCCAATTTATTTATGTACGCGATTGCTTGCTTATTTATGACATCGCCAATCCTTGGTACCCTCAGCTCCGTTTCAATGTCTTTGTTGCGGATGTACCAAGCCGCTCCAGATAGTTTACGCAAAATTTGCGACTGTGCCACACGAATTTTCTTGAGGTGCGACTTTGCGGCGATACCATATACTTGGATGCCATATCTCCAAATAGGAGCCAAGACAACCTTATAAATTTTGGCCTTGTTTGAAATTGAAAGTTTGTTTCCAGGCCTAAGGAGCCAAGCCATGCTGTTCGCCTTTGTTTTGAGCCGCCGAGTTACATCCGTTACATGGCGTTGAAATGTAAGTCGCTTATCCAGAGTGACACCGAGTTATTTGTGGGCGTTCGATTGTGTGAGCAGCTCTCCATGCAGAAACACACCTGGTGATGTGTCTTTTCTCAGGGTGTACGTCACGGAAACACACTTTTCCGGATTGACTGCGATGTTCCAGCATAGGGCCCAGTTCTCAAATTTTTTTAGATAAAGCTGAAGCGTATCAGTGGGTGTATAGACGCAAGTATCTCTGGCCAGGACTGCAGAGCCATCAGCAAAGGTGACAACTAGCAGGTCATTGGGATCTGTAAGCGACATTTTGTCAGCTGAGGGCATGTCGTGCGTATACAGGCTATATAGTGTTGGACCTAACATACTTTCCTGGGGTACACCTGCTCTGACTCTTTTTGTTTGGGAAGACAGCCCGTCCTATACTACTTTAAAGGATCGCTCGTGTAGGAAGCTTTTTATTATCAATCTTCTCAGGATGCACCTCTCAAGTAATTTGCCAAATGCTGGAAGCAGGCTTATTGGGCGATAGGAGTCTAATTCCTCTGCTGGCTTCCCATTTTTATGGAGCATAATGATATTCGCCTTCTTCCAGGCACTTGGGAAGTGTCCCAGTCGAAGAGCAGAATTGAAAATCAGAACAAGGAATAACAAAGCTCTGTGGAGCATCAGCTTAATGGAGCGGTTGTCAATGTGATCGTCACCAGGAGCCTTGTTGTTGCGAAGGGATTTGATATCATCTTCCAATTTCGTGAGTTTAATAGGCTTTACAGGAAGAGCCATCTGCAATGGGGCTTCTAGGGATTCAGCAACCAGTTGTACTCGGCTTGGCGATGCTGTCTCAAACGGCTGGAATCTTTCCTCCAGGTTTCTGGCAAACGCTTCAGCTCTGTCCTGAGGTGATTTTGCCCAAGTGCCATCTGGGCTACGGACTGGAAACTTTGGAGCAACTTGTCTCTTGAATCTCTTCGTGAGCTTCCAGAGCGCGAATTTTGAGTTTTCATCGGCAGTAGCTTTTGCGAGGAACGCGTCAGTTGCTTCTCTTTTCAGGTTGGCCAGTACTTTTCTCACCCGATTTAATATCCTTCGGTGCAGTCTGTCAATTATTAGGTCGTTGGTCCTGATGAACTCACGCCGGAGACGTTTCTTGAGAATTAAGAGTCCTACTGCTTCCGGAGAGAGTTGCGTAGGTGAACTGCGCCGCCAGGAGCTGCAATTTGACTTGCATCTTTGATCTTCTTCATAAAAGTTTCAACCGCTTTCTCGATATCGTCTGTTGTATTTATCTATGTATTAAGGTTAAAGGCATTGTTAAGTTCGTACTGAAACTGCTTTATATTCGCACCAGGTGGAACGAGCATCCTAATAGGGGCGGTGCTATGAGGTGACGTTGTTAGTGAAGCGATCAGCGGCAAGTGATTGGAAGATAGATCATACTCTTCGCGTACTGATAGTAGACTGTTAGCTATACCTTTGTACAAGAAGAAGTCGATACATGAAGGAACATTCCTCGTGTTATAAGGGTAGTGAGTGGAGCAATAATGAATAAATTGCAAACTTCAATTGTTGGTGAGAGATCCCAAAACATCAAGGCAAAATTATCTACGGTACAACAGAAGCGCAAAACAGCCACACAGTTTAGTCCGACGTTGAGAATTTACGTAAGCTCCTAGAAGCCTCGTATATCGATAAAGGTTTACCGGCATATTATGCCACCAGAATAAGTACCAGCGACGCAATTGATGTAATAATAAAAAAGGCCGAGCACCAAAGTGTTAAAACCGTGTTGGAGGCAGGTATGCACAACTATGTATAGACGCTGCCATAGATGCGTACATAAGAACCAGTACAAGAGTTACGGAAATGTGAATTCAATATTGCATTCCGACGAGTTCCGCCGAGTTATCTGACAAATTAATATCACTAAAACTAAACACGACAATATACAAATCCCGAATCAAGAATTACAGACGGGTAAAAACGCTCCATAAACGACTTCAATATCGCAAAAAGTCTTTGTCCGATAAGTACAACTTGTAAGTAAATTAAAATATAAATCACTTTCGTCGACAAAATCCAAGCACACGTAAAGTTCAGTTTTATACAAAATTTCTTTTTTTTTTGTAAAATATTTTTTTTTTAAATTTATTAAGTCAACCGGTACCAGCGACCTCTTTATAGCCTTGCTATCTGTTATTTCAGACCAAAGGGCCGGCTAGACACTTGCCTAGCTTAATACTTAGAACTTAATAATATAATAATTGGACTCAATACAAAATTAAAGTCGTCTACGCGACCCCTAGGGGATCGTGTTATTACCATAGGTCCCTCGGCTGACGCCTTTTCAAAGCTTAGCAAAGTCCCAGTAGCAAGTCGTTGCGCCAGTCTGTTCCTGTGTCCCTATACTTTGTTATTGTATCAGCTGGAGTGGTTATTAATCTCGTCAAAGACTGTGGGCAGCTTGAGATCTTTGTGCAGTGACGAGTTACGAATGTACCACTCGCATCCGGTGATCAATCTGAGTTTTTTTGTTATGTGCCGTCTGCACTCTTTTGATTTGGCTATCACAAGCTAATCCCCATATTTGGCACCCATACCTCCAGATCAGCGCGATAATTTGCTTGTAGATGGTCACCTTATTAGCCAATGATAGTTTGCTTCTTGAACTTAACAACCAAAAATGTTTGTTCATTAAATTCTATATATTTTAAATATATTTTATCATATAAAACTAAAATAAAGTTGATTAGAGCAATTTGCGACCTAAAACCTTAAATGATCACAAAAAACAGAATTTTAACCAAAAAATTCCTATATCAAACTTTTGGTTCAGAAAGGCATCACTAAATATTATCCGATCGGGCTAAAATTTTACAAATTTAAGTTTTACACTAAAATGAACAATTTGAGACCATGAGACCTTTAATTTTCTAAGTTTTTTTTCCTCCATACAAATAAGCCGAACCCTAGGGCACCCATACCTACAAATCGGCGCCTTATTATCCAATGACAGTTTGCTTCTTGAACTTAATAGACAAAAATGTTTCTTCATTGCATTTCGTATGCGGGTTCTAATGGCGGTGATGTGTTTAGCGAAGGTGAGTCTGCGATCTAATGTAAGACCAAAGTATTTACTTGAATTGGTCTGTAGGACAGTCCTTCCTTCTATGTCAATAGCAGGTGGGGTTTTCCTTAATCCTTCTATGTCGATAGCAGTGGGGTTTTCCTTAATAAGGAGAAACAAACATTGGTGAATTTATCGCTATTTATGCCGATGTTCCAACGCTTCGTCCATTGCGTGAACGTTGTGACAAACTGCTGGATTCCATCAGCCGCAGAGGCTTTACAGCTTTATCTATGGGTGATACAGACGTCGTCAGCAAACGTGGCCAGGAAGGTAGACGGAATGTTTGGTTGCGGCATATGACCATTGTAAAGGCAATACAGGAGCGGCCCCAGGACACTACCCTGAGAGACACCAGCCTTCGCTTCGTATTTGACAGAGACGGCCGAATGGAACCGAACCGCGAACTGCCTTCCCTTAAGGTATGACCTCAGTAGGTGGAAATATGGGGCAGGTAGTCTCTCCTCTATTTTAACCAGTAAACCTGTGTGCCATATTCGGTCGAACGCTTCCTTGGTGTCCAAGAAGAGGGCATTGCAGAATTTTTTCCGGTCAAATGCTGTCAGTACTTGCTCAACAAGCCGATGAAGTTGCTCCACCGTACAATGACCAGCTCGGAACCCGAACTGGTGCTCAGGAGTAATCCCCTGAGTGTTCGTAACCCTAACAATCCGGTCAGCAATCAGTCTCTCAAACACCTTCGAAATAGAAGGGATGAGACTGGTCGGCCGATAGGACGCGGAGTTCTTTGCCGAATTGCCCGGTATATATGCCGACTTATATAGTATCGCGGCCAGTAGTATCGGGGCGGAGTGTGTGCTGCCATTTTTGCTGCCGTCTTGACTTTGCTGGTTAACAATTCAACGGCGTCTTCAAAGTCATTCCCAGAGTTAATTTCAATATCGAGGTGCAGAGATCTCTCAAGTTGTCCTTTGTAGAGTTCAAGGTTGCTTCGCTTGGTTATCAGCCTCTCCGTCGTCGGGTATACCATAGCGGCTGCGTACAGAGTAATTATTAGCGATAGGTGATCGGAGCTGTGCTCAACGATAGACCGTATATCAATGTGGATACCCAGGATGCCGCTTGTCAGGGCAAAAGCAATACAGCCAGGAGAGCCTCGGCGGGTATTGTGTGGGGCCACCCGTGGGGCCATCTTTGCCTAGTTTACCTTAGTGCTTAAGGAAAGATTCGCTAGCGCACGACCTCGTTGGTTACACCTTCCTACACCCCAAAGCCAGTGGGACGCGTTCCAGTCACCCGCCACAATATACCTGCGGCAGTTAATGTCCAGAATGACGGTAAACTCCTTTGTAGTCCATGTAAATCTTGGTGGGCAGTAGACTGCTGTTGTTGTTGAGAGATCCCAAAACATCAAGGCAAAATTATCTACGGTACAACAGAAGCGCAAAACAGCCACACAGTTTAGTCCGACGTTGAGAATTTACGTAAGCTCCTAGAAGCCTCGTATATCGATAAAGGTTTACCGGCATATTATGCCACCAGAATAAGTACCAGCGACGCAATTGATGTAATAATAAAAAAGGCCGAGCACCAAAGTGTTAAAACCGTGTTGGAGGCAGGTATGCACAACTATGTATAGACGCTGCCATAGATGCGTATATAAGAACCAGTACAAGAGTTACGGAAATGTGAATTCAATATTGCATTCCGACGAGTTCCGCCGAGTTATCTGACAAATTAATATCACTAAAACTAAACACGACAATATACAAATCCCGAATCAAGAATTACAGACGGGTAAAAACGCTCCATAAACGACTTCAATATCGCAAAAAGTCTTTGTCCGATAAGTACAACTTGTAAGTAAATTAAAATATAAATCACTTTCGTCGACAAAATCCAAGCACACGTAAAGTTCAGTTTTATACAAAATTTCTTTTTTTTTTGTAAAATATTTTTTTTTTAATTTATTAAGTCAACCGGTACCAGCGACCTCTTTATAGCCTTGCTATCTGTTATTTCAGACCAAAGGGCCGGCTAGACACTTGCCTAGCTTAATACTTAGAACTTGATAATATAATAATTGGACTCAATACAAAATTAAAGTCGTCTACGCGACCCCTAGGGGATCGTGTTATTACCATAGGTCCCTCGGCTGACGCCTTTTCAAAGCTTAGCAAAGTCCCAGTAGCAAGTCGTTGCGCCAGTCTGTTCCTGTGCCCCTATACTCTGTTATTGTATCAGCTGGAGTGGTTATTAATCTCGTCAAAGACTGTGGGCAGCTTGAGATCTTTGTGCAGTGACGAGTTACGAATGTACCACTCGCATCCGGTGATCAATCTGAGTTTTTTTGTTATGTGCCGTCTGCACTCTTTTGATTTGGCTATCACAAGCTAATCCCCATATTTGGCACCCATACCTCCAGATCAGCGCGATAATTTGCTTGTAGATGGTCACCTTATTAGCCAATGATAGTTTGCTTCTTGAACTTAACAACCAAAAATGTTTGTTCATTAAATTCTATATATTTTAAATATATTTTATCATATAAAACTAAAATAAAGTTGATTAGAGCAATTTGCGACCTAAAACCTTAAATGATCACAAAAAACAGAATTTTAACCAAAAAATTCCTATATCAAACTTTTGGTTCAGAAAGGCATCACTAAATATTATCCGATCGGGCTAAAATTTTACAAATTTAAGTTTTACACTAAAATGAACAATTTGAGACCATGAGACCTTTAATTTTCTAAGTTTTTTTTCCTCCATACAAATAAGCCGAACCCTAGGGCACCCATACCTACAAATCGGCGCCTTATTATCCAATGACAGTTTGCTTCTTGAACTTAATAGACAAAAATGTTTCTTCATTGCATTTCGTATGCGGGTTCTAATGGCGGTGATGTGTTTAGCGAAGGTGAGTCTGCGATCTAATGTAAGACCAAAGTATTTACTTGAATTGGTCTGTAGGACAGTCCTTCCTTCTATGTCAATAGCAGGTGGGGTTTTCCTTAATCCTTCTATGTCGATAGCAGTGGGGTTTTCCTTAATAAGGAGAAACAAACATTGGTGAATTTATCGCTATTTATGCCGATGTTCCAACGCTTCGTCCATTGCGTGAACGTTGTGACAAACTGCTGGATTCCATCAGCCGCAGAGGCTTTACAGCTTTATCTATGGGTGATACAGACGTCGTCAGCAAACGTGGCCAGGAAGGTAGACGGAATGTTTGGTTGCGGCATATGACTATTGTAAAGGCAATACAGGAGCGGCCCCAGGACACTACCCTGAGAGACACCAGCCTTCGCTTCGTATTTGACAGAGACGGCCGAATGGAACCGAACCGCGAACTGCCTTCCCTTAAGGTATGACCTCAGTAGGTGGAAATATGGGGCAGGTAGTCTCTCCTCTATTTTAACCAGTAAACCTGTGTGCCATATTCGGTCGAACGCTTCCTTGGTGTCCAAGAAGAGGGCATTGCAGAATTTTTTCCGGTCAAATGCTGTCAGTACTTGCTCAACAAGCCGATGAAGTTGCTCCACCGTACAATGACCAGCTCGGAACCCGAACTGGTGCTCAGGAGTAATCCCCTGAGTGTTCGTAACCCTAACAATCCGGTCAGCAATCAGTCTCTCAAACACCTTCGAAATAGAAGGGATGAGACTGGTCGGCCGATAGGACGCGGAGTTCTTTGCCGAATTGCCCGGTATATATGCCGACTTATATAGTATCGCGGCCAGTAGTATCGGGGCGGAGTGTGTGCTGCCATTTTTGCTGCCGTCTTGACTTTGCTGGTTAACAATTCAACGGCGTCTTCAAAGTCATTCCCAGAGTTAATTTCAATATCGAGGTGCAGAGATCTCTCAAGTTGTCCTTTGTAGAGTTCAAGGTTGCTTCGCTTGGTTATCAGCCTCTCCGTCGTCGGGTATACCATAGCGGCTGCGTACAGAGTAATTATTAGCGATAGGTGATCGGAGCTGTGCTCAACGATAGACCGTATATCAATGTGGATACCCAGGATGCCGCTTGTCAGGGCAAAAGCAATACAGCCAGGAGAGCCTCGGCGGGTATTGTGTGGGGCCACCCGTGGGGCCATCTTTGCCTAGTTTACCTTAGTGCTTAAGGAAAGATTCGCTAGCGCACGACCTCGTTGGTTACACCTTCCTACACCCCAAAGCCAGTGGGACGCGTTCCAGTCACCCGCCACAATATACCTGCGGCAGTTAATGTCCAGAATGACGGTAAACTCCTTTGTAGTCCATGTAAATCTCGGTGGGCAGTAGACTGCTCCAATTCTAATGGTGCCAAGTACTGTTTGTATGGCTGCAGATGCAAGTTGCACCTTGTCGGCAATAATTGGGGTTAGCATCTTGTGGCCAAGCTGTGCTAGCTTTTCCTTGATGTGACTATGAAGGGTGCTATGGTGCAGGCCTTTAATGCATACGCTGAATGGCCTCTCTTTCCTCAATTAGTAGCAGTTGTATTCGTAGTGCTCATCATCAAGCCACTTGACAATACAGCGGAAGGTGTTGGTGTCGGCCGCGTAAAGGCGCATAACTCCACCGGCTGATCACTCAATTCTTCAGCATTGCTCTTGCTATCCATTTCCGTGGTGAGTTCGGCGAGTAGTTGATTTACCGAGTTTTCATCTAAATGCGTTTTTTTCCTGGATCCATCCTACGCTTGATTTTTGGAAGCGCTGCGCAGACTCCAAGGTGGGCGCAGTGGTTTGGTTGCTGGTAGTTGTCATGTCTAAAGGGCCCAGGGACCTTTATGCAGAGCCACGTGCAGACTCCACTGCCGCCATGATTCTGGGTAATGTCGCTTGTATGTCCTACATTTACGGTTGGCCTAACTTGTTTGGCTTCTTCGGCCCTAGCGTAGTCCGCTTTTTACGTTTTTCGGATTAATCCGGATTTCATCAGACAGGTTGCTAAGATCCTAGTCGAGAATTGACCTTGGATAATGCTTAATAAGAGCTTATGGGCAAACAGATGTTTTGTTTGCTCTAGCCGGCACGTGAAAAGCGGCACCAATTGCAAAATTGAAATTTATTTTTAAGTCAATAACTTAAGTCTTTTTGCACTTTGAAAACACTTTTATGTAACATGTTGCTTCACTAGCCACAGTTTGTGCCACTATTGAGGACTTGTCCTTGCTCACTACTATGTGAATTTTAATTATTCCACGACAGTTGCAAATATGCGTGCGACACCGTCGAATTCCGTTTCTGAATGCAACTTACTTTTAATTTTCAACTTTTTCGGGAGAGTTTATTTCCCTTGACTGAAACTGTCAGCTGTCAGAGTCATGTATCCCACCAAATTGAGCTTAAAAAAAGTTCGAGGGACATAAAGTCAGTATCGACTAGCAACGGTTCATACCGTTTTACGAGATTACCGTTTTGTTTGAAAATAACATCTAACTCTTTTGAAAGAATGATGACTATAGCATTCTTGGAACTAGAGCTTTCGCAAGCATTCCTCTTTATCGATGATTTAATAGGTTCAAGGTTCAGGAATTTAATAGGTTAATAGAATACGTTCTTCCAAAAAGCATAAGATTACTAACTTAACAGATGTATTTGATAAATTTCCGAAATAGAACCGGAAATTAAACTCTGATAAAAGTTCATTTTTCCACATGATGCGGACAGTGCTAGACGTTTAATTGCATTTTGAAATACTATAGAAAATTGATCAGAAATTTCGTCGACTATTTACGGCACACCTTGTTCACTTTGAATGAATCTTTATATATCTTCTTGGCAGATCTGTTGGGTAAATGCGCTGGAGCCTCCTTATCGCCCTCAGTCCCATTATACGTCTACTCGTCAGAAGTTTTCGAGCCAACTGGTTCGGGTGGTTTCCCAATTTATTTACATACGCGGATGCTTGTTTTTCTATGACATCGCCAAGCCTTGGTACCTTCAGCTCTTGTTCAATGTCTTTATTGCGGATGTACCAAGCCGCTCCAGATAGTTCACGCAAGATTTGCGACTGCGGCACATGAATTTTGCTAAGGTGCGACTATGCGGGGATGCCAAATAGGAGCCAAGACAACCTTATAAATTTTGGCCTTGTTTGAAATTGAAAGTTTGTTTCCAGGCCTAAGGAGCCAAGCCATGCTGTTTGCCTTTGTTTTGAGCCGCCGAGTTACATCCGTTACATGGCGTTGTAAGTCGCTTATCCACAGTGACATCGAGGTATTTATGGGCGTTCGATTGTATGAGCAGCTCTCCATGCAGAAACACACCTGGTGATGTGTCTTTTCTCAGGGTGTACGTCACGGAGACACACTTTTCCGGATTGACTGCGATGTTCCAGCATAGGGCCCAGTTCTCAAATTTTTTTAGATAAAGCTGAAGCGTATCAGTGGGTGTATAGACGCAAGTATCTCTGGCCAGGACTGCAGAGCCATCAGCAAAGGTGACAACTAGCAGGTCATTGGGATCTGTAAGCGAATTGTTGTCAGCTGAGGGTATGTCGTGCGTATACAGGTTATACAGTGTTGGACCTAACACACTTCCCTGGGGTACACCTGCTCTGACTCTTTTTGTTTGGGAAGACAGCCCGTCCTATACTACTTTAAAGGATCGCTCGTGTAGGAAGCATTTTATGCATTTATAAGCATAACGACGTACTCCTTTCCATGAAAACCTTCCAGCACAAACTTCACTACGCGGTGTAGCTGTTCATGTGTGCCATGCCTGAGTCTAAAACCAAACTGAAACTTCGGAATAGGTTTTTGGACCTTACGAGATTCGAGCAATCTTCTCAGGATGCACCTCTCAAGTAATTTGCCAAATGCTGGAAGCAGGCTTATTGGGCGATAGGAGTCTAATTCCTCTGCTGGCTTCCCATTTTTATGGAGCATAATGATATTCGCCTTCTTCCAGGCACTTGGGAAGTGTCCCAGTCGAAGAGCAGAATTGAAAATCAGAACAAGGAATAACAAAGCTCTGTGGAGCATCAGCTTAATGGAGCGGTTGTCAATGTGATCGTCACCAGGAGCCTTGTTGTTGCGAAGGGATTTGATATCATCTTCCAATTTCGTGAGTTTAATAGGCTTTACAGGAAGAGCCATCTGCAATGGGGCTTCTAGGGATTCAGCAACCAGTTGTACTCGGCTTGGCGATGCTGTCTCAAACGGCTGGAATCTTTCCTCCAGGTTTCTGGCAAACGCTTCAGCTCTGTCCTGAGGTGATTTTGCCCAAGTGCCATCTGGGCTACGGACTGGAAACTTTGGAGCAACTTGTCTCTTGAATCTCTTCGTGAGCTTCCAGAGCGCGAATTTTGAGTTTTCATCGGCAGTAGCTTTTGCGAGGAACGCGTCAGTTGCTTCTCTTTTCAGGTTGGCCAGTACTTTTCTCACCCGATTTAATATCCTTCGGTGCAGTCTGTCAATTATTAGGTCGTTGGTCCTGATGAACTCACGCCGGAGACGTTTCTTGAGAATTAAGAGTCCTACTGCTTCCGGAGAGAGTTGCGTAGGTGAACTGCGCCGCCAGGAGCTGCAATTTGACTTGCATCTTTGATCTTCTTCATAAAAGTTTCAACCGCTTTCTCGATATCGTCTGTTGTATTTATCTATGTATTAAGGTTAAAGGCATTGTTAAGTTCGTACTGAAACTGCTTTATATTCGCACCAGGTGGAACGAGCATCCTAATAGGGGCGGTGCTATGAGGTGACGTTGTTAGTGAAGCGATCAGCGGCAAGTGATTGGAAGATAGATCATACTCTTCGCGTACTGATAGTAGACTGTTAGCTATACCTTTGTACAAGAAGAAGTCGATACATGAAGGAACATTCCTCGTGTTATAAGGGTAGTGAGTGGAGCAATAATGAATAAATTGCAAACTTCAATTGTTGGTGAGAGATCCCAAAACATCAAGGCAAAATTATCTACGGTACAACAGAAGCGCAAAACAGCCACACAGTTTAGTCCGACGTTGAGAATTTACGTAAGCTCCTAGAAGCCTCGTATATCGATAAAGGTTTACCGGCATATTATGCCACCAGAATAAGTACCAGCGACGCAATTGATGTAATAATAAAAAAGGCCGAGCACCAAAGTGTTAAAACCGTGTTGGAGGCAGGTATGCACAACTATGTATAGACGCTGCCATAGATGCGTACATAAGAACCAGTACAAGAGTTACGGAAATGTGAATTCAATATTGCATTCCGACGAGTTCCGCCGAGTTATCTGACAAATTAATATCACTAAAACTAAACACGACAATATACAAATCCCGAATCAAGAATTACAGACGGGTAAAAACGCTCCATAAACGACTTCAATATCGCAAAAAGTCTTTGTCCGATAAGTACAACTTGTAAGTAAATTAAAATATAAATCACTTTCGTCGACAAAATCCAAGCACACGTAAAGTTCAGTTTTATACAAAATTTCTTTTTTTTTTGTAAAATATTTTTTTTTTTAATTTATTAAGTCAACCGGTACCAGCGACCTCTTTATAGCCTTGCTATCTGTTATTTCAGACCAAAGGGCCGGCTAGACACTTGCCTAGCTTAATACTTAGAACTTAATAATATAATAATTGGACTCAATACAAAATTAAAGTCGTCTACGCGACCCCTAGGGGATCGTGTTATTACCATAGGTCCCTCGGCTGACGCCTTTTCAAAGCTTAGCAAAGTCCCAGTAGCAAGTCGTTGCGCCAGTCTGTTCCTGTGCCCCTATACTCTGTTATTGTATCAGCTGGAGTGGTTATTAATCTCGTCAAAGACTGTGGGCAGCTTGAGATCTTTGTGCAGTGACGAGTTACGAATGTACCACTCGCATCCGGTGATCAATCTGAGTTTTTTTGTTATGTGCCGTCTGCACTCTTTTGATTTGGCTATCACAAGCTAATCCCCATATTTGGCACCCATACCTCCAGATCAGCGCGATAATTTGCTTGTAGATGGTCACCTTATTAGCCAATGATAGTTTGCTTCTTGAACTTAACAACCAAAAATGTTTGTTCATTAAATTCTATATATTTTAAATAAAAAGAGCTGAGGATTTAGTAGGCTTTTAAGCTTGTACAGAAGTTATTCATGCCACACTCTTTCGAAAGCCCGCTGGATGTCCAGAAAAGCTCCAACGACGTACTCCTTTCCATGAAAACCTTCCAGCACAAACTTCACTACGCGGTGTAGCTGTTCATGTGTGCCATGCCTGAGTCTAAAACCAAACTGAAACTTCGGAATAGGTTTTTGGACCTTACGAGATTCGAGCAATCTTCTCAGGATGCACCTCTCAAGTAATTTGCCAAATGCTGGAAGCAGGCTTATTGGGCGATAGGAGTCTAATTCCTCTGCTGGCTTCCCATTTTTATGGAGCATAATGATATTCACCTTCTTCCAGGCACTTGGGAAGTGTCCCAGTCGAAGAGCAGAATTGAAAATCAGAACAAGGAATAACAAAGCTCTGTGGAGCATCAGCTTAATGGAGCGGTTGTCAATGTGATCGTCACCAGGAGCCTTGTTGTTGCGAAGGGATTTGATATCATCTTCCAATTTCGTGAGTTTAATAGGCTTTACAGGAAGAGCCATCTGCAATGGGGCTTCTAGGGATTCAGCAACCAGTTGTACTCGGCTTGGCGATGCTGTCTCAAACGGCTGGAATCTTTCCTCCAGGTTTCTGGCAAACGCTTCAGCTCTGTCCTGAGGTGATTTTGCCCAAGTGCCATCTGGGCTACGGACTGGAAACTTTGGAGCAACTTGTCTCTTGAATCTCTTCGTGAGCTTCCAGAGCGCGAATTTTGAGTTTTCATCGGCAGTAGCTTTTGCGAGGAACGCGTCAGTTGCTTCTCTTTTCAGGTTGGCCAGTACTTTTCTCACCCGATTTAATATCCTTCGGTGCAGTCTGTCAATTATTAGGTCGTTGGTCCTGATGAACTCACGCCGGAGACGTTTCTTGAGAATTAAGAGTCCTACTGCTTCCGGAGAGAGTTGCGTAGGTGAACTGCGCCGCCAGGAGCTGCAATTTGACTTGCATCTTTGATCTTCTTCATAAAAGTTTCAACCGCTTTCTCGATATCGTCTGTTGTATTTATCTATGTATTAAGGTTAAAGGCATTGTTAAGTTCGTACTGAAACTGCTTTATATTCGCACCAGGTGGAACGAGCATCCTAATAGGGGCGGTGCTATGAGGTGACGTTGTTAGTGAAGCGATCAGCGGCAAGTGATTGGAAGATAGATCATACTCTTCGCGTACTGATAGTAGACTGTTAGCTATACCTTTGTACAAGAAGAAGTCGATACATGAAGGAACATTCCTCGTGTTATAAGGGTAGTGAGTGGAGCAATAATGAATAAATTGCAAACTTCAATTGTTGGTGAGAGATCCCAAAACATCAAGGCAAAATTATCTACGGTACAACAGAAGCGCAAAACAGCCACACAGTTTAGTCCGACGTTGAGAATTTACGTAAGCTCCTAGAAGCCTCGTATATCGATAAAGGTTTACCGGCATATTATGCCACCAGAATAAGTACCAGCGACGCAATTGATGTAATAATAAAAAAGGCCGAGCACCAAAGTGTTAAAACCGTGTTGGAGGCAGGTATGCACAACTATGTATAGACGCTGCCATAGATGCGTACATAAGAACCAGTACAAGAGTTACGGAAATGTGAATTCAATATTGCATTCCGACGAGTTCCGCCGAGTTATCTGACAAATTAATATCACTAAAACTAAACACGACAATATACAAATCCCGAATCAAGAATTACAGACGGGTAAAAACGCTCCATAAACGACTTCAATATCGCAAAAAGTCTTTGTCCGATAAGTACAACTTGTAAGTAAATTAAAATATAAATCACTTTCGTCGACAAAATCCAAGCACACGTAAAGTTCAGTTTTATACAAAATTTCTTTTTTTTTGTAAAATATTTTTTTTTTTAATTTATTAAGTCAACCGGTACCAGCGACCTCTTTATAGCCTTGCTATCTGTTATTTCAGACCAAAGGGCCGGCTAGACACTTGCCTAGCTTAATACTTAGAACTTGATAATATAATAATTGGACTCAATACAAAATTAAAGTCGTCTACGCGACCCCTAGGGGATCGTGTTATTACCATAGGTCCCTCGGCTGACGCCTTTTCAAAGCTTAGCAAAGTCCCAGTAGCAAGTCGTTGCGCCAGTCTGTTCCTGTGCCCCTATACTCTGTTATTGTATCAGCTGGAGTGGTTATTAATCTCGTCAAAGACTGTGGGCAGCTTGAGATCTTTGTGCAGTGACGAGTTACGAATGTACCACTCGCATCCGGTGATCAATCTGAGTTTTTTTGTTATGTGCCGTCTGCACTCTTTTGATTTGGCTATCACAAGCTAATCCCCATATTTGGCACCCATACCTCCAGATCAGCGCGATAATTTGCTTGTAGATGGTCACCTTATTAGCCAATGATAGTTTGCTTCTTGAACTTAACAACCAAAAATGTTTGTTCATTAAATTCTATATATTTTAAATATATTTTTATCATATAAAACTAAAATAAAGTTGATTAGAGCAATTTGCGACCTAAAACCTTAAATGATCACAAAAAACTTTACAAATTTAAGTTTTACACTAAAATGAACAATTTGAGACCATGAGACCTTTAATTTTCTAAGTTTTTTTTCCTCCATACAAATAAGCCGAACCCTAGGGCACCCATACCTACAAATTTGCGCCTTATTATCCAATGACAGTTTGCTTCTTGAACTTAATAGACAAAAATGTTTCTTCATTGCATTTCGTATGCGGGTTCTAATGGCGGTGATGTGTTTAGCGAAGGTGAGTCTGCGATCTAATGTAAGACCAAAGTATTTACTTGAATTGGTCTGTAGGACAGTCCTTCCTTCTATGTCAATAGCAGGTGGGGATTTCCTTAATCCTTCTATGTCGATAGCAGTGGGGTTTTCCTTAATAAGGCGAAACAAACATTGGTGAATTTATCGCTATTTATGCCGATGTTCCAACGCTTCGTCCATTGCGTGAACGTTGTGACAAACTGTTGGATTCCATCAGCCGCAGAGGCTTTACAGCTTTATCTATGGGTGATACAGACGTCGTCAGCAAACGTGGCCAGGAAGGTAGACGGAATGTTTGGTTGCGGCATATGACTATTGTAAAGGCAATACAGGAGCGGCCCCAGGACACTACCCTGAGAGACACCAGCCTTCGCTTCGTATTTGACAGAGACGGCCGAATGGAACCGAACCGCGAACTGCCTTCCCTTAAGGTATGACCTCAGTAGGTGGAAATATGGGGCAGGTAGTCTCTCCTCTATTTTAACCAGTAAACCTGTGTGCCATATTCGGTCGAACGCTTCCTTGGTGTCCAAGAAGAGGGCATTGCAGAATTTTTTCCGGTCAAATGCTGTCAGTACTTGCTCAACAAGCCGATGAAGTTGCTCCACCGTACAATGACCAGCTCGGAACCCGAACTGGTGCTCAGGAGTAATCCCCTGAGTGTTCGTAACCCTAACAATCCGGTCAGCAATCAGTCTCTCAAACACCTTCGAAATAGAAGGGATGAGACTGGTCGGCCGATAGGACGCGGAGTTCTTTGCCGAATTGCCCGGTATATATGCCGACTTATATAGTATCGCGGCCAGTAGTATCGGGGCGGAGTGTGTGCTGCCATTTTTGCTGCCGTCTTGACTTTGCTGGTTAACAATTCAACGGCGTCTTCAAAGTCATTCCCAGAGTTAATTTCAATATCGAGGTGCAGAGATCTCTCAAGTTGTCCTTTGTAGAGTTCAAGGTTGCTTCGCTTGGTTATCAGCCTCTCCGTCGTCGGGTATACCATAGCGGCTGCGTACAGAGTAATTATTAGCGATAGGTGATCGGAGCTGTGCTCAACGATAGACCGTATATCAATGTGGATACCCAGGATGCCGCTTGTCAGGGCAAAAGCAATACAGCCAGGAGAGCCTCGGCGGGTATTGTGTGGGGCCACCCGTGGGGCCATCTTTGCCTAGTTTACCTTAGTGCTTAAGGAAAGATTCGCTAGCGCACGACCTCGTTGGTTACACCTTCCTACACCCCAAAGCCAGTGGGACGCGTTCCAGTCACCCGCCACAATATACCTGCGGCAGTTAATGTCCAGAATGACGGTAAACTCCTTTGTAGTCCATGTAAATCTCGGTGGGCAGTAGACTGCTCCAATTCTAATGGTGCCAAGTACTGTTTGTATGGCTGCAGATGCAAGTTGCACCTTGTCGGCAATAATTGGGGTTAGCATCTTGTGGCCAAGCTGTGCTAGCTTTTCCTTGATGTGACTATGAAGGGTGCTATGGTGCAGGCCTTTAATGCATACGCTGAATGGCCTCTCTTTCCTCAATTAGTAGCAGTTGTATTCGTAGTGCTCATCATCAAGCCACTTGACAATACAGCGGAAGGTGTTGGTGTCGGCCGCGTAAAGGCGCATAACTCCACCGGCTGATCACTCAATTCTTCAGCATTGCTCTTGCTATCCATTTCCGTGGTGAGTTCGGCGAGTAGTTGATTTACCGAGTTTTCATCTAAATGCGTTTTTTTCCTGGATCCATCCTACGCTTGATTTTTTGGAAGCGCTGCGCAGACTCCAAGGTGGGCGCAGTGGTTTGGTTGCTGGTAGTTGTCATGTCTAAAGGGCCCAGGGACCTTTATGCAGAGCCACGTGCAGACTCCACTGCCGCCATGATTCTGGGTAATGTCGCTTGTATGTCCTACATTTACGGTTGGCCTAACTTGTTTGGCTTCTTCGGCCCTTGCGTAGTCCGCTTTTTACGTTTTTCGGATTAATCCGGATTTCATCAGACAGGTTGCTAAGATCCTAGTCGAGAATTGACCTTGGATAATGCTTAATAAGAGCTTATGGGCAAACAGATGTTTTGTTTGCTCTAGCCGGCACGTGAAAAGCGGCACCAATTGCAAAATTGAAATTTATTTTTAAGTCAATAACTTAAGTCTTTTTGCACTTTGAAAACACTTTTATGTAACATGTTGCTTCACTAGCCACAGTTTGTGCCACTATTGAGGACTTGTCCTTGCTCACTACTATGTGAATTTTAATTATTCCACGACAGTTGCAAATATGCGTGCGACACCGTCGAATTCCGTTTCTGAATGCAACTTACTTTTAATTTTCAACTTTTTCGGGAGAGTTTATTTCCCTTGACTGAAACTGTCAGCTGTCAGAGTCATGTATCCCACCAAATTGAGCTTAAAAAAAGTTCGAGGGACATAAAGTCAGTATCGACTAGCAACGGTTCATACCGTTTTACGAGATTACCGTTTTGTTTGAAAATAACATCTAACTCTTTTGAAAGAATGATGACTATAGCATTCTTGGAACTAGAGCTTTCGCAAGCATTCCTCTTTATCGATGATTTAATAGGTTCAAGGTTCAGGAATTTAATAGGTTAATAGAATACGTTCTTCCAAAAAGCATATGATTAATAACTTAACAGATGTATTTGATAAATTTCCGAAATAGAACCGGAAATTAAACTCTGATAAAAGTTCATTTTTCCACATGATGCGGACAGTGCTAGACGTTTAATTGCATTTTGAAATACTATAGAAAATTGATCAGAAATTTCGTCGACTATTTACGGCACACCTTGTTCACTTTGAATGAATCTTTATATATCTTCTTGGCAGATCTGTTGGGTAAATGCGCTGGAGCCTCCTTATCGCCCTCAGTCCCATGATACGTCTACTCGTCAGAAGTTTTCGAGCCAACTGGTTCGGGTGGTTTCCCAATTTATTTACATACGCGGATGCTTGTTTTTCTATGACATCGCCAAGCCTTGGTACCTTCAGCTCTTGTTCAATGTCTTTATTGCGGATGTACCAAGCCGCTCCAGATAGTTCACGCAAGATTTGCGACTGCGGCACATGAATTTTGCTAAGGTGCGACTATGCGGGGATGCCAAATAGGAGCCAAGACAACCTTATAAATTTTGGCCTTGTTTGAAATTGAAAGTTTGTTTCCAGGCCTAAGGAGCCAAGCCATGCTGTTTGCCTTTGTTTTGAGCCGCCGAGTTACATCCGTTACATGGCGTTGTAAGTCGCTTATCCACAGTGACATCGAGGTATTTATGGGCGTTCGATTGTATGAGCAGCTCTCCATGCAGAAACACACCTGGTGATGTGTCTTTTCTCAGGGTGTACGTCACGGAGACACATTTTTCCGGATTGACTGCGATGTTCCAGCATAGGGCCCAGTTCTCAAATTTTTTTAGATAAAGCTGAAGCGTATCAGTGGGTGTATAGACGCAAGTATCTCTGGCCAGGACTGCAGAGCCATCAGCAAAGGTGACAACTAGCAGGTCATTGGGATCTGTAAGCGAATTGTTGTCAGCTGAGGGTATGTCGTGCGTATACAGGTTATACAGTGTTGGACCTAACACACTTCCCTGGGGTACACCTGCTCTGACTCTTTTTGTTTGGGAAGACAGCCCGTCCTATACTACTTTAAAGGATGGCTCGTGTAGGAAGCTTTTTATTATCAAAAAGAGCTGAGGATTTAGTAGGCTTTTAAGCTTGTACAGAAGTACAATGCCACACTCTTTCGAAAGCCCGCTGGATGTCCAGAAAAGCTCCAACGACGTACTCCTTTCCATGGAAACCTTCCAGCACAAACTTCACTACGCGGTGTAGCTGTTCATGTGTGCCATGCCTGAGTCTAAAACCAAACTGAAACTTCGGAATAGGTTTTTGGACCTTACGAGATTCGAGCAATCTTCTCAGGATGCACCTCTCAAGTAATTTGCCAAATGCTGGAAGCAGGCTTATTGGGCGATAGGAGTCTAATTCCTCTGCTGGTTTCCCATTTTTATGGAGCATAATGATATTCGCCTTCTTCCAGGCACTTGGGAAGTGTCCCAGTCGAAGAGCAGAATTGAAAATCAGAACAAGGAATAACAAAGCTCTGTGGAGCATCAGCTTAATGGAGCGGTTGTCAATGTGATCGTCACCAGGAGCCTTGTTGTTGCGAAGGGATTTGATATCATCTTCCAATTTCGTGAGTTTAATAGGCTTTACAGGAAGAGCCATCTGCAATGGGGCTTCTAGGGATTCAGCAACCAGTTGTACTCGGCTTGGCGATGCTGTCTCGAACGGCTGGAATCTTTCCTCCAGGTTTCTGGCAAACGCTTCAGCTCTGTCCTGAGGTGATTTTGCCCAAGTGCCATCTGGGCTACGGACTGGAAACTTTGGAGCAACTTGTCTCTTGAATCTCTTCGTGAGCTTCCAGAGCGCGAATTTTGAGTTTTCATCGGCAGTAGCTTTTGCGAGGAACGCGTCAGTTGCTTCTCTTTTCAGGTTGGCCAGTACTTTTCTCACCCGATTTAATATCCTTCGGTGCAGTCTGTCAATTATTAGGTCGTTGGTCCTGATGAACTCACGCCGGAGACGTTTCTTGCGAATTAAGAGTCCTACTGCTTCCGGAGAGAGTTGCGTAGGTGAACTGCGCCGCCAGGAGCTGCAATTTGACTTGCATCTTTGATCTTCTTCATAAAAGTTTCAACCGCTTTCTCGATATCGTCTGTTGTTTTTATCTATGTATTAAGGTTAAAGGCATTGTTAAGTTCGTACTGAAACTGCTTTATATTCGCACCAGGTGGAACGAGCATCCTAATAGGGGCGGTGCTATGAGGTGACGTTGTTAGTGAAGCGATCAGCGGCAAGTGATTGGAAGATAGATCATACTCTTCGCGTACTGATAGTAGACTGTTAGCTATACCTTTGTACAAGAAGAAGTCGATACATGAAGGAACATTCCTCGTGTTATAAGGGTAGTGAGTGGAGCAATAATGAATAAATTGCAAACTTCAATTGTTGGTGAGAGATCCCAAAACATCAAGGCAAAATTATCTACGGTACAACAGAAGCGCAAAACAGCCACACAGTTTAGTCCGACGTTGAGAATTTACGTAAGCTCCTAGAAGCCTCGTATATCGATAAAGGTTTACTGGCATGTTATGCCACCAGAATAAGTACCAGCGACGCAATTGATGTAATAATAAAAAAGGCCGAGCACCAAAGTGTTAAAACCGTGTTGGAGGCAGGTATGCACAACTATGTATAGACGCTGCCATAGATGCGTACATAAGAACCAGTACAAGAGTTACGGAAATGTGAATTCAATATTGCATTCCGACGAGTTCCGCCGAGTTATCTGACAAATTAATATCACTAAAACTAAACACGACAATATACAAATCCCGAATCAAGAATTACAGACGGGTAAAAACGCTCCATAAACGACTTCAATATCGCAAAAAGTCTTTGTCCGATAAGTACAACTTGTAAGTAAATTAAAATATAAATCACTTTCGTCGACAAAATCCAAGCACACGTAAAGTTCAGTTTTATACAAAATTTCTTTTTTTTTGTAAAATATTTTTTTTTTAATTTATTAAGTCAACCGGTACCAGCGACCTCTTTATAGCCTTGCTATCTGTTATTTCAGACCAAAGGTCCGGCTAGACACTTGCCTAGCTTAATACTTAGAACTTAATAATATAATAATTGGACTCAATACAAAATTAAAGTCGTCTACGCGACCCCTAGGGGATCGTGTTATTACCATAGGTCCCTCGGCTGACGCCTTTTCAAAGCTTAGCAAAGTCCCAGTAGCAAGTCGTTGCGCCAGTCTGTTCCTGTGCCCCTATACTCTGTTATTGTATCAGCTGGAGTGGTTATTAATCTCGTCAAAGACTGTGGGCAGCTTGAGATCTTTGTGCAGTGACGAGTTACGAATGTACCACTCGCATCCGGTGATCAATCTGAGTTTTTTTGTTATGGGCCGTCTGCACTCTTTTGATTTGGCTATCACAAGCTAATCCCCATATTTGGCACCCATACCTCCAGATCAGCGCGATAATTTGCTTGTAGATGGTCACCTTATTAGCCAATGATAGTTTGCTTCTTGAACTTAACAACCAAAAATGTTTGTTCATTAAATTCTATATATTTTAAATAAAAAGAGCTGAGGATTTAGTAGGCTTTTAAGCTTGTACAGAAGTTATTCATGCCACACTCTTTCGAAAGCCCGCTGGATGTCCAGAAAAGCTTCAACGACGTACTCCTTTCCATGGAAACCTTCCAGCACAAACTTCACTACGCGGTGTAGCTGTTCATGTGTGCCATGCCTGAGTCTAAAACCAAACTGAAACTTCGGAATAGGTTTTTGGAACTTACGAGATTCGAGCAATCTTCTCAGGATGCACCTCTCAAGTAATTTGCCAAATGCTGGAAGCAGGCTTATTGGGCGATAGGAGTCTAATTCCTCTGCTGGCTTCCCATTTTTATGGAGCATAATGATATTCGCCTTCTTCCAGGCACTTGGGAAGTGTCCCAGTCGAAGAGCAGAATTGAAAATCAGAACAAGGAATAACAAAGCTCTGTGGAGCATCAGCTTAATGGAGCGGTTGTCAATGTGATCGTCACCAGGAGCCTTGTTGTTGCGAAGGGATTTGATATCATCTTCCAATTTCGCGAGTTTAATAGGCTTTACAGGAAGAGCCATCTGCAATGGGGCTTCTAGGGATTCAGCAACCAGTTGTACTCGGCTTGGCGATGCTGTCTCTAACGGCTGGAATCTTTCCTCCAGGTTTCTGGCAAACGCTTCAGCTCTGTCCTGAGGTGATTTTGCCCAAGTGCCATCTGTTACGAACTGCAAACTTTGGAGCAATTTGTCTCTTGAATCTTCGTGAGCTTCCAGAGTGCGAATTTTGAGTTTTTATCGGCAGTAGCTTTCCCGAGAAACACGTCAGTTGCTTCTCTTTTCAGGTTGGCCAGTACTTTTCTCACCCGGTTTGATATCCTTCGGTACAGTCTGTCAATTATTGGGTCATTGGTCCTCATTAAGAGTCCGACTGCTTCCGGAGAGAGAGCGACGCTGCTATGCAAGTTGCGTAGGTGAACTGCGCCGGCAGATGCGCTGCAATTGAGCTGCATCTTTGATCTTCTTCATAAAAGTTTCAACCACTTTCTCGATATCGTCTGCTGTATTTATCTCTGTATTGAGGTTAAAGGAATTGTTAGGTTCGTACTTAAACAGCCTTATATTCTCACCAGGTGGAACGAGCATCCTAATAGGGGCGGTGCTATGAGGTGACGTTGTTAGTAAAGCGATCAGTGGCAAGTGATCGGAAGATAGGTCATACTCTTCGCGTACTGATAGTAGCCTGTTAGCTATACCTTTGTACAAGAAGAAGTCGATACATGAAGGTACATTCCTCGTGTTATACGGGTAGAGAGTGGGTTTCCCAGTACCCAGAACTTGAGTTGAGCTGCCGGAGATTACATCGTGAAGTGCTGTGCCTCGAGCATTCGCTCTTATACTACCCCAGAGACGATGCTTAGCGTTAAAATCACCTCCAATGATAAACTTTTGACCTGTTGACCAAGGAGATTATCAAACTCAGAGGAATTCCAAGGCAGGCCTGGAGGAAGGTACACAGCTGACACCGAAATTTCGCCCAAATTAGTTGTGATCGTTGTGATCGAATGCAGGTAATAGTGCACTAATCCCTGCCTGATTAGGATACAAGCTCCTCCTCTGGGGCGACCTCCTGGGTGATCTGCTCGATAGCAGCTGTAACCTATCATATTGAGGTAGGATCCGTCGTGTAGGAGTGTCTTTGAGATAATCATAACATCAATTTCGGGCTTGCTGAGAAACATTAGCATTTGGGATAATGCTACGAGCGTTCCAGGCTCCGAGGCGCAGTTCACAAGCCATTACTTGCGCTGCGTCAACGACTTACAACCTCTGAGTTCTTTGATCTCCTCAAATAACTCAGCGATGGTTTTTTGTAGACCAGCAATGGTCTGCTGCATTGAGATGATGATTTGTGCGAGGGAGCCATCAATTACCATTTGGTTGGAATAGTTTGTTGCTTTATATTGCGCATGGGCTGTGGATGTTCTACGCGGGTCATGGGAGTAATGTTGATTCCAGTTTTTCGGCTTTTGAGCCTCTGGACGTAAATTCTGCAGCCCTTGTGAGTTGTCATGTTTCCCATGGCAATTAACGCACTCCAGATCGTCATAGGTCCTTGCCTGGCTTTGACTGGAACCAGTCCAATGAGGCAAACTGCATCTACCACATTTGGCATCTACCAAAGCCATAACATCGGTAACAATGACGCAAAGTAACATTTTTTCTCGGCAGTTCCACTCTGACTCTTTGACGGCCAACTTTATTTTTTTTTTAGAGCTTCTCTGCTATTATAGCCTTTTTGATGTCTATAAACCAGACGTTCTGGTCAGAAGCCTTGCCTGGAACCGGATCAGAGGAGTCAACATTCTGTGACTTCACCTTTGGATTATAGGTATTAACCACAGCGTGACCTTGGGAGGTGAACGCACTTAAAATTTGCTCAATTAGGGTAGAAGCAGCCAAGTTGCACACCACAACCCTGTGGGCTCTGTCTTCCGGGAGGCAGAAGTGAGTGTATTGGAGATGAACTTCTGATAATTTTTTAGTGATAGCTCTGTGGGCACCAGAGTCACGGGGGTATATGCGCAAGTTGCCATTACGCGCGATCTTGAGCTCATATGAGTCAGACGATACCGCTGAGTCGAGAAGTCTTTCTAAGGCAGGTACATCACTGACATTAAGTATGTTATGTTATGTTATTTGGCTAGGTTTAGATGACTTCTGTTTCACTGGAATTTCAGCTTGTCCAGATTCTTCTTCTGCAACGGTTTCGACCTGGAGAATGTCCATGCTATTTTCGCCTTCATGACAGTCATCTAGGTTTGCAAGAGCAGAAAATTTATTTAAAGCGAGATGGTTTCTGTGTTCGATTACATGGGCTCTTTTTTTCGAACTTTTCGGTGAGGTTGGTAGGCTTCTCTTCTTGGATGGAACTTTTTGCCAAGAGACTAAAGCCCGCTGGAATGTGAGCGTATTACTATTTTTTTAAATTTGCGGTAATAGACGACTATTTCCAAGTGTTTTCTGATTAGGTTTGTTTAATTGGCTTGGGCTGCTAACCATAAGAGGCGGGGGCATGCTCAGAAAGGAGCATTCTGTTCGTGGTACCTCTCGTACCTCTATCTGGTACCTCTCCGCTTTGCACCCAGTGACTTCTGACATCTCGGAATCGATCGACCATACTTCCCTTGAAGCACCTCTTTTTTTTTAATATTCTCAATAAGAATAAATAAAATCAAACTGATCCCTTTCTCAATGATGATTCGATATTTTATTTATACGATTTCACTTCTGTATTTAAAACATAAACTGAGGGAACTAACTCGCTTGCAATACCAAGAGTTCAGCAAAGAATTTTGTATAACCACTGATGCAAATAGGCAAGTGCTTGGCGCAGGTTTTTATAAAGTCCACAATGGCCACCAACTTTCAGTTCATACTTTCAGTATACTCATCTAGATCATTAACAAAGGGTGAGAGTAATAAAAGTACCACTGAGGAGTTAGCAGCTATACATTGTGCAATAATACATTTCAGACCATTTATTTATGGCAAATACTTCATTCATATTTGTTTTCAATGACTAACCCTAGTTCAAAATATAGACTTGGATGGAAGAATGAAAGGAATAAATTTTACCGTAGATTATCTGAAGTATAAAGCAAATCATGTACCTGACACTCTAACAAAAGTGTTCGAGATTAGTTTGATATATTTATGAATGTGAACTTAGCTACGATCTTTTTGTTCTAGAAGAAAATATATTTTTAACAAAGAATAAATATACAAATATCAATATCAAATACAGGATTTACAAAAAATAACAACACATATTTATATTACAATTCACAAAGTAGACAAAAGAAAAAGTAGAATTGCCTAGGCAATCACTTTTTTTTTTAACATTCTGTTGGACCTAACACACTTCCCTGGGGTACACCTGCTATGACTCTTTTTGTTTGGGAGGACAGCCCGTCCTGTAAAACTTTAAAGGAGCATTCGTGAAGGAAGCTTTTTATTATCAAAAAGAGCTGAGGATTTAGTAGGCTTTTAAGCTTGTACAGAAGTCCTTCATTCCACACTCTGTCGAAAGCCTGCTGGATGTCCAGAAAAGCTCCAACGACGTACTCCTTTCCATGGAAACATTCCAGTACAAAGTTCACTACGCGGTATAGAACTCGAACAATCTTCTCAGGATGCAACTCTCAAGTAATTTGCCAAATGCTGCAAGCATGCGTATTGGGCGATAGGAGTCTAATTCCCAGTTGAAAATCAGTACAAGGAATAACAATGCCATGTGGGGCATCAGCTTAATGGAGCGGTTGTCAATGTGATCATCACCAGGAGCCTTGTTGTTGCGAAGGGATTTGATATCATCTTTCAATTCCGTGAATTTAATAGGCTTTACAGGAAGAGCCATCTGCAATGGGGCTTCTAGGGATTTAGAAACCAGTTTTACGCGTCTTGGCGATGCTGTCTCGAACGGCTGGAATCTTTCCTTCAGGTTTCTGGCAAACGCTTCAGCTCTGTCCTGAGGTGATTTTGCCCAAGTGCCATCTGGGCTACGGACTGGAAACTTTGGAGCAATTTGTCTCTTGAATCTTCGTGAGCTTCCAGAGTGCGAATTTTGAGTTTTTATCGGCAGTAGCTTTCCCGAGGAACACGTCAGTTGCTTCTCTTTTCAGGTTGGCCAGTACTTTTCTCACCCGGTTTGATATTCGGTACAGTCTGTCAATTATTGGGTCATTGGTCCTCATTAAGAGTCCGACTGCTTCCGGAGAGAGAGCGACGCTGCTATGCAAGTTGCGTAGGTGAACTGCGCCGGCAGATGCGCTGCAATTGAGCTGCATCTTTGATCTTCTTCATAAAAGTTTCAACCACTTTCTCGATATCGTCTGCTGTATTTATCTCTGTATTGAGGTTAAAGGAATAGTTAGGTTCGTACTTAAACAGCCTTATATTCTCACCAGGTGGAACGAGCATCCTAATAGGGGCGGTGCTATGAGGTGACGTTGTTAGTAAAGCGATCAGTGGCAAGTGATCGGAAGATAGGTCATACTCTTCGCGTACTGATAGTAGCCTGTTAGCTATACCTTTGTACAAGAAGAAGTCGATACATGAAGGTACATTCCTCGTGTTATACGGGTAGTGAGTGGGTCTGCCTGTAGCCAGAACTTGAGTTTAGCTGCCGGAAATAACATCGTGAAGTGCTGTGCCTCGAGCATTCGCTCTTATAATACCCCAGAGGCGATGCTTAGCTTTAAAATCACCTCCAATAATAAACTTTTGGACCATGTTGGGAGGAGATTATCAAACTCAGAGGAATTCCAAGGCAGGCCTGGAGGAAGGTACACAGCTGACACCGTAATTTCGACCAAATTAGTGGACATTTTTACCGTCGCCATTTGTAGGTGTTTCGTGATTCGTTGTGATCGAATGCAGGTGATAGTGCACTAATCCTTGCCTGATTAGGATACAAGCTCCTCCTCTGGGTCGACCTCCTGGGTGATCTGCTCGATAGCAGCTGTAACCTATCATATTAAGGTAGGATCCGTCGTGTAGGAGTGTCTTTGAGATAATCATAACATCAATTTCGGGCTTGCTGAGAAACATTAGCATTTGGGATAATGCTATGAGCGTTCCAGGCTCCGAGGCGCAGTTCACAAGCCATTACTTGCGCTGCGCCAACGACTTACAACCTCTGAGTTCTTTGATCTCCTCAAATAACTCAGCGATGGTTTTTTGTAGACCAGCAATGGTCTGCTGCATTGAGATGATGATTTGTGCGAGGGAGCCATCAATTACCATTTGGTTGGAATAGTTTGTTGCTTTATATTGCGCATGGGCTGTGGATGTTCTACGCGGGTCATGGGAGTAATGTTGATTCCAGTTTTTCGGCTTTTGAGCCTCTGGACGTAAATTCTGCAGCCCTTGTGAGTTGTCATGTTTCCCATGGCAATTAACGCACTCCAGATCGTCATAGGTCCTTGCCTGGCTTTGACTGGAACCAGTCCAATGAGGCAAACTGCATCTACCACATTTGGCATCTACCAAATGATAATTTTTTGGTGATAGCTCTGTGGGCACCAGAGTCACGGGGGTATATGCGCAAGTTGCCATTATGCGCGATCTTGAGCTCATATGAGTCAGACGATACCGCTGAGTCGAGAAGTCTTTCTAAGGTAGGTACATCACTGACATTAAGTATGTTATGTTATGTTATGTGGCTAGGTTTAGATGACTTCTGTTTCACTGGAATTTCAGCTTGTCCAGATTCTTCTTCTGCAACGGTTTCGACCTGGAGAATGTCCATGCTATTTTCGCCTTCATGACAGTCATCTAGGTTTGCAAGAGCAGCAAATTTATTTAAAGCGAGATGGTTTCTGTGTTCGATTACATGAGCTCTTTTTTTCGAACTTTTCGGTGAGGTTCGTAGGCTTCTCTTCTTGGATGGAACTTTTGCCATGAGACTAAAGCCCGCAGGAATGTGAGCGTATTACTATTTTTTTAAATTTGCGGTAATAGACGACTATTTCCAAGTGTTTTCTGATTAGGTTTGTTTAATTGGCTTGGGCTGCTAACCATAAGAGGCGGGGGCATGCTCAGAAAGGAGCATTCTGTTCGTGGTACCTCTCGTACCTCTATCTGGTACCTCTCCGCTTTGCACCCAGCGACTTCTGACATCTCGGAATCGATCGACCATACTTCCCTTGAAGCACCTCTTTTTTTTAATATTCTCAATAAGAATAAATAAAATCAAACTGATCCCTTTCTCAATGATGATTCGATATTTTATTTATACGATTTCACTTCTGTATTTAAAACATAAACTGAGGGAACTAACTCGCTTGCAATACCAAGAGTTCAGCAAAGAATTTTGTATAACCACTGATGCAAATAGGCAAGTGCTTGGCGCAGGTTTTTATAAAGTCCACAATGGCCACCAACTTTCAGTTCATACTTTCAGTATACTCATCTAGATCATTAACAAAGGGTGAGAGTAATAAAAGTACCACTGAGGAGTTAGCAGCTATACATTGTGCAATAATACATTTCAGACCATTTATTTATGGCAAATACTTCATTCATATTTGTTTTCAATGACTAACCCTAGTTCAAAATATAGACTTGGATGGAAGAATGAAAGGAATAAATTTTACCGTAGATTATCTGAAGTATAAAGCAAATCATGTACCTGACACTCTAACAAAAGTGTTCGAGATTAGTTTGATATATTTATGAATGTGAACTTAGCTACGATCTTTTTGTTCTAGAGATGGGCTGCTAGGAGGACATGCAGAGTTGCCAGAAAATATATTTTTAACAAAGAATAAATATACAAATATCAATATCAAATACAGGATTTACAAAAAATAACAACACATATTTATATTACAATTCACAAAGTAGACAAAAGAAAAAGTAGAATTGCCTAGGCAATCTCTTTTTTTTTTTAACATTCTTATTTTGTATTTAAAATCTATCCGAGTGCCTAGGCAATCTCTACATAAAGCTTCAAAGCCCTGCGTATATGAAGTCATCTGCAATGTCGAAGTGCGCACATTAGTGACCTTGCACATTAATAGAAGGTGCAATTCGAAAGTTCCAGAACTTTTTAAATAACGCGGTTTCTAATGGTAACATCTGTCTGAAATTGTTATCCCTCAATTGTGTATTCTTTAGTGTTTAGTGTAAAGTTTATATAACAGCTGACTTGTATAACAGCTGAGATATCGCGCTACATGTGACATTACATTTGTAGTGTCGGTCGAAAAATGAGTATCGAACAAAGTGCCAATATTAAGTTTAGTTTTAAACTTGGTAAAACTTTTATTTTGTAAACTTGTATTTACGAGTGGTTTAAACGTTTTCAAGAGGGACGGGAGGATTTGGAAGACGACGAACGTTCGGCCCGGTCTAAAGATGTTGTAAAGGAATAAAACTCGGAATTTGTGCGTGAATTCATTAAAAAAGACCCAAAATCATCGCTTTAATATATGGAATCGGAATTATCAATATTCGCAGCATCGATTTATTTTGACAGAAAATTTGCCTCAGAAAGGTTTGTGCTCGATTCGTCCCGCAAACTTTGAAACTTACGAAAAAGACCTTAGAATTCAACATTCAAGAGACATTATTAAAGAGGCCAAAAAGGACCCAAACTTTTTGTATTCGATTGTGACTGGTGACGAAGCATGGTGCTTTGAATATGAACTCGAAACCAAACGTCAAACTGCGAAGTGGCAGTCTCAAGTCAATGTTGAATTCTTTTTATGATTCCAAGGGCATTATTCATAAAGAATTTATCCCAACTGACCAAACGGTTAACGCGGTTTTTTATGTTGGTGTTTTGAAGCGTTTGGTAGCACGTATTCGTCGCATTCGGCCGGTATATCGTGAAGAAGGAAGCTGACGATTATTGCATGATAATTCACAATCGTACCGTTCGGCACTCACGACAGATTTTTTGACCAAAAATCGCATTCATATCATCAAGCATTCACCCTATTCGCCTGATATGGCACCCTGCGATTTTTATTTGTTCGGAAAACTACATTCGGCCATGAAAGGAAACCGCTATGCTGACGTTGATGCCATCCAAAAGGCGACTACCGCCATCCTCAACGCTATACCGATAAACGACCTAAAAAAATCATTCGATAACCCTCTTGAACGTGCAAAACGTTGTATTCAGGCAGAAGAAGACTTTTTTGAAGGCGACCAATAAATTAAAAAAAAAAAAAACAAATAATATTCGTTTTTTGATAAAAGTCCTGGAACTTTTGAATTTCACCTTGTAGTAAAAATTATTTTTTAAAGCACGGAAAAAATATTAAAGAAAGATATAATATCGTCGATTTGAATACAAATGGAGCCCTTTATTTAGGTCAATTCTTCCAAAGCCTTGAAATGGAAGCCGGTAAACAAAACATAATCTAAATTAAAGTGGCATCGTGGGAAGATACCTTTGAAAGTATTTTAAATGATCGCTCTAAAATTATGGGTAATAAACTATTAAAAGATTTAAGAGTAGCGTGGACCTGAATAAAAAAACAGAAAAGAAAAATAAGCTGAATAAGCTGATCTTTGAAATAAAAAAAAAATACATGTAGGACAGATATTTGCTAAATTTTTTTTTTTATTTGAAAGGTTCATTGACCCCATTATGTATGGAACATGACATTATGCAAATACCCGTCACGGCTTCGGTTGGTGGCGCGCACTTAAAAGGTCCAATTTTCGATGACTCTGGCGCACCAATTTTGCTGGTTGACATAGCCATTCATCCCAAAATGCGCCTCGTCGCTGAAGATGATTTTTTTTGCTCAAATCGGCGGAACGTTGCTCGAACTGAAGACCCATTTTCATAAAACAAACCATTTATTTATGATTTGCGCGTGTCAAAATGTCAAAAAAACAAAAATAATAAAGCATACTAAGACTCCGATGACCATAAGCGACACACCAGTTCAAGCTTTTCATAGGGTAGTGGTAGACACAATTGGCCGACCACCAAAAAGAAAGCGGCAATGAATATGCACTTACTCTCATCTGTGACTTAACAAAATATTTAGTTGCTATACCAATATTGAATAAAAGCGCAAATACAGTCGCTAAAGCAATTTTCAAATCTTTTATTCTAAAATACGATCCAATGAAGACGTTTATTACGAACATGGGAGCAGAACATAAGAATTCAGTAATACCTAACTCAATTGTGCAAATATTTAAAAATTAAAAATATAACATATGCGTGCACACCATCACCAGACAGTCGCAGTAGTCAAAATAAGTCATATGACTTTAAATAAGTACTTACGATGCTACATATCAGCTGTTGAAACCGATTGGGACATATGGTTTCAATATTTTGTGTACTGCACCATACACTCTATGGCACATAGTCATTGTACATATGAATTAATATTAAGTAGAACAAGTCTTCCCAAAAATAGTACAATATAGATGATTACTATAAGGAAAGCAAGATTAGATTAGAAGTATTGGGTTGCCCAAAAAGTAATTGCGGATTTTTTAAAAGAAAGTAAATGCATTTTTAATAAAACTTAGAATGAACTTTAATCAAATATATAATTGCCATTTTGTTCGATAACCTTTTGCCATCTTCCTGGCAAATTTAGTATTCCACGCTCATAGAACTTCTGGCCTTTATCTGCAAAAAACTGAACCAAGTGCGATTTTATAGTTTTAGAGTTCTGCAAAGATCGAACTAAATGGTAGTCTGATGGTGCAAGGTCAGGGCTATATGGTGGATGCATCAAAAGTTCCCAGCCAAGCTCACTCAGTTTTTGGCGAGTGACCAAAGATGTGTGCGGTCTAGCGTTGTCCTGGTGGAATATGACACCTTTACAATTGACCAATTCTGGTCGCTTCTCCTTGATGGCTGTATTCAATTTGTCCAATTGTTGACAGTAAACATCCGAATTAATCGTTTGGTTCCTTGGAAGCAGCTCAAAATATACGACACCCTTCCAATCCCACCAAACAGACAGCATAACCTTCTTTTGGTGGATATCAGCCTTTGAAGTGGTTTGAGCTGGTTCACCATGCTTGGACCATGATCGTTTTCGACTAACGTTGTTGTAAACAATCCATTTTTCATCTCCAGTTATGATTCGTTTTATAAACGGATCGAATTCATTGCGTTTAAGGTGCATATCACAAGCGTTGATTCGGTGTGTTGAATGAATTTCTTTCAATACATGTGGTACCCAAATATCAAGCTTTTTCACCAGTCCAAGACTTTTTATGTGATAATGAACGGTTGATTTTGGTATATTTAACTTCTCTCCTATCTCACGCTCAGTTACATGACGATCCAATTCGATTAATGCTTTGATTTGGTCATCATCAACTTCATTTGGCCGACCTGAACGTGGCTCATCTTTAAGTGAAAAATCTCCAGAACGGAATTTGCGAAACCAATTTTGACACTGTCTTCCTTTTAAGGCTTCATCACCATACACATCTCGTAACTTTTTAGCAACCTGCTCCGCGTTTTTTCCTTTACGGAAATAATAAAGTAAAATATGACGAAAATGCTCCTTTGTGGGCTCCATATTAAAATTGACGCCAAACAAACAAATGTAAACAAAATTTCGCGCCCTTTTTTTCTAAAGCAAGCTAAAAGTAACAGCTGATAACTGACAGAAGAAAGAATGCAATTACAGAGTCACAAGCCGTTGAGAAAAATTTGTCAACGCCGACTATATGAAAAATCCGCAATTACTTTTTGGGCAACCCAATATATAAAACAAGTAAGAAAAGTTATCTTCGGCTTGCCGAAGATGGTATACCCTTGCAGATCTTTACAAAATTGCAATAAGTACTTATGTAAAAATCAGAAGTCTTTTCAAAATTATTGGTATTGCTATGTCAAATGAATAAATGTTGAATTCGGTTGCAATAGCTTGGAAAACAAAAAAGTTTTCCATACAAAGACTTGTTTTCATATCGGTCGTTTGTATGGCAGCTATGTGATGTAGTGGTACGATCCGGACCAAACTTTTAAAAATCATGTATAGCTATGTCAAATGAATAAAGGTTTAATTCGGTTACGATAGCTTTTACGACAGCAAAAGTTTTCCATACAAATCAAGTCTTTGTATGGAAAACTGCGTGCAACAAAAATAATGAAATGGTAAAAATTTCAAAACGCTAGCTTTAAAACTACAGTCTACTTTTTTCTTAGAAACAGGCGGACAGACGGACATGGCTATATCGACTCGGCTGTTGATGCTGATCAAGAATATATATACTTTGTGGGGTCGGAGATGCTTCCTTTAATGCGTTACACATTTCTGGACAAAATTATAATACCCTCTGCAAGGGTATAAAAAGATATAAAGAAACTAGGAATATGCTTGATGAGCATTAAAGGAAAAATTATAAATTTTTACGATTTAAAAACAAAAAATTTAAATATATTAATAGGAGATAAAGTCTTACTGAGAAATGAAAAACGACATAAATTAATATTTAATCTAGTGATAGTATGAAGGTGTCTTCTTGGTGTATTTGTGAGTCGGTTAGTAGAGCTCATATGAATTAATTTGTTAACAAACCACCATAAACGTTTGGCAATAAATCTATCGAGGATTTACTGAGACATGGGTTTAGTCCTATGGCGCGGTATGAGTTAATGACTGTAGTTTGTCTGTCTGTAGTTAATGTCTGTAATTGGTCTGTTTCTGGTGTATTGTTTTCTGGGTTTATTTAGGTTGTTGATATGTTTCATGTTAATTAAGCCATAGGAGCGCTTGGTGTTAGTCTTGTTTTTCGGTTGAGTTACTAGGTTGAATCTCGGATTTAAATGCAGAAGTATAAGTTTAGATATAATATAAGAATTAATAAAGAATTTTTAAAGAATCTCCCTGTTTTTTATTATATTTTCTGTTAAAAATATTTCTGATGTTAGCAGCATTTTTGCTTATGTTGTCAGTGAGGGAATACATTGTAATGTATTATGTGCTCGGCGTGCTTGTTCCAGATTGCAAGGAGCAGATTGAAAATTGACTTAAGGTAGTTAATTTATTTATGGTTGCGGTTAGTATTAAATACTGTATTAGTATTAATATTGTTAATTGTGTTCCATTTCGTATCTATTGGTAATTCCGGTGTGCAGAAAGAGAGATAAATGTGTGTGTATGTATTATGGATGGAGAAGTGGGTGGGGTTGTTGGAAAATTCAGTTCAATATCATGGTTATTGATTTTCCGTCATGTGACAAGACAGCTCCCGAGCCAAAGAACGAGGCATCATCCGTTGTCAAGTCAATCGGTTTGGTATAGCCTGGGTATAGCAGAAGAACATTTTCTTACGCAAGAATCTTACTAATCCTGACGCTGATCTTTATAAAATTTTTCTGGTATTTTCTTGATTGCCTTGCGCCGTTCTCCACTTTTAGAGTGTCACTTAAACGTCTTACAATAGATGCACCTATAGTAATTCCCAGGAATGACCTGACGTTAAATAAAGTAGTCGTTACTCGTAGTTACGAATTGCATATACAAGCTTTATTAGGGCATGTTTTGATGCTCCCATGTGAAACCATGATACATAAATACACCATTGAGCGATTTACAGTTGAAGTGCCTTGATCTTTTAAAAAGTAAGACATATGTATGAATGAAACGCAAAACATACCCAAGTATATAATATATACGTGGGTATATGTAATGGCTCTCCTTTGGCAGTGCGTGCCATTGATGACGTAAACACTCAAAAACCCATAAAAACACGGGGTAAAGACACTCTCTCAACTTGGCCAGCTTTCGCTACTGGAAAGGGGAGTATACATAAATGGAGTCACACGTAGCCACATCGGACTTTTGCCAAAACCAAGAAAAACCACCTGACTAGAAAACGTCTGAATGAGTGTGCAATTGAAACACCACGCATCCTCAATAAACTATCAGAAATAACACAAAAAATTACTCAAACAAAGTTAAAATAAACACACCATCAAACAAAAACCAAAACACTCAACAAATAAACAGAACACATGCACAAGCAACTCAGACATGTACACAGACAGTGACACTGCTGAAATTCCTAACAAACAGAAACAAAAATAAAAATGACTACTAACGCATACAGTCCCGACATTGATTTATTTATTTATTTACTTAACAATTTAACAATGATCTGCCAAAGAAAAATACAATATACCTATTTTAAGAGGGATTCTAAGATTTTAAATTTTTTATTATGATTAAGGAGAGTTCAGGGTATAAAGTATGATATAAGAGGGATGCAAGAAGATAGTTGGTCTAGAAGGAGTTTGGAATGAACCATGCCATGGAGCATATGTAGAAACATGACTCCAGCATAGGTTCGGCGCTCCTTCAGACGAAGTAACTTCATCAAATTAAGCCTGGAACAGCACGGCGGAAGACGATTGTCAGGATGCTAGTTAAAGTTTTTACTGCAAATAACAGGAACTGCTTTTGCACCAACTCAATACTATTTTTGTGAGAGGGGTATTGAGGACTATTGATGGTGAAAGGATCGTTAAGTTCTTTAGACCATCGCTTAATAAAGGCTAAAATTCTTCTGGCTTTGTTCACTGTCACAGAAATGTGATCATTTAACTTAAGTTTCTGATCAAAAAGAATTCCAAGATCATTGATTGTGGAAACACGATGAAGGACGTGATTTCCGAGAGACTAAGAAACAATAAGCGGTAGACTGTGATGGAATGTCATAAGTATGCATTTAGAGCAGTTTAGGAATAGAAGATTGCTTGAGCACCACGTATAGAGCAGAAAATGGGCAGAAAATGTGAAAGGTAGGAAGTAATCAACATAAGGATATTTGGCGAAAAACCAATAAGCGAGAGTTTCCGTAGCTTCCGTATAAATGCTTTGCTAAAGTCAGTATAAATTACATCAGTTTGCAAACGATGCTGAAACCCTCGGTTGATTATTGAAGAAAATTTAAGTAGGTTAGTTGTTGTCGAGCGAAGCTTGACAAAACCATGCTGTGATGGTGAGATTATGCTCTTGCATGCATGTTGCAGCTGCGATGTAAAGAGTTTCTTAAGAAGCTGGGGATCGCAGAAAGCTTAGCAATGCTGCGGTAGTTCTCAATGGAAGCCTTAGAGCCTTTTTTATGAGTAGGTATAAGGTATGATTCGTTCCATAATTTAGGTAGGGATGTTAGCTCTAAGGATAGGTTAAATAGTTTAGTGAGAGGCAAGGTAAGAAGATAAGAGCACCTTTTGAGGATGCAGCTAGGTACATTGTTTGGACATTGAGTTTGCATTTTGAGATATAATTTTTATATAGTTGATTGTTAAGGTCAACAAACTGGTTGCGGATTAGAAGGAAGTTAGAAAGATGTAACAAGGTTCGAGACTTTAAAGACTTTTTGTAAGCTCTAGATTTCCTATTTTTAACCTTACTATTGTGGCAGAGGAGGTAGTATTTGATTTGAATGAGGTCAAGCGACCTGGCACGGGAGTTCCTTATAGGGTTAAGTTGGAAAACGGCAGAGTCGGCTAAGCCATCAAGAAGGTCATTTTGGTAAGTGGGTAACAGCAAGTAATTATCGTCCGAGTTGATCCATGAAATGAGGGGCAAACTGAAATACTAGACTTAGATCAGAATCATTTAGCAGAGACAAAACTGATTTAAAGGCAGTTAAATTGTGCATATAAATGATTGCATCAAACAGAGGAGGAATGTAGGAACAAGTAATGAAAAAGTTAAAGGACTCAGAATGAATTTTAACTGCTTAAAATTCAATTCCAAAAGGATTAATGATAAAGATACGGTCCACTGCGAAAATGTTGTTTACGGCAATAACAGTGTCTTCCCGAAAGACAGTGTCTATGACAGACGAGTTTAGCCAGGTTTCTGTTAGCACAATAACATCAAAGTCAATGGAAGCACTGTTAGTAAAGAATAGGTTCAGTTTACCAAGAAAACTGCAAACGTTTTGGTAGCAAAAAGAAAAAATCTTGTTGCTTAGTTTTTTGAAATAGCTATAGGACTGGAACCTTGAGAATCTCTGGTCAAGAATTCATGAACAATACTGTGCTCGGGCCAAGGGCCTTTAGCAAGGGAAGCATCTGGTAAAGTTATTTTGAATGAAGATATGCTACGTTTATGTTTAAAATTAAATTTGGCTACAAAAAGTTCTGAGGGAAATACACTAAGATTATTTGCAAGGTGACACTTAACGTCATCCGCAGTGGCGTCAGGCATAAAACGCAATACAAAGATGGATTTGCGGGGAGCCACAGCTCTCAGCGTAAGCCCAGAATGTCGCTATTTAACCCGTCACCAACCCGTCAATGGCTTTGGTGGTATTGCCACGGGTTGGAGGATTGACGCGGCGGCAAGCAGGCATATTGATGGAGTAGCAGGGTGGCTTGGTGACATGACGGTTGAACATTTGTCAAGGATAGGACCAGGCGTGAGATTCCCACTGGCACGTTAGGGCGGATCAACTTTTAAAGTGGGAAGACCAGGTTTATGAAGAGCTAGGCTGGGTGGCTGTTCGCCAGGGGCATCAACCATAACATTTTTTACTGGCAAATATGTGGCTGGAATGGTATATATATTCATTTGCTGGTTATTGTTAGGGATTTTTCGGCGTGGTAATTCGCTTAGTAGTTTAAGACCCAGAAATAGAGATTCGAAGTTGAGAAACTGCTTATTTAATGAGGCAAATTGTTTCCGAACCTCCAAGAAACCATTTCGAGTTTGCCCCATAAACGTGCGCATCTCTCCTTCTATCTCTCGACAGGCCAAACAGGACCATGTCAAACCGATGCCTTTGCCCAGGAGATCACCAAGTCGGCCATAAGGACCAACACCAGAGCACCATTCATGTGCGCACATTCATGTGCGAGCAATTGTCGCATAGCCAGCAAGTTCGATAGGAGTCGCCGGTAATAGCTCCTCCAAATTCGCATCTCTTTGAGGTAAAACCCAAAGACATTTTGGGTAATGAAGGAGAGAATGCGCTCAAAAACAGATGGTCCAGCGAATGTACGATGAAGAGAGTGATCCAAGGACGGTAATGTGGAAGTTATTTCGGCGAAGGGCAGGCGCAGCGGCAAACCATAGGGAGATAAAGAAGATCCACAAAAGGGAGAGTGTGATAGAGAGCGGTAAGCAGCTTGTTATAAAAAAACAAAGCAACGATTATTGGTTACTTTGTTGTTGTTGTTCGCGAATCACAGTTTTATCGCGTTTAAAATAAACGAAGAATATGCGTTTAAAGTAAACCTTTCGAGGTGTTCTTCAGTTTGTGGACCACTTCGCAATACAGCAGGTTGATTAAATCAATTCAGAGCTGATAATAGGTAGCTAGTTCGTTCGGGAAACGTTCAAATTACGGAGCGATGATAGGCCGACGTGAACAAAGTTCAACGAGTTTAAGTTGTAAAGTGGGGCCGTAAGTGGCACTCGGGGCATACCAGCGAGGCTCTGCTGTCTAATGAAAAATTTGGGCCTTTAGACATTTTTTCCGGACCCTAAAGTTTTTCGATTTTTTCAAAATTCAAGACCAGTTTCCCCCCTTAAATTTGGAAATTAACATCTCATTAAAAAAAAGCTCAGGGCTGTTAAATTTTGTTACTGGGTAACAAAACTACTTTAATAATATGTACGGATGGTCCAATATGGATATTTCTAATGGTCCGGTACAAATTTTACACTTGGTATTTTGAATTAGGAGACATGTGACATGTGTCATTTTGGCATTTATAGCTACACATTATAGATTGACATTTATATATAATTTCTATGTATTAGTGACCGAGGTTTAAAATTTAGAATTTAGCTTAGATTGAGAATTAATTTGATGTTTTGTTTGCATGTATTAAATTGGCCATTGTCAGCCTTGGTATTGATTGTAGTCAAAAAGCTCCTGTTCATAAAACGATTGATTGTAGTTTGCGTTGGTACATATTTTTGAGTGTCTTGTAGTTTAAGTTCAGTGCATGACGTCGCTCGTTGCATAACGTACAGCCCACGTCCCGCCTAACCGAACGAGGGGTGCTGCCGTTTATGGTACGGCTCGGATCACGGGGATAGATCCGAGAGATTAAAGTAGAAATGATTACGAGGAAGAGGGCCTTTGTTGCTCTGAAAGGTAGGAGAGAATTAAGGATTTGATAGAAGTGGATGTGCAGAATGAAGTAAGACCGTACAAGTCATTGTAGTCAGAACATAAAACCATAAAAGGTGCTGTGCATATGTTGATCTACAACAACTTAGGAATAGAATACTAAAATTTCTAGTACGTCTATTTGAAATGTTAAATTTTTGTCGTATTGGTAGATACTGACATTCTACATTATAATTAATACGGTTATGTAGGAAAACGACACCCAGAATCTTTCTACGGGTTGTTAGAGACGGTAAATTGATTAGTAGTAGTCTACTGAAATAAGAAAGAAATGTGAAGATCTGCATCCCAATTGTGTCCCCTAAGAGCGAATATCATAAAGTTTCCAGAAACAAGGAGAAAAGTTGTAGAAGAGGTCTGCACAATGGCTTATCGCAGTTTTTTAGTACACAGCCAGGAACACCATCCGGATCTGGCGAATAGTTTCACGCTCAGAGGGTCCGACAGCACAGTACTTTCGGAGAAAGTTGGTCTAAAATAAGATTGGCTGATTCAATGTTGTATGAATAAGACTGATCCATAATTGTAGGAAATGAGTACGTTGTTTAAAAGGAAGTTGCGAATAGATCGACAATACCCTGATCAGTAGTCGCAGATACATTTTCAAACGAAATTGAGGGGGGGGGGGAGAAGATACAAGTTAAGCGTGACTACTGCTCGCTCTACTACTCCGGCTCTCGTAGCCGCACAGTTCACCTAATCAATTTCCTAAGCATTCCTGGGATTCTCGGGAATGAATGAAGGAAACAGCCAGCAGCTTCGTTTCCACTTTATAATTTTATTCAATTCAGCTTAAGTTGAAGTTTTACAAAATAGTTCGCAGCAGCTCGCCTGGTTGAGGTTTCGGGTGTTAGTCCAAGACTGCCTTCTACCGTCTTCGCCAGATCTCACCAGCGCTCGGCTCTCGTGTTTTCGCGCGTCGTCAGCAGGCGACTTGGGGCGAGGGGCCACCCCGCATAGCTGCTGGGCAAGGCGGGGGACGAAGTCAGCGTTTCTTGAGGTATGTGAGAGACCACAGTGTGGTGGAGAGTGGTCTAACGGGAGAAGCGTATATAAAAGCAGCGGGGCGGGAGAAGAGGGAAGATATTCAGAGAGGGTTCATAACTTGGATGTTTAGTAACATGTTTGTGTATGTGTGCATTCGCAACAAGTGCCGTTAGTCGCACTCAGTGTGGTGTAGAGTGGTCTAACGGGGGAAGCGTATATAAAAGCAGCGGGGCGGGAGAAGAGGAAAGATACTCAGAGAGGGTTCATGACTTACATGCTTACGCTTACTGTTTGCAAAATTCGGATCCTGTGTAAACTGGATCCGACAGCGGTGTATATAATTCTTATAAATCTTAGCGTTATGCACGGTGAAATTTGACGGAGCTACTAAGTATCTTGAGAAAGTTACATTACAGCCAGTTTTTTTATGTCTCTTAAGGTGTCTGTTTTTAATGTATTTTAAGTTTTTAAGGCTTCTTGTAAACCAAGGAGGGTCAGTTGAGGCGGATGGATACTTTCATGGCACGCCAGAGTCGAAGAAAGCGTAAAGCGTTTTGAAAAATGTTTCTAAAGCGATACTAATATCGATGCATTCCCAGAGATCGGACCAATCAAATGTATAAATTAAAGTGCTTAGTCTCTGAAAATCAGCCTTGCGAAAGCAGCGAGTTTTATGAACTCGATGGCGAGACTGAATGACAAGATTGCTGGCAGTAAGGGTTTCAATCGACACCTGAAAGTGGCATGGCTCTGGAAAGGGTTATTCCATCTGGATCAGAAACGAAACATAGATCGAGTAGCCGACTTAAAGATTTCCTTAAGTGGTTTATTTGACCAAGGGTGTTGAAAGTGATAAAGATGATGAATTCTCGATGTTTGACCAAATAAGTTTAGCTAAATTGAAGTCTTCTAGAGTCACCAGCAGGTCACTGTCGGACATACGATTAGAAATCAGCTGAATGGCAGTTAAGTGGTGCCAGTATGTACGCGATTCTGAAGAAGGTGGTAAGTTTGAAAGTGTGATGAAAAATGATTAAAATAACATATCGATTTTCACACATAGAAATTCTAGATCGCCAAAATTCGGTAACTTAACTTCTTCAGAAGCAAAGTCGGAGTCCGGGGGTCCGGACGGTGGTTTTACCTTAACAGTGGATTTTAGGGGGTCGACTCTACTCGTGCCGGAGGAATCACCTGAAGTGATGCCCTGGAAGTTAATTCAGATGAGTTATGCTCGACTATGGAGTCAAATTCAAGAACCGAATTTGTGTTTCCAACTCCTGCTCTTGGGGTAGTAAAAGTTATGAGCGGCTGCATGGTCGTCGGCTGATCAGGCTGAAAAACGATATCAGTGCATACAGAGTCTCTAATAGCGGTGTTTTTACGCTTTGGAGACTCATTTAGCAGCTGGAGGCCGATTGAAAGTTCGCATTTCTTTTTAAACCGCGCAATATCCACTGCAGCAAAAGTCGAACCCAGCATTTCTTGAAATTGTATTCGAATATGCATATATATATGTGTCTTCTTGTAGTACACGACTTTCGAAGCCGAGATAGCACAATGCCTCCCAAGTTGGATCCCACGGAAGTTAAGTTGGTGTACTTGCGTTGCGTGCATTCTCAGAGATCGGAATAATTAAATACAGAATTATTTTACTTAGTCACTGAAAGCCTTTCATAAGCAACGAGTTATATTAACTACATAAGGAGACATAAAAATGATACAAGTAAGGTTTCGCTGGACACCTCAAGCGTTTGTTTCAACTGTAAGGTACATTCTTCCCTTTACCATATACTCCGCCAACTCGCAGTTAAAGCAGTACTCTATCTTTTTTACATCAATTTCTTCTTAATGTCACCTTGCTCATAACGATTCTTGTTCTGCTCTGGTAAGAGCTCATATAAATCGTACTCACACTCGACGCACTCGACACATGCTCACTTTAAAATGATTTTGTGTTAGCCACCCATCTTCTACTTATATAACGCAGAGCCGCTGGCTCTTCAATGTTACCGATACTGGAAATCTTTTTATATTTAGGTATTTATAAAACGCTCTCGGTTTTGTCGGAAACAAATTTTTTCTTGGTTAGACTACTGAAAAAATGGATGTGCCTAGAGAAATATATGCCACACAGAGGTTTGATGTTGGCCCATCAGTGGGCCAGGCGGCTCTAAAGATAGGCCCCCAACCAAAAATAACCAAAAAAAAGTGCTAAAAGGCAGAGAAGGAGAAGAAATGTGCTCGGGCAACGGAACAAACCCTTGCCCATCCCATTGCACCCCCATTTAAATCATAACAAGAAAACAAAAAATGATAAAAAAAAGATAAGGAAGACAGATAAGTGAAATCGGAAATAAATTAAATAATGAAAAATTTTGATTCCTTAAAATAGACTCATCGGCATCCCTCTCTTTCATCGTGGGAGAAAAAAAATAAATCAACTGGTAAACCGTGAGTAAAAGCCGAGCTTAAAAATTGTAGTTATTAAAATCGCTCTCTGTAAATCTAAGTGACCACGGACTAGGACATTTCTAGTTTTTCAGTCTGGAACGAGTTTTAAGTGCATTTTCCCCAAGCTACTCTTATTTGTCTTGCTCATTAAAAAAAATAAAAATAGTAACTTAAAATGGAAAATTTTTTTTTTAATTTAATGTATTTTACTTTAATGTAATAATTTAATATTATCCTGTACATTTAAATAACCTCACCAACCGTTGCCAATTCCAACCATTGGGAGCAACTTAATCATTGGGATCATGCATGGGATTTACAATGTTGAAAAAATTGGTGATGGAGATACCATAGATGAAATAAATGATTGATATTAATAATATTGAAAACATGAGTTGTGAGTAAAATATACGGGGGGTATATAATGCCTCATCTAAGTCCTCGTCAGGAAGACGATAGCTGCAGTCCGTTTACTTATACCTTTTTTTATTATTTCTTCCTGTTTAGATTTTGTTTTTGTACCTATTAAATTGCAGTTTCAGTTAGGAATCCTAAAAAATAATTTATGTAGATGTGATAGAAATAATCCACCCCACGCCAAAGAGCTGAGTAACCAGAGCATTCCGCTCCCTCTCTTATCACAATCTTATCTTATCTTAGACCGAATGTCTGTCCTTCTCTCTCGTGGAACATGGAACGCTAAATGGTCAAGGGACATTTCGCTTTTCTGATATCCCTGTTGGGTTACCCCTATTCTAAAAGGTTAAAAGTGTTGATTTATCTTTTTAATTTGCGCCAATTGGTATTGCTCTTATTTTTAATAAATTCCCTCCTGCGTAGTGCGAAGTTTGTGTGGGAGGATATCTCCGCGTTGGCCACGATGTTCCATCGTTTCAGCCATGGATCGAGAGCATCCAGATGTCTCTGGATGATGGCTGATGCTTCCTGAGGATCTGCGGTGGAGACTAGGAAGGCGGTGTCATCGGCATATGTGGCTACTGTGAGGTTCCGTGAGGTAAAGAGTGTGTACAAGATGGGTCCAAGAACACTGCCTTGAGGTACTCCTGCTCTTATAAGCCTAGGCGTGCTGATTGATGATCCGCATCTCACTCGGAATTCTCTTCCCTCTCTGTATGACCTGAGGAAGGCGAAATGGGAACTTGGAAGGTGGGATTTAATTTTGAAAAGGAGTCCAGGGTGCCAGACTCTGTCGAATGCCTGTTTGACATCCAGCATAACAGCGCATCAGTACTCCTTCATTTAGAGGGCCTCAATTATACTCTCAACAATCTGTTGGCATTGCTCAGGTGTTCCATGGAAGCTTCTGAAGCCAAAGTGGTGATCAGGGATCAGACCGGCATCGTCCAGTACTGGCAGTAGGGGCAACATTTTCTGTGCTGTTGCATCGAAACGGTCAGGACCTGGTGACTTGCCATTTTTTAGGGAGGCGATCGTCTGCGCAATCTCCTCTGGTACGACGGGCTGTTTTGGCGGACTAGGAGCACTTGGGCTGTCTATAAACCTTATAGCACGCTCTTCGCCAGTGCATGTGTCAAAAGGTGAGAATGCACTGTGTAGATGGTTGGCAAAGGCTTCCGTTCTTTTGACCTCAGACCGACACCAGGTACCGTCCAATTTGCTCACGGGAAACGTCTACTTAGCAGGTCTTCTTACGTGCCTCGTGACACTCCACAGGTTGTGCTGCAGGTCTCCAGGTTTCAACTGCTCAAGGAATCTATGAAAGGAGTCCTGGCGTAGGATGGATAGCTTGTCCTTCAGTTCCTTAGTGACACGCTTAAGTGGTGCCTTGTCCCTGGTGATGGTGTGGAAAGAGGGGGATCTGGGTTCAGTGAAGAAAGCATCTAGAACCCAAACTTGGGGGCATCTGTGTGTTTCCCGGTGAGGCATCTAGGCAGGGTTTTTCTGAGAACGGGGAGGTTTAGCAGCAAGTTTACTGCGCTGTGGTCGTATAGCAGTTTATTGTAGTTTGAGCATGTTATCTTTGAGTGTCCCAGGCCCTTTGGAGACGGCGAAGTCCATCAGATTCGGTTGCTTTGAAGGCTTAGACTTTTACGCTGTTTTGCCTTTGGGGTCGTTTGTGCGGGACCCCCACGAGGAGTGTTTGGCGTTAAAGTCTTCGGCTGCTATAAAGCAAGGTCCAATGGACTCGAAGAAGTCCTAAAGGTGGGTCTCGGTTATCGAGTCTGGGTGGGAAATAAACCGCACCAATGATGATATCTACCTGTGGGCTGGTAATCCTGGCCCAGCTCACTGTGCCCATTCCTCCTGAAACGCGGGAAGTTCCGTGTACTGAATGCCACTCCTGTTGAGCATAGATGCTCCTCCGCGTGCTCTGCCAGATGGATGGTTCGCATGTATTAGTTCGTACCCGCTGATGTTAAAGTAGGATCTGGGACAAAGGTTTGATTCTGAAACTAGAAGAACATCAATATTGATTGTTTTGATGAGATGCTCTACTTCGGCTTTGCTCCTCTGCAGGCCGTTTGCGTTCCAAAAAACTATATTAAGACTTGATTGCATTACTTTCGGTTCAGAATGGGAACTTTAAACTGCATCATCTATGAGAACATCTGCGAGATCATCTTTTCCATCATCCTCTCCATCATTCCTTTCATGCGGGCAAACATCGTTTCAATCTGGTTGGGTTGTGGGGGCATCCTCTGAACGACGCGGGGTGATCAGCTTGGCAATGTAAATAGCATGCATTCTTGTCATCTTTTTTGGTGCATGATCTAAAGTCGTGAGGACCATCAAATTTCATGCAGCGATATTCAAGGAAGCAATAGGAAGCTGGGTGTGTCCGAACCCTTCGCATCTAAAACATGGTGGAACGTCGTTGAACTTCAGTAGGGGCTCTATGGTGACAACTGACCTGCAAATCCTCTTTATTTTGAAAACTTCTGTGTTGTTGCTCGCTGGGTGTGTCCGAACCCTTCGCATCTGAAACATGGTGGAACGTCGTTGAACTTCAGTAGGGGCTCTACGGTGACGACTGACCTGCAAATCCTCTTTATTTCGAAAACCTCTGTGTTGTTGCTCGCTGGGTTCGAGATTGACAAAAGAGATCCCCAGTGGTTGTTTGGATTTCCTGCCAATGGGATTGTGCAGATCCCTCACAGTATGACCGTATTCGTGGAGTTCTTCTTTAATTTCAGTCTGGTCCGTTGTGTGGTGAAGTCCCTTGATGACCGCCCTGTACGCTCTCTCGTCCTTTGTTTGGAAGGTGCGGTGCCTTTTGTTATGTGCCACGAGGTGCTGGCGTAGGGCTATGTAGGACTCCTTGTCTGGCATCATTACACGTACATTTTTATTTTTCTCCGTTTTGTATGAGAAGTCCTTTTTGGTACCCACGAGAGTCGTTACCAACTTGACAAGCGCGGTAATGTCGGTCACGTCTGGAATGTAGATCGTGAGAGGCTTGAGGGTCTTCGGGGTCGGGTTTGGTTTCTCCGTTTTTTTGGATGCCACTACTTCTGCAGCAGGTTTGTGTTCGTCGTCGTCTTCTTTGCTTGAGAGGAGGGCAAAGGGATTGTTTGCCAGCTTGATATGCAGAGCTGCGCTGGTGGTAAGCGTGACGTCAGGCTCCTCTCCTTGCCTTTTACGCGCGGGCTTACGCTTGATCTCCCCGGGCTCCGAGTAAGAAGAACTCGATCTTGAATCGCTGCACTTCCTTGCTCTGAGAGCCTTCCTGCAGGGCATTGTTTTGCCAAGCTTGGTGGCTTGCGCGGGGGCCTGGCAATCCATGCTTTAGGTTATTGGAGACTTAGCGAGGGGAAGGGGAACTGGGCACCGTTGACCGGTATGCCAATCGAACTTTGCTGCTGCTCAGTTGTACACAGCTTCTGCAGCGAGAGAACTTGTTTGACAGCAGATAACACGCACACTCGGTTGAACCAATCAGATACTATGTGACGGTTTCAGAATAGTGGGAGTGCAAGCACGATAAGAAATATATAGTGGTATATTCAAGCAAACTAACATACATTTATACAATAATATGTGCCTATGCACCATATATAACCATAGCATATAAGATACTTACTCGTATAGCCAATGAAATGTGTGTGGCTTATCATAAACAGTATTCAATAATGAAAACGAAACCAATTTGCGCAAGCGTCAACCATAAACAATAATTCTAATGCGCGCAAGCGCTTATCCAATTAAAACCAAATTGTAAACAAATTCGGCTTAAGCGTATCAAATTTAAACCAAACTGTAAACAAATCGGCTTAATCATATTCATTAGTAACCAAACTGTAAACAATTCAGCCTATTTAAGCATATTTCTCTGTTCAAAGACAGAGAGTCTGATTGCAACTTCTAATGAAGGAAATTCAATAAAGACCACACACAAAAAAAATTCATTGCGTTTTTATTTTTATTCTTTAAACGTAATTATATATATAATATTTTTTTTATTATTTTAATTTAAGCCTAAGGTATTTAAACAGGAAAAACAGTGTCATATTTAATTTCTATAAACAAGTGTGCGGCGCACACAGTCGCTAAGACAATAAGGGCGCTGCGCTGCCACTGCCACCAAGATTATTTTTGTTATCTAAATGATTATGTTTTTTTAGTGGAGTATCGATAAGTAAGTAGGTATAATGGGCGCAACATAGGCCTTGTAAACATATTTAATGTTTATTATTATTCACGTTTATGGTTTCATTTTACGCTTTGGGTTTTATTTTACATTACTTACGAGCGCAACGTTAAAATGGCGGCAGTACTTTTGAACCGTAGAAAAAAGTACTATTTAGTTGAACCTTAGCGGCGCCGAGTTTACATGAGTATGAGTGAGTTTGTAAACGCAACCCAATGCGATGCGTGCTTCGCAAGCGGTGTGAGATCACGGGGATTTTAACGAACGAGACAGCCAAGGCAAAACAAAACAATCGAACAATCATTTGATTAAAAGTTTGTGTAAGGTGCGCATTAAAGTTTTATAATAAATAGTTTGTGTGTTCGTGATTCTTTTAACGTGTTTTCGCGATGATTGATAATCATGATAAAAAAAAATTATCTGGCAACCAGTATCTAATAAGGTAAAGAAAACAAGAACAAGAACTTAATAAAAATGCAACTAAACTACGTAAATAATTTAAAACTTCGATTATTATTCCTAGCTTCTTTGTTAAGTATAAAATTCTTTGTATTAAATTCTTTGTACGTTTAAATTTGTTTCTAGTTTTATTTTTCGCAGTAATTGGCAAGCAGCAGCCAACGGTGTTTTACCATTTTATAGCATAATTACTAAATGTTCTCCATTTTTTTACACTTAGATATTAGGGATAATATTATCGAAGTACTGTACAACCATTTATTTCAGTCAAAATTATCAATTAAAAATATTCATTAAAAGCTTAAATTCGTATTTTATGATGATTCGTTAAAAAAGAGGCGCTTCATAGGTTTCCCGCAGCTGCCGGAAGTCAGCGCGGCCTTACATTAAAGACACCACGTTAAAGTCGTTGGGGGCATAAATATATTAGATAAATAGTCGATAAGAACTCTGGTTAGTATATACAATAAGTACATAATTATATGATTTTTATCGGTTTCCCCGAATGTGAATTTAAACGGAACCTTTTGGAGTAAGACCATTTTTATGGTTGGTGTCTAATAGGTGTCTGTATTTCCCCCACTATCACCAATTAAGTGAATCATAGTTTTTGCACTTGCACTACAATCATACAATTCAAGACTTTTGAAAAATGTTTTGTAAAAATAATTTATTTGAAATAATAAATTTCAAATTGTGTCTGTATTTTTTATTTTGATCGGAATAAAAAGGATAATTTTTCATTTATCGACTATACAGTCGCCTTCTTGTGAACACTACTGGTGCGGTTAGTCACTTACTGTCAACAATGTCATTTTGTTGGAGCCTAATACTATATTCAATGCTATGCCCTAGAAAACACATTTGTACATTTATAAATAAAAAAATTATTATCCTTAATTAAAAACAACTCAAAAAATGTAATCCAAAATGTAATTAAAAACTTTTCATTCTTCGTCTATATTCAAATCAGATATTCTGCAGAACGTAGTTCCAATTGATGGATCTCATCATTGGTGGATGGCCAGTTAGTTTCTGCCACAATCAGCAACTAAGTTGCCCTGACCAAAGTCTAACATCCTACTTTTATGGTTTATTGGGTATAAGACTTTTTTTAAGGTAGATTTGGGATATATTGTGAGGAAATGTATTACACTATTATTTTGAAATACGTTTATCTGGGATATTTCTAAACTATTAGTAATGCTAAAATTTGCCAGCTTTTCTGTAATATTGTATTAATTTCATTCATTTAATAAGGTAATGTTATTGAGAATATAACATTTTCCAAATTATTTATTATAATTATATTTTAGGCTAAGATGGCTTCGAACAGGTAGTTTTTGTCTACTTCGTTTTATTTGTAGATTCTAATTCTATGAATGGACCTGTTGTGTTTTATTTTTAAATTGTGCTTATGGACCACCCTCCCTTAAATGAGACAGTTTATTTCCCGGGCGTTTGTTAGATTTCAAGACCAGATCGGCTGACGTGTCGCTGACCTTATAATTTTTATAAATCCGGTTTGTATTTATTTTGCCTAATGTTTTTTCCTGGGCCTGTTGAATTTTTGTACCAATTTTTCTTTTTCAAATTCTGCAGATCCAGAGTTTATTACCTTTAAAGTGTTTTATTTGTTACTAAACGTATGGTTCTATTGTACCTAGGTGTGGCTAGGGATGATTATCTGTTTTTAATTTTTAGTCACAATAAGTCACAGTAAATTGTTTTTGTGTTAGTAAAAAATTTAAAATATTTAAAATTGGGGATTGTACATCAACAATAGCTCTTTATGCTATCGGTTGTACTATAGCGAACTTGGAAAATTGATCGATACATCTGACGAAGAGAAAATATGTATATATGAAAAATTTCTCATGAATAACATGAATAATTTTAGTAGCTCGCAGCTGTTATGTGCAAAATTTACGATTTCCCTTTGTTCTGTTTGGTCAAGTATATCCGTTACCAGGAATTCTAAATTCCTGGAATTAAGATGTTGAGGGCAATGCCTCGGCTAGTTTGTTCTGGCAGTTCGCAATGAATGGCATTGACCACATTTGCTTCTACCACGTCGACTAATCTTCTAAAAAGACTTTTGCAGTCAGACACGCGAATATGATAAAATGTTTCGTTTTTTCTGTGAAAAGAATTAATGTTATCATCGATAGGAAGTCGATAAATACTTGATTACGTAAACAGTTAACAGGTTTATCTACTGACTCTATGGTGTACGTAAAAGAATCTTCGCTATGAATGCTGGTCAGATTCTGAGTAGTCCTTGTTTTTTTTTAAATGGAAAATTAATAAAGTTTTTATTATTTGATCAACTGTTAAAATATTTTAGTTTACATTGTGTCTTGGATACTGTGTTGTGTCAGATATCTGTAATGTGCGTGCTGAAGGTGCTCACTTTCACGATAGGAAGCTCTTCATATCGACGGTAATACCAAGGTATTTATAAGCTTGGTGGTCTGAATGCGAGACCGATCAGACGTCTCCCCTTCAGACTGACACCCGGATAGCTACCTGATCGTTTGGAGAAAGTCACATGGGCAAACTTCTCAGAATTGATGCGTACGTTCCAGTTCTTAGCCCTTTGCCGGAATGCATTGAGATATTTCTGTAGACCAAAAGTGGCATCCAGTGACTTTTACTTTTCGTGAGCACAGCAGTATCGTCAGCATAGGTGGCTATGATCATATCTTCTTCCTCTACTTCTGTGCCTGGTGTGTGAGTGTGCATGTCCGAAGAAAAAGCTGAGTATAGGGGAGGGCCAAGAACGTTTTCTTGAGGAACTCGAGCTCCAGGAGCTTCTTAAGTGCCATTTTGGTTATTAGATTCTTCACTTTTTCCAATGTGACAGCACTAGGAGGCAAGCTTTATTTAAAAGGGTGAAAGACATTCCGGTGGATAGTTACAGGCTGTGAAACGTTGCTCAAGGTTGTTAGCGAACACTTCAATCTCCGACCCCGCAAAGTAGTCGATATAGCCATGTATGTCTGTCCGTCTATGCAAGAAATAGACAGTAGTTATAAAGCTAGCGTTTTGAAATTTTTACCAAATCATTATTTTTGTTGCACGCAGATTAAGTTTAAAAATCGGTCGGATCGGACCACTATATCTTATAGCTGCCATACAAACGATCAATCAGATTTCAAGTCTTTGTATGGAAAAATTTTGTATTTTCCAAGCCATAGCCATACACAATTTGTGAAAGTTTAGTTCGGATCGGACCATATAGCTGCCATACAATCGACCGATACGAAAACAAGTTTTTGTATTGAAAACTTTTTTGTTTTCCAAGCTATTGAAACCGAATTCAACAATTATTCATTTGACCTAGGCATACACGATTTTGAAAAGTTTGATTCGCAACGGACCACTATATCATATAGCTGCCATACAAAAGACCGATCTGAAAGCAAGTCTTTGTAATTTTAAAAAGATTTCTGATTTTTACATAAGTACTTATTGCAATTTTGTAAAGATCTGCAAGTGTATACCATCTTCGGCAAGCCGAAGATAACTTTTCTCACTTTTTTATTGCTGATTTTGGGGTTTTAACAGTTTCGTAATACGCCAATAAGCTACCTATTAGGGCCTGCTTTTTTTGAACAAGGCCCTACTCTAGACCATCATCTGTTACAAGCCTCGGAGTCGTCCAGTAAAGGATTCGCGATCTGTCTTCAGATGGCTTCGGCGATAATATTTTGTCTGCCTGGTTTGTAGAAAATGGTTGCGATATGGCCATCAATAGCTTCCATCGCGTTTTTAGGGCATTCGTATTTTTATCGAATACTATGTAAGTCAGCGACAGATGGTCAGTATAAATATTAAATATTTTTACCAGTAAAAAAATTTTTCATATTCCTAATTGGCCATACGAAATCTAGTTCCTGCTCATTGGTTGGGAAATGCTTTTCGATGTCATAGATTGCTCTGGAGATTTTTTTTCGTTTTTTAAAATTATTCATATTTTTTCATTTTTTCTGGCAACTCGATTTAATGGAAACCCGATTTAACGTTCAATGTTGTAAAATACTGGGAATAGAGTATTTATCGTAAACTTTCTGATTTGGTTTCCTAAAGTCGATAACGGCGATGGCGCCGTCTGCTAGAAGTTATTTTTACCTCTGCGTTTACAAAATAAGATACTCCCATTGGGTAATGCTAAAGCATAGAAAATATGGGGAAAATATTACAGTACTCAAGATCTGAAGCTTCATCTACTATAGCTGAGGTTTTAGCTTTCGCATAATTCTCGTATTAATTTTTTTCTATGATATCACCTATAAGCCCGACGGACGTGCTTTTGTGTCGCTCTCGGAAAAAAGTGAATAAAAACTGAACTAGACAAGATAAAAAGACGAAATAAAGTGGAAAAAGCGTGCGAGTGCTATCGGTTACAAGTGAACCAAGTGTAGCGCGTGGGGCGTTTAAGCCGGTAGAGAAAAACATTAAAAAACATTCAAAAAGAATAAATTGTAATTTGTAATAACAATAACAAAAGGTAAAAAAGCTTCGAACAAGATTTTTAAAGTTTGGAACAGTGGGAATAGAACAGTGAAAAAATTTAGTTAGTTTTTTTTAAAAAAAAAAAAAAGCCGAAAGCGAAAGAGACGCTCTATGCGATGCAAGATCGCTTAAATATATAGTGATTTGTTATCTTAAATTATAAAACTATGAGTCAGAACGACACTCGCGCTCAGCGACAGCGCGAGCAAGACGAACGCCGGCTCTCAATTCAACGCAACAACGCGTACTTCTCCTACGTCTCAACGATAATCCCAAACGCAGACATCGAGCGGTCAATAACCCATAGCCAAAGTAACCTTCTTCTACCAACAAATCAAGAAAGAGCGCGCTCATGCTCTCCCGCTCTCTTAGCTCCGACAGAAGCCCCGCTACCCCCAACAACAACAGCTGGAGATAGACCGACAGCCCGCTCTACCTCGTCATCGGCTGCACCCGCTCACGCTCTGACTGAGTCAGCGAAAGCAAAACCGCAAGCAATAAACGGTACTGCTGCACTACCAGCAAAACAAAACGAAAACGTAAACAAAAAAGCTGGGTCGACCTGGCAGACTGGAATGGATCGCTACATTACAATAAAGCGAAAGCTCAGCCCGAAAAATTCAGATTTGGAAAACAAGCCGAAAAATACACGCGACAACTCTACCTTGATCAAAAATGTAGCCCCTGCAAATACCAACAGATTTGCCTTGCTGAGATACGTGCCGCTGAGAGCGTGCCGCTGGGATCCGTTGATACCGCTGAGGACGTGCCGCTGGGATCCGTTGATATCGAACCGAAGAAAACAAAACCTCCGCCAATATACATCCGCGAGAAGAGCACAAGCGGTTTTGTAAATACTTTGATTGGCCTTATTGGAAAAGATAGCTTTCATATAATTCCCCTCGTAAGAGGTACTATCAATGAAACCAAACTTCAGACGAAAACGGAGGACAACTACAGAAAAGTCACAAACTATCTTACCGCACAAAAAATTAGCTTCTACACTTACCAGCTTAAAAGCAGCAAGGGCCTGCAAGTAGTCCTGAAGGGCATTGAGTCTGATGTTACGCCCGAAGAGATAACTGAGGCGCTAAAAGAAAAGGGATTTTACGCCAAAAGCGTGTTCAATATCAAAAACAGAAACAGGCAGCCCCAACCACTCTTCAAGATTGAGCTTGAACCAGAAAACAAGCCTCCTAAAAAAAATGAGGTTCACCCAATTTACAAACTCCAGCTCCTTCTGCACCGTAGGATCACGGTAGAAGAGCCGCACAAACGTAACGCTCCCGTACAATGTACAAACTGCCAAGAGTATGGCCACACGAGGTCGTATTGCACACTTCGCCCGGTGTGCGTAGTCTGTGGAGATCTCCACGACTCCAAACAGTGTCAAACTAATGCGAGAAAAAATGCAATAACTGTGGGGGCAATCACACAGCAAACTACAGAGGCTGTCCAATCTACAAAGAGCTGAAAATCCGTCTTCACAAAAGAATGAACACGGCGCGGGCACACCAAAGAACAGCTACGCTGATACCATCAGAGACAAATCCTGAAGTAATGTTCTCGAAAGCAGCAAGTTTCGCTCCCTGGCCTACATCCAACACTAACAAGACAACATTTGCAAACGTTTTAAAATCAGGAATGACGCCTCCAACCCAAAATTCCCGTACTCCACATGAAGTGCACACAAAATTAGACACACAACAAAACTTTAACCCAGCTGCGCAGCAGGAAACAAAAACTGAAGCTATGATGCAAGCCTTACAACAGAGCATGATGGAATTTATGACATTTATGAAGACCACCATTCAAGACATGATGCGTAATCAAAACCTTTTGATAGAAATGCTTGTAGCCCAACAATCAAATAAATAATGGCTACCTTACGCATAGCTACGTGGAACGCCAATGGCGTTTCACAGCGCAAACTTGAGCTAGCTCAATTCCTACATGAGAAGCATATCGACGTAATGCTTCTTTCGGAAACTCATCTCACAAGCAAATACAATTTTCAAATAAGAGACTACCATTTCTACGGTACAAATCATCCCGATGGAAAAGCACACGGTGGCACCGCCATACTCATAAGGAACCGTATGAAGCACCACTTTTACAAAGAATTTGCGGATAATAATCTTCAGGCCACATCTATCAACATTCAGCTGGATGACAACACTCTCCTTACACTAGCGGCCGTATACTGCCCCCCCCGTTTCACAGTATTAGAAGCTCAATTCCTGGATTTCTTCCAAGCACTAGGGCCACACTTCATTGCAGCAGGCGACTACAACGCTAAACATACTCACTGGGGATCGCGACTTGTAAACCCAAAAGGAAAACAGCTTTATAAGACTATAATAAAAGCCACTAATAAACTTGACCATGTTTCCCCCGGGAGTCCTACATACTGGCCATCAGACCTCAATAAGCTGCCTGACCTGATCGACTTCGCAGTTACGAAAAATATTTCCCGCAGTTTGGTTAAAGCTGAATGTCTGCCGGATCTGTCATCTGACCACTCGCGTGTACTAATTCACCTCCGCCGGTACGCAGAAAACGTGAAACCACCATTCAGATTGACTTCTCACAAAACAAACTGGCTCAGGTATAAAAAATATATAAGTTCACATATTGAGCTAAGCCCAAAACTTATTATTATTAAAACAAAAGCTAAAAGTAGCCACACGGAAACTGGCCAACGCTCTGAAACAAGAAGAAGACGACGATCAGCGCCGATACATAGAGCAACTCACACCAACAGGCACAAAACAAAAGTCACTGTGGCGAGCCCACTCAACTCTTCGCCCACCGACTGAAACCGTTTTGCCGATAAGGAATTCCTCAGGTGGTTGGGCCCGTAGTGATGAAGACAGAGCCACCAAATTTGCCGCTCACCTACAAAATGTGTTCACGCCAAACCAGGCTACTAGCACATTCGCACTACCGTCCTATCCCGCAAACCGCCACCAGCAACACACCCCAATTGTGTTTCGTCCTAAAGAAGTAACTAAAATAATCAAAGACAATCTCAGCCCGAAAAAATCACCCGGCTGCGACCTTATAACACCGGAAATGATCATCCAGCTGCCACATTCTGCAGTTCGCTACATAACCAAGCTCTTTAATGCCATCACCAAACTTGGTTACTTCCCACAACGATGGAAGAGGTCGATTATCATAATGATTCCAAAACCTGGTAAGAACCACACAGTCGCTTCATCTTACAGACCAATAAGTCTACTCTCATGTATTTCGAAACTATTCGAAAAATGCCTGCTGATCCGACTTAATCAACATCTGATACACCACAACATAATCCCAGCCCACCAATTTGGATTTCGCGAAAGCCATGGAACCATTGAACAGGTGAATCGTATTACAACGGAAATAAGAACTGCATTTGAATATCGCGAATACTGCACAGCAGTATTTTTAGACGTATCCCAAGCATTCGACAGAGTCTGGCTCGATGGCCTAATGTTTAAAATTAAAACATCCCTACCCGAAAGCACACACAAACTTCTAAAGTCTTACCTCTATGACAGAAAGTTCACAGTGCGGTGCAACACTGCCACTTCCACTGATCATACAATTGAGGCTGGAGTCCCCCAAGGCAGCGTTCTTGGGCCAACCTTATACCTCATCTATACAGCCGACATCCCTACAAATAGTCGCTTAACAGTATCCACATTTGCCGACGATACAGCTATCCTTAGCCGTTCAAGGTCCCCTATCCAAGCTACAGAACAGTTGGCACTGTACCTCATCGACATTGAGAAGTGGCTCTCTGACTGGCGAATAAAAGTAAACGAGCAAAAATGCAAGCACGTGACGTTTACGCTAAACAGACAAGACTGTCCTCCGCTCTTGTTGAACAACATACCACTCCCGAAAGCAGATGAGGTAGCGTACCTAGGAGTACACCTTGACAGAAGACTCACATGGCGCAGGCACATTGAAGCCAAAAAAACCCAACTTAAACTCAAAGCCAAAAACTTACACTGGCTCATCAAATCTGGTTCTCCGCTCAGCCTAGACCACAAGGTCTTGCTCTACAATTCTACATTGAAACCTATCTGGACCTATGGCTCACAGTTATGGGGCAATGCCAGCAACAGCAATATTGACATCATACAGCGAGCACAAACAAAGATCCTGAGAACCATCACTGGGGCACCGTGGTACGTTCGGAGTGAAAACATCCAAAGAGACTTAAATATCCCATCAGTTAGCAACGCAATCACGGAACTTAAGGAAAAATACCATAGCAAGCTTTACACGCACCCCAACCACCTAGCGCGAGGTCTAATCCAGCTCAGCAGCCGTTCCCGTCTCCGGCGAAAGGACCTACCAACCCAGCGAATAAATTATTAGGGCCGTTTAATCATAGAACAGTTGGAAAAATAATACAACTGTTCAAAAAATACTTGTTATAGTTAAGATTTTTAAACTTATTGCTAGTTCTTATACAAGAAGATTCAATAAATAAAAAAAACAAAGTAAAAAAAAAAAAAAAAAAAATTTTTTTCTTGATTTGTTCAGAAAAGTTTATTATTTTCGTTCTCATTTAGACATCCTGAAATATTTTTTTTAATGTTCGCCTGTAGCCGAAAGCGGGAAGTGGAATCTATGTCCATAGGCTCAGTCACATAATTTTGATTTCTTTTAAAAATCGGTCATACCAAGAACTGCCAGTTTTTTCATTTTCTGTTTCTGATGCATTTCCTTGCTACTATCTGGATCTGGACCTATTATCACTCCACTTTAGAATTTTAACTTTCTCTCAGAATTTGACCCAGATTCAGCAAGAGACTCAAAAGTTTAATTTACATTTCAAAGATATAACGGATAAGAAATTTTTTTTTTCAATGGATGGTAAAAATCTTGTATTCTGAATTCTATTTTTTCATAGAATTCGTTAAAGAATTAATTAGAACAACTTTATGAAAAGTCCACTTACATAAATTCCATTAAAAATTATATTTCCAGTTCTTAAGGCTACGATTCGCCTATCCACCGGGTCCTTTGTTGTAGATGGTGTGATTAGCAAGGGCCCTCCAGAAGGTTTGTCGTTTAAAATTTTTTCTCCAGTTTTTCCTTCAGAATTTAAATTTTTTGAGGTTAGTCGATTAAAATTGGTTTCTTTATTATTTCATTTTTTCGTGGATTCGCGTGATTTAATTTGGACTCCAGTGAGCACAAGACTATTTTTCCGTTGATAATTATAATTTTAGTATTCGGAATATATTCCGTTTATTTTTTTATTTTAATTATTAAATTTAATACTAATTAGAAATTTTACTTAAGAATTTGAATAATAATAAATTTTTTTTATCAGAAATTAACCCGTTTGGATTTTATATGGATCCGGAATCCGTTTGGATTCTTTCGAGTCGATTAAGAACTAACTAATCCTAACCTAAATATTCTCCAATAGAGGTGGGCAGAAGGCCCGACGACGGCAGTGATAAACAAAATTGACGACAGCTCTATGTGTGGAATGCTGACCTGGTACTTTTTCGTCCGCTGCCTATCCCGCATATGTGGGACCGCCGACTTAGTGCCCCGTGCCCGGTACATTTCCCTACCCCTCAGAGACTCGGGTTTATTTCAATCCTTCGGACTGCAGATTTAAACAACGGTGTTCCAACACAGGGGGCAGCTTTTCACCTACGCGGACTACAGTCCACAGTTATATTGTGTTGTACTTTTTTAAGTCGTCAGTTTTAATCGCACTTAAGAACGCACCCTTGACCCTAAATTTCTAAAAAAAATACTTTAAAATAGCTCTTATTTCTGTTTCTTGTACGGACTTATGCAAATAAAATTAACAATATATAATTAATTAAAAATACTTACCTCTTTACTTCTAAAGAAATCGCAGACAAATTCCGATTTTGTTTGTAAAGGTGTATTATATGCTTCTCTTTGCCAAATTGACAGTTCCAGTTGATCTTCTGTTTCTGTAGCAAAGCCATCTACATCTACATCTGCATCTGCATCTATATCAATATTTGTACTTGTAGTGTGAGAAAGTATGGTACATTCACTGAGCTGTTCAAGTAACGGGTTGGCGTCTTCTTCTGTTGTTTCGATATCCACAACCTCATCATCATCATTGTCGTTATCTGAAGTATTTGTATCAAATGGTGATATGGGTGACTTTTCTGAACTATTTTTGTTAGTAAATGACAAACTCGGTAACAAATTTGTTCCTTCAATATCAACCTTGGATTTAACAGTACGTAAGCCTAACACATACGCTTCTTGAGACTCCTCCGCTTGCTTAGAAGCAGGTGTAATATTACTTTGTGTTAAAGCCGTTGTTGTTTTTGTTGGCTGTGTTGGCTCAATATATAAGTTTCTGTTAAAATCACTAGAAGTTGTGTATAAAGAAGCAGATACAATGGCCGCCGAAGCAACTACTGGTTTAAAGGCAGAACAACTAAGAATAGAAGGAATGTTAGAATCAGGGATGTTACTAACTCCTGACATATTTCTATTTTTTATAATTCCACAAATAGATGCTGGTGATTCACTTTTTAAGTTTAGCGATTGATTATCCGAAATACAAACAGTTGGTAAAGAAACATTTAGATCTGACGTAACCCATGACTTTGGGCAGCTTACTACGTCTGCTCTTGTATCGCTTGAGTTTACAAGCTCAGTTTTTTTTGAGTGGTTAAACGTATCCTTTTGCTGCCACATATATAATGAAAGTTCTTGTTCGTTACGTAAAGAATGTAGAGGTGCTAAGACGGAAGAACGATGTAAATTAAATGGCACTCCAACGGTCGCAGCCGCTACGCTAACACCAACGACTGCGGCTGCGGCAGCCACAGTACTGTAATTGTATTGACGATCAACAGAATTATCGGGTAAAGGAAGTTTCTCAGATGACAAGCTTTTTGATTCTTTTTCAAAGTATATTGAGGTTTTTCCTGAGCTTTCACTACGCACAGCATTATCAGGCAAAATTGATATTGGTGATTGTTTATTTCGATTGTTAAAATTTCCACTGTTGCTAATCAATCTTTTTCTTGTTCCTCCATTAAACATGGCCTTGACATCTTCCCATGCATGAACTACTTTTTCATTATGCCCATTTCCACTAAGTGTCATATGCCGTCGCCAGGAATTAAAGTTGGCTGCGTCGGGTTGCACATACCTGTCGCTACTTGTTATGCGATGAGAATGAAATATAAATTTATTTGGTGAAAAGAACATTCCACAGTATGAACATTTTATGCATTTGGCTCTTGATGAGTTATACCGAGATGGTATAAATGATCCACGGCAGCCCCATGCACATTTATGCTGAACATTAAATGCAAAGTCATCGGGTAGCCGAGGTGGGGAGTTGTCACCTAAGAAACTCTTACAAAGTCGCTCCGCTTCTCTTCGAGTTATCATTCCGCATCGACGGGAACTTACTGGCATAGCTCCTGCTCTTCTTAGTATTTCCAGTTGGACTGGAGTACACTGCACACAGGTAATACCAAGCGCAACCCTTCTATTATGTATCTCATTATAGCTGAACTGCTTCAATAAAGTATTTGATATTTGAGCTAAGCAGAGGCGTTCTTGAGATTCGATGAACAACGAAACTATTGGTATTCCGTAAAGTAAAACAGAACTGACCTAAAAATTACAAAAATGATTATAAAAATATTTTTTAAAAAATATATGATTAGTTAAAAATATGCCATGAAGTCTTATAAATTAATTACTAGGTTACAATAAACAACAAACAAAGAACAAATTTCTTACCGTTTGTTATGAAAGCACTTTATTTGTTATTTGAATTTGTTTATTTTCAATAAATCAATTCCTAACATGCAAGTGCGTTTCGGATGAACAATCATCAGGGACAATTTTAAAGTACAAAACAATTAGGGTGAAAAAAATGGTTCCCTTGAGAAAACATTAGAGACATAGACAAACTGTTAATTACTTCGTACTTATTTATTCCAAGGGTGCCCAGCCTTAACTTGTGTGTTTTCTTCTCATGAATGCATTTCGCAAATATAAAATTATTACAATTTTACAAGAACCAAGAAAAGACGGCAATAGTCGAGTTTCTTTGTCATTTTACAACCTACTTGTCGGTCTTATTATTGCGGTTTACCGGATTAAGCCAAAAATTAAAAATCGATCAATACGTCCCGTAATTATTACACAATTTGTTTTAATTTTAGATACGGTAGGCACTTAAACTTTATTTAAAAAAACAATTCAAATTTAATGCTATAGAAAATGCCATTTTTTTGGACGGAGGGGCTTGAACATATTTTTAACTGAACTAGACCTTGATTGGGAACCCAAGAATCTTTATGTCTTTTAAAGTCTTTGAGATCCACGCGTTCACACAGACAAACGGACAGATGGACATGGCTAGGAATCATCTTAGTAATTAAAAGCTATCCCGACAACTCGGTTAGTAGAAAACTAAATTATTTAATTTGGTAAAGCCGAAATGAGTAAATGAAATAAAAAATTAATTTTGTATTGTAGGTATACGTGGTTTAAACAAAATTTTGTTTATTTTTATACCCTGTACCCATTAAAAATGGGTGAAAAGGGTATCATAATATGGTGCAAATGTATGTAATAGGCAGAAGTAAGCATCTCCGACCCCATAAAGTATATGTATTCTTGATCAGCATCAACAGCCGAGTCGATGTAGCCATGTCCGTCTGCCGTCCGTCCGTCTGTCCGTCTGTCTGTCCGTATCAACGCCTAGATCACAGAAACTACAAGAGCTAACAGACATGTGCCATATTTCGTTTGATAGGTAATTAACATACGCAGTACAAGTTTGTTGTTTTATTTTGATATCACCCCCCGCTACCCCGCAAATCGCCCCGCCACGCCCACAATTATTAACCTAATGCTGTTCAATTCGGCATATGCGTTGGTGCTTATAAAAGCTATCTAATGTTTTAATTTGAACCAAATCGGATAAGAAACACGGAAGGTATGCCACATGCAAAATCTATGGCAAGGGAAGCAGAAGCGCAGCAAAATACGCATTGCGCGACGCCGACTGCGACGTTGGCAGCGAAATGTGTATGGCTTTATGACACACGAAACTTATTTTCTTTTTTAATAGAATATTGTTTCATTTATTTATTGATACTAGATAAATAAATTGTAAGCATGTCTAAGGGTACAGGGTATTTTGCAGTCGGGAAACTCGACTGCTGCTCCCTTACTTGTTTTGAAATATATTTGTGTATTTATTGATATATATTTCTTTACCTTCTTAATCATTCTCGGAGAACTTCTGAAATGCGCTTTTCGGTATGACCATCAGCACTTTGTTTGATTGATCTCATCGGTTGTAAAACGAAAAGCTCCTCTTATTAAAATCTTCAATTTAGGTTATTAGAAAACTTCACAGGAAGCCGAATCTAGTTAATTCGGTTCTTGATGTTTGAACTAGTTCATTATCGTAATATAGAATCCACAATTTGCGTGTCCACAATTCCCCAAAATTGGTTTTAGTAGGAGTTTTAAAGAAGGGCCCTGCAGTCCAGACAGAGGGATGACCGTGAGTTGATAAGACTACTAGACTAGACTTTAGATTAAGGTGTTTTCTTTTATCTTTTTGCCCGCGGTCGTCGGAAATGTCCAAAATGAAACTCACACCAAAGGTTCTGTTGTAGAGATACGACTTCAGGAATTTGTGGGTGTTTTTGGGAAGCATTGTTTAAATTTTGAACATTAATCCATCTACCCAGACCTTGTCAAAAGCCTGATAGACATACAAAAATATTGAAGTGAAATATTCCGGTTTTTCGAAAGCATATCTTTCATCTGACCATCTCCCGCTTCTCTTTGAACTGGATGAGGAGGGCCAATACTTTCAGGGAACCCCTAGAACACTGCCCGGCATGCAATCGTTGCTCTATTTAAAGCACACATCGAGGATAATGTCGCGCTTAATTCGCCCATCAACACTAGCGACGAGCTGTATGCTTATGTCGACTGCTTCACTGCTACTGTCATTGAGGCAGGACGACAAGCTACTTCTTCAGCATGCCAAGTAAGCCCGAAAACTATTAGTAGACCAATACTAAATCCGGAGGCAAGAGCTCTTCTGAACCTCAAAAGACACCTCAGGAGGCGTTTCAATGCAACAGGAGATCCTGCAACTAAGCAGTCCCTCTCAAGTGTCCCAAACAGACTGCGTTGGATGCTTTCCAAAAACCGCCAGGAAAACTTTAACAGCCTACTTGAGGGAGCCGGCCCTGACAATAGCAGCGACTTCTCAGTACAGAAGCTAACGAGAGGAATAAAGAGGCAGCCGCTCTGCCAATCGCCCGTTTTGGGACACAGTGGACTGTGGCTGAAAACAGATTGTGACAAAGCGAACGCATTTGCAGAGCACTTGTTTTCCACTTTCACCCCCTTCTGTTTGACGGACGACTCCCATCGAGAAGAAGTCGTTAGCTTTTTGGATGTGCCTACTCAACCAACCCATCCCATAAGACATACCACGCCGCAAGAAGTCACTCTGCAGTTAGAGGGTCTCCAACTGAAGAAGACACCTACACCCGATGGTATTGACAACCGTGCAGCCAAATACCTTCCTCACAAAGGAGTTATGACATTAGTTAAAATTTATAATGCTATGCTAAGATTAGGGCACTTTCCTAAGCAATGGAAGCGTGCGAGGATCGTTATGATACCCAAACCCGGCCAACCTCCAACGCAGATAGACTCCTACCGCCCAATAAGTCTACTTCCAACATTTTATAAGGTGTTTGAACGCATTCTGATGAAGCAATTGATATATCTACCGCAGGTATCAGGATACATACCCCAACATCAATTTGGCTTCAGGAAGTCACACGCTTGCCCGGAACAAGTCCACTGTCTAGTCAATAGCGTAACGCACGCCCTTGAGTCCAAGCTCTACACGATGGCAGTCATCCTCGATGTCAAGCAAGCTTTTGATAAGGTATGGCATGAGGGACTCAAATATAAAGTCAAGGCTCTTCTTCCAGAACCACACTATAATATCCTGAGATCCTTCATCACCGATCGGACTTTCGAGGAGGCAGTGAGAGACTCTCGATCGAGAATGCTGGCCTTGAACGCAGGAGTTCCTCAAGAAAATGTACTCGGACCCTTTTTGTACACCCTATACGCAGCAGATATGCCAGTTCCGTCCCCCATTGCTCCCAGTGCTGAGGTACTACTGGCTACATACCCCGACGACATAGATGCTTGCGTCTCACATGTCTCTGCAAACGGTATCGAATGCAGTACAAGAATGGCTGCACGACATCGAAGCCTGGGCAGCGAAGTGGAATACAGCCTTCAATTGTGCTAAGTCCGCTTGTGTGACCTTCCCGCTCCGTCCCGGCACCTGCGCTGGCCTAACATTTAACGGTGGGTTGATAGGCAACGTAAATTCCCACTGTTACCTGGAAGTCCACCTGGATCGGAAACTCATCTGGCGCGCCCATATTACAGCGGTCAAGGCCAAGTGCCTTTTAAAAATGAAAAAAAAACTGAACTGGCTTCTACGGTCTAGCAAACTACGACTCCTAACTAAAGTGCTACTCATCAAGGTAGTACTAAACCCTACTTGGACCTACGCCATCCCAGTATGGTGTACGGCCTCCAAGCACCAGCTTGACAGGCTGAAAACTGTCCAGACACGTGCTGCTCGGCTTGCATCCGGGCTCCCTCCCAACCACGCTATCCTAAGGGATCTCCGGACTACTCTGATTGGTGATCAGACCAACCTCCACAGCAGCCGATACGTGGACAAATTGGCAACACACCCAAACTCTCTGGAAAGTGATCTCGCCAATGCTCTCTGCCTCCGTCGGGTGAAGAGGATCCAACCTCTGATCTCCCTACCCGCATAATATCTTAAGATTCTAAATTCCCCGCCAAACTCTTAAATGTAAGTTAGTTAAGTGTTTATGTAGCAAAATATAATCCTCCATTTCCCTCGTCATTTAAAAGGCTCTAAACTGATTTCGACGCTAAATAAAAAAAAAATAAAATGTTATTCGATTGACTTGTTCAATGGTTCCTTGTTTATCTCGAAAACCGAACTGATGCGCTGGAATAAAATTGCGTTTCCCCAGGTAGGGGGTTATTCGATTCATTAGACCTTTTTCAAATAGTTTCAAGAGACAATAGGCATATAGGTCTCTACGATGAGGTCTGTATCATTACCATGATCAATTTTTTCCACCTCTCTGGATATTACCCGAGCTTAAAATTCAAGGAAATAGTGCATACAGCACATTATGGAAGCTCGATAATCATCTTTTGAGTTACTAGATCACATCCTGGGGACTTTTTCGGGTTTAGTTGATTTTTCATAATTTTAGCTGTTTCATTTGCTCGATTGGCCCATGTGGTGCTTTGTCGTCGTCTGTTACTGCCGGTAATCCAAACCAACTTTTTGCAGGGTTCGGCTGGAACTCACGTTGAAGATGCATTGCAAATGTGGTAGCTCTGTATTTATCGCTGTGGCCCATCCACCTGTGATATTTCTTGAAGGTGAGTTTCTGCTAGTGTGGGTAAACTGGGATGAGCTTTCCATAGTGAGTTTTGACTGCTTGATATTGATAGCTGCTCTATATAGCAATATTGGGCGTTTATGTACTTGCTTCAGCGCATTGGAGATTTTTTTTGCAATTGGCGATCTATGAACTTACAACTCCCATTGCATACTTCGTTTTTAAGAACGATACACTCGATAAATATGAGTGGTATTTTGAGTGGATATTTTGGTTCCGTATAAGGTCTTGCATGGTAGTCCTCATAAAGTACATGAAATTAATCATATGCTGCTGCGACATGCATCATGGTTTCAATATTGCTTTGTTGTTCTCGAAGACCTAGGTTCTGCAAGTGTCGATTTTAGGACGTTTGCAAAGGTGTTATTTTGGAAGGTGGTCGCAGAGCCAACCTCTTTGCGGTTGCAAAAAAGAATTCTGGGGTTGTTTCTGATATAGACGTATTCTATGCGTTATGGAGGAGTGCAGACGTTACTGAATCGGGCCTTTGAGGTCTTTGTATATTGAACAGCCTCTATAGTGTGCTGTGTTTAGCCTTGGGCTTAACCCCCACAATTTCCGCACTTTTTGGTGCTGGGATCGCTTTTGTTTGTCGTGCAATGAGCACAGCCACGAAGCTCTACATAGATGACAAAGCTGAACGCAATGTGCGGTATGCGTTTGTATGGCCATCATTTTCGCAAGTAGTGCATTTGACGGGGCTTTTGATCTTGTGTGGTTCTTCTACGGTAATTCTAAGATGCAGAAAAGCTGTAGCTTGTAAGTGGGATGCACTTTATTTTCTCGATAGCTTTATTGTCAGGTTCCAACTCGATTTTAAAAAAAGGTTTTTGTTTACTGTCTTTGTTCAGGAGGTTGAAGACAGTTTTCAGAGACCCTTAATACTTTTTAGTTGGTACGTGTAGTAGTTTTTGTTATTTTCGTTTAAATAATGTGAAGGAGTCCTAAAGCTCTCTTCGGTCCTTATATAAACTTTAATTTCGTGGATTAGGGCCTTTTTTCACAAGTTCAATTATTTTTTTTACCACAAACTTCGAGGTCAGATGTATTAAGATGGGAGGTACATGGAATGTACATCATATGAGTCTGTCTTAGGTGTCTATTGGTGGGGGAGTTCAAGCGGGTGTTTCCTTTTCAGGCGTCTTAGGGATTGACTGTTTTCTAGGAGCTTGATGGCCAGGTGGTTGGGGTGGTTGTCCAGTCTTTTTGTATATCTTTCACTGTGTCGGGTGATCTCCTCTGCTACCGAAGGAATTCCAAGCTCTTTGTGGATTATTGAATTTTCGTGGTACGGATGAGCGTTAGAAAATGTTCTCAGACATTTATTCTGAAACCGCTGTATTCTGATGCGGTTGGAACAGCTTGCCGTGCCCCACAACTGAATCCCATAGGTCCAGATTGGCTTCAGCACTACGTTGTATGTGAGTAGTTTGAATTTTTCCCTGAGCTTGGATCTTCTGCCCAGGAGCCAGTGAAGTTGCCTGAGTTGTGGACGCCATGTGAGCCTGCGGTCCAGGTCAGCCCTAGATATTTGGGAGTGTCATTCGTTGGTGGTTTGTTGCTACTCTCAACGGGTCTGGCTTTAGGAGATAGCTGTGCCTTTGCCTTTTTGTAGGCAGGGCATCCTCTGTACGACGCAGGGTGATCAGCTTGACAATGTAAACAGCATGCTTTCTCGGCATCTTTTTTGTTGCGTGACCTAGAGTCGTGAGAATCACCACATTTCACGCAGCGATGTTCCAGGAAACAGTAGCGCTGGGTGTGTCCGAATCCTTGGCATCTGAAACATTGTGGAACATCGTTGAACTTCAGTGGGGGCTCAACGGTGACGACTGATCTACAAATCCTCTTTATTTTGAAAACCTCTGTGTTGTTGCTCGCTGGTTCTAGGTTAACAAAAAATATCCCCAGTGGTTGTTTGGATTTCCTGCCAATGGGATTGTGCAGATCCCTCACAGTATGGCCGTATTTGTGGAGTTCTTCCTTAATTTCAGTCTGGTCCGTTGAGTGGTGAAGTCCCTTGATGACCGCCCTGTACGCTCTCTCGTCCTTTGGTTGGAAGGTGCGGTGCCTTTTGTTATGTGCCACGAGGTGCTGGCGTAGGGCTGTGTAGGACTCCTTATCTGGCATCATTAGGCGTACATTATTATTTCTCTCCGTTTTGTATGAGAAGTCCTTTTTGGTACCCACGAGAGTCGTTATCATCTTGACAACCGCGGTGATGTCGGTCACGTCTGGGATGTAGATCGGGGGAGGCTTGAGGGTTTTCGGGATCGGGTTCGGTTTCACTGCCGTTTTAGATGCCACTGCCTCTGAGGCAGTTTTGGGTTCGTCATGTTCGTCGTCATCATCTTTGCTTGAGAGGAGGGCAAAAGGGTTGTTTGCCAGCTTGCTGCGCAGAGCTGCGCTGGTGCTAGGCGTGATGTCTGGCTTCTCTCCTTGCCTATTACCGGCGGCCTGCGCTTGATCCCGCTGGGCTCCGAGTAAGAAGAACTCTAGCTAGAGTCTCTGCTCAAGCTGCACTTCCTTGCTTTGAGGGCCTTCTTGCATGGCATTGTGTTGCCAAGCTTAATGGCACGCGGCGGGGCCTGCCAGTATATACTCTAAGTTGGCGTTCAATTAACGCTTATGCAAAAGTAAGTCACTGCAGCAACGGCAGCAAAGAGGCAACGGACACAGTGGGACTCCGCTCCTGGCAGCCCGACACGGTCCGTAAAATGCGCAGTCCACCAAGTCCCAAGTGCGGGCAGGTCGTAAAAAAAAAAGAAAATAAAATAAATAATATTGGAAAAACAAAATTCCGAAAAATAATTCAGTTTAATAACAAAAAACCAAGTTCCTTATTGTTGAACGATTTTTCAAATCGTCGTCCTGCTGGGCCTTTTTAATATGTGCAGTTATCTCTGTAGTAACCTTCATACACTGTGAAAAGCGACTAAGGCAGTCAACATGCTTCATTTTTTTTGCGGCACGGTGTTCTACTGTAAAATTAAAGTCTTGTATGTACATAACCCACGGTCCTACCTCTCTTGGTACGTCTTGTTTGGTCTTAGTCTGCTTGAAAGTGACACAATCTGTAATTAGCTTGAACTGTATCCCTAACAGGTAGTGACGAAACTTCTTTATAGCTAAATACGCTGCTTTGACTTCTAAGTAATAGCTATGTCGCTTTGATTCGGCTTCGGAACTCTTCCTGATCCAATAACAGACCGTATGAAAACTGCCGTCTACCATCTGGAGCAGTGCATGAGTACATGCTCTGCTGTTTCCTCAGCATCGGGGCAGTAGAGGCATTGAGCTGCCTCTACGTGGTGGAACCGGAGTAGGTACGCCGGAAAGCAACCATGGTCCGTGAGGAATTGGGTAAGGTGGTAGTCCAGTTTTTTGTGGCGGCAATTGGCCCACGCCGTTAAATCGGGGATGAGTTGGTAAGACCACCTCCCCCGTTGCGATGTTATCCCTTTGCTCTGCCTATCTCCCATCAGTCGCTCGTGAGCCTCCAGCCCTGTAGCACCTTCTCGGACCTGACAAAAAGCCTTTATCTCCAGGTCGATTGGCGGCAAGCCTGCCAGTGCTAGTGCTGCGTCTCCGGATATGGTCCTGAAGCCTCTAATGAGCCTAAGGGCCATAGACCGCAACACCGCGCGTGCTCCTTTCAAGTAAGTGCCTTCCTTGGTGGCGTTGCTCCATATTGGTGCAGCATAGAGCAGCGTTGCCTTGGCTACCAAAACCAGTAGTTTCCTTGCTGGGTAATTTGGACCTCCTATATTGGGCATGAGCCTGGACAAGGACGCAGTTGTTATTGCTGCTTTCCTGCTTGCGTAGCTAGCATGATCCTTAAAAGCTAGCCTGTGGTCTATCATTACTCCCAGGTATTTTAAGGAGTCTTGTGAGTCCTGTGTCCCGTTGACCGTGATCAGCATTCTTTCCACCTTCTTTCTGCTGCTTAGTAGGACTGCCTCGGTCTTGTGCGACGCAATTGTTAAGCCGGCTCTCTCTAGCCAGTCGATGGCCATAGTAATTGTCGTGTTTCACATCTCTTCGAGGTCTGCTATTGTCTTGGCCACTGCAGTTATTGCCACATCCTCCGCAAAGCAATGAAGCTCAGCTCCTAAGGGCCTGTTGATGCCTAGGATTCCATCATACCTAATGTTCCACAGGATCGGTCCAAGCACAGATCCTTGTGGGACCCCTGCAGAAACACGGCAGCATCTCGGGCCAGCGTCTTTGTCGAACCAGAGGACACGATCCGTGAAGTAGGTTCCAACGACGATCCTGAGGTACTCCGGGATACCCATCCTATGCATGGCGCTGAGGATTACTGGCCATCTAGCGGTGTTGAAGGCGTTCTTCACGTCCAGCGTGACTACTATGCTACTATGCTAGCCAGGACCTCCGGGTCAGTTGAGGTTGCAAGTAGGCAAGTCCCCAGGGCTGTCTATCCACGGTATCTAGCAGTTCCTTATAGGCCCGCGCTTTGGCAGCCAATATGCCGTGCTTAAACTCAGAGCGTTTGCTTCTAAAAGCCTCCATGAGTTCTGCGTGCTGGGTGCTGCCTCTGGCTCGTTGCGCCCGTCTCCTTGCCCTTAGGCATTCCGAGCGTAGCTTGCTTAAGTTGGCGCTGCACCAGTGCACTGGGGGCTTGCGCTGCTCTTTTTTCCTCCTTGGCATGGTTGCATGACACGTTGCCTCAAGCATCTTCATGAGGTCGGCCGCCATTGAATCTGCGTGTCCATTTGAGATTCGAATCGAGTCAATTTGGTATGTCAGCATATCTTCGTCGATCTTCCTCGAGTCCCAGGCTTGCCCGACTGATCCTCTCTGCCGCCTCCAAGTCGTGCCCTTCGGTAGGATGCAGAAGGAAATCAGTGCGTGGTCACTCAGCGTTACAACGTCGTGGGCCGTCCCCACGCGTTAGCCACTAACCCTCTGCTGATATAGGTGATGTCGATATAGGACGAGCCCCTATCGTTGTTGAACGTTGGTTTTCAGCCGTCGTTCAGCAGTACCAGGTCCAACATAAGCATTGTGTTTATTACTGCTCGGCCTCTGGGATTCGATACCCTGCTGCCCCATTCTACTGCCCATGCATTGAAGTCGCCCGCGATGATCTCGGGCCGCGCCCTCTCGCATGGCTGCCCAGCACTTCTCATCATCTTCTCGAACTGATCCGTGGTGTCGCTAGGGGGGGCGTAGCAGCTGTAAAAGTGCACTCCTTTTATTCTTGCATATGCTATTCCGCGCATCGGCGAGGCCGCCAATTCCTGTATGTGCAGGTTGCTGCAACACTTGATGGCTGCTTTACCGGTCTCGTCAAGTATCATTGTGGGGTTGCCACGGACAGGGGAATAGGGTTCGCTCAAAAGCATGATGTGTACCTTGCGCTCCGCCGCAGTTTGAGCCAGGAGGCTCTGAGCAGCTGCGCAATGGTTAACGTTCAGATGGACAATTTTAGTTTGCTCCTGCATTATGGTGGGACTTCACTTCTTTAAGGCTGACTCTGTATGTCGGACACGCGAAACAGCCCGTCGGGTGCTTTTTATCCACTTCGTCGCTGCATAATAGGAAACTTTGGTGGTGCCACACATCCCCTTGCCTTGTGTCCTCGTTCGCCGCATCGCAGGCAGCAGTCTGATCGATCGATCTCCTTGCAGGTCGTTGCTCGATGCCCGTAGCCCAGGCACTTGTAACATCTCGTGGGCCGGACGTCCTGGATGATGCGGCACCTTGACCAACCAACGGTTACCGTGCCCTTCGTTAAGACCGCAATCGCATCATTCGCGTTCATCAGGACCGAGGCTATCTGAGTCCCATCCCGCATCCTACGTAGTCCTTTGATGTCCTCTAGTTTCAGCAGGATGCCTTGAAATTGGGAGACCAGGCAGCTGAGGAGATCGTCTCCTGTCGTGGCCTCGTCCATTCCACTGCAGCATAGTGCTATTTTTTGTGTTCCCGTCCGTACCGAAGCCATGTCTTTTAGCGTTGCTTCCAGCTCGGTCTTAAACTTGGGGACGCTGTCGGAGGCTTGCCCCTCTACTTCCAGCAGTAGTTCCCCTTGTTGAGTTCTGCGGACTTTACGAACATGTTTGCCCAGTTCGCTGAGGTTCGGGTCCGCTTTCGGTTTCCGGAGCATTTCCGCATACGAGGCATCTCCCGTCTTCTTTAATATAAGTGCCTCCGGCTTCTTCCTCAGGCGTTTAGGCTGAACTTTTTTCCACTCGCCTCAGGTGCTGGCCTCGGCGACGGATGCATAGCTGCGCGGCTTGGACGTATTTTCTTTGGGTTTTAGGTATACCCTCTGAGCTCACCGCGGAGTAATTGCCGCGCTTCGGTGCCTGTGCTTTAGGCTCCTGAACTTTGGGCATCTGTCCCTTTGGCAATTTCTTTGCTGATGTAGCCTTTTTTCTGGGCTTTTGGGGCTCAGATTGGGTAGAAGCGGTCTTAGAAAGATTCTCTTTAGCGACGCCTTTGTGAAGCTCGATGGCCCTGTTGCTGAGAGCCGAGAGTTCCAGTAGTACGCTCTTGTCATCTATGACGACATGGCGCCGAATTTCGAACGCGGATGGTATCACGTTAATTTTATTTCCCATCCTGACGAGGATGCTCCGTAGGTCTTCATTCTGGAATCCCGCGGCGAAGTCTAAGGGCCTTATAGGCGATCCCGTTGGTGATTTCCTTCCGTTCCTGTGCGACGGCACGCTGATAACGCCCTTTGCCTTCTGGTTACTCGAATTTGTAGCGCTGTTGGCTTACGATTTCGTTTTGATACCACTCAAATATTGTCAGTTTTATTTGGGCAGTTACTCGAAATATGTCCTTTTTGGTTGCAACTAAAATATTTTGTAACCGCTGTGCAATCTTTTCGTTTATGCTCCGCTGAGCCACAATTAAAACAATGATATTTTTTCACTTTTTCGATCGCACGTTTAAGATTTTGTTCTGGCTTTTTATCATAAATATTCAGTCGCTCATAAATTTAAAACTCTTCTCTCAGTTCTTTGTATGATTGGCAACGTAACATAGCGTACTTATATTTGTTTTTATTTCTAGTCCAATAACGATATAACTGATCATTGCGATTTCCTCCATTTCACCAACAGCACCAATTTTGTTCATCTGCAGCTTATATTCGTGCAAGCCCTCGTCTTTTTTCTTCTTTCTATCTTATAATTGTTTGTGAATGTCGGCACTAAATTTACAGCCAAATTCTTCAATCAACTAATATTTCAACTCTTCATATTAACACACACTTTCTCCTTCCAAGAACAGTTTTGCAGGTCCACGCATTTTGCCTCTTGCTTGAACATATTTTTGCTTTTCTGTTAGTTCGTATGCATTTTTTTCAAAAATGTCAAACCACTTTCTGATGGGCAAAGATTTTTCATCAAATTCATTCATTCACATCATTCAAAATTATTTTATCAAAATTGTCAACATTAATTTTTACTTTGTTTTCTCCCTGTTCTTCAACTTGTAATTTAAATGTCAATAACTGCAGCATCTGATCAACTTTAAATTCCACTGAATTGTCCAAATTTTCTGTTTCACATACTTCTGCTAGTTCATTTTGTGCGCTACTTTTCTTGGCGCCTTTTTTGGCCGGCGTATGTTTCACAGAAGACTGCATTGTAAACGTTTACATAAGCGTTACTTACGAAAACAAAAATGCTGCTACCGATCAGATTTCGAAATGTTCAACTTTAGCTATATAACCACAAATTAAAAACTTTTATGCATATATTTCAGTACTTTAACAACGTTTCGCTATTTTGTCTTCAACTATAGCAACTATTTTATTCACTGCAACACTTTTTTATAACACCATTTCACACCATTAGTTCAGGACCGGTTGAGCCCCCATATGTGGAGTTTATTATTGTTTTTTTAAAAAGAGTTTATTATAATTATTGAATATTAATGTATGACATTAAAAAAGATCGCTCTTCTCTGCTTTCTGCCTTCACCGTCTCGTTCCGAGCTCCAGCTGCCGACTCCTCTGAAGTGCCAGGGCTGGCAACTCCTCTGAAGTGCCAGGGCTGCCAACTGTTCTTAGGTGCCAGGGCTGGCAACTCTCTTGATATCTTGAATCTTACATAAATATCTGCCAACATTCCAAATCGGTTGGACTATTGGGTCCCAGTTCGCTGGTTTAAAATGTTCCGATAGATGTTTGTTTTGTTTCCCAACGCAGAAACAAAATCAATCAACGGATCTGTGCTGACAACTTGGAAGGATTGAATTGTATGTTTGTTTTCCGAATTTTTTCCTAGGGAAAATATCAGCTTCCTGGTGCAGTGAGTGTGACTGTTCCTTGGTAAGCAAACTGGAGTTTGCTCTTTACAAGCTTTATTCTAAAAAGTCTCCTTGAATGGATGGATGGATATCCTAGGAGTTTTTGTACATTTTAAGGCTGCGTTGATTATCTGACTTGGGCCAGTGTGCTTCGGAGATGCTTCGGAGAAAATTCAAATTTTACATATAAAGTAAACCTGTTTTAATAATAAAATTTGAATAGTATATATTTGGACTAAAATGAATCAAAAGATATTAGTTGTTTTGATGCATCCCTGAAATTTTGGCAGCCCTTCTAAGTCAGCGTGCTAAACTAAAAAGCGCAGGAAAAATTTTGTTGACTTGCCAGCGTGCCAAAATTTTTGTGGTTTAACCAATTTTCACAAAAATTATGGAAAAGAAGGACCAAGGTGTGTAGAATATTTTTATTAAAAAAAATTTCGTTCATGTTTGTAAATGTGTTTTTTGTGTGCGTTTATTCGTGTTGTTCAAAAGTTGAATAAAGCTAACCTGCAACCCGTCTTTAGTGGAGTATAACTAATTTTGTGCCAAAAAGTAATTATGTGTATTTATAGTGCAAAGTGTATATAAACTAATTTTAAAAATCTTTTTTGCTACGATGTGTATAATCCTTAATATTACAGCTGTGGTTGAGTTCGCCTATGAGCAACTGCTTGATATCTACATACACAACAATCGTAGCGCATCTTGCTTTTCGAGTTGGATTTATGATGAACTGAAAGAATTCGACTTAAGCACGGAGAAAAAGGATGAAATCAACAACAAAGTGAGAAGCTTTCACCTTTAGATACAAAAGAATTTGGCAGATTGTAATAGAAATATGGCCAGATTAAAGACAAAGCATACCAAATGGATATCGTCCAACATGGTTATAACAGTAAGTTCATTGTTGTCTTCAAATCCAAAGCCCTCTACATCAAGACGAGTTGGACGCCCACCCATTGAATATATTAACGCCGGTCCCCATCAGAAGAGAAAATTGGTAACCGATTTAGCTGCAAATCAGGGTCACAACACACCTCTTCTTGTGCATGCCGCTGCAGTTTCGGCCAAAAAATTGAACGATAAAGATACAGCCCATGTGTTATTAAGGTTATGTGTTAAAAAAAATTAATTAAAAACATTTGCTGAATTTAACGAGTGCTAGCATTATTAATTACCGTACAATTAAGAATAAGAGGAAACCTATCTCATATGGGCGGCTAGGGAAGGCGTGGTCAGATCGGTCTGAAACTTGAATATGTTTTTATATGCATCGACACTAACATATGTACGAAATTTCCAGAACCTAGCTTTAAAACTTTAATTTACGTCGAAAAATCGGCTCGCTGGCCCAATGTGCAAGGTTAAAAATCATCGTCACCAACCTCATGAAAGGCCACGATGGAAGGCACCACCAAACTATCACCTTTAAATCGAATCGGCCTTAAATTATTCCATTTCTGTAAAGTTAAGCACCAATTTAGAAGTGCATTAACGTAAACTCTACTATCTCTACTATACTATATACTATACTATACTATACTATACTATACTATACTATACTATACTATACTATACTATACTCTACTATATGGTCTATTCAACAAGTATCGGGACTGGTGTCGTGAATCAAAATGTATTGTAGGTATCTTTACAGTTACTTAATATTCTTCAAAAGACAGTTCCGACTGAAATGTCGGTCTCCTCACTGATAAGGGTAATGGTTAAACGCCTGTCAGAGTTTAAAACTCTTCGTTAGCCCGTTAAATGAGTTCAAGGCTCTCCGACGCTAATTTTTTGAGTTTAAAGCAAACTTTCACAGCGTAACGTTGTTTAATACTACTGTCTATTTTAGCGCTCAGACGCCACAAAAAATATCGCGCCACAAAAATTCACCTGTCTTAAGTAGTCGACTAAAAAAAGACGCGCTTTGTTGGCGGGAGATCCTTCTACCCAGCCGACCAGTCGGATCCCCCACCCTCCGCTTTGTTGAGGGTACAGCGATGCAGTCCCGTTACTTATTGAATAGACCCTGTAGATACCCTTACCTCTCTCAATCCATAAACCAAACATTAAAATATAAAAAAAAAATGAGTGTGTCCATGAAGACACGAGTTAGAATGATATTTTAATGCTACCCTGTCACTATAGGCCGATTAACAATATTTGTTATTGATTATCTGGGTTGAGATGTAAATTATTTAAGAAACGAGTTTCTGCCTATTATTTACACATTTTATTTACATTCGACAGTATATCATGTTAAATTATCTTCATTGGTCAGAAAGGAAACAATCGGTTTATGGTAGCTAAAATAAGAAATGAAAATACTCGATTCTATTTTTTCTAAATTCGTAAGCAAACTGCATCAATTATTGTTGCGTATCGTGTGGTGGATTCGGTTCGTGAATTGGTTTTAGAGCCAACGTTTCTTGTTTAAATGGAATCAAGGGCACTGCATTATCTTAACCATAAATCATAATTGTTTAGGAATGAACTTGATAATATTTGTGATGGACGAATAAGACGAAACCTAAATTGGAATGATCATAATGCGGTGGCCACCGTGATTCTGACATTCAGCTACATACTATACATTGTCAAAAAGTAGACAACCAAATTTAAAGTTCCAGTTGTTGCATATTTATATCCATTTTGGGTGTAATGACATTTTTTCCATGCTACGCCTCCGTCTCTTTATCTGGGTCCCTTAAACTGTTTAATGCAGTCAAAATTGGGACCCTCAATTTGTTGCTCATTTTCTTTCAACGTCTTTGAAAGTATTAATATGTTGGATCGTTGAATCTTCCATGGACATGAATCTTCCATGTCCACTTTATGAGCTTGTATGCCTTGGCAATTTAATATTGTTATTGATAAACCTTGCCAAGCTGATACTAGTGATAGATGATTTCTTTTAACAAAAATTTTCTTATTATTGTTGAGACTCGCGAGGGGTCGCTCTACCCTATCCATTTACTCACACGAAAAGTTGCCGAAATGGGTTTCAGATGCGCGTCGTATAAAGTTTCACTTCAAAAAAATTAAGGCAAATTAAACTCCCAAACAATGAGTTGCTAATCTTAAAACATTTCCGGGGGGAGGCATGGCAACCTTAAGTGTAAGACGGATTTAATTGGGTATCTTCGGATACGATAACTTTCAGAGTTGGGAGGGTATCATCTTTCTCGCTAGGAAGTCGATAGCTGCTTTCCGTTTGTTGAAAATTTTTTTCTATCTTTTTTTTTAGATTAGTTTTAAATGCTTTTAAATTGAACTTTCAGTTAGTAATCCTAAAATTAATTTATGTAGATATGGTTAGGATATATAGCAACAACCCACCCCAAGCCGAAAAGCTAAGGCACTAGAGGATTCCGTCGGCTATCCTTTTCGAAACCAAATGCCCGAGTAGGATAAGTGCTTCCCTCTCTTATGAAGATCGAATTTATGGCGCTCAACGTAAGGGGCATCTTTTAATAAACTTAAGGGATATATTTATTGCGTTATTTATTGAATCTTCTTTTATTCTGAGACTAAAAATTTTTATATAAATCTTATTAGTAATTTTATTAGTTAGAGATGACCCTAGGATTTAATTGCTGCGCTGAAGAATCTTTGCGCTTCAGTCAGCTCCGACTGCGGCGAGCTTTGCTTGGTATTTACTTTTTTATACCCTGTACCCATTGAAAATGGGTGAAAAGGGTATCATAATATGGTGCAAATGTATGAACTATATTTGATATAGAATTTATATTCCTTACTCCTAAAACAACTTCTCTTTTTTGGTTTTATTTCAAGTGTCAGTTTAGTTGTGGGAAAGTAAAAGTGTTCTAACAAAACCTTCGGTTAAGCACGGAGGCCAGAACTGCAGGTATCATTATTTTTATTTCTTATCAACTGACAAAACTATTTGTTAAAAAAAACATTTATTCAAAAGGTGCGTATTATGATTAAAGTTTATATTTCTATACAGGAGATTGTTGTCAAAATCTCGGATAAGTGTTGGAACGTCTTGCCAAAAAAAGAACTTTTAGAGAGCTTAAGGTACCCTATAAGTATAGTTTCAATAATTTATTAAAAATTAAAATTTTTTTGACACTGCAGGCTATCATTTTCAACCGACTATTGTTGCCAATATGTCAAACCCCGGATTAATTTATATGAATAAATAATTCACAAAATAAAAGTAATAAACACACCTCCGCATGCCTCAACGACAAGACCCGATAATCTCGGTAGCCTTTGTGCAATCCGGTTACGGATAACATCCATCATTACTTCTTGGTGTCATGAATGTATATCTATCATTCTTGTATCGATGCATGGTTTTCGGAGAATTCGGTATGTTTTACTTGCAGCGTCGCAACTAATAGAGAAAAGGTTCGAGTTGTAGTAGGCAATATGTGAGAATTGCAATAGTTCTCCAGCGAGATACCCGCCATCCATTCTCACCCCGTATTGGCTATGTGGGGTATGACAAAAACTAAGCCAAAAGAAGAGCATTGGCAGAGGCGTCGAATCCGGTAAGACCAGCAAAATCCATTTTAGAAAATACCGGTGAAGCTAACATGTAATTTATTTTGGTTTCAATAGGAATCCTAAAAAATTTATTTGAGGTTAGGAAAGGCATCAAAAACCCACCCCACGCCGAAGAGCAAAGTCGATTCCTTATATAAGATGTTTGTTCAAAAAATATCACGAATTTTGTTTTTTTTTCAAAAATTAATTATTTATTAATTTTTTTTTTAATTTTCTTATTTTTAATTTAAAATCTATCCGAGTGGACAATCATTAAATGGTTTGGGGGTCACATTGACATAACGGAAGGTACATGGAATGTATATTTAATGAGGTTGACTTAGGTCTATTGACCTATATAGGTCTATTGATGGTGGAGGTCAAGCGGGTGTTCCCTCTTCGGGCGTCTTAGGCTATTGGAGGACGATGGGAGGAGGAGGATGATGGCCAGGTGGTTGGGGTGGTTGTCCAGTCTTTTTGTGTATCTTTCGCTGAGACGGGTGATCTCCTCTGCTACCCATGGAATTCCAAGCTCTTTATGAATGATGGAGCTTTCGTGGTACGGATGGGCGTTAGATACTGTTCTCAGGCATTTATTTTGAAACCTCTGGATTCTGATGCGGCTTGAACAGCTTGCCGTGCCCCACACCTGTATCCCATAGGTCCAGATTGGCTTCGAGTCTACTTTGTATATAAGCAGTTTGAGTGTTTCTCTGAGCTTGAACCCACTCCCAGGAGCCAGTGCAGTTGCTTGAGTCGTAGGTCGGCCTGGTTGCGGTTGTTGATCAGGCGAGGGCGCCATGTGAGCCTGCATCAGTACTCCTTCGAGGACCTCAAGTTTGCTTTCAACAATCCGGTGACATTGCTCAGGATTTCCATGGAAGCGTCTGAAGCCAAACTGGTAATCAGGGATCAGTCCGGCAAAAATACTCCTTCAAGTATTTTGGAGAGGATTATTTGTTCATGAATTTCTATTTTGTCACCTTCAAAGAAATGCCCATGAGATATCATTCACTTGTGCCAACTTTTCCAATCTTCGAAGCACTTCAAAAAAATCATTTTTTTAATCTTGTTCAGCTCCTCCTTCGATGCCGTCTTTATCTGACCAACCGTAGCGTAACGTCGTCCTTTCATGGGCCTCTTCAGTTTAGGGAACAAGAAAAAGCCTCAGGGGCCAAATCTGGGGAAAACGGTAGCTGCGGCATCATTAGTGTGTTGTTTTTGGTTAAAAAGTCGCCCACAAGCAACGATGTGTGAGCAGGGGCGTTATCGTGGTGCAAAAGCCAATTTTTGTTCTTCAACAAATCCGGGCGTTTCTGGTGGATTGCTTGCGCATAACTTGCAGGGCGCAGGTAATATTCCTTATTGATCGTTTTATCCTGTGGTAAGAACTCATGAGCACCACTCCTCTACAATTGAAGAAAACTGTCAGCAAAACTTTCATATTCGACCGATTCGTCACCCTCTGGAGCAAATTTTGGGTCGTCGCGGACAGAGTCCAACATCTCTTTAGCAATGTTCATGCGATGCTGTTTTTGGTCGCAATTGAGCTATTTTGGTACGAAAAATCGAAGACGATGAAAAACTCGAGCGAGCAAAGCAAATCTGGAGAATATGGTGGATGGGTCAGAAGTTCATAGCCCAATTTGACCAATTTGGCGTTGGCGAGTGCCGACTTGTGAGCCGGTGCGTTATCATGGTGGAAAAGTACTTTTTTCTTTGCCAAGTGGTGCCGTTTTTTCATCAATTCCGTGGCGAATCGGCCGAATTATTTGGCGTAGTACTGACCTGTGATCATTTTTCCCTTCTCCAGGTAGTCGATTTGGATTACACATTTTGAATCGCTAGTCTCTGGTGTGTACCAGTGGATCCATGTTTCATCGGCTGTCACGAAACGACGAAGACACTCCTTCGGATTGCGTTTAAACAGCGTCAAACACTGCTTTGAAGTGGCCTCACGGTTGCGCTTGGTGTCCGGAGTGAGCAAACGCGGTACCCATCGCGCCGACAGCTTTCTCATGCCCAAAATTGCATGCAAGATATGACTCACGCCATCTTTTGAAATGCCTTCTGTCTCAGCTATCTCTCGCACCTTCGATCAGCGGTCCGCTTTTACGAGATCGTATATTCGCTACTTCGATCAGAAAAATACAGACAAACAGAAATATCGTCCCGGGAGTATAGGAGTATAGTTTTAATTTTGGGACACTAATAAAAATAGGTTTCACACGCTGTGCTGCAAGTCATCTTATTGCAATCGGAATTCAAGAAAGCGATTATATAAAAGTTAATGTTTAAATCAAATGCAGTATAATATACCTACGTGATTTGTTCTTTGAGAAGCTTGGCTATTTTCCATTTTATTCATAGTATCCTCTTGAACAGGAGACTTGAGTTTACTTTCAGACAGATCCATTTAAACAATTCCCTGAAAGTTTAAAAAATTTAATATTATTCCCTGTTAATGATTTTGAATATATTATAAATAAGCAATGATAGCAACAAAAAAAAATATAAAATTTTAAGCTGTCTTGCAAAGTTTTCATATATTTATTATATTGTTTAATCATATAACAAATATTCTTGTTTATTTTTAAAGTAAGGAATAGTTTAGTTTCCGTTCCCAAAAGTACATAGTACGAAAGTGCTATATACAAGTATACATTGTGACAATTAGGTTTCCGGAAAATGTCACTTAAACTGCCCGCGCTGAATATTTTCAAGCACTTTTTTTTTGTTAAGTTGGTAGCGCTTTCCTTAATTGCGACGCCTAAGATGAGCGCGATCTGCCAAACAGTTTGTTTGCAGCAGCTGTTGAAATCAGTCGACCTCAGTAGTGTTCTGCGATTTTTACAATGCAAAAAAATATTGAACAAAGAATTTGCATCAAATTTTGTGTTTCGAACCAAATTTCGTGTGCGGAGTCGTTTCGAATGTTGGAAAAGGCTTATGGTGAATCTCTTCTATCAAAAACACAAGTCTACGACTGGTACAAAGCTTTTAAGGATGGTCGAGAAACCGACGAAGACATGCCTCGTTCCGGCCGTCCTTCGACGTCTAACACTGACGATAACATCAAAAAAGTGAAAGAAATCGTGCTCTCAAATCGTCATGCGAGTGTTAGAGAGATAGCACATAAGCTAAACATCAGCCGTAAAACAGCTCGTTTGATTTTGACGGATAATTTGGGCATGAGACGCGTCCATGCTAGGCTTGCTCCAAAAGAGCTCACGCGCCATCGCATAGAGCTGTACTTGTGAACGATTTTAAGCACAAAAACTCGTTCAATGCCATCGATCAACCACCGTATTCACCGGATTTGGCCCCATGTGACTTTTTTTTGTTTCCAAAACTCAAGTTACCACTCCGTGGGACTCGTTTTGGCTCGATGGAGGCCGTAAAAGAAAATTCGCAGAGGGCACTAAAGGCGATCCCGGACAGCGTCTACTTGTACACTTTGTCGGCATATACATATATTCAGATTTAATACTTATAATATACTAATAAATACTAATAAAGTGCGTATTAGCAACTGCAAATATATCGTCTATTATCTTTTCTATTTACTTCTTCTGATAAGATTGAATGCAACCAACAAATTTTGCAGCGGTATATTGTACATTTTTTTATGCTTTTTTTTAGGTTTTTCTGAAAATGCTTAGAGTATTATTGGAAAAGTTTATAAAAATTTTTTTTTATATTCAATAAACAAATATTTTTAATATTAATAATGTACGTATGTATTAATAATTTTAATATTAATAATGTACGCCGTATGGCCATTACACGCAGGAGAAAAACAGACCGTTTGATCAATTTTAAACTTTTTAACGTTTAATTATGTCAGATATAAAGACTTATATAACTCTAATAAGATAGAAACTTCTTTCGGTGCCGAAGTTTATGTACCCTTGCAGTTAAACGGCGACTGCCGGCGATTGGTAAAAGATAGGGCAAATCTCGGATTTTAAAAATGATGTTCTACCAATCTCTTAAAAGTTAATCGATCTTTCCCTCACCAGGCTACATACTTTCTATTTGCGATTTAGAGATAGCGATTTAGATATACAGAATTATACAGAATATAGAATAAAAATTAGAAAATAAAAAAACAGAAAGCAATAGTAATAGTCATAGCCCGCAGGTAGTTTTTTCTTTTATAAAAAAAATGCAAAATTTGTTGATCTACGCAGTTTACTATAAATAATAATAAATAATTGTTCCCTTCTGCTTATTATTATATTATATTTAAGGAATTTAACGTTTACCACTAATACAATATATGTACATACATATGTACATATAGGCATAGTCTATAATTCCTTATAAAGCGTCAGGAGAAATTTGTCCATGTAGATTATGTATATGTATTTACGACCGTTTCAAGTAAATGTTTGATTAATTTGTCCGATTCGTATAATATTTTGTAGATTGATATTGAACTTTATGTGAGACTTTAAGAAAGTTTTAAATTTATAAAAAAAAGTGCATAAATGCCTGTCATTTATTTAAATATGTTCGTATTGAAAATTGTTTTTCCGGTCTATATTTCCAATAAAAATTGTTTTGGGATCAACAAGTTTTTGAAAAAAGGTTTCAGATGGAGGGCGACAAATCAAATATAAATTCTGTATCTCTTATATTCATTCTTCTTACACTCGTTCCTACAGAAGGACGGCATGGCTAGATTATCTCGACTGTTGATCAGGAATATATTTACTCCACGAGCACCAGGAAATTTAATAAACAAAAACCCTTAAAGCGATGGGTCAAACAAGCTAAACAGGACACTCTCCCTTTATATTATATTTTTTCGGACGTGCCAAATAAGAATTTATTATAATTTAAAATATTTTATAACATTCGGTTTGATTGTCTCCAAAATTAATATCAAATATGTTGTGGATGGTCAAAAGGTTTCTTTTGTGGTTATCTGGGGAGAATATGTAAATATACCATAAATACAATGAATATAGTGTTTTCACTAATTTTCCTTACATATGTACATTATTGAACGTAGAAGCTACCTTTCTCATTCACAAATGCTGAACAATAATCGCAGTTAACTTGTAATTTTAACCGATAAGCTGAGTACATCTGCCAGATTGTTAACAATCTGCTGTTTTTCTAAATACTAACATAATTTTGTCATTATTTACCTCACTGGTTTGTAATTTGTTCAACCCTCATGTTTGGTCACGAGCTACATGGCTCCCTTCATCATTTGTTTTTTTTTTCCCGTTGGCAATTTAAGCGTGGGCATGTAATAACAAGAGCATTAAGCTTAACAATCTGTACTTTATAACTTTTTGCTAACCTTATTATCTCTAACGAAATGGTCTCTAGGGACAGTCTTCTTTTCAATTACGCCATTCACACGCATTCTATAATTGAATAAGGGAGTTTTTTTTACGGGAAAGGGAATCAAAGGTTCTATGTACGTATAAATTCTTCTTTTTATAGCCTCTCAGGCGGTTTTGTGATATCAAAGTGAAAAACACATCTCTGATCCTTTAAATATCCTTATAAAGACAACTTTTTAACTTAATATAACCATATACGTTAGACAGTTTGTCTGTTTTAAAAGGTTATATATAATCACCTTTGCGAATAAAAGATAATTTCTTTACCATATACAGTTTTAAAAATGCAGCTGCAGACTTAGTACAAGTGCTGTGTAATTCACACTGTTTTTTTAAGTTTTAAAGATTAAAGTTTTAAAATGCTATACCAGGAGCCTAAAAGTTGTTCGGTAAAAATTAATTTAAACGAATTTTCAGCTCAGATGCGTACTTGGGCGTTGTAGCATTTGATTCTAGGATAGTTTTAGCATGATTTAAGCAATTAAAAAAATAAAAAAAAAATTGGTGGATGTAACCCCTTAAAAAGGTAACAACGATTTTTTATACCCGGTGATCCAATATAGCTATTTATCTTGCTAATATAATAACAATATTTCATGTAAATTATTGAAGAAATAAAATATGATAATATTAAGATTTTGCTTGCAGGCAGATCAAATTATTTTATTTAGACGGCTATATTATATGGCATCAATACTGTTTTTTTATTTAATATACGGCCGACTGTATCCTACTGTAAATGTATATATAAAATATAATATATAATATATAATAATATAAAATAAATAAAAATTATAATGTATATATAACATATAATATATTTATTCGATAAATAATGTGAAATATTGTTATTGAGCTAGTCGACAATCTTAGGAAAGCTTAGAAATTATTTTAATTTGGCCCATGTTCGACATCTATGTTTTCTACTATATTTGTTTAATGTCTTAAGCCCAAATAGGGCAATTGAAGTAGACCCTCAAGAAACTTAATTTTGATTAAGCCTAGCGGAGAAAACGATGGTTATTGGTTAATTCTTAGGCACTTCTGGTTAATTCTAATTTTTGGTCCAATTAAATATATTTAAAGCTTAACTTAAGGAAGGCTATGAAAAATGACATATCTATATTTTGATTAAACGGATTATCCCATTTATAAGCGAAATTTCAAAAACCAAGGTGCGTTCCAAAATAAACGGGACTTTTTGAATCTAGCGCCCTCTAGTGGCGTCATCCATATGTCGACTAGTGCGTTAGAATCTGCTTTATTGACTTCCAGTAAAAATTTCATAACATTCCATCTATTAGAAGTGAAGTTATTGCGTTTTAAGTGTCAGTACTTTTTTGTCATCGGTGCGAAAATGAGCTTCGAGCAAAGAGCCAACATTAAATTTTGTTTTAAAATTGGTAAAACTTTCACCGAAACGTTTCAATTGATGAAACAAGTTTATGGCGATGATTGCTTATCCCGTAGCAGAGTGCACGAGTGGTTTCAACGTTTTCAAAGTGGTCGTGAGGAAATAAATGACGATGAACATGTGGGCCAACCAAAATCCGTGATCACCGAAAATTCGAAACTGTGCGTGAATTCATAAAAAATCAGCAGAAATCATCATTGAAATTCATGGAAATAGAATTGAGCATCTCCAAAACATCGATTTATCGCATTTTGACCGAACATTTGGGCTTACAAAAGGTGTGTGCACGGTTTGTTCCGCACAAATTGACTGACGACCAAAAATTGCTCAGAATTCAACATTCGAAGGACATCATTAAAGAGGTAAAAAAAGACCCAAACTTCCTTTACAAGATTGTGACTGGTGACGAAACGTGGTGTTTTCAATATGATCCCGAAACGAAACGCCAGAGTGCTGAATGGAAAGCGCCGGACGAGCCGAAACCCAAAAAATCGCGCCTGGAGAAGTCAAAAGTGAAGACAATGCTGATTTGTTTTTATGATTCCAAGGGTATTGTCCACAAAGAATTTGTTCCACCCGGACAAAACTCTAATGCGGTAGTCTACCTTGGAGTTTTGAAGCGTTTGGTGCGTCGTGTTCGACGTGTTCGGCACGAATATCGCGAAGATGGAAGTTGGCGTTTGTTGCACGATAATGCGCCGTCTCATCGATCGCTTGTGACCGATTATTTGACCAAAAATCACATTTTAACGATCAACCACTCCCCGTATTCACCTGATATGGCACCGTGTGACTTCTACCTTTTCGGAAAAATGCATTTGCCGATGAAAGGAAAGCGTTATGCAGACGTGGAGGCCATTCAAAAGGCTTGCACCGGCATACTGGCGGCCATACCGGGCAACGAGCTAAAACACTCGTTCGACAAACTTTTGGACCGTGCAAAAAGCTGTATTGAAGCAGGAGGAGACTATTTTGAATAGATTTAATTGATTTTGCCGATAAAACCATTTGTTCTGTCTATTTTTTAAAAGTCCTGTTTACTTTGGAACGCATCTTGTATGCGTTGCCTTCAGGGCTGAAAAAAATTAAATCGGAAGACCCAATTTTGAAAAAAAAAAATTTCTTATTAGTTTTAGTATTACCATACGGACGTTTATTCTAAAAAAAAAATAAAAAGAAATTTAAAATATCTTTCAAAAGACTTAAAGCATGTTTGGATAATTTTATTGGTTGTAAATTTTTTAAATTCTGAATTTACATCAATTTTTTTTTTAACGTAAGCTTAAGGTAGTTTTAAAAATAATAGAAACAAAGCTCACATTCGGATTTTCGGGAAACTCGACAATATACCGAAGTGGTTAAGTTACCAATTAAATACAACTGCAAAACTAGAACTCCAAAAATGATTCATGATTTTCTGTTGGAATCCAAGAAATCACACAGGCGAAAATGGCCAGACAGTTATACAAATAAATACAAACGTCGATTTGAGATAATATTAACTTAAGGTAAGTCCTAACATACTATAGACGTAGAAAATTTAATCCATTTTACCAATACGTAAAAATTTTTCCAATTAATTTGATTTTGCTTATCAAAGGTGTGCCCGCCCAAACAGCACGTTCCTGTTGCTCACCTAAGTTTCGTATTTCAAATCTAAAAAACTCTCCTAATGGAGTTAGTCTCTTAAAAACGGAAATGCTTCTGTTTGTAAAACCAATCTAAGGGTTGTTTTCGGAAGCATATGCCTTTTCATGAGTATGGATACTAGACTAGACACCGGGGTAGATAAAAATGCTCTAAAATACCCACTGATGAGTTGGCAATAATTCGCTTGAGTGGTTTCTGTCAACAGGCAAATAAAAGGTGTTCTATTTGCAGGCGGGTAAACAATATTACACAGTTTACCGCTGGCTGCCGCTGTGATGGCCTTTTGTTTACACGCACAACATCATACATTTTTAATTGGGTTAAATTGCTTGACGATTACCATTTGAAAATAAAATGCGCGGATAATTAAGTTTACTTAGTCTAATTAAAAGTGGTTTTATATCTTTCTATTGGTATCGTATCCAAGGAAATAATATGGTCGACATTATAATTATTAATTTAGTTATTTAATCTCCTTATATATATGTATATATCGACCATATTATTTCCCTGGATACGATACCAATAGAAAGATATAAAACCAATTTTAATTAGACTAAGTATATATATATATATATTTATATACGATATATACGATATATATATACATATATATCGTATTTGCAATTGTAATCTTGAATCAAAATAAGTTTTGTCCATGATTATAGGTCCACAGAACAACAGAACAAAATAACGGAAACACAGTTTGACATCCTTGTATTGACTTGGATGGTGATTCTGTTTGGATATATATATATATATATATATATATATATATATATATATATCAAAACTTATTTTGATTCAAGATTACAATCGCACTGACAAGTTTACCCATTTCTTAGTTGTAAAATCTTATGTGAAAAATTATATGGTATTTCAGTTAAGTATAAAAGTATTTTAGTACCGCTGCTAAAATTCTGTAATGGCTAAGGTGAACCTGCAAGGCGGACTCCATCTCAGGCACAACCAGAGACACAATCTCAGGATTGGTTGATCAGAAGTTAGAACTATGCATTGCAGCATAGGAGCGGCCATTGTAGATAGTCGGATTGGCTTTGGTAAGTGGAGTGGCCTGAATTGAAACAAATAAAGCAAAGTAATAGTCTATTGAGAAACTTCACAGGACACTCGTAGCCGCAGGTGCGTTGGAAACAAAAAACAACGTTCTGTAGAAAGAAGCAATACGACGGGCACCTATTTGTTGGAAGTGCAGCCATAGACAAATTCACGGCTTTGAGGCCATCCAACTTTCTTCCTGCGAGGGAAGCCTCTCACTTGGCCCTTTTGCCATGGTCTAGCTTTTGAATGACGATCTAAGCAAGAAACCATCATTGGATCCCGGCAGTGGATCTGGTGGGCCCGCATATGGCAGTTCAATCGGTCAGTTAGTTTCCGAAGAGCAGCATCTGATCGACCACCCGTACATAAAGGGTATCAGAGATGTGGGCTTGAAAGATGAAGAGCCTTTTGCTGAATCAATTAGTCAATAATTCAAGGGTGGCGCCATAACTAGCGCCAGTAATGCAAGAGAACCCAAACAATATATGAGCCACCTGAGCTATTTTATTTTCATCTGAGGGGGTGGCTTTCAATAGTTGTCCGAAACAAAGCAAATAAATCAATCCATTCCGAAAAGCCGCCACTGAAATTTGGCAACAGCAAAAAGGGCAGGGAATAAAATTTGTGAAAAACTAATCAAATTTACATTCAAAACTTATCCTATTGATTCGAATCGGATTAAATTGAATCTTTCTTTTGTTGTGCGACCAATTATAGTCATCGTGACATCAAGTCACCAAGAACAACATTTTTAAGAATTCCTATATTGATGGTTGTTCATTTATGATAGTTTTCATAATTATCTTTCTTTATGTTCTTGAGGGTATCGAATTGCCTTCCACCCTCATGAAGTTTTGAGAAAAAACTATCTCCCCAAGCTGACAAGTGTATCGCAGTTTAAATCCAAATAATGAAATTGGCACATACATTTTCAAAAAGTATCGCAAATTTTGAATTTCCGCGGACTACGTATTTTTGATTTTTCTTATTTTTGCGGCGTTGTGTTGGTATTCATGTTACTTGCTTATACTGAAAAGGTTTGCCATTTTGGCTTGTCTTTATTTTTTTTTATATTGTAAATAATTTATCAAAGAATCTGTATCAAATTTTGTTTGAAAAATAAAATAAAGTGCGCGGGCGGATTCGGAATGATGACTGTAGCATATAGTGGAGCTACTTTGGACCAACGTTTATTGGTGGGACTAAATGATCTTAGAGGGCCGAGAAGTTGTGAACGACAAAGAGCGTTCTGCCACCCGAGCCCGTTAAAAAATGACGAAAACTTTTTTAAAGTGTAGAGAGTGTAGTGTAGAAATCGAGGACCAACTATATCGATTGGCTCGTTCCATTCGATTTTAAACATAAATTTGGGTCTGATTCGGGTCGCCGCGAAATTCGTTTCACAATTGCTCAATTTTGACTAAAACCAGATTTACGTTAACATTGCACAGGAGATGTTCGACTCGGTGAGGGTTTAATCTGGTGATGAATCATGGGTTTATCATTTTGATGCTCAAACCAATGCTCAATCAACCTAATGGAAGCTGTAGCATGATCTAAGACCGAAACAAGCACGCCAAGTTCGGTCGAACGTTAATATAGTGCATCATGAGTTCTTGCCACAGGATAGAACGGTTAATAAGGAATATTTATACAAGTATAATACCTGCATGTTATGCAGGTGCTCACACATCGTTGCTTGTGCGCGAATTTTGGTCCAAAAAAACAGAGTAATGACCGGATTCCCTAAACTTGGCCCTTTGTTACTTTTTCCTGTTCTCCAAACTAAAGAGAACGACGCTACGCCACGATTGAGGATATAAAGACGGCGGAGGAGCTCGAAAAAATCACAAAAAAATTATTTTATTAAAGCAGTTTTAAAACATGAAGCTGGGTAAATTTTCAGGACATGCCGAAAACGAAGACGAGATGTTTATTGCCAAAGAGCCACTTCATACACACTTCATAAAGGTGAAATTCTTTAAGATACGAATTTTTGTTATTTATGTACTGTAACCGATAGGGATAATTAGAGGAGGGATCAGAGAGAAATATGGGAGGTGACATAATTATTGTAGCAGAGGTTAAATTTGAGACACCACCAAATCCCTATAGATTACCCTAGTTCGTCTCATCCTTGAATAGTGCTCGCGCGTTTGGAGTCCACAATACTCCTCCTCTTCTCACCACAACAGCATTGAGTCCGTGTATAAGGAGTTCATGTTATTTGCACTGAACAATTCGAGCTGGGATCTTGACAAACGTCTTCCACCGTAACGTTGCAGGTTTAAATTATTTAAGTTACCACCTCTGAAGGAGCGCCGAACCTGTGCAGGGGTTAATTTTCTACATATGCTTATCCATGGTATGGTTAATTCCGAACACCTTTTAGACCAACTATATTTTTCCATCCCTAATTGAAAAACTGGATCCTTCAGAACCTTATGGTTACTTATTTGCAGATCCAACTACGCTGAACACGATCCCTTTTCCACTATTCGCAAAAACTATAACCTCTTATCCCATACTTTATCACCTGAACTCTCCCTTAATGTTAATAAAACATAAAATTAAAAATTTTAAAATCCCTCTTATAATAGTTACATTGCATTAATATTTAGCAGAACATTGTTAAATTGTGAAATAATTTAACTTTAAAAAAATATATAAATGTATACATATTTTTATATGTACCTATATTTTATATATGTTGTATATACAGTACATATATCAATATATTATACATACGTTAATATCGTTATTATAAAATATGACATTTTTTTACAATGCTTAAGTTTGGATGATGGTCCTGGTTTGGTCCTGGTTCGTCTAAAAAGCATGGGTTGTACTGTAGTATATTTCTTGTATATGTATATATCGTCCGATCAAAACTGTTGTATTGTTGGCGGTCAATAATTTCATATATAATTAATTCTAACTATCAAACACTATCTCAACAGTTGATAATTCAGTAATTTTCGTACTTTTGACATATTTGAGCATATGATTCTTAAGTATACATTTTGCAAGTAGGTTAAAACTGAAAGGGTTCTTAGACTTTTAGCATAATAAATTCGCTCCTTTAGGATTTATTTAAAATAAAAATGCTAATTTTTTTGTTCTGCTTAGGTTCTGCTTTTGTTCTGTCTTTCTTGGTCTGCTTTAAAAATTTCAAGTGTTATGGAGCAGATTTATATAGCAAAACTATTGAGTTCATGTTTCCATTTGTGTATATTAAAACTGTTACATTTATTTATATTTGGTTCCAAAGGTTTGAAATATTTTTTCACACATGTTAATAACCTTTTAGAATTTATTTTTATTGTGAACAAATCCATATAAGAAGAACATACTGCTTTAAAACAATTACTGGTTGACAATTAAAAAATCTTAATATTTCAAAATTTTCACATAATTCAAAAATATACGTAGATATTTTTCACGTTACGAAATTTTACCGAAAATTCACCATAAAAGACACTTTTTGTCTGGCATTAACAACGGTACTGAAATTGTTAAAGTAAGAGCCAACAGCTGCAGTTTCAATGCACTCCTGCAAATCCAAAAACATTTAGGAAATCTGATCAAAATCTCCCATTCGTAGTTTTAACCAATAAGAAAGCGTGGACAAAAGAGCCCCCATACAAATTCATGTGTAAACAAACCAATTGGAATCGTTCGCTCTGTAAATGGGCGTCAACAAATTTATGCGTCTGCGCCCTTATCTGAGTAAAACTTTACTAAATTAGTTTAGATTGTTAGTCCATTGTAAAAAACACGTTTTGATTTACTAAGAATTTTTAATATAGCATTCAATTAATTTAAACTTTAAAATGAGATCAAAATTATTTTCCAACACCTATAAATTTCATTTTACTTCTCTGTTTTAATTTTATTACCTCTGTATTACCTATAGTAACATTATATAGTAACTTTTATTAATTGAATTTTTATGTCGCAATTTAAATATTCAGTACCAAGTTATATTAGGAAAAGTAACATATAGATAAACTATCATTATTAAAGGTTTGGTAACCAAATGGGAAAGCTATCTTTCAGCGGATCCCAAGTTTATACAAATAAAATCCCCGTTTCTATTGTTATATAAATATGGACTAGTTTCTTTTAAATTGGCTTTTGTATATGGCTACAGAATATAGTTGACCTATCCGTATAGATTGGTTCAGATCCTTAAAAAGGCTCAAGTTTGTATATACAAACACATGTTAGCATTTCCAATCGTTCAATTATTGTCCGCTATAGGATATAGTTCATCGATCCGACCGTTATGACTTATATACTGCTTGCAAATAAAAGAAGGTTATGTGCAATGTTCGAAGTCGATAGCTCTAAATTAAGAAACTAGTTCGCGTAGAAAGAGACACCGGACATATGGTGTATGAAGTGGTGTCCCGATTTCACACGTGTAACCAAATAAAATAACAAATTTTTTATTCATAAAATAGAAGATATTCCAAACCTTTTACCTGCAGAAACAACAAGATTTTTATATATGCATTTAGTAAATCAGAAAACTTAGCTAAAATCTTCTGGAAAGTTTAATTTATTTCGAAGCGCAGGCATCATCGTTTTATAATACCCTGGCGAAAGATTACAATCTTTAAAATCTTTCAATCGTTTTGCCTAGGCCAGATTTTGTTGTGAGACAGTTTGGTGGGGAAGAATAAATAGATTTCATGCAAAAATGTCCAATCTATGTTTTTATTATTAATATAAATAAAACAAGTAAGGGAGCAGCAGTCGAGTTTCCCGACTGCAAAATACCCTGTACCCTTAGACATGCTTACAATTTATTTATCTAGTATCAATAAATAAATGAAACAATATTCTATTAAAAAAGAAAATAAGTTTCGTGTGTCATAAAGCCAAACACATTTCGATGCCAACGTCGCAGTCGGCGTCGCGCAATGCGTATTTTGCTGCGCTTGTGCTTCCCTTGCCATAGATTTTGCATGTGGCATACCTTCCGTGTTTCTTATCCGATTTGGTTCAAATTAAAAAATTAGATAGCTTTTATAAGCACCAACGCATATGCCGAATTGAACAGCATTAGGTTAATAATTGTGGGCGTGGCAGTTTTTTGCGATTTGCGGGGTAGCGGGGGGTGATATCAAAATAAAACAACAAACTTGTACTGCGTATGTTAATTACCTATCAAACGAAATATGGCACATGTCTGTTAGCTCTTGTAGTTTCTGTGATCTAGGCGTTGATACGGACAGACAGACGGACAGACGGACGGACGGCAGACGGACATGGCTACATCGACTCGGCTGTTGATGCTGATCAAGAATACATATACTTTATGGGGTCGGAGATGCTTACTTCTGCCTATTACATACATTTGCACCATATTATGATACCCTTTTCACCCATTTTTAATGGGTACAGGGTATAAAAATAAACAAAATTTTGTTTAAACCACGTATACCTACAATACAAAATTAATTTTTTATTTCATTTACTCATTTCGGCTTTACCAAATTAAATAATTTAGTTTTCTACTAACCGAGTTGTCGGGATAGCTTTTAATTACTAAGATGATTCCTAGCCATGTCCATCTGTCCGTTTGTCTGTGTGAACGCGTGGATCTCAAAGACTTTAAAAGACATAAAGATTCTTGGGTTCCCAATCAAGGTCTAGTTCAGTTAAAAATATGTTCAAGCCCCTCCGTCCAAAAAAATGGCATTTTCTATAGCATTAAATTTGAATTGTTTTTTTAAATAAAGTTTAAGTGCCTACCGTATCTAAAATTAAAACAAATTGTGTAATAATTACGGGACGTATTGATCGATTTTTAATTTTTGGCTTAATCCGGTAAACCGCAATAATAAGACCGACAAGTAGGTTGTAAAATGACAAAGAAACTCGACTATTGCCGTCTTTTCTTGGTTCTTGTAAAATTGTAATAATTTTATATTTGCGAAATGCATTCATGAGAAGAAAACACACAAGTTAAGGCTGGGCACCCTTGGAAGAGTCTGGACTGCCATTCCACTGGAGAACCCACACACTGGCCATCCGACCCTTCAAAGCAGCCGGATCTTCTGGACTTCGCCGTCTCCAAGGGCATAGGACACTCTAAGATAACATGCTCAAGCTATGATAAACTGCTATCCGACCACAGCGCAGTAAACTTGCTTCTAAACATCCCCGTCCTCAGAAAAACCCCGCCTAGAAGACTCACTGGGAAACACACAAATGCCCCCAAGTTTACGTTTTGGATGCTTTCCTCCCTGAACTCAGATCCCCCTCTTTCCACACCAAGCAACATAGATGCGGCCATCGAAAACTTAACCAGAGAGATGCACAATGCTGCTGAGTTTGCGAACCCTCCTCCTCCGACTACCCCGAGAACACCTGAAAGAGACTTGCACTTGTGGTCTCCTGAAATCGCGGCCCTCGTTGCCGAAAAAAGGCGCCTCAGAAGAGTCTGGTTTTCATCGCGCAATCCCAGGGACAAGACAGCACTTAATCGTGCCACCAAGGAACTGAAGGACAAGCTAACCATCCTACGGCAGGACTCCTTCCATAGATTCCTCAAGGAGCTGGAACCTGGAGACCCGCAGCACAATCTGTGGAATGTCACGAGGCACATTAAAAGACCTGCTAAGAAGATATCGCCCGTGCGCAAAGTGGACGGGTCCTGGTGTCGGTCTGAGATCGAAAGAGCAGAAGCCTTTGCCGACCATTTACATAGTGCTTTCTCACCTTTCGATAGATGCACTGCCGAAGAGAGAGCTGCCATCATAAGGTTCGTAGAGAGCCCAAGTGCTCCTGGCACGCCAATACAGCCCGTCGAACCAGAAGAGATTGTGCAGGAGATCGCCTCCTTAAAAAATGGCAAGTCACCAGGTCCTGACCGAATTGATGCAACAGCACTGAAAATGTTGCCCCTAATCTGTTCCCAAAGGCTGGCTAACATCTTTAACAGCTGCCTCCGTCTAGGGTACTTCCCGAAAGTGTGGAAGCGTGCGGAAATAATTGTCCTCCTCAAGCCTGGAAAACCTGAAGCCAATCTAGCATCGTATCGTCCGATTAGTTTGCTGGCAATCCTGTCTAAAATACTTGAAAGAATATTTTTACGTAGAGTACTGCCAGTTTTGGACGAGGCCGGACTGATCCCTGATCACCAGTTTGGATTCAGACGCCTTCATGGAACACCAGAGCAATGCCACCGGCTTGTTGAGTGCATACTAGAGGCCTTCGAAAAGAAGAAGTACTGCTGCGCCGTTATGATGGAATCCTCCCACACAACCTTCGCATTACGCAGGGGGGATTGCCCCCCCGTCACACTCAACGGGGAAACCATTCCAACGAATGACACTCCCAAATATCTAGGGCTGACCCTGGACCGCAGGCTCACATGGCGCCCTCACCTGATCAACAAGCGCAACCAGACCGACCTACGTCTCAGGCAACTTCACTGGCTCCTGGGCAGAAGATCCAAGCTCAGGGAAAAATTCAAACTACTCATATACAAAGTAGTTCTGAAGCCAATCTGGACCTATGGGATTCAGTTGTGGGGCACGGCAAGCTATTCTAACCGCATTAGAATACAGCGGTTTCAGAATAAATGTCTGAGAATATTATCTAACGCTCATCCGTACCACGAGAACGCAATTATCCACAAAGAACTTGGAATTCCTTCGGTAGCAGAGGAGATCACCAGACACAGTGAAAGATATACAAAAAGACTGGACAATCACCCCAACCACCTGGCCATCAAGCTCCTAGAAAACAGCCAATCCCAAAGACACCTGAAAAGGAAACACCCGCTTGATCTCCCCCAACAATAGACACCTAAGTCAGACTCATATTATGTACATTCTTTGTACCCCCTTAAGTTAAGGTCACCGCCAAATCATTTAATGATTGTCCATTCGGACAGATTTTAAATATAAAATAAGAATGATAACAAAAAAATGTCGCAGTCGGCGTCGCGCAATGCGTATTTTGCTGCGCTTGTGCTTCCCTTGCCATAGATTTTGCATGTGGCATACCTTCCGTGTTTCTTATCCGATTTGGTTCAAATTAAAAAATTATATAGCTTTTATAAGCACCAACGCATATGCCGAATTGCACAGCATTAGGTTAATAATTGTGGGCGTGGCAGTTTTTTGCGATTTGCGGGGTAGCGGGGGGTGATATCAAAATAAAACAACAAACTTGTACTGCGTATGTTAATTACCTATCCAACGATATATGGCACATGTCTGTAGCTTTTGTAGTTTCTGAGATCTAGGCGTTGATACGGACAGACAGACGGACAGGTGGACAGACTGACGGACAGACGGACATGGCTATATCGACTCGGCTGTTGATGCTGATCAAGAATATATATACTTTATGGGGTCGGAGATGCTTCCTTCTGCCTGTTACATACATTTGCACCATATTATGATACCCTTTTCACCCATTTTCAATGGGTACAGGGTATAAAAATAATAATGGCCATACGCTGTGATGTCGCCGCTATTCTGGACGTGGACTTGGACTGATTAATTGTCCAAGAACCCTAAAGCAAAAACAAATTAATAATGAATAATTTATTTTATGCATGTAGGAGTGCCAACACAAACTTTAATTGTGAGTCTTTTGTTGTCAACATGAAATTGAAAAAAAGGCATTCCATCAATTCATGCCGGCGAGACACTTGCCTATGTTAATACTTGAAAATTATTAAAAATATATACCAAATCAAAAATTTTGATCCGGTCGAGAAATTTTGAAATGTTTCTCTTGCTTTTAAGTTTTTTCATGCAAAGTTTGCATGATGGAGCTACATTTATAGCTTAAATGGCATTTTGGCATAATTTCTTTTATCCAATATTTTTATTTTCACTGATTTTTCTTTTCCTTTTTAATTTTCCTTTTTAATCCCTAATAAAATGATAGTAGAAAAAAAAGGAAATAGAGAGCAAATGTCGAAACGCTATTTTCAGTTTTTAACATTGACATGAGAATTTCAAAAAACTTTTATGGTCCAATAAAAAATAAAGAAATTTTGTTTTAATATTTTTTAAAGTAATTCTCAGACCGGAGTAGTTACTTCGTTTTTAAGCTACAATCTGCGTAGGTTATGGGAAACCGTTGATCGATGCAGCCTCAAATTAAACACTTTTAGTCAGTTCCTAAGTAATTTTTAGGCTCTTATCCATCCCTGATGACTCCAGACGCTTTTCTTTCTGTTTGTACTTCCGCATTGACAATTTTTTTTCTTCCACAATAAATTTTCTCCTAATTTCTAAAATATAGTTATAGAAAAAAACTTATTTAACTTATTTTGGTTATTCTTTCTTTGATGAATACAAGCAATGTGATACCGACTTTGACTGGAATTTTTACAGCTTCTTGTTTTTTTATGCGCTTGCACTAGTTCCGATATAAATCGCCGTTTTAACCTTTCGAGCTATAAGTCCTAGAGGTTCACCGTACTTCTTATGAGTACGGTGAGTATTGCCGAAACAAGTAACGCAGAATACATGTTTAAGGGCAGAAGAAAGATGAATTAAATTATACGGTGGAGGCTATTGCATTTAAATCATCAAACCCTACATGAACCGTCCTGGTCATATGTAAATGGGAAACGCTAAATTTTAAAAGACCTAAAAGCTGCAGGAAACGCTAAATTTTAAAAGACCTACAAGTTTCTGGATTATCATTAAAAAGGTAATTAATGAATGAGACCCTTCCTTTAGGGGATATCAAATTTTTTATATAAAAACCAAACATAAGGTGGCGACTTTAAAAATGATAAAAATTACATTAATGGTAATGCTCTAGATTTTGAAACATGAATCAAGTCATCCTAACTTTTGGTGAATCCACGAGACAAAGTAAATCACCCAAACCCGATTTTAAGCATTCGGGGTATTGAACAATCGGCAACAAAGGGCCTTACATACACTACATTAAGCTGGAATGTCGTATTGAAAGAAAATTCAATGCGATGCATAATCGCTTATTAAAATAGTTGTGCAAACTCCCTTGTTTTTTACAGCTATTATATTTAAAAAAAAAATTACTAACAAAAAATAAAACCAAGCCACGAACTCACACAATGAGTCAAAACGACATCCGCGCTCAACGTCAACAAGAGCAAGACAAACGTCGTCGCTCAATGATACGAAACAATGCGTATTTCTTATATGTGTATTCACAACCCTCGGAAGTGCACAAAATTAATGCAAACATCGATCGGTCACGGTCAATCACCCCCAATCCTACACATAAACTTATGCCAACAAGCGAGAGAACGCTTTCTTACTGACAAGCCCAACGATGAGCCAAAGAGAACTGGCCTCTCCCACGATAACTGCGACCTCATTAATCACTGCACTCGCAACGACAACAAATACTGCCGACTGCAACTCTCGTTTCTGCTTAATCATCAACAATGCCAAAAACAATGCAAACTCGGTTGGATGGCTACATCCAAATTAAAAGAAAATAAAATAAAGATCAATCGACACAATCTAAGATCCAAAAGTCGAAAAAGTAGTGAGGGGTGTTGAACATGACACAACAGCTTCAGAGCAGGCATTAAATGATAAGGGTTTCAAGGTGAAAACTGTTTTTAACATCCTGAACAAAAAAAGGAAACCACAACCACTCTTTAAAGTCGAGTTAAACCTGACAAAAAGATACCAGGTCAAAGAAGTGCATCCTTTTTACAAGCAACAGTTTCTTCAGCAGCGTAGAATTACCATAGAAGAACCACACAAGCTCAAAGGCCCCGTCCAAAGCAATTATTTCCAAGAATATGGCCAAACAAGAGCCACATCTTTGGAGAGCTTCATAACTCTGCTCATTTCACGATAAAAAAAAACGATCCCAACACCAACATGTGCGGAAATTGTGGGATTCATCACGGAGTGATCTCGGTGATCACGTCTCCATAAGGCACAAAATACACTTAAACAATCAAACACAACCTAAAAAGTCTTTTTCGGAACGGCAAATAGGTCCTTAGTTCGTCCTGCGACCACCTTCCAAAATGTGACCTTTGCAAACGTCCTAAAATCAGGACTTACAGAACCTAGCTCTACAAGAACAAGTCTGCATGCTGCCCAAACTGATCCGACGCCGAATCCCCTATCATTGACGCAACAACAAAGTAGCTTTGAAACTTTGATGCATAGTCTGCAGCAGCAGATGATCGAATTCATGTCCTTCGTGAGGACTACCATGCAAGACCTTAAATCTCCTCATAGAGATGCTAATATCTCAAAAATCCAAATAATCAATGGCTGCCCTACAAATTTTATTGTGGAACGGCAACGGCGTTTCACGGTATAAACTTGAAATAACTTAATTCCTTCATGACAATCATATTGACGTCCTGCTACGGTCAGAAAAACATCTCATTCGTATTTAACAACAACGTCAAATGAGTGCCTTTTTGTTTGCAACAACAACATGCAAGCCTTTTCATCACTAAAGGAAAATACCGCTATTACTATATAAATGAGGATAGAAAGTTTGACTCATCTCTTCAGGCATACCATCATACTGATCTACCGACACGAACATAATTCCTGATCTTATCGTCTTCGAAATAACCAAAAATATTCCTGGAAACCTCATCAGTCCCGAATCTCTCTCAACCTCCTCCAACGCCCTACAATGCATGCTAACATATTATCATCAAAGAGATCAAACTGGGTCAAATACAGAAAATACAAAAGATCACACATTGAGCTGAAACTAAAGCTAAACATTGATGCCGATATTGAAACCGCAGCAAATACCCTGGAGAGTGTCTTAGCTTTAGCTACACGCATCTATACACCCCAAATAAAGAGTGTACCTCGCAGCCCCAGGATGACAAATCTAGATATCGAGTGTATCGTTCTTAAAAACGAAGTATGCGACGGGAGTTGTAAGTTCATAGATCGCCCATTGCAAAACAAACTCTCCAATGCGCTGAAGCAAGAATATAAAAACGCCTAATATCGCTATATAGAGCAGAAATCAGGAAAAGCTCATCACAGTTTACCCACACCGGCAGAAACTATCTCTCTCAGAAATATCACAGGTGGATGGGCCGCAGCGATAAATACAGAGCTACCACATTTGCAATGAATCTTCAACGTGTGTTCTAGCCGAACCCTGCAAAAACTTCGTTTGGATTACCGACAGTAACAGACGATGACCAAGCACCACATGGGCCAACCCAGCTAATGAAACAGCTAAAATCTTTTTAATTTAATTTATTTAACAATTTAACAATGATCTGCTAAATATAAATATAAATACAATATTACTATTCTAGGAGGTATTCTAAGATTTTCAATTTATTAACATTAGGGGGAGTTCTGCGGATAAAGTATGAGATAAGAGGTTATAGTTTTTACAAATAGTGCGAAAGGGATCGTGTTCAGTGTAGTTGGATCTGCAAATAGGTAACCATAGGGTTCTGAAGGACCTAGTTTTCCTATTAGGGATGCAAAAATATAGTTGGTTTAGAAGGTGTTTAGAATCAACCATGCCATGGATAAGCATATGTAGAAACATGACCCCAGCACAGGTTCCTTCAAAGAAGGTAACTTCAACAATTTAAGCCTGCAACGGTACGGCGGGAGACGATTGTCAGGATGCCAGTTAAAGTTTTTACTGCAAATAACAGGAACTGCTTTTTCACCAACTCAATACTATTTTTGTGAGAGGAGTATTGAGGACTCCAAACTAGGGTGATATACCATATAGGGAATTGATGGTGAAAGGATCGTTAAGTTCTTTAGACCATCGCTTAATAAAGGCTAAAATTCCTCTGGCTTTATTCACTGTCACATAAATGTGATCATTTAACTTAAGTTTATGATCAAAAAGAATTCCAAGATCATTGATTGTGGAAACACGATGAAGGACGTGATTTCCGAGAGACTAAGAAACAATAAGCGGTAGACTGTGATGGAATGTCATAAGTATGAATTTAGAGCAGTTTAGGAATAGAAGATTGCTTGAGCAGTATAGAGTATAGAGCAGAAAATGGGCAGAAAATGTGAAAGGTAGGAAGTAATCAACATAAGGATATTTGTCGAAAAACCAATAAGCGAGAGTTTCCGTAGCTTCCGTATAAATGCTTTGCTAAAGTCAGTATAAATTACATCAGTTTGAAAGCTATGCTGAAAACCTCTGTTCATTATTGAAGAAAATTTAAGTAGGTTAGTTGATGTCGAGCGAAGCTTGACAAAACCATGCTGTGATGGTGAGATTATGCTCTTGCATGCATGTTGCAGCTGCGATGTAATGAGTTTCTCAAGAAGCTGGGCATCGCAGAAAGCTTAGCAATGCTTTGGTAGTTCTCACTGGAAGCCTTAGAGCCTTTTTTCATGAATAAGGTGATGAATGAGGTATAAGGTATACTGCATGATTCCTTCCATAATTTAGGTAGGGATGTTAGCTCCAAGTATAGGTTAAATAGTTTAGTGAGAGGCAAGGTAAGAAGATAGGAGCACCTTTTGAGGATGCAGCTAGGTACATTGTTTGGACCTGGTGAAAATGAAATTTTGATTAATGAAAGAGCCGTAAACACATCGCGACAGTGGAATTTAGAAAGATATATGCTATTTATGTAGAGTAAACGATATGGATATATAAAGGACGGATCAAATGAATCACTTAAGTAGGTTGATTAAAATAAAGGACGCAAAAAAATTAGCAATACCGAGATGTGTATTGTCGGAAGTATTATTATATTAGTGGGAAGGGGGAAAAGATTGGATTTACATTTAGCGTTTACAAAAGAGTAAAAAGAGTTTGGATCATTTCGAAAATTGAGTTTGCATTTTGAAATATAATTTTGATATAGTTGATTGTTAAGGTCAACAAACTGGTTGCGGATTAGAAGGTAGTTAAAAAGATGTAAGATATAAAGATGTTTTTTTAAAGCATTTTTTACGAGACAGCGCACTATTACTATTACTCTCCTGAAGGCCAGTCAATAATTAGCGAAACTAAGAGTGTTGGATGGTGAGAGTCCTCGGGAGTAGATAAGGGGGGAGACCTTACTATTGTGGCAGAGGGGGTAGCATTTGATTTGGATGAGGTCAAGCGACTTGGCACGGGAGTTCCTTATAGGGTTAAGTTGGAAAACGGAAGAGTCGGCTAAGCCATCAAGGAAGTTATTTTTGTTAGTGGGTAGCAGCGAGTTATCATCGACCGAGTTGATCCATGAAATGAGGGGCAAATTGAAATCACCCATAACTAGACTTAGATCAAAATCACTTAGCAGAGACCAAATTGTTTTAATGGCAGCTAAGTGGTGCATATAAATGATTGCATCACACAGAGGAGGAATGTAGGAACAAGTAATAAAAAGTTTAGAGGATTCAGAAAGGATTAATAAAGGAAAGGATTAGTAATTGTGATACGTTCCACTGAGTAAACGTTGGTTAAGGCAATGAGTACGCCACCTCCAAAGGTTCCAGTGTACTTCGATACCAAAATTTCATTGTCTATGACAGACGAGTTTAACCAGGTTTCTGTTAGCACAATAGCATCGAAGTCGAAGGAAGCACTGTTAGTAAAAAATAAGTTCAGTTTTCCAAGAATACTGCGAAAGTTTTGGTAGCCAAAAGAAAAAATCTTGTTGCTTAGTTTTATGAAATAGTAACTGGACTGGAACCTTGAGAATCTCTGGTCAAGAATTCATAAACAATACTGTGCTAAGGCCAGGTCTCTTGAAACTATTTGAATCTGACTATTTGTCTGATGAATCGAATAACCCTCTACCTGGGGAAACGCAATCTTATTCCAGCGCATCAGTTCAGTTTTCGAGGTAAACATGGAATCATTGAACAAGTCAATCGACTAACATCAGAAATACGACCTGCTTTCGAAAAACTAGAATATTGCACTGCAATCTCTCAGCCTTTTGACATGGTCTGGGTAGATGGATTAATGTTCAAAATTTAAACAATGCTTCCCAAAAACACCCACAAACTCTTGAAGTCGTATCTGTACAACAGAACTTTTGGTGTGAGTTGCAACTCGGACATGTCCGACGACCGCGGGCCAAAACCCAAAGGAACACACCTTAAGCTTAGGTCTAGTAGTCTCTAGTAATCTAATCAACTCACGGTCATCCTTCTGTCAGGACTACAGGGTCCTTCTTTACAACTCCGTACTAAAGCCAATTTTGGGGGAATTGTGGAGACGCAAATTGTGGATTCTATTTTACGATAATGAACCAGTTCAAACCAGTAGAAACAAAAGCGATCCCAGCACCAAAAAGTAAGAAAATTGTGGGGATAATCACACAGCAAACTATAGAGGCTCCTGAAAAACCGGATTCATCACCGAATGATCTCAGTGATCACGTCTTCATAACGCACAGAATACTTCTATATCATTAGAAACAACCACAGAAGTCCTTTTCGCAACCGCAAAGAGATTGGCTCTGCGACCATTCTCCAAAATAACACCTTTGCTAAAGTCCTAAAATCGGGACCATCAGAACTTAGCCGTTGATTTGGTAATTTTAAATAAAACTGAATTTGATTTAAAAGGTAAAAAGCAATGCATTTTTGGATATTGAGCGGAAAACTAATGAAATAAAGTTTCTGTAACAAGAGATGATGATTAACTTAATTAAATGCTTTTCTATAGCCGGTATAAACTTGTCAGCGGTACCGATACCCTCAGGGCGTGACCGTACAAATTTCTAGTAAGTATGTTGTTATCAAGCGATCTTTGATAAACACATATAGAGAGGAGGAGATCATACACTTGTATGAATGCTGCAGCTGCAATTTAATTAATTTCTCAAGCGGCTTGGGAGTCGCAGATATCTAAGTAATTCGCCGGAAGTTCCAATAGCAGCCTTATAACCTTTTTTATGAATTGGTATATAAAATGATTCATTCTATAACTTAAGAAAGGATGGAAGCTCCAAGTAAAGGTTAAAAGGTAGAACACTGAAAGGTAAGCTTAGAATATCAGACTAGTATCTGAGGATGCAGCTTGGTACACTATCATAACCTGATAAAAACTATATTTTGATTGATGAAAGAACCGTAAACATTTCGTGTTAGGAGGAACCCCAACAAATAGAAACTGTTTAGAAACTGTAATGAAACTGGCTTAGAAAGAAGAAACTTCTTCCGAAGAAACTGTAGAATTATGTATCATGTCCTAAAAAAATTGTTATCAACTATTTATATATATGCCACAGCGACTTCCATATGTAGGTAAGTATTTTATGACCTTTACTCTAGCATGGTGATGTCACCTTACGCATGCATGTAAGCTAATCTCTTTTTAAGTTTTTTTTTTATAAACCAAAAATTTGTGTTTTTATTGAGGATTGTTTTAGAATTTTATTTTTGCGTCATGTTGCGGCAAACTTGTATTTAACGTATCCTCCTTAAATTCCTACTTGTCCTCAATTAGGTTTTAAAAATGTGGTATATTATTAAATTCAGGTTGGATATTGTTGCTAGAGATCTTATAATTTTCAATTCTGTTATTTGGTGTTTGTAGTGGTTCGTTTTGTAAGGATAGAACTATTTTTCCTTTTTGTTTTAGACAGAATTTTGAAGTAATTATAATTATTGCATTGAGTAAAATGAATATAGCCATCCTGTTGGAGAATCAGTTTTGAGTTCCTTTAAGTGTTTTGAACTTTTAATATTTAGATCAGTCAGTCAGTATTTAGATCAGGAGTTATTTTTATTATTGATATTCCTGGTTTTACTATAGTTGTTTCTTTGTTTGTAAAGTCGTCGTTATTTATTTTTATTGATTCACTCAAAAAATATACACGATATGTTCCATTTATGATGTTTGTTTTATTTTTTTTTATTTTTTATTTTTTTTTTTTTTTTTTGTCAAATTTTATTATTGTAAGTATTGAAACCGTGCGACAATTTTGCACCTTAACAACACAAGCAAAAAAAATAGTATTTATAAGCCCATCGCCGAGCGCCTAGCACGGGGATTTTATGTTAATGGAGGTGGAAACGGTGATTTATGTTCGTGGAGGGGGAAGCGTCTTCACGAAGCCTTGTCTTTTTAGCCTTCTAAGCGGCCTGGCGGGAAGCAAATTCCTGGCTAGTTCACTGCGATGAGTGGTGAGTCTGTCTCTGTACCTGCTGGTGTGTCTGTTGATCTGCTCCTCCACAGTATGCAGATTAAGGTCTCGATGTAAGGTTGAATTCCTTACATACCAAGGACAGTTGGTTATCTGCCTCAGGGTACGATTCTGGAGTACCTGGATGCGATTGCAGTTAGATTTTGCTGCAATCCCCCAAATTTGTAGCCCGTAGAGCCAGATTGGGGCGACGCACTGAGCGTACACTTGTCTTTTTGCCTTAAGTGACATGATGCTCTTTCTGCTCAGCAGCCAACGTAATTGCTGAAGTCTTAGAACGCACCTCTTGCGAGTGGCTTTAAGATGCGGCAAGAAGGTGAGTCGCTTGTCTAAAGTGATACCAAGATACTTCACCGTTGCTGGTTGCTCCAGGATCTGTCCTTCCATTTGGATTGGTGGGATTGTTTTCATTCTCAGTGTGAAGGCAGGGTTGGACGTTTTTCGAGCGTTTATTTTTAGGTTCCACCTCTTGCACCACGCTGATAGGGCTGCAACATATCCCTGCAAACCGTCTGCTGCCTCAAAGCGACATTTTGAGCTATACAGAACGGCAATGTCGTCTGCATATGTGGCAATTAGAGCCTTCGAGGGGTCTTCCATGTAGCCATCATCGGGTACGGGCAAGTCTGCAGTATAGAATGAGTACAGGAGCGGGCCAACACTTCCTTGCGGGACTCCAGCTCTCATTTGGGCAGGCGCAGAGTAAGTGTCCCGGATCTTGACTTTAAGTACCCGCCCTTCCAGGTATGACTTTAGGAGCAAGTAATATGGTGCTGGTAGTAAATCTTTCACCTTGCAAAGGAGACCGTCGTGCCACACCCGATCAAAGGCTTGTTGGATATCAATAAAAACTGAGTTGCAGTATTCAAGATCATCAAATGCCTGTAGAATGTGCTGCGTAACCCTGTGAACCTGCTCGACAGTGCCGTGTCCCTCTCGAAATCCAAATTGATGGTTCGGCACAATTCCGCACTGAGTTATAATCCTAGTAAGTCGATTAGCAATGAGTCTTTCCCATACCTTCGACATAGAGGGAAGAAGACTTATTGGCCGATAGGATTCCGGGTCGTCTTCCGGCTTGCCTGGCTTATATATCATTTGGATTGCCGCTATTTTCCATTGGGAAGGGAAAAACTGAATCCTAAGTGCCATGTAGAGGATCGCACGATTTGGCAGGGCCTTCAGTGTGACGTGGCATATTCTGTCCATGCCAGGAGCCTTGTTTTTCGGAAGAGCTATTATGGCTTCGGTAATCTCCTGAACTCTGATTGGCGTGATGGGGACATCTGGAGCGGGGTCTGTAAGCTCTCCAGGGTCTCTTCGATATTAGCCAGCGTAGTAACGTTGTGTGGGGTGAATCTGGCCTCCAGGTGTTGAGCAAATATGTTTGCCTGTTCCTCTTCATTCTGTGCAAGGTCGCCGCCATGCTGCCTAACTGGGACCTGTCTAAACGGCTGCTTTTTCGTAGCCTTTGTGCATTTCCACAGTGAGTAATTGGCGTCAACAGTGTAGTCCATCGAGGACAGCTTGTGTTCAAAGAAGTTATTTCTGAGCTCCCTTAAGAGGATCCGTAGTCGCTTGGCTGCTCAGTTCCACAGGATTCGATCCCAAGGGTCTTGGGTTCGAATTGCTTTTCTTCGTAGACGCCTTTTTTCAACCAGTAGCTCTTTTGCCTCTCTGGTAAGTGTGACGCCATATTTTGTCGGCTTTAATGGGCTCGCAGGTGGAGTGGATTCAGCAGCAGCCCTGTGGATATTATTAGTGAAGATTTCCACTGCCATTTCTATATCCTCCCCAGAATTCAGCTCCGTTTCAAGATGGATGGAGCTCTCCAGATTCTGGTGAAATAAAGTTAGGTCAGTTCGATTGCTGATCAGCCTTGCATTAGAGCGAGCATTAATCCTATTGGTATCTATGGTGACAACGAGGGCCAGATGGTCCGACTCTAAATCCCAATTTTGGGTAATACTCGCGCAGTAGTCCGGTACTCCATGGTGGGCGGCAAAATCAATACATGTAGTCGTATGTGTGGTGACTTATGGGTATCTGGTAGGGGCTCCTGTGGCAAGAATCTTAGCCCCGGTGGCAGAGATGGCTTCAGCTAGTTCTTGTCCCCTAGGGGAGTTGTAGGTGTCGCCTCATAGCCAATGTCGTGCGTTCCAATCGCCACCAACCAGGTATCTTTGTCCACATTTTCAAAGTATACTGGTGAAGAGACTTTCCCGTATTCTGTTTCCTGGAGGGCAGTAGATGGAACTGAACTCCATGTCACCAAGACCCGTAGCAACTTTCACCGATGACATTTGTATACTGCGCGTCTCTATTACTCTTTGGGGAAAATGTCGGAGAGTAGTCCTGACTAGCACGGCCACTCCACCTCCACTGTGACTATTGGAAGATGGCTTGTAGGCAGGATAGAATGTGTATCCAAAGACTCGAACAGTTCCACCGGGGTTTAGTCTGGTTTCAGTCAAGAGAAGGATATCAATGTCATTGTATTTTTTTTTTTTTTTTTTTTTTTTTTTGTCAAATTTTATTATTGTAAGTATTGAAACCGTGCTACAATTTTGCACCTTAACAACACAAGCAAAAAAAAATAGTATTTATAAGCCCATCGCCGAGAGCCTAGCACGGGGATTTTATGTTAATGGAGGTGGAAACGGTGATTTATGTTCGTGGAGGGGGAAGCGTCTTCACGAAGCCTTGTCTTTTTAGCCTTCTAAGCGGCCTGGCGGGAAGCAAATTCCTGGCTAGTTCACTGCGATGAGTGGTGAGTCTGTCTCTGTACCTGCTGGTGTGTCTGTTGATCTGCTCCTCCACAGTATGCAGATTAAGGTCCCGATGTAAGGTTGAATTCCTTACATACCAATGTCATTGTTGTGTGCAAAAAGTTCGACTTCTCCTTCTTTTCCTGAAATGGCGTTGACATTCCAGATGAGGACTTTAAGTGAATTCAGGGCGAGGCTGTAGCGTTGACCTGAGAATTATTTCCAGCCCATTGCTTCATTGTGCTGGCCATCTCAGACACTATTGTTTCTAGCCGTGCAAGGCGTTCATTAGCTAGCTTATTTTGCTGTTGTTGTTCTTGTTGTTGCTGTTGGAGCCACATGAGAAACTGCTGTTGCTGCTGCTGCTGGAGGTGCTGTTGCCATTCCTGAAACTGCTGTTGCTGCTGTTGCAGCAGCGACTGGATATCAATCGGCTGTTGTTGATGTGGACTTGGCTGCGTTTGAGCATAGTTCAAATGACGTTGAGCATTTCCAGAATTGCTTGGCACTGAAGCTGCAACTGCTGCATAGGAGGCACTTGTGCGGGCACTGTTGCTCCGTGGTGTCATCTGCTGTTGCTGGTTGGAATGCAATTTTGGCCACTTGTTTCCTTGCTATTCTAGCGGGTCCAGGCGCAGGAAATTCCTGCACGTACCTTGTAGCAGAATATTGATTGGCCTCATTGCCATTAAGTGATCTAGTTTCGGTTGCCGATTTATTTGGAGACTCCGATGACCGACGAAGATACTCCTGGTACGACTTGCAGCCTTTGTAGCTAGCTTTATTAGCTCCCGAGCAATGGAAGCAGGTAGGTGTTGCGTCAAGAGGGCGTATACACTCACTTGTTTGATGATCCTGGCCACATCTGGCGCAATTGGTCGTCGGCAATGTCTAGCAGTGTGGCCGTACCGCTGGCACCGTTTGCACTGTGCGACGTCTGTTGCTTTTCTCATTCGCTCCACCCTCACCTTTTGTCTACAGAGGACTGTGATTTTGAAGACATCGTTTATTTTATCGCACGGTTTGATATTGATAAAGAAGAGATTTAGCTTCTCTTCTCTGTTAGCCCTGGATGCGGGATTATGAATGTGGAGTACCTCAAAGCCGTACTTTTGCAGACTATCTTTGATATCCTTATTTAGAGTGCTGTGGTGTAGGCCCTTAACAACAATTCGATGCGGCTTTTCTGTATTCATTTGGTATGTGTGGAACTGCAAATGATTTCTGTCCAGATGGTCAACAATATTTCTGTAGGTGTCACTATCCTTGGGGAAGATTCTGGTGGGTCCTATATTGCTCTTGGTGACCACATTGTTCACATTAGTGACCTCACCAATAAATTCAAACAGGTCATTTATGCTGCAGCCTGGGACTACAATTTGAGGTGGCTTTCCCATTTTCCTTACTTGTTCGGTCTGGGCAGGGTCGTTGTTTTCAATAATTATTTCATCCTGTTGGTTTTCTGAAGTGTCTTCTATGTCCATGTCCAGTAGCGCGAACCTATTGGTAGAGCTTGGAAGGTCAGCTTCCCTAGTCGCTCGCTTAGCCCTTGCGATAGGTGAAGAAGACTTTGCGTTTTTTCTTTTCTTGCTATTTTGCATTTGGGCCTGCAACATTTTTGATGCGGCTCCACTGATCACTGTAGCTACGTCAGTAGTGACACGAGGGGCAGCAGAAGAGCAGAGTTTGCTTGTTGTAGCAGTTTCCATGGTGTCAGTGCTTGTGCTGCTTAAGTTGGTGAAGGTAATGGTGCTGGTCGAGGGAGTGATGATGTTGGTATTTGTGTTGCCAATATCAGTTTGATTAATCCTGCAAGCCGCTCGAAGCTCGGATGGGGTTTTGCCAGCAACGCGGTACATTTTTTCTTGCAAGGTCTGCTTTTTATTAAGCAGCGAGTCAGAAGCAGATTTCCCTTCGGCCATTTGGAAATGTTATATTTTCGTTTTCGCCTCAAACGAAATCAAGAACAAGATCAGCGCCTCTTGTGCGGCTACGCGCCGGTGGAGGGGCTATACAAAGCCCGATGGGCAGCGTGCACTTATTTTGCAAGCTTTTTTGTTGCTTTATTTTACAGCTTATTGCCGACTCCGCTAGCTGCAGCGTCCAAAAACGGAGCTTTGTGCAACCAATCGCTATTAATGTAGTTACCCGACTCTGATTATGTTAACTAATTAGTTTTTGTTTTATTTTCCGAAAAATTTTTTTTTTTTTTTTTTTTTCGGGAAACTTATAAATAAGCAAAAACGTTTTGACACTTCTGTATGTTTTATTACTTTTGGTTTTATTGCCATAATCATTTCGTGTGCTGACGTCTGAATACTTGTTTTCATCAAGCTCCGTATAAAATCGGTTGATTTTAATGAAGTGAATTGTTATAAATATAAAACAAATAAATAAATCGAAAGCAGAAGCGAAAGCGAAAGGGACGCTCTGTGCGATGCACCGTCGCTCGAATACATATTTTGTGTTTGAAATATATATAAACAAGTAGTTCAAACTAATAAAAAAAACTAATAAAAAACTAAAAACACTATGAGTCACAACCACATTCACGCTCAGCGACAACGCCACAAGACGATCGCCGGGTCTCATTGCAACGAAACAACGTGCACTTATCTTACTTCTCGGCGACTCCTGCAGACAGCGAGCAGCAAAGAAATTTCTTTACGTTTACCTACGATAACTAGTACTGTGACAACAACAACCACTGAAACTGCAATCACAACTACAATTGGAACGGTATCGGCAGCTCGCTCAATTTCGTCGACGAAATTATTTCCTCTCACTGAACCGATCAAAACAAAAATACTACCTAACGTTTCTGCCGCATCATGAATAAATCAAAAAGTAAGCAAGAATACCGCGTTGACCATATAGACGGAATGGACCGCTACATAAACGCTACATAAGGGCCGATGATGATTTTGAATAAAACAAAAACTATTTAGGAAGTTATTGAAACTTTATTTTATTATGACCTCGGCTCTTTTGCGCAACAAATTCAATGGCCGTGTTATCTCACGTAATGGCGATGTCAATTGGCCCCCAAGATCATGTGATTTGACACCGTTGGACTTTTTTCTTTGGGGTTATTTGAAAGAAAATGTTTACATCGATAAGCCAGCAACAATTCAAGAGCTAAAGGATGAGTTAATTCGGCACATTAACGGCATAGAACCTCCATTATGCCTCAGCGGCATCGAAAATTTGGACCATCGTTTGGAGGTATGCCGCCGAGATCGCGGCGCTCATTTGGCCGATATTTTGTTACATACATAATATATCATAATAAAATAAAATTTCAATAATTTCCTAAATAGTTTGTGTTTTATTCAACATCGGCCCTTGAAATTTAACCACCCTTTAGCTAAACGTAGACTAACCAGGGCACTTAAGCTTGAGGAAGCAACGCCAGCATCTATACATCACCCACCAGCAAAAAAAAAACAAAAATATTCAGCCATCGGCAGAAACAGTCGTTCCACTGCGAGGCCCCTCTGGAAGCTGGATACGCAGCAACGAAGACAGCTATTGCGTTCACCGATGACCTTTAGAAAGTATTCCGAGCTGATCTTGCTAGCAACTCATTTGACCTACCTGCAGTAATTAAAAACTTATCTCCTATAAATCCACTAACATTCAGACAAAGTGAGATAGCATCTACCATGAAAGATCTTAAGCCCAAAAAATCATCTGGACATAACTTGGTGACAGCAAAAATGATCAAAGAAGTCCCACCGTGTGCGGTTCTGACCTCATGCCGTCTCTTCAATGCTATTACAAAACTTGGATACTATCCCTAAAACGTGGAAAAAGGCGGTCATAGTAACAATTGGCAAGCCAAGCTTCGACAAAACGTAACCCTCATCCTACAGACCCATCAGTCTCCCAACTTGTCTCTCGAAACTGTTTGAAAAGGCATATTTAAAACCACTGGCTCTCTTCTTTAAAAGTCAAATAACCATCGCATCGATTTCGCTTTCGCAAAAAACATGGGAACATGTCAATTGCATCACAAACGGAATTCGTAGCGCTTTTGAGCACCGGAAATACTGCTTAGCGATATTCTTAGATGTTGCGTATTTGATCGAGTCTGGCTAGAAAAACTAATGCACAAGATAAAGAAACTGCTTAACACACACAAAGTTTTCTAATCTTATCTCTTCAAGAAAGTGTTCTCGACCAAGTTTAGATTTATTTCTTATAAAAGATTTTCTTAGTATATTTTTGTAAACAGTTTTTTCCAGTGCTATTATGTAGTACGGATACGTCAACCAATTATAGCATTTATTCAACAGATTAATTTGAAAAGATAAGTCGTAAACAGATACATTTAAACTAAAATTTTTTTTTGCGCGTAAGGGCAGATCCCTCACGATCGGATGGATTTTTTTTTTTTGATTTGAAGCATCTCATTATTTGGCATAGGGTAGAGTTTTTTTTTTTATATAATTATTTATTGAGGCATACAGGGGATCTTAAAACTCCATGGTGTCCTTGGTATCTATTAATACTGCCCGAGAGGCTCGCCGGCAAAATGTGCTTAACGTTACCATAGTTACTAAATTTAAACTAACTTAACAAACTAACAATATTTACAAAACTTAAAAACTAAAAAATATAAAATTGTTGGCGTCTTGTTGGCAGCCGGTGGATTAGGTCCCTAGGAAGTCTCCTGTTGAGCCTCCTTTGTGGGCGAGGTCTGTTAAGACCCTTAGCGAGTCGGTTGCGATGGCGCTCGAGTCGGTCGTTGTAGCGGCCGGAGTGGAAATTTATGGTCTCAAAGACCGTGAGCAGCTTTAGGTCACTGTGAAAGGTGGTGTACCTCACATACGGGTATGACTCCCAGGTATTTGGCTGAATCAACCTGTTCCACAGGGGTGTCGTCAATGGCGTTCTCCGTTTGAGCCGCATTAAAATAATATATGGTTTAATGGTTTTTTAATATGCTCTATTGATTTTGACTTCATTATTTTTGCCAGAGCTAGCTTAGAAATTTTGTCTATTTCTGTAAGTACTAATTTTTTCTCAGTAGAGAGTATGTTACCGTGAGTGGGTAATCCAGTACGGGCGTTTTGTTTTAGTTCTGGGTTATGTGGATTCCTATCGTACTTTCCTTCTTCAGCATTCCTATATGCTTTATTGTACGTCTTGTTCTATTTATTTTGTTAGATCTTCTACCTTTAATTGTGTAAATCTGACTTTTAGTGAGGAGAAATAATTAGGATACAATTTTTGTATTTTCCCCATTTGGTCTTTTGTTGTTCAAATCCCGATTATAACGAAAAAGTGTTCAGTATTTCAGTATTTCAATTAAGTTATTGTCAGAGAAGTTTGGTTTAGAAATTTCATGCCTGTGGAATGTTCGGAAAGGTATTGTATGAATAAAAATTAGGTTGTTTAATGCATTTATTAATACTTCAATGATCGGAATAAGATTATGGCTAGAGCTTAGAGCACTATGTTGTGTCATTGTTATGGAGTTGATTTCGACTTGTTTCGGCATTCGCAATAGCGCAACTGCTACTATATTTTCTTTACCAGGTTTGTAAATTTGTTCTTTGTTGTACTCGTCCAAATGAGACTTCCATCGTCTAACTGGTACGCTACCTTTCCAATTGCAGTCGGGCGTAAGGGGTTGATGGACAGTATAAATCTTTACCATAGGTATCTATTAAAAGATTTTACAGCCCAGAATTGGCTAACATTGCATTGCGTGAGTACTTCAGTTTTTAATAAAATTTTTTATATGAAAGCCATTAGTCTAGTGCCTATTGCGTAGTCAGAAGCGTCAGTGGTTATTGTAAATTCTTTCGAAAAGTCGGGATAGTGCAATATTTCTGTATCGTATATTATGGTAGTTTTTAACTGTTCAAATGCCCCTAACGCTTCTTCGTATCCAAATATTCAAATAGTCCTAAGAAAGATCTAAGTTCCTTAAGTGTGTTAGGACAGGTAATTGGCATTTGATTTTATCTTATCAGGTTGGTCTCTATCTGATACAACGAATCCGAGATATTCTACTTTAGTTTTAAAGAAGTCACATTTTTTTAACTGTAATTTAAAATTTTGAATGCTGGTTCAAGGTTTTTGAAGTGTGTTTTGTTTATGCTTACTAAAAACAATTATGTCGTCGATGGAAATATAGCAATTTTTTTGTATGTATTCTCTAAGAATGTCGTCTAGAGCGCGTTGAAAAACGGAGGGGTCGTTTTTGAACCCAAACGGAAGTCGTGTAAATTCGTATTTCCCATTATTTACTAAAAATACTATTTTCTCAACATTTCTTTGTTTTAGAAGAATTTGGTGAAACCCACTCTTAATATCCAACTCAGAATATTGAATATTTTATTGTTGCCTAAGTGGAATAGTTGATGTCATCGGTGAGCAGGATGTGATGCCAAATCGCACTCTCTCTCCATATGCGTTGTACTGCAGCGTGACGCTCTTTCTTTGATTCTTTAGCCGCTCGCCTAGCGCGCTGTGGTAGAAATCTTGCCCCGCCACCACACTGGAGTACTCCTCATCCATCACTCCAGTTGGCCATATCGTCCGTGCGATCACGCTTCATCATGTTGACGATAATCTCGTGTGCCCCCTCCCAGACTACTTTGTCCGTCATCATAGCGGAAATCAAGCCCCTCGGGCTGAGAGGTGCACCAGCGAGTGACTCTAGCTGGGCCTTCTCTACGACGAACCTGGAGGAGTGCAGAAGAATGTGTTCTGCTGTTTCCACTGCGTCTGTGCAATAGAGACACTGTGCTGAATCCACGTGGTGGAACCTAAATAGGTCACCTCGGCAACATCCATGGTCCGTGAGAAACTGGGTCATGGTGTCCACCACTTTGTGTTCATACTCAGCCCAATCCGTTAGGTTATGGGAATAAGCTTGTAAGTCCACCACCCTCGTTGCGACTCTTGCCACCTGTTCTTCCATACTCCTCGAATCCACTCTGGAATCTCTGTCTGGGTAACCCCTTCTCGCGATAGGTATTGGCCCTTTATAACCAGGTCATTGGGTATAATGCCTGAAGGCGTGATCCGCGAGATACGATATGGTTCTAAAACCTTTTGATGAGTCTGACAGCCATTGTCCGTGATACTGCACGCGCGCCATTCAAGTAGGATACTTTGTTGGTAACGCAGCACCAGATAGGGGCAGCGTAAAGCAGCGTTGCCTTTTGTAACCGCCACAAGCAGTCTCTTAGCCTGCAATGTTAGTCCTCCCACGTTGGGCATGATTCTTAACAGGACTACAGCTGTCATTGCCGCTTTTTTAATGGCATACATTGCGTGGTCCTTAAAAGAGAGCCTACGGTCTATTAGGACTCCCAGGTACTTCAGCGTTCCTGATGAAACGATTTCTACTCCCTTGACTTCGAACTGAATACGCTTAATGGCCTCTTTGCTGCTCAACAGTACTACTTCGGTCTTATGCGCAGCAATTTCTAGGCCGACTTTCTCGAGCCGTTCGATGATCGCCCTGATCGCCCTGATCACCACATTGCTTTTTTTCCTGTAGCTCCGGTATAGTCTTGGCAACAGCAGTTACCGCAACGTCGTCGGCAACCAGCTTCGGTTATACCATAACACGCGGTGCCTAAAGTAGTTGCCAATTACACTCCGTACGTATCCGGGTATACCCAAGTTGCGCCTTGCGCCGAGGATGTTGGGCCATCTCTTGACGTCATGCATGACGTTCCCTTGTCTTTCGGCAGAAGGACTAGCTTCATCGTTTTCCAACGCTTGGGAAACACTCCAGAAGTGTCCAGTGTCCAGAAGACACTGTTGGAATATGTCCCTTAAGTCCTCAAGTGTTGCGGTAGCAGCTGCTGGTTCCTGCAACAGCGGCATTAATTTTTCTCCTTACTGCTTTGTAAACGAGGCCCCAGGGGTCGTCGTCTACGCTTTTAAGCAGGTCCTTGAATGCATTCCCTTTTGCTGCAGATATACCGTTCTTAAACTCCGATCGCTTCGATTTGTGTATCTCAATGCATTGGGCGTGGTGCGGTTGCCCTCTGGATCGCTGCGCTTGCCTCGTTGAGGAATTCCGCCCGAAGATGGTGTAGCGAACTACTCTACCAGTAGACCAGGGCCTGCGTTTCGAATTCATTTTCCTCGGCATCACTGCAGCGCACGTTGCTTTGAGCATATCCTTGAGCGCTGCCACCTTGGTTTCCGCGAGTCCATTTGTGATCTCCATGAGTTCGATCTGGGTTGCCAGCATATCTTCGTCCAGTTTCCTGATATCCCAAACTGGCCCTAGTGCACTTCTCCGCTGACTGGGTATCGGCTTCATCGTTCGGACAGCGAACGAGATCAGGTTATGATCGCTCAGCGTTATGTCCTCTTGTACCATCCAGTTTGCATTAGACACTAGGACTCTGCTAAAATAGGTGACATCGATGAAAAACGTACTTCTGTCATTGTTAAACGTTGGTTTAAGACCGTCATTAAGCAGTACGAGGTCTTGCAAGTTCATGGCACTGATTACCGCTTGGCCTCTTGGATTAGAATTTCGACTGCACCATTCTGTAGCGCAGGCTTTGAGGTCACCTCCGATGACTGCTGGTCTGCGCCCACTAGCATGGTCAACAAGCTTTCCAAGCATATCCTCAAATTGCTCCGGACTGTCGCTAGGTAGAACATAGAAGCTGTAGAAGTGAACCACCGAGAAGGTAGGAGAAATCTCTTGGATATTGACCGATACGGACGTGTTTCAACATACGCTGCGTGAAAACTCATAAAGACAGAGACAGCCCAGCTAGAACAAGCTTATACTGCACAGAGCCACATCGTGGAAAAGTGTAATTGTTCGGCTGAGCACAAGTGTGTTAACAAGGTCCAAAATACAATTTCTCATTTTGTTCTTTCTCGAATCATTTGGTGGAGCTGAAAACTCATCGCAGACCAATAGGGCTGCCAGATCTGGCCAGAGCAGCGGGGGGTCTCGCCCCCACCGACGATGAACCATTCAGGAGGAGCTCAAGAATGTCGAGGTCCCCAATTAAAGGAGTAGGAATAGCGGTGCAGGAAGCCGGAACCCCTGTGCCGGCGGTTGTCTTGGAGGATATACCGACTAGCCGCCGCAGTGCTGCAGCGCTGGACAACTCGGCTCTATAGCCAGCAGCGCCAGCAATGCGAGCAACCTGAAGGCAATGAACGTTATCAGCGTGCCGCCGCACAGAAACGGAAGGAAATCACCAATGGGATCGCCTATAAGGCCCTTAGACTTAGCCGCGGGAACCCCTGCGTCGGAGGTTGTGTTGAAGGATTTACCGACTAGCCGCCGCAGTGCTGCAGCGCTGGACAACTCGGTCTCTGTAGCCAACAGCGCTAACAATACCAGCAACCCAAAGGCAAAGGACGTTATCAGCGTGCCGTCGCACAGGAACGGAAGGAAATCACCAACGGGATCGCCTATAAGGCCCTTAGACCTCGCCGCGGGATTCCAAAATGAAGACCTACGGAGCATCCTCGCCAGGATGGGAAATAAAATTGCCGCGATACTATCCGCGTTCGAAATTCGGTGCCATGTCGTCATAGATGACAAGAGCGTACTAATCGAACTCTCGACTCTTAACAACAGGGCGATCGAGCTTCATGAAGGCGTAGCTAAAGAGAATCGTTCTACGACCGCTTCTTCCCAAAAGCCTAGAAAAAGGCTCCACCAACAAAGGAATTGCCAAAGGGACAGATGCCCAAAGTTCAGGAGCCTAAAGCACAGGCACCTAAGCACGGCAACTACTCCGCGGTTAGCATAGAAGGTATACCTAAAACCAATGAAAATACGTCAAAGCCACGCAGCTATGCATCCGTCTAGCACTGAAGGCGAGTGGAAGAAAGTTAAGCCTAAACGCCTGAGGAAGAAGCCGGAGGCATTTATATTAAAGAAGACGGGAGATGCCTCGTATGCGGAAATGCTCCGAAAACTAAAAGTGGACCCGAATCTCAGCGAACTGGGCAAACATGTTCGTAAAGTCCGCAGAACTCAACAAGGGGAACTACTGCTGGAAGTAGAGGGGAAAGCCTCCGACAGCGTCCCCAAGTTTAAGAACGAGCTGGAAGCAACGCTAAAAGACATGGCTTCGGTACGGACGGGAACACAAAAAATAGCACTATGCTGCAGTGGAATGGACGAGGCCACGACAGGAGACGATCTCCTCAGCTGCCTGGTCTCCCAATTTCAAGGCATTCTGCTGAAACCAAAGGATATCAAAGGCCTCCGTAGGATGCGCGATGGGACTCACATAGCCTCTGTCCTGATGAACACGAATGATGCGATTGCGGTCTTCGAGAAGGTCACGGTAACCGTTGGGTGGTCAAGGTGCCGCATCATCCAGGACGTCCGGCCCACGAGATGTTACAAGTGCCTGGGCTACGGTCATCGAGCAACGACCTGCAAGGCGATCAATCGGTCAGACTGCTGCCTGCGATGCGGCGAACGAGGACACAAGGCAAGGGGATGTGTTGCACCCTCAAAGTGGCTATTATGCAGCGACGACGTGGATAAAAACCATCCGACGGGCTGTTTTGCGTGCCCGACATACAGAGCGAGTCTTAAAGAAGCGAATTCCCAGTATAATGCAGGAGCAAATTAAGATTACTCAGCTCAATGTTAACCATTGCGCTGCTGCTCAGAGCCTCCTGGCTCAAACTGCGCCGGAGCGCAAGGTACACATCATGATTTTGAGCGAACCCTATTCCCCTGTCCGTGGCAACTCCGCAATGATACTAGACGAGACCGGTAAAGCAGCTATCAACTGTTGCAGCAACCTGCACATACAGGAATTGGCGGCCTCGCCGATGCACGGAATTGCATATGCGAGAATAAAAGGAGTGCATATATACAGCTGCTACGCCGCCCCTAGCGACACCCCAGCCCAGTTCGAGGAGATGATGGAGATGCTGGGCAGCCATGCTAGAGGGCGCGGCCCGAAGATCATTGCGGGCGACTTTAATACATGGGCAGTAGAATGGCAGGGTATCGAATCCCAGAGGCCGTGCAGTGATAGACATGTTGGACCTGGTACTGCTGAACGATGGCTGTAAACCAACGTTCAACAACGATAGGTGCTCGTCCTACTTCGACATTACCACCTACATCAGCAAAGGGTTAGTGGCTAACGACAGCTGGACGGTCCACGACGTTGTAACGCTGAGTGACCACGCACTGATTTTCTTCTGCATCCTACCGAAGGGAACAACTTGGAGGCGGCAGAGAAGATCAGTCGGGCAAGCCAGGGACTCGAGGTCGATGAAGATATGCTGGCATACCAAATTGAATCGTTTCGAATCTCAAATGGACACGCAGATTTAATGGGTTTTCACTCTGGCCTTTCACGACGGCTTGCTGATGACGTCCATAATCTTCTTCTGGCTAGCAGTGGGAGCCTGGTTCTCCATCTCTCCAGCGCTGCATTCGCCGGATATCGCACACCCTGCCTGGTAGTTCCGTTTTTTCTTATGGAGACTCCGTTGATGTCTGGTATAGAATATATGAATGATGTAATTCCACTATTTAACGTTCTATAGTCAATTAACATTCTGTATTTATTTAAATTATTTACTTCCCACCCAGACACTCGATAACCGAGACCCACCTTCAGGACTTCTTCGAGTCCCTTGGACCTCGATTTATAGCAGCCGGAGACTTTAACGCCAAACACTCCTGGTGGGGGTCCCGCTCAAACAACCCCAAAGGCATAAAGCTCTACAAGTACCTGCAGCGGAAGAGTCTGGACAGCCATTTCACTGGAGAACCCATACACTGGCCTTCCGACCCTTCGAAGCAGCCGGATCTTCTGGACTTCGCCGTCTCCAAGGGCATAGGACACTCTAAGATAACATGCTCAAGCTATGATAAACTGCTATCCGACCACAGTAAACTTGCTCCTAAAAACCCCCGTCCTCAGAAAAATCCCGCCAAGAAGACTCACCGGGAAACACACAAATGCCCCCAAGTTTACGTTCTGGATGCTTTCCTCCTTTCCTCTTTCCACACCAAGCAACATAGATGCGGCCATCGAAAAACTAACCAAAGAGATGCACAATGCTGCTGAGTTTGCGAACCCACCTCCTCCGACTACCCCGAGAACAACAGCACTGAAAATGTTGCCCCTAATCTGTTCCCAAAGGCTGGCTAACATCTTTAACAGCTGCCTCCGTCTAGGGTACTTCCCGAAAGTGTGGAAGCGTGCTGAAGTAATTGTCCTCCTCAAGCCTGGAAAACCTGAAGTCAATCTAGCATCGTATCGTCCGATTAGTTTGCTGGCAATCCTCTGTAAAATACTTGAAAGAATATTTTTACGCAGAGTACTGCCACTTTTGGACGAGGCCGGACTGATCCCTGATCACCAGTTTGGCTTCAGACGCCTTCATGGAACACCAGAGCAATGCCACCGGCTTGTTGAGAGCATACTAGAAACGAAGAAGTACTGCTGCGCCGTTATGCTGGATGTTAAACAGGCGTTTGACAGAGTCTGGCACCCTGGACTCCTTTTCAAAATTAAATCCAACCTTCCAAGTTCCCACTTCGCCTTCCTCAAGTCGTACACAGAGTTAAGAGAATTCTAAGTGAGATGCGGTTCATCAATCAGCCTAGGCCCATAAGAGCAGGAGTACCTCCAATGCAGTGTTCTTTGACCCATTTTGTAGACACTCTATACAGCGGACCTCCCCATCACCCCCTCCCGGAACCACACAGTGGCCACATATGCCGATGACACCGCCTTCCTAGCCTCCGCCACAGATCCCCAGGAAGCATCAGGCATCATCCAGAGACAACTGGATGCTCTAGATCCATGGCTGAAACGATGGAACATCGTGGTCAACGCGGAGAAATCCTCCCACACAACCTTCGCATTACGCAGGGGGGATTGCCCGCCCGTCACACTCAACGGGGAAATCATCCCTATAAATAACACTCCCAAATATCTAGGGCTGATCCTGGACCGCAGACTCACATGGCGCCCTCACCTGATCAACAAGCGCAACCAGGCCAACCTACGACTTAAGGAACTGCACTGGCTCCTAGGGAAAAGGTCCAAGCTCAAAGAAAAACTCAAACTGCTTATTTACAAAGTAGTGCTCAAGCCAATCTGGACATATGGGATTCAGTTGTGGGGCACGGCAAACTGTTCCAACCGCATCAGAATACAGCGGTTTCAGAAAAATGTCTGAGAGCATTTTCTAACGCCCATCCGTACCATGAAAACTTAATAATCCACAAAGAGCTTGGAATTCCTTCGGTAGCAGAAGAGATCATCCGACTCAGCGAAAGATATACAAAAAGACTAGACAACCACCCCAACCACCTGGCCATTAAGCTCCTAGATAACAGCCAATCCCTAAGACGCCTGAAAAGGAAACACCCGCTTGACCTCCCCCACCAATAGACACCTAGGTCAGACTCATAAGATATACATTCCATGTACCTCCCTTAAGTCAATGTCACCCCCAAATCATTTAATGATTGTCCATTCGGACAGATTTTAAATACAAAATAAGAATGTAAAAAAAAAAAAAAATTTATTTATATTTAAAGTACTTATTTAAAGTAATTTTTTGGTACAATCCACACAGGCGAATTGTAAAGGGATCGAGATGGTCTTAATATTGTTATTTAAAAGTTCTACTATTTGTTTGTCCACTTCATGTTTTTGAGACATTGGATATTGATAAAATTTAGAATAAGTGTGTGTTGGTGTAAATGTACGTATTTCAAATATAACGTTAGTTGTGTAGATCAGTTTTTGGTTGGGTTCATTAAAATAATTGGAATATTTTTTTAATACATCTAGGTGTAATAAAGAGGTTTTTAAATTTTTAGAACTCTTGTGAGCGAGGAGTCGTGATGTCGGAACACGGGTTTTGGGAATTTTGCAATAATACGGATAATTTTTCATATAAAATCCGTCTGACAGTTTCTTCCATTTCGATTTGTGTATTTTGTTGATAAATTTCTGGTCTTTGTATTACTCTATGTTAGAATTTAAAACGATTTTTTTATAGTAAAATATTTTTATTTTTAGTGATTAAACAAATTTATGTTTTTGGATGAAACGTAGGGTATTTAATTGTTAGCACAAATTTTTTGAAGATATTTAATGTATTTAATTTCTATTATATTTCTATAAAAACTCGTGGCTGGTTTTACTCTTCTATCGTGGAAGGTCCTTTAGGTAAATTGGTTTACTTATACTTTTGTTTGCAAGGCGCCACAAACACAGTTATTTATTGATTGGTCGCTTAACGCTTTTTTTGATTTATCTTATGTTAAGGAATTTATTTTCTGATAAAACTTCTTTTGTTTTCTTTAATATTTTTTCGTTTCACTTCCCTTTACGTTTTCACTTAGTCACTAACTTACTTTATTTTTTAATGTGGCTGCACCTCCTAATGGCGCGTGTTTTAGATTGATCTACATAAACTTAAATTTATCCTAAGCTAGCTGTGGGTCAGTGGCAGCGACGTCGGTGGCGCTGGCGTTGGCGGCTAAGCTGTTGGCAGAACTGCTGGATCGACATTCTTCGCGCTGCTAAATATCTGCTAAATTGATATTTATTTTTGATATTAATGATTCCTTAGAATTTTATTTATGCTATTGAATGGTTCGACAAACTTGTATTTAACTTGAAAATGTTTCTTCAACTTGTATGACCATGCTTTGTTTTTGAACTTAAATTTATCCTAAGCTAGCTGTGGTAAGTCATAAAATGCATTGTTTATTATTGGTGGTTGGTCCGACCCCTTTCACATTTTTTATTTGTTTTTATATATAAAGTTGTTCAATGCTTGAACATTGTGACAAGGTCAACAAAAGTGTGGATTGCTATACATTTAAATTACATTTTCCTTTCGATAGACTGCATTTAATTAATTTGTAAAGCGTTAATAGTTGTTCAATTTTTACTTGTCCAATTAAATATTCACCTGAGGGCCACAAAAGTTTTTCCATTTTACATTGATATTGACTTATTGTTATTTTGTAAATTTAGGAAACATAAATTTCCCATGATCAAGTTTGTGCATCATCATTCGCGCATCTATACTTGAACAGTGGGGACGTGTTTATATTCTGTGCTTCGAAAATATACAAAATACTCCAAGTAAAAAGTAAATAATTACCAACAATTTACCACAAAAATTTACCGAAAACTTAATTAAATTAAAAGAAAATGGAGCAGGCGGCAGAAAATAAAATAAAGATCAATTGCCACACTTTAAGTCAGCGAACTGAGACCCAAGAGTCCAACAAATTTGGAATACTGGCAGATATTGATAAGGATCTACCCCCCAGCACTGACGAGGGGGACAAAAAAAAGGAAAAAGCCCCCACCTATATACATCCGACAGAAAATACATAGAATACTTTGGTTAACAAAATAATTGAACTCGGTAAAAAAGAAAATGTAAACAACATACACCAAAAAAATGGCAGCATCCACGAAACCAAGGTTCATAGAAACGGAAGAGAAATTTAAGACTCTTGCACATCACTTAAAAAAAAATAACAAAAACCACAAAACGTACCAACTAAAAAGTCGTAAGGGTATCCAAGTTCTCAACGGTATATAGGGGACGCAGCCCTCAGAGATTACGCAGGCATTAAAAAATTAAGGTTTTAAGGCGAAAACTGTATTTAACTTCCAGAACAAAGACGGTAACCCATAACCTAACACTAAAGCTACCAGGAAAAATAAAGTGCATTATATTTACAAGCAACAGTTTCTTCTGCATCGTATAATTACTGTAGAAGAACCACACATGCGCAAAGGCCCCGTCCAATGCACTAATTGAGAATAATATGGCCATACAAAAGCATACTGCACTTTGCGTTCAGTTTTTGTCTTCTGTGGAGAGCTTCATGACTCTGCTCATTGCACGACAAACAATAGCGATCCCAGCACCAAAAAGTAAGAAAATTGTGGGGGTAATCACGCAGCAAACTATAGAGGCTGTCCAATATGCAAAGACCTCAAAAGCCGGATTCATCACCGAGTGCTCTCGGTGATCACGCCTCCATAGCGCATAGAAAAGCTATGTCATCAAAAACAACCCCAGAATTCCTTTTCGCAACCGCAAAGAGGTTGGCTCTGAGACCACCTTCCAAAATAACACCTTTGCAAACGTCCTAAAATTGGCACTTGCAGAACCTAGCTCTTCGAGAACAACAAAGCAATATTGAAACCATGATGCATGTCGCAGCAGCATCTGATTGATTTCATGTACTTTATGAGGACTACCATGCAAGACCTTATGCGGAACCAAAATATCCTCATGCAGATGCTTGTATCTCGAAACTCAAAATAATCAATGGCTGCTCTACGAATATCATTGTGGAACGCCAACGGCGTTTCACGGTATAAACTTGAATTAACTTAATTCCTTCATGAAAATCATATTGACGTCCTGCTACGTTCAGAAACACATCTCACTGCTAAATATAACGACAAATGCCAAATGACAATTTTGCACTGCAATATTTTTGGATGTCCCTTATGCTTTTGATAAGGTATGGCTACATGGATTAATGTTCAAAATTAAAACAATGCTTACCCAAAATACCCACAAACTCCTGAAGTCGTATCTACAACAGAATCTTTGTTGTGAGATGCAACTCGGACACGTCCGACGACCACGCTACAAACGCTGGAGCTCCCAAAGGTAGCGTTCTTGGACCAACTCGCTACATCCTTCATACAGCAGACATACCCACAAGCAGGCTACTAACAACTTCAACGTTTGCCGACGACACAGCGATCTTAGGTCGATCCAAATGCCTTGTACAAGCATCAAATCAACTTTCTTCTTACCTATTGGTCGTGGGGAAGTGGCTATCAGACTCAACGAATCTAAATAAATGAATAAAAATGTAAACATGTAATATTTACACTCAATCGGCAAGACTGTCCTTCGATCACCTTAAATAACACCGTGCTCCCAAAAGCAAATGAAGTGACGTATTGGAGTGCACCTAGACCAACGACCCACCTAGCGCAGGCACATCGAAGCCATAACTTTTTTTTAGTCTCATAATTCTGAGAAGGTCCAATAAATAAGTTATATTTTTATATAAAGTTATATAAAAAAGAAAAATATTGTGCTTGAACATCCTGCAAGTGCCTTCCTGGCCTGATATAATTTTTTTAATATTATTGAACACGTTTTTGTTTGTGTTTGGATTTTTTCTCTTTAATACATAAAAATGTATATTCTTTAACGTTATTTCAAAAGTTCTGTATAGCTTCACTTGATTATTTGTTTTTAATTTTCTTACAAAATTTATAATTAATTATCATCCAAAAAATTAGTGAACTATTTTTTTTTATTTTTTTTTTATCATTCTTATTTTGTATTTAAAATCTGTCCGAATGGACAATCATTAAATGATTTGGGGGTGACATTGACTTAAGGGAGGTACATGGAATGTATATCTTATGAGTTTGACTTAGGTGTCTATTGGTGGGGGAGGTCAAGCGGGTGTTTCCTTTTCAGGCGTCTTAGGGATTGGCTGTTATCTAGGAGGTTGATGGCCAGGTGGTTGGGGTGGTTGTCTAGTCTTTTTGTATATCTTTCGCTGAGTCGGGTTATCTCCTCTGCTACCGAAGGAATTCCAAGCTCTTTATGGATTATTGAGTTTTCATGGTACAGATGGGCGTTAGAAATTGTTCTCAGACATTTATTCTAAAACCGCTGGATTCATTCATCAAACCGCTCTGCCTCAGCAGAGCTCCAGTTAATATTGAAGTTTCAAGTGCAAAATTCAAACCCAAGTGCAACCAATATATAAAAGCCAAAAGACGCTAAAACATACTTACATGTGTTAAAAACCTTTTATATTTCTGCGAATTAATAATCAAAAAAAAAAAGTGAAAACAACACACAAAACTAAATATGAGCGCAACCGGCGCTCAAAATCTGAAGCGAGAGCTTCAAGCTAAACAAAACAAAAACAACTCCTACCTCTCACTCACCCACATAAAAATTACACAAACAATTATCAAAGCTTGAACCCGCAAAGTGATGAAAGAGCGCGATCTTTGGAGAGACCCAACAGTTACCCTCAGCAACGGAGAGCAGAATGCGCGCCAAATTTACCTTCGCGTACTCCAACAACAACACCCGCTACACCAATAAACTCACTCCAACTCCCCCGCTCACAGCAGTTACGCTCCCAGCTCTCCCACTCTCAAGTCTTCCGCTCTCAGCAACCTCAGTAACAAATACCACAACTGCAACAACTATAGCAACATCAACTACAGTTTGTTATGCTTCATTGCCGATACGCTCTTCTTCAGCGAATGTTAAAACGCCCACAACCTCAATACCCGCTCCACCAATAAAAAGCAAAACTCAATCCTCTCTCCCCACAGCAAAAAAAGTTCCTCGACCATACAGAATGGAATAGATCGATATATACAAATAAAGCGAAAGCTAAGCCCGCAAAATTCTTCAATTGGTAATAGATCAAAAATAAATTGTGACATAACAAGACAGAAAACTAATATGCCCAACAATGATAACCGATTTGCCATTTTGGCCGATGATTTAGACGATCTGCCAAATTCTGATAAAGACATTAAGAAGACCCCTAAGCCGCCTCCAATCTACATCAGAGAAAAAAGTTCCAGCGCCCTCGTAAACAAAATAATGGACCTTATTGGGAAAGACAGTTTCCACATAATTCCCCTGACCAAGGGCAACATTCATGAAACAAAAGTGCAAGTCAAAACGGAATTAACCTTCAGAGCGCTTACCAAATACCTCAACGATGCCAAGAAAAACTTTTATACGTACCAGCTAAAAAGCAGCAAGGGACTACAAATAGTTATTAAAGGCCTTGAGCCTGAAATAAATCCTGAGGAAATATCAGGAGCCCTAATAGAACAAGGTTTTAAGTCGAAATCAGTTATCAACATAATTTAACAAAGATAAAAAGCCACAACCTCTTTTCAAGGTCGAACTTGAACTAGACTCTTGAGCATTGAAGAAAAACGAGAATCACCCCATCTATATGATGCAATATCTCTTACACCGAAGAATCTCTATTGAAGAGCCGCATAAGCGCAAAGGACCCGTACAGTGTGGAAATTGCCAAGAATATGGCCATACAAAAACTTATTGTACCCTTCGCACTGTATGTGTAGCTTGTGGTGAGCCTCACAGCTCTGTTAACTGCCCATCAAGCAAAGCTGACCCCGGCATGAAAAAGTGTAGCAACTGCGGAGGAAACCACACAGCAAACTACAGAGGTTGCCCTGTATACAAGGACCTAAAAAATCGGCTTCACCAAAAAGTTACTATGATGCGTGATGCGTGATGCGCATAGCAGAATTATACCTCCAAAACATATACCTGATGCCCACTTAAACAGTCTGACCAACAGGAACGTAACATTTGCAAGTGCGCTTAAATCAGGTCTTGCATCTACAAATCCTACAACTCCATTCCCACTCGCAGAACAAAACAAGGTAAATGCTGATCAGCCAACAGGACAGCCACAAGGCAATATTGAAACATTGATCCTTACCATGCAACAAAACATGACCGAATTCATGACATTCATGAGAACAACTATAGAAAATCTTATGCGTAATCAGGAACTATTGATACAGATGCTGGTATCGCGGCGGTCAAAATAATCAATGGCTACCCTACGTATAACTCTATGGAATGCCAACGGCGTTTCGCGACACAAGCTCGAAATGGCTCAATTTCTCCAAGACAAACATATCGATGTAATGCTCCTTTTTGAAACACACCTTACTAACAAGTACAAGTTCCAAATAAATGGTTACACATTCTACGGCACCAACCACCCTGATGGTAAAGCACATGGAGGCACTGGAGTCCTGATTAGAAACCGCATAAAACATACTTTCCGCGACGACTTTGCGACAAACTACTTACAAGCAACATCTTTAAATATACAGCTGGGCAACGGACAAATAATACTTGCTGCAGTATACTGCCCACCTCGCTTTACGATATCCGAAAACCAATTTTTGGATTTTTTCAACACACTAGGGGATCGCTTCATAGCTGCTGGTGACTACAATGCAAAGCATGCGCACTGGGGATCTCGTCTTGTAACCCCAAAGGGAAAACAACTGTACAATAAAATTTTTAAAATAAGCAACAAGCTTAGTTGTGCCTCTCCGGGCTCCCCTACATATTGGCCAACGGACCCCAGAAAGATAGCAGACTTGATTGACTTTGCTGTCACAAGAAACATCTCTCATAATCATATTAACGCCGAATCCCTCCCAGACCTATCGTCTGATCACTCGCCGGTGCTCTTAATTATCTCCAATGTCCGGATCTGAAAGACTCACCCGGTCGATTGACATCCAATAGAACTAACTGGCTAAAATACAAGAAATTCGTAAGCTCGCACATTAAACTGAACCCAAGAATCATCAACAAGGCTGACATAGAAAGCACCACTAAACTTTTGGAGTCTGTCCTTGCCGCAGCAGCCCATGCCTCAACCCCAGAAAAACAAACTGTTCAGCATATGCAACCTAAGACAAACGCTCAAATTGAGCAGCTTGTCTTGGAAAAGCGACGCTTACGACGAGAATGGCAATCTTATAGATCGCCATCTGCAAAACGAAGGCTCAAAAACGCAACTCGTAGATTAAGAAAGGAGCTAATCAACGAGCAGGAATGCACTCAACGCCGTTACATAGAGCTATTATCACCTTTTATTACAAAATATCCATTATGGAGAGCACACCCATCTCTAAGCCCCCGGTAGAATCTCTTGTGCCAATAAGAAATTCCGCAGGTGAATGGGTCCGTAGCGACAAACATTGAGCTTCTACTTTCACCGAGCACCTTCAAAACGTGTTTCAACCAAACCCAGCAACGAATAATTTCGTTTTACAAGAGCAAACAGTTGTAAGCCAATCGACAAAGGATCCAATAGAATTTCGACCAACTGAAATTGCTAAAATCATTAAAAAACTAAAAGCTAATAAGAGCCCCGGCAGCGATCTAATAACCCCAAGGATGATCATCGAACTTCCATTTTGTGCCGTCCAAACTATTTGCAAGCTATTCAATGCAATTAATAGAATTGGTCACTTCCCCTCGCTATGGAAAAAGTCGATCATCATTATGATACCGAAACCGGGAAAGGATCATACAGTCCCATCATCGTATAGACCAATAAGTCTCCTACCATGCATGGCGAAACTCTTCGAAAAATGTCTGATGAAATTTGTTATACCCTACATGCGAATTAATAACAAGATACCGGAGCATGAATTTGGTTTTCAGGAGAAACATGGAACAATCGAACAAGTCAATCGAATCACAACTGAAATTCGAACTACATTCGAAAAGAGAGAGTACTGCACTGCCATTTTTCTCGATGTGGCCCAAGCATTTGACAGAGTCTGGTTAGATGGCCTAATGCACAAAATTAAATCAACACTCCCTGAATGCATCCATAAGCTTCTAAAATCGTACCTGTACAATAGAGTGTTCTCAGTTAGATGCGGCACTGTTATGTCTGAGGACCACATCATAGAAGCTGGGGTTCCTCAAGGCAGCGTACTTGGCCCAACACTATACCTGCTATATACAGCCGATATACCAACATCGAGGCAGCTATATCTACGTTTGCCGATGACACTGAAGTCCTGAGCCGCTCTAAATGCCCACGGCAAGCTACTGCACAACTTGGTATCTACCTGGCACATCTGGAGAAATGGCTTTCCGACTGGAGAATAAAAGTCAACGAACGAACATGTAAACACGTAACTTTTACCCTCAATAGACAAGATTGCCCTTCGCTCGTATTAAATAACACTGCTATACCGAAATCAGATGAAGTTACGTACCTAGGTATTCATCTTGACAGGCGACTCACTTGGCGTAGACACATCGAGGCAAAAAGAACACACCTCAAACTAAAAGCTAATAGTCTACATTGGCTTCTCAGTATACGTTCTCCCTTAAAACTAGAATACAAGATCTTACTGTACAACTCCGTCCTAAAACCGACCTGGACCTATGGCTCCCAGCTATGGGGGAACGCCAGTAACAGCAGCGTAGAAATCATCCAGCGAGCCCAATCGAAAATCCTGAGAACCATCACCGGCGCACCGTGGTACATTCGAAGCGATAACCTACACAGGGATTTATTCATACTCCCGGTCAGAGACGAAATAGCCAAACAAATGTAAAAATATAGCAACAAACTACGTGCCCATCCGAACAGGGTTGGGAGAGACTTAACACGGCTATCTAGTCGAACCCGACTTCGTCGTAATGACATGCCAACCCAATTCTAAGTATTAGGGCCACAAAACCCCATATCAGTTGCAATAATAACTGTTAATTAAGTACCTCTTAAGATTTATAAACTTATTGTTACACTCTTAAGGAGAAGCTTCAATAAATAAAGCAAAGCTATAAAAAAAAAGACATTTATTCTAAAACTGCTGGATTCTAATGCGGTTAGAACAGCTTGCCGTGCCCAACAACTGAATCCCATATGTCCAGATTGGCTTGAGCACTACTTTGTAAATAAGCAGTTTGAGTTTTTCTTTGAGCTTGGACCTTCTCCCCAGGAGCCAGTGCAGTTGCTTAAGTCGTAGGTTGGTCTGGTTGCGCTTGTTGATCAGGTGAGGGCGCCATGTGAGCCTGCGGCTTAGGGTCAGCCCTAGATATTTGGGAGTGTTATTTATAGGGATGATTTCCCCGTTGAGTGTGGAGGGAAATCCACCCTGCGTAGTGCGAAGGTTGTGTGGGTGGATTTCTCCGTGTTGACCACGATGTTCCATCGTTTCAGCCATGGATCTAGAGCATCCAGTTGTCTCTGTTTCATGGCTGATGCTTCCTGCGGATTTGTGGCTAGGAAAGCGGTGTCATCTGCATATGTAGCTACTGTGAGGTTCCGAGAGGGGGTGATGGGAAGGTCCGCTGTGTAGAGTGTGTATAAGATGGGTCCAAGAATGCTGCCTTTAGGTACTCCTGCTCTTATTGGCATAGGCGTGCTGATTGATGAGCCGCATTTCACTCGGAATTCTCTTTACTCTGTGTACGACTTGAGGAAGGCGAAGTGGGAACTTGGAAGGTGGGACTTAATTTTGAAAAGGAGTCCAGGGTGCCAGACTCTGTCAAACGCCTGTTTGACATCCAGCATAACGGCGCAGCAGTACTTCTTCTTTTCGAAGGCCTCTAGTATGCTCTCAACAAGCCGGTGGTATTGCTCTGGTGTTCCATGAAGGCGTCTGAAGCCAAACTGGTGATCAGGGATCAGTCCGGCCTCGTCCAAAACTGGCAGTACTCTACGTAAAAATACTCTCAAGTATTTTAGACAGGATTGCCAGCAAACTAATTGGACGATACGATGCTAGATTGGCTTCAGGTCCATGCTTCCATGCTTTCCATGCTTGAGGAGGACAATTATTTTAGCACGCTTCCACACTTTCGGGAAGTACCCTAGACGGAGGCAGCTGTTAAAGATGTTAGCCAGCCTTTGGGAACAGATTAGGGGCAACATTTTCAGTGCTGTTCCATCAATTCGGTCAGGACCTGGTGACTTGCCATTTTTTTAAGGAGGCGATCTCCTCCACAATCTCCTCTGGTTCGACGGGCTGTATTGGCGTGCCAGGAGCACTTGGGCTCTCTACGAACCATATGATGGCAGCTCTCTCTTCGGCAGTGCATCTATCGAAAGGTGAGAAAGCACTATGTAAATGGTCGGCAAAGGCTTCTGCTCTTTCGATCTCAGACCGACACCAGAAACCGTCCACTTTGCACACGGGTGATATCTTCTTCGCAGGTCTTTTTATGTGCCTCGTGACATTCCACAGATTGTGCTGCGGGTCTCCATGTTCCAGCTCCTTAAGGAATCTATGGAAGGAGTCCTGCCGTAGGATGGTAAGCTTGTCCTTCAGTTTCTTGGTGGCACGATTAAGTGCTGTTGCGCGATGAAAACCAGGGCCGCGATTTCAGGAGACCACAAATGCACTTCTCCTTCAAGTGTTCTCGGGGTAGTCGGAGGAAGTGGATTCGCAAACTCAGCAGCATTGTGCATCTCTTTGGTTAGTTTTTCTATGGCCGCATCTATGTTGATTGGTGTGGAAAGAGTGGGATCTGAGTACAGGGAGGAAAGCATCCATAACGTAAACTTGGGGGCATTTGTGTGTTTCCCGGTGAGTCTTCTAGGCGGGGTTTTTCTGAGGACGGGGATGCTTAGGAGCAAGTTTACTGTGGTCGGATAGCAGTTTAACATAGCTTGAGCGTGTTATCATAGAGTGTCCTATGCCCTTGGAGACGGCGAAGTCCAGAAGATCCGGCTGCTTTGAAGGGTCGGAAGGCCAGTGTGTGGGTTCTCCAGTGGAATGGCAGTCCAGACTCTTCCGCTGCAGGTACTTGTAGAGCTTTATGCCTTTGTGGTTGTTTGTGAGGGACCCCCACCAGGAGTGTTTGGCGTTAAAGTCTCCGGCTGCTATAAAGCGAGGTCCAAGGGACTCGAAGAAGTCCTGCGTCTCGGTTATCGAGTGTCTGGGTGGGAAGTAAACCGCGGCAATGGTGATACCTCCCTGTGGGCTGGTAATCATGGTCACGGTGCACTGTGCCCATTCCTCCTGAAACGCAGGAAGTTCCGTGTACTAAATGCGACTCCTGCTATTAGCATAGCTGCTGCTCCGCGTGCTCTGCCAGATGGATGGTTGGCATGTAACAGTTCATACCCGCTGTTGTAAAAGTAGGATCTATGACAAAAGTGGGATTCCGAAACTCGAAGAACATCGATATTGTGTGTTTTGATAAGGTTCTCTAATTCGGCTTTACTCCTCTGCAGGCCGTTTGCGTTCCACGAAACTATTTAAAGACTTATTTGCATTATTTCATGTTGAGGAGGGGAGCTATAAATTCAAACCTCTGCGAGAACATCTGCGAGATCAACTTTTCCATCATCCTCTCAAGTGTTCCTTTCATACATCGTTTCAAGCTGGTTGGGTTGTGGGGCTTCGGAAGTGCTTGAGGGGCTGTGTCGCTTGGTTTCCTTGAAGTGCGCCCCTGTAACTCACACCATTGATGATAGTTGGTATGTGGATGGGAGGTGGTTTGTTCCGCCCAACGGGTCTGGTTGCTGTGCCTTTGCCTTTTTGTAGGCAAGGGCATCCTCTGAACGACGCAGGGTGATCAGCTTGACAATGTAAACAGCATGCTTTCTCGTCATCTTTTTTGGTGCATTACCTAGAGTCGTGAGACTCTCCACATTTCACGCAGCGATGTTGCAGGAAACAGTAGGGCTGGGTGTGACCGAACCCTTGGCATCTGAAACATTGCTGAACATCGTTGAACTTCAGTGGGGGCTCAACGGTGACGACTGACCTACAAATCCTCTTTATTTTGAAAACCTCTGTGTTGTTACTCGCTGGTTCTAGATTAACAAAAAATATCCCCAGTTGTTGTTTGGATTTCCTGCCAATGGGATTGTCCAGATCCCTCACAGTATGGCCGTATTTGTGGAGTTCTTCTTTAATTTCAGTCTGGTTCGTTGAGTGGTGAAGTCCCCTGATGACCGCCCTGTACGCTCTCTCGTCCCTTGGTTGGAAGGTGCGGTGCCTTTTGTTATGTGCCACGAGGTGCTGGCGTAGGGCTGTGTAGGACTCCTTGTCTAGCATCATTACGCGTACATTATTATTTCTCTCCGTTTTGTATGAAAAGTCCTTTTTGGTACCCACGAGAGTCGTTATCATCTTGACAACCGCGGTAATGTCGCTCACGTCTGGGATGTAGATCGGGGATGGGTCTTCGGGATCGGGTTCGGTTTCACTGCCGTTTTAGATGCCACTGCCTCTGAGGCAGTTTCGGGTTCGTCATGTTCGTCGTCATCTTTTTTGCTTGAGAGGAGGGCAAAGGGGGTTGTTTGCCAGCTTGCTGCGCAGAGCTGCGCTGGGGCTATGCGTGACGTCTCCTTGCCTATTACGCGTGGACTTCCTCTTGATCTCGCTGGGTCCCGAGTAAGAAGAACTCCAGCTAGAGTCTCTGCTCGAGCTGCACTTCCTTGCTTTGAGGGCCTTCTTGCAGGGCATTGTTTTGCCGAGCTTGATAGCAATGGCAGCAAAGGGGCAAGGGTCACAGTGGGACTCCGCTCTTGACAGCCCGACCCGGCCCGTAAAATGCGCAGTCCACCAAGTCCCAAGTGCGGCCAGGTCGTAAAAAAAAAAAAATTGGAATAACATAACACAAAATTCCGAAAAATAATTCAATTTAACACCGAAAACAAAGTTCCTTGTTGATGAACGATTTTTAAATGAATGAATTAGTGAACTATAGCCCGATACAAAATAAAAATTTAGATTTGCGGCTCCATGTTTTATTTTCTAATTATTTCATGTTCTTATCAGTTTTGCTTTTTCTGCCATTTGTTTAATAATTGAATGCTCTTCTACCCTTGGTTTTTTTTAATCTTGACTATCTTGACTCAATTTTAATAATAGCGACAAACATTTAAAAACTTGGGGATATGCGGATCTATTTTTTGTGGATTTTGCGGATTTATTCATTGTAAGTTCATAAACAACTGCTGGAGAACACTTTTTAATATAATATATTTTTATTACAATTAATACAATTAATATCTTTGATGTGGGGAATTTAAATAATCATTTTTTTTTTATTATTTCCTCCTTTGCACGTTTACTAAGTTGGTTGCATATATACAATTTTTTTATTTTGGACTTTGTTCGTCCCGACACGATCCATCCGAAGATAGTTTTTTGCCCAAAAAGTGATCCTTTTTTAACTGTTCCCGGCACTACTTTTTGAGCGTATAAATCAGCCCCTATCAATATCGGGATCGGGTAACGAAAATTAGGTCCAATCCTGTTTGTTTATGTTTACTTTAGTTTCGGGAAGATTTTGTATTAATTTCGGTAAAATAATTGAATTAATTTTAATACTTTTGAATTTGTCTTTTTAATAGGCAACATTAAGATTCGTTTTGATATAAATTGATTTGTGGATGGTATACCAATAATCTACCAATGAGACCTGATTTGCGACAATTATAATTTTTGTGCCGCCTTTTCTGATATTATTATGCTTTGTGAACAATTATCAATCAAATACGCTGTGGACAATAACGCCTGTTCAGAAATATTGCATGTATTTACATATTATCATTTAATTTGTAACATGCTGCGGTGGTTTCCATTGACATAGGAGCATAATAACTTACTAGTACATTTTTGCTTAAAACACAAACTTAATTTTCTAGCTTCGTTCACTCTCTCCTGTGGACTCGATGCTTTAAATTTATTGCAATATATATTTTGATGCCCGGGCATTTTTCACATCGGACTATTTCACGTCGGAGTATTTCACGACTTGATCGATGGAAAACTTAAGCCTAACATCTAGCTCTAGCTTTTGACGACATTTTTTTTTACATTAATGAAGTATATAAAAAAAAAAAAAAGTAAATAGACTTGCTGCCGTTACTGCCGCTGCTACTACCGCCGATGTAGCCGCCGATGTTGTCGTTGATGTTGTTGCCGACGCTTCCTCCTCACCGGTGCTCTTGGTGCTTACTGATCGCCGGTGTCGCCTCCGAAGTGCCGATGCTCTGCTCACCGGTCTCTTGATCGCCGGTGCTTCCTGGTCGCCGATACTTTCTGATCGCCGGTGCTGCCTGTGCACCGCCGTTTCTTTTTTTATGCTTAATGGCATCTACATTTTTTTATTCTCTGTTTATTCCCTTACACTTGGGGGAAAACAACAGAGGACTTCGTTTTAACAAAGTTTTTTTTTTACATTCACTTACAAGGTGCTAGTTCAGCCTGAGTTTCTTAACACAAGGGAGAAAACTACAGGCTGTTCAGAAACTGTTTTATTTAAATAATTTTACGTCTGAAGAAATCTTCGAATTATGTACTTATATACTAACAAGAGTTGCAATCAACTATTGATATTTATGCCAATGTGCCTAAGCATTTTATGACCTTCACATGCATATATGTAAAAGTTAAATAAAACGTTTGTTATTGTATTTCCCCAAGTAGGTTCGGACCGGAGGACCGTCTTTATTTTGACAAAAATCGGATTTAAAATTAAAGTTCAAATTTGGTGGTATTTATACCCCAAGCTCCGTAGCTAGCGTCGGTGCCAACTCCGTTTGCTGCCTCCGTTGCTGCCATCGTCGCTCCCAACGTCGCTCCCACGGCAGCGCTCCAGATTCTGATCTTGCATTCATTGGCTACTGCAGGTGCACGGCCGGATGCGCGTGTAGGCCTTTTCAGTTTGTTGTTGCGAATTCTTTTGATGCTAACTCCTCCGCCTTTAAAATCGAGTGTCCCCACGTTGTGTGCGGTCGTTGATCGGTTTGTCATCGGTGGTTCGATTGATATGGAATTTTGTAACCTTCCTAATCAAGATGCGGATCGTTATTACGACGATTCCGGTGATTAGGACGCAGCCCATCAGTATATCGGCTGTGTGGGAGGATATTTTTAACAGCTCCAAGGTTTTAGTATTATTGGCATTAAGTTCCTTAACCAATTCTAGTGATAGTTTCTCTTCTAGGTTTTTAATTGTCATCTTGGTTTGGTGGATTGCTGGCATAGGTTGATAGTGTACGGTGTACTTGTTCGTAAAGACTTGTTCATCAATTTCTATGGTGGTATTGCCGAAGTAAATGACAAATAACCCATTAAGCGTTGACGTTATTACGTTGACTGAGATCTTGCCGCTGAATTTGTTGAGTAGGATTACTCCGGGTGCGATTTCATCAATTGTGGGGATGTGTTGTTTGTTGATTCGAATGCAGGTGGCAGGGCGACTTTTTAGGAGATTTGGTAGGCAAGATGAATTACTAATGTCTATCATGTTTCTATGTTTAGAAATCGTTTTTTCATTATAGTTATTACATTTTGTACATTTACATTATTTGCATTTTGACATTTTGACCAATTTTTATTGCTTCAATTAGAATTTCTTCGCATAGCTTGGTATCGGTTACAGGGAGTTTTGCAATATAGAATAACATTGGTCCGTTACTTGCTATCTTTACTTCTGCTATGGGCATGGATTCCTCAAAATTTGTGTAAAGTAATTGATTCTGATCTAATATTCTTTTAACTTCATTGATCTCCTGGTCTCCTAGTATTTTAGGGTTGCTAGTGTATGCTTTTGCCCACTGTATGGCCTGATTAAGATTAAGAATTTCTTCTTTAATCATTTGAATTTGAAACATTAATGTAGTGCTAGTATCCCTCCTTCGTCTCCCTCCTGCTTCTCCTTCTTATTTTAGGCTGTTGATTAAATTTCTATTGGCCAGAGTGATTTTATTTATTTTGTCAATGATAAGCCTATTAAGAACCTGGTTGTTGTTAGTTAAAGCTGAATTTATTTTTTCTTCAATTATTTCAAAATCTCTGCTATCTGGGGCTCCAGCCAACCATTTTCAAGCACTACCTATTATATCTGTTATGAAGGGTAGAATTGGGTCGTAAGTTTTAAATTTTATTAAGGCCGTGTGGTTAATTTTATGGTATTTTCATATACCTCTATGTCAATAATATGGATTAATCTATAGATCCATGTTTGAACCTGATTTTGTCCGTTATTTTCTGTCTTTCTATCTGGAGTAGTTAGGGTTAAGTGATACTATTCTGCCAAAGAATAAATCGACTGGTTTCCTGTTTGTGGTTGAGTGTATTGAATAATTATATTTGACAACTGATCTCTCTATAAGGTAGTTTAATGAGCTGTGTAATTTCTTGTCCTTTTGGCATAAATAAATTCTGAAAGAGTTGAATGAAAGCGTTCGATCTGACTGTTGGCTTAGCGTTGTAGGGTGGTGCTTTATAGACCTTTATATTGAACTGGTCTTTCAGCATCCGCATTATGGAACCTGATCCTGATCTATCTATTATCTATTATCTATTGATATTATCTATTATCACTATTTCAGGAATAACGAAGTTTATTAATGTTTCTTTCAGGGGTTGTTGAATGTCTTGGGTTGCTCGTGAATTGACTATTTGAGATTGTGCGAATTTCGAAAATTGATCTATTGCTGTAAGGACTACTTGTTTACATGTGAGATAAAAGTCGACCTGAATAATTTGTCCTGGCTATTGTGGTATTGGTGTGCTTTGTAGCTCTGGCTTATTGGGGTGTCTTTCGAATTTTTGTTCTTTACAGGTCTGACACTCCTTCGTTATTTTTTATAATTTTAGACCACATTTCCACAAATGGAAAATATACTTAGTCTATACTGCTGTTTGTTTTCGATGCTATTGTGGTGTGCTCTCCTGTGTTCCGATATAATGGGGTTTTCTTGGTCATTTTCGTCTGTCAGGTCTGTAACTATTGTATTTTAATAGAGAATCTGTATTTTAATAGAGAATCTTTGTCATTATTAAAAAGTGGATAAATTTCTTGAAGTTTCCCTAAGGTTCTCCCGTCGGTATAGATTCTATTTATGACGGACGGACGGAACCTTTCTTTTAGAATTTTTAGCAAATTGTCTGAATGGAATATTGGTTCTGTAATAATGTGCCTGTGATATATTGGAAAAACAATTTCAAATTTGTTGGATTTTTTCCCAAATTTTTAAAAATATTTATTGGTTCTTCTGTCATATGTATTATTTTTTCGGGAGAGCTGAAACTACTGTGCACGGTTTCTGTCATTGCATTTAGTTTGCAAGGGAGGTCTATTCAATGCATCTGCAACCAGGTTTGACTTGCCAGGTTTGTGCAAAAGTTCGTTGGTGTATTCTTCTAAAATTGCCTATTTTCATTTGATCGTTACGGCTATTTGGATTGGTTGGGTGTGTGAGAGACTCGTGATCTGTGAATATCTTATTATATATATTTTGGATGGACCATACAAAAAATTTCGAAGAGTCTGTATTGACCAAATTATGGCCAGCATTTTTTTTTTGTTCGGTGCGTAACTTTCTTCTGCCGTACTTAAGGTTCTAGATATAAACATTATTGGTGTGTCCTTCTGAGCTAATACGGCTCCTATGGCATAAACGGAAGCATCGGTGGTCAATTGGAATTCTTTACTATAATCTGGATAAGCCAGCGTGACTTCTTCGAATCTAGAGTTTGTTTTAGCTTATTGAATGCTTCCCTAGCATTTTCGTCGAGGTAGATTAGCGTTCTGCTTGAGGTATTATTTAAATGCGGCCTCGGCCCTCTTCCTCTCTTAAAAGGGCTGTAACGGGCTTTCCGAGTTTCGCATAATCTTTGATAAAGCGACAATTAAACCCTAAGAGTCCTAAAAAGGAACGAAGATGTTTGAGGGTCTTTGGCTCGGAAAATTCTACGATAGCCCTAACTTTTTCGGGATTCTTTTTTATTCCAGTATCGGCCACTAAAAACCGTAGAAATTCAACTTCTTTTTTGAAGAATTCGCATTTGTCAAGCTGAATTCGTATATTTGCTTCTTTCAGAGTATTAAATATTAGCTTGATGTCTTTTCGATGGTTTTCCTCATTTTTGCTGAAGATGATGATTTCATCGATGTATACGAAACACCCAATTCCTATGTGTTCTCTAAGGATATCGTCCAGCGTCCGTTGAAAAACTGAAGCAGCATTTTTGAGGCCAAACGGTAGTTTGGTAAACTAGTATGTTCCCTGGTTAACCGAGTATGCCGTTTTTTCTCTATCGGATTTCCTTAGTGAAATTTGGTGAAAGCCGCATTTGAGGTCAATATCTGAGAAAAACTTATTCTGTCCTAGTTGTGCGAGTACGTTGTTAATGTCCGGTATGGGGTTTCTGTCTGGAATGGTAACCATGCTCAATTTCCTATAGTCTATTACCATTCTGTGCTTTCTCTGTCCTGATGCGTTCATTTTTTTGGGACTATCCATACTGGGGAGTTGTATGGAGATAATAGGGTCTAATTATGTCGTTTGCGAGTAGTTCTTGTATTTGTTTTTCTTCCTCTGGTCTAAGAGCCTCTGGGTACGGGTAATGTCTTGAGTATTTTGGGCTCTCGTTTGTACGTAGTGGCTTCTCGTTGTAGTGGCTTCTAAACTTGTTGTGTAAATTATTTTAATCCTGTCCCGCGTCGATGTAGGAGGCGTGGCAGGTTGAGGTGTAGTCCAGCGGCGTTAGCTGCTATCTAGTTATGTTAATCCTGTCCCGCGTCGATGTAGGAGGCGTGGCAGGTTGAGGCGTAGTCCAGCGGCGTTAGCTGCTATCCTGGAATCACGCAGTGGTACTGCTGTTGTGGGACCAGTCTTCTTACGAAGTTTATGTTGGAGAGTTTACTTCCTCTCTGATCACCGGCCTTGTGGCTCGGTAATTATGTCAATAATAAGACAAGGTTTTACGGCAATGCCGGAGCTATGTTTTATTGATGAAGCGTAGGCTTTCGAATCTTAGACCAAACTGAATACAAGGGAATGGCAAAAATATATCTACCCTAACTTTAATGCTATCTCTTTCAGGTGTTAACTTACAATGGAATGGTACTTAGTTTCTAGGTTTCTCTTTTCTTAGTATCTCTTTCAGGTGTTAACTTACAATGGAATGGTATTTATTTGAAGTTACTTAGTTTCTAGGTTTCTCTTTCTTAGTTTCTCTTTCAGGTGTTAACTGCTCCCCCCTTCAGATTATGACCGTCCTCGGTTATATTGAGTTTATCGATGGTTTGTTGTATTTCGATGGAGGCTCGCCTTTTCCGTGAACCAAAGTTTAGGGGAGCCCGCGGCGTCAACCTCGTCCTTGAACCCTTGGATAAAGCGCAGATTGTTGTTGTTCATGCGGTGTAGCAAGGGCATGCTCAATACTGGGTCATGGCCGACGATGTTCAGTAGTGGTGGTCTTGCTACGCCAGGCTGCTTATCTAATGTTTTTTTTTTTTTGTTTTTTTTTTTTATTTATGAATTTAATATTTATGAATATTTATGACTGTAGCTGACCGCTCGAAGGTTATTAGGTGTGTTCCTTTGACGAGAACCTCTGGGCCGCCGTCCGTGCTGACGCGGCTGTCGCTTCGTTAATGACAACGATGCCGTCATCTATAGAAACTACTGCTCCCAGGTGGCTGGGTTGAGTGTAGCAGTGGGCCGAGATTCCCGCATGGAGCGAGCGGGCGCAGGTTTCGCGTCGCGACCGCTCACAGAAGGTGCTGTGCGTTGTTTCCGTGCACTCTGTGATCGCAAAGGTGTCTTCTTCACATTCCGCCAAAAATGTTTTCGTCGAGCCGTAGGATTATTTGATTATGTGATACCGGGTATATGAGGACCTTTTTACATCTGACCTTAACTTTAGGGTAGGCTATTAGTATGTGGATAATATAATTTTAGCTGCTTCTAATAAACTAACTATTGGAGTGTCTTGTTCAATTAGTGATTTCAGATCGGCATGACTAAGGATAGTGGGATTTATTATATCAGCCTTAGCCAACGTTATGGTTAGAATTAAATTTTGTATCTCTGCCGTCAGCATTCCACTTCTCGCTAGTAGTGCTTCATACAGGTGCGGGGTGTCAACCAAATTGTTATTTCGGGCCTTAATAATTTTTTCTACTAAATCTAGCTTACTATTAAAGGGTATGGTATAAGTAAATTAAACGTGGGGGAATTTATTTGAGGTTGTCCTTATGGACCACCCTCCCCTTAATAAGAACAGACGTTCATAGGTCTGCCTGCACTTTTTGTTCTGTGCACAATGGGGTTAGCTTGTTTCCTAACCTTTTGTTGTTTTTAACAAAAACCTCTTCTCCTACCTCAAAAACACGGTTTCGTCTAGCTGGGTTACATCTTTCGATATTGATTTGCTGGGCCTTTATCAACCTGTCTTTAATGCCTAGGCAGCGATCATCGGAACCTGCGTGGAGGATCTCGACCGGTTTCTCCTGAGTGACAGAATGTATTGTTTTATTATATTCTATCGTTGCCCTCAAGATTAGCTCTACCGTATCGCTGATCTTTTTATCTAGCTTAAAACATCTGGCGATTTCTGTCAAGGTACTGTGGAATCGTTCCACTTGACCGTTTGACAAGCTATGAAGCGGGGCCGCGTTCACGATGTCAATGTGGTAATTGTTTTTAAGTAAAGAGGTGATCGTTTCTGAATTGAAGGCGGCCTCATTGTCGCAATATATTGTTCTGGTTTTGGGGAACAGGTTTACGAGTTGAAGCAAGGGGCCTGTGACGTCCACTATTGTTCTGGACAGCACTGGTTGCACTATTGCAAGCTTCGAGAATTTGTCAACGCATGTTAAGAATTGCTTCTTATCGGTTGAGAAGATATCAATGTGCAACATTTCGCCGGTGTAGCTCGGTATGGGTGTTTCCCCAAGCTCCTGTTTTTTTGGGTGCCTGTCATATTTGGCTTTGGTGCATATTTTGCAATTTGCAACCACCTCCTTTGCTAGGCCGCTCATTTTGGGGAAATAGTAATCGCGGAGGACTTGCTTGGTATTCTCCTGAGCCGCCCTGTGTGCACGATTGTGTTCTGTCGTGACAATTTCCAACTGCTCGTTCCTATTGGTAACGTCTATTACAATATTTTTACAATATCGAAACTGCGTAGCCGGGAAATGAGCAACTAAGTCATGTTGAAAACTTGCCAGGGTGGGTAGGTCGCAGTGTATTGCATTTACGACCTCGGGGTTCACGACTTCCTTCAGCATTTCCAAAATGGTGCTTTTGTCGGCGAAATTAATTAAATGACGAGTTTTGCTACGGAACAACACCAAGCTTCGCTTTAGCTGGAAACGTGCTTCTTCTATAACAATTTGGTTTCTGAAGCAGTTTACTGGTTGGTCTGTCGCTTCGACCGTGTAGGTCAGTGACATTTCACTGTGAATAGTCGCAGCGTCCGACTGAGGCTCATCTTGTAAGGCATTAATGTTCTGCCTGGAAAGAGCGTCGGCCACATGGTTGTCTTTTCCCGGTTTGTAGTGGATTTTTGCGTTATGATCGTCAATATACGCTTTCCATCTTTTTATTTTCGGATTTGGATTTCGATCGGACACCGCGAATGTCAACGGTTGATGGTCCGTATAAATATTAATATCGCGAGTGCCGTACAGGTAGTGTTGTAACTTGCCTAAAGCCCACACTATGGCCAATAATTCCCTTTCATTCGTGGCGTAGTGTGACTCGCTCTCTTTGAGGGTCCTAGAGATCATTGTGATGGGTCTTTTGTCTTGCGATAGAACCGCACCGATACCGTTCGCGGAAGCATCCGTTGTCAGGTCGAATGGCTTCCTGAAATCAGGGTATCTGAGAATTACATCCTCGGAAGCCAAGACATTTCTAAGCCTCTCGAACGCATCTCTCTGCAAGTCACCGAACTCAATAGAAGTCTTCTTAGACATGTGCTTACTGACAGAGCCATTTTCTCCTTTCATCAAGTTTGTCAAAGGCCTCGCGATCGCCGCGAAGTCTTTAACGAAACATCGGTAATAACTGGCTAGACCCAAAAATGATCTAAGCTCATACAGATTTGTAGGCTCTGGGTATTCCTTTATGGCCTTTACTTTTTCTGGGTCGGTCTTTGCACCTCCACTGGTAACAATAAATCTCAGATATTCAACGCTTTGCTTAAAAAAGTGCGTCTTTTCGTTGGATATCTTCATGTTGGCATCACACAGGCTTTTTAAAACCCAATCTATGTGCCTAACATGGTCGTTTTCATTTTCAGAAAAAATAATGACGTCATCTACGTAGACATAGCACGATTTGCCAATCTGTTCCCGTAAGACGTCGTCGATCGCTCTTTGGAAGATACTCCCCGCATTCTTCAACCCGAACGGTAGTCGACAAAACTCATACTTTCCGCCGTTTACCGAAAAAGAGGTCTTCTCACGGTCGTGCTCGGCCAAGTAAATCTGGTGGTAGCCGGACTTTAAATCTAACGTTGTAAAGTACTTGGCTTTTCCTAAGTTTGCCAGTATCATGGGGATGCTTGGCATTGGGTACTTATCAGCGATGGTTTTTTCGTTAAGTTTCCTAAAGTCTATAACTAGACGCTTATTTTTGTTCCCCAGCTCATCATGGCCTTTTTTGTCCACAACCCATGTTGGATTGTTGTACGGCGACCTTGAGGTTCTGATAATGCCTTTCTGCAGTAAGTCTGCGATTTCTCGCTTAACAAACTCAGCTACACCCATGGGGTGCGGGTATAGTTTGGAATATACCGGCTTTTCGTCGCTTGTTCGAATTGTGGCAACAACAGAAGTGTTAAACGGCAGTGCCTCGTTAGAGGCTGAAAATGCCTTAGATCTGTTTGCGATCATGTTTCGAAATTGATCTTTAACATGTTCTGGTACGGCGATGTCATTTACGTTAGTAAAATTCACATTGTCGCAATTATGATGCTGAAGCTTTTCAGAAACAGAACCATAATTTATCGTACCTTTATCTGCGTCAAGTTTTGCTCCCACTTGAGCTAGGAGGTCAAATCCTATAATACCATCGAATGGTGTTAGCGCGTCTAAAAGAAAGAACGCAGATGTTTTTCCAAAAATGTTCATCAAACATTTCTGGTGAACTCTGTTAGAACCATGAATGGAACTAACTGTGAAAGGGGAATCGACCGGCATCACATTTTTAAGCTCCTTTACGGGCTTGATGTAGTTCTTTGCCGCCCCTGTGTCGATTAAAATTTTTAGTTTCCTCCCTTGTAGCTGTCGTTCAACGAACGGCAGCCGGGAGCTCTCCCTAAAAAATTGATCTGATCATTATCATCAGACCCTTCGTAAATCTCGGTAACGGCCGATGCTGCCGCGCCTTCATATTCGCTGTCATTTTTATCGTCAGCCTGTTGCATGGTGTGTTGCAATCTCTGACGCCTTTGATCGGTCATGCGTGCGGAGCCAAATCTTTTATGGCCCCGAGCACTCTCGGCCGTGGTATTTGTAGGCTGACCGCTTTCAAAGGAAGTCGGTTGCCTAAATTTAGTCATGGTGGACCCTAACTCCATAGGCTCAGGCGACTGATTACGGTAGTTGCCCGTGTTCTGTGCAGAACTATTGTGTTGGGGCCAATTTTTCTTTTTGTAGAAATGAGGGTTTTTCCCTTGGTCATTTTCGGCCCTGCTATGTTTTCCCTGCGGCTCCCTTGAGCGGTTTTGATTTTTTCGGTGCTCATAGAGGAGTGTCTTGTCCTCCAAAGCCTTTGCATACGTGGCAGTGAAGGTAGTGCGCTCTATGATAGCCTCGGATTCCCTAGCCAAAGCCAAAGCTGAGGGCAAATCCTTGGGCTGCGCTGGCAACACTATGGCCCTCAAGGGTTTTCTAAGGCCTGCAATAAATGCATGGAGAGCATCCTCTCTAACTTCATTATTGAACAGAATAGCACTGTCCGGTTCGTGTGTCATAACGATCTTGTTCGTTATCAACGTTAATCGTTTTTCTACCTCGTCATAATACTCCATCAGGCTAAGCTCCCCTTGCCTAACTGTTTCAAGTCCCTGCCTAAGGACACGCAGCGACGTTTTGTCCGCGTAAGTGCAGTCCAATCGAGCAATAATGGCATCGAAATTCAAGACTGTGTTATGGGCAACTAGTAGCCCTCTTGCCGACCCCCTGATTTTATTTCTGATAATTGCAACGGCCTGATAATGCGCTTCGCTACCATAATACGGTTTGAAGATCTCGTATGCGTCTACGGCTGACTGCCGCCATGACACATAGTCACCTTGCTCTCCCGTAAAATCCGGTATAGTTTTTACGATGTCAAGCTTGACTTCACATCGAATACTAGGGTCCGGCTTTATCCTTTCGTAAGTTTCTACTTGTGGTGCTTCCACGCACAAGCTTTTCATTTGCTGTTTCATCTCATCTAACTGTGTCTGGAATGTCTGCTTCAATCTAACTTCTTGCTGGGCTAAGGCCTGACTAACGGCTCTAGCTATAATTGCTTCTAATTGGGCAGCGTCCATGACTGCTGTGTTATTTGCCGTATTAGGTCGAAAACCGATTCTAATTTCCCCTCGTCGTCACTATCGTACTCGACTTTAATGTTTCTACGTGCCCACATACCATTGGCTGGCACCGCGCAATTAAATTCATTCGAGCACGGTTGATTGCTATACGAGGTGCGATTAATTATTACATGCGCGAAAGGTAGAATGCGACACAAAGACAAAGAATTTTTTTTTTTTTAAAAAGAAAGGGTCTTTGCAAAAAAAAAATAATTATTTCTTATTAATTCACGAATGTGAAACAACAAGGTATGCTACAGAATTCGTTTCTGGTAAAAGTATGCAGTGCAAAATACCACTCCGTAGGGTATGTTATAGAATTTATGCTCTAGGTACGCACGTGGCTTTTGGCTTTTTTATTTATTTAATAAACAATTCCTATGCCGCCGAATTGACTTCACTAATCAAACTTACATGTTTTATCCCCTAACTATCCTGTTAGGATACTCCTAGGTCCTTGATGAACGTTGGGCGCCAATTATTTTAATCCTGTCCCGCGTCGATGTAGGAGGCGTGGCAGGTTGAGGTGTAGTCCAGCGGCGTTAGCTGCTATCTAGTTATATTAGTCCTGTCCCGCGTCGATGTAGGAGGCGTGGCAGGTTGAGGTGTAGTCCAGCGGCGTTAGCTGCTATCTAGTTATGTTAATCCTGTCCCGCGTCGATGTAGGAGGCGTGGCAGGTTGAGGCGTAGTCCAGCGGCGTTAGCTGCTATCCTGGAATCACGCAGTGGTACTGCTGTTGTGGGACCAGTCTTCTTACGAAGTTTATGTTGGAGAGTTTACTTCCTCTCTGATCACCGGCCTTGTGGCTCGGTAATTATGTCAATAATAAGACAAGGTTTTACGGCAATGCCGGAGCTATGTTTTATTGATGAAGCGTAGGCTTTCGAATCTTAGACCAAACTGAATACAAGGGAATGGCAAAAATATATCTACCCTAACTTTAATGCTATCTCTTTCAGGTGTTAACTTACAATGGAAATGGTACTTAGTTTCTAGGTTTCTCTTTTCTTAGTATCTCTTTCAGGTGTTAACTTACAATGGAATGGTATTTATTTGAAGTTACTTAGTTTCTAGGTTTCTCTTTCTTAGTTTCTCTTTCAGGTGTTAACTTGTATGTCAGTTTTTCGTTCGGGTCTCTAAAAATATTTTTAAAGTTTGAGCAAATAGTTCTTAAATGTCTCTTTTGAGTTTCTGTAGTGTGTTCTACTTGAGTATCTAATTTGTTGACATCGCGTGAGATTTTTGTTTTATTTTAATTTTTTTTTATTCTGTATTGAAATAAACTCCTTTTGCATATTAATTTGGACTTTTACCGCGCGCAGTGTAATGTTTCCGATAATGGCATCTAAGGTCCTTAAGGGGGGTAGTAGAAAACATTTGATACAAGTATCTTTAAGCTCGAAAAATTGGCGATTGTATTGTGCGTTATAAGAATTTTTCCGCCCACAGAGTTAACGAAAAAGGGTTTTTTGTTTTTGATTGGTTTCTTAGCTAATCTTGGTTAGATATAATTTTTGTTGGATATGGTGTCTATAAGAAAGTTGATCGTCTCTCCATTACCTGCTTTAGATTGGAAATAGTGTTACGAAGAGGGTTCTACTCTAAAAAATGTAATTCAGTATATTCTGCCTCATCTGTTTCCTGCTCGAAATGTGTGATTTCTGAATAGTATTCGTTGAGTGTTGCTTCGTCAGTTAGTCCTTGTGGTAGTGTTCATGTGTTTTGGGTCTGTTCCTGTTTTGTCTGCATACTTCTATCTATGTCCATAAGCTCTGACCTAGGCTGTGGCTTTAGGGCCAATGGTCTTGGTGGCTGTGTTGGTAGGTTGCCAGAGTATTGTTGGTAATTCCCTCTATATTGTTGCTGTTTTACTTAATGAGTTAATCTAGGGGTCTGTGGAACAAGAGACAAGTGTGGAATAAATGGTTTATTTTTTATTATGCCTTACGGTAGGAAAATTAAAATCTTGAAAAGATACCACCTACCGTACATAGGTGGCATGCACGATTCATAACCCCCCAAGTGGAGTTATGCCTACGTATTAAAAACAAAAACCTCCGTATGCTCTTCCTTTACAAGCTCACCGGGACTGCCAGTGAAGTTTTTTCATCGATGAGCAGGATGTGGAGCCTGATCGTACTCCCTTCCTTGTTATTTGGCCAAGAGGCGCACGTCCTTTATCCCCGTAGAAGCCTTTTGCAAAAAAAAAAACGATTTCCCTAAGTATTTTCTCTTCTGCCACCATATAGGTGTACGTCGCCTGTATTAGCCTTCAGCTCTGTTGGCCATCTTGTCGGCTCGGACCGGCTTCATCATATCTCTGATGATGTTATGTCCCCGCTCCCAGAAGTCGCTGTTCTCCATTATGGAGAGTCCCTTTTTTTGTGGCGGCAATCGGCCCATGCCGTTAAATCGGGGATGAGTTGGTAGGACCACCACCCGCGTTGTGATGTTAGCCATCTGCTCTGCCACTCTCCCATCAGTCGCTCGTGAGCCTCCAGCCGGGTAGCGCCTTCTCGGACCTGACAAATAGCCTTTATCTCAAGGTCAATTCGTGGCAAGCCTGCCAGTGCTAGTGCTGCATCTCCGGATATAGTCCTGAAGCCTCTAATGAGCCTAAGGGCCGTACCACATAGACCGTACCACCGAGCGTGCTCCTTTCATGTATGAGCCTTTCTTGGTGGCGTTGATTGGTGCAGCATAAAGCAGCGTTGCCTTGGCTACTGCCACCAGTAGTTTCCTGGCCTATGTTGGGCATGAGCCTAGACAAGGACGCAGTTGTTATTGCTGCGTTCCTGCTCGCGTAGCTAGTTTGGTCCTTGAAAGATAGCCTGTGGTCTATAACTACTCCCAGGTATTTCAAGGAGTCTTGCTAGGCCACCTGTGTCCCCTTGACCATGATCAGCATTCTTTCCACCTTCTTCCTGCTGCTTAATAAACAACCTCGGTCTTGTGCGCCGCAATTTTTAAGCCGGCTTTCTCTAGCCAGTCGATGGCCATACTAATTGTCGTATTGCATTTGCCTTCGAGGACTGCTATTGTTTTGACACATCGTCCGCAAAGCAATATAGCTCAGCTCCTAAAGTAGATGCCCAGGATTCCATCATACATAATGTTCCATAGGATCGGTCCAAGCACAGATCCTTGTGGAACTCCTGTTGTTGGGCTTGATTCGCTTGGCTGCCTCCACAACTTCGAGGTCTGTAATGCACGGGAAGTCATAGGGGAGGGAGGCTACTGCTGTTGGCCGCCATAGAGTGGTCTGCCTTGGGAATAGTTCCGCTACTATGGACCTCCGGGTAAGTTGGGGTTGCCTCTCTCTTCCTTAGCTTATTAGCTACGAGTTTGTAGGCAAGTCCCCAGGGCTCTCTATCCACGGTATCTAGCAGTTCCTTATAGGCCCGCGCTTTGGCAGCCAATATGCCGTGCTTAAACTCAGAGCGTTTGCTTCTAAAAGCCTTCATGAGTTCTGCGTGCTGGGTGCTGCCTCTGGCTCGTTGCGCCCGTCTCCTTGCCCTTAGGCATTCTGAGCGTAGCTTGCTTAAGTTGGCGCTTCACCAATACCAATACACTTGCGCTGCTCTTTTTTCCTCCTTGGCATGGTTGCATGACACGTTGCCTCAAGTATCTTCATGAGGTCGGCCGCCATTGAATCTGCGTGTCCATTTGAGATTGTATATATAGCTGTATATATGCACTCCTTTTATCTTTGCGTATTCTATTCCGCGCATCGGCGAGGCCGCCAATTCCTGTATGTGCAGGTTGCTGCAACAGTTGATAGCTGCTTTACCGGTCTCGTTTAGTATCATTGCGGAGTTGCCACGGACAGGGGAATAGGGTTCGCTCAAAATCATGATGTGTATCTTGCGCTCCGCCGCAGTTTGAGCCAGGAGGCTCTGAGCAGCTCCATTGCGCAGCAACATTGAGCTGAATAATCTTAATTTGCTCCTGCATTACTGGGAATTCGCTTCTTTAAGACTCGCTCTGTATGTCGGGCACGCAAAACAGCCCGTCGGTGGTTTTTGTCCACTTCGTCGCTGCATAATAGGCACTTTGGTAGTGCAACATATCCCTTTGCCTTGTGCCCTTGCAGGTCGTTGCTCGATGACCGTAGCCCAGGCACTTGTAACATCTCGTGGGCCGGACGTCCTGGATGATGCGGCACCTTGACCACCCAACGGTTACTGTGACCTTCTCGAAGACCGCAATCACATCATTCGTGTTCATCAGGGAAGAGGCTATCTGAGTATCATCCCGCATCCTACGGAGGCCTTTGATGTCCTCTGGTTTCAGCAGAATGCCTTGAAATTGAGAGACCAGGCAGCTGAGGAGATCGTCTGCTGTCGTGGCCTCGTCCATTCCACTGCAGGATAGTGCTATTTTTTGTGTTCCCGTCCGTACCGAAGCCATGTCTTTTAGCTTTGCTTCCAGCTCGGTCTTAAACTTGGGGACGCTGTCGGAGGCTTTCCCCTCTACTTCCAGCAGTAGTTCCCCTTGTTGAGTTCTGCGGACTTTACGAACATGTTTGCCCAGTTCGCTGAGATTCGGGCCCACTTTTAGTTTTCGGAGCATTTCCGCATACGAGGCCTCTCCCGTCTTCTTTAATATAAATGCCTCCGGCTTCTTCCTCAGGCGTTTAGGCTTAACTTTCTTCCACTCGCCTTCAGTGCTGGCCTCCTTGGCGACGGATGCATAGCTGCGCGGCTTGGACGTATTTTCTTTGGGTTTTAGGTATACCCTCTGAGCTCACCGCGGAGTAGTTGCCGCGCTTAGGTGCCTGTGCTTTAGGCTCCTGAACTTTGGGCACCTGTCCCTTTGGCAATTCCTTTGTTGGTGGAGCCTTTTTCTAGGCTTTTGGGAAGAAGCGGTCGTAGAACGATTCTCTTTAGCTACGCCTTTATGAAGCTCGATCGCCCTGTTGTTAAGAGTCGAGAGTTCGATTAGTACGCTCTTGTCATCTATGACGACATGGCAACGAATTTCGAACGCGGATAGTATCGCGGCAATTTTATTTCCCATCCTGGCGAGGATGCTCCGTAGGTCTTCATTTTGGAATCCCGCGGCGAGGTCTAAGGGCCTTATAGGCGATTCCGTTGGTGATTTCCTTCCGTTCCTGTGCGACGGCACGCTGATAACGTCCTTTGCCTTTGGGTATTGCTGGTATTGCTAGCGCTGTTGGCTACAGGGGCCAAGTTGTCCAGCGCTGCAGCATTGCGGCGGCTAGTCGGTATATCCTACAACACAACCGCCGGCGCAGGGGTTCCGGCTTCCTGCACCGCTATTCCTACTCCTTTTGTTGGAAACCTCGACATTCTGGAGCTCCTCCTGAATGGGCTACCTGCATGCATTTTGTTCAAAATAATGGATATGTGGGTATAAACTTGCTGGTAGAAATGCTTTCCTTGCAACAGCGAGGTCATTTGATATTCTAGTGTTGTTACATCGCGGTTATCCGCGTAGTGTGCTGTCAAACATTTTGAGATAGCCGTCCAATTTAGTGGGGTGTTGTAAGACTCCAGGACTGAGTCTGCGTTGCCTACAATTTTTTTCGGATAACGTTAAGAATTCCGTAATATTTGGTTGATCCTGCTAGTGCTAAATATATTTTTAATATTCTCCCTACGATTTTTCTCCATGAGCTAAATTCTCCTGCTGGCCAGAAAATTCCCTTAAACACTTTGTTATATCTGGGACTCGTTTTAATTTACTCATATTAACATTGTTGGTATTGACCACTATCGAGTAGTGGCTCAGTGTCTGGGTTTAATTTTTGGCTCAAAATTCTCTCTACTATTTCCTGACTTTGTTCCTGCATATTGGCTACGTTAAGGGCTTGGTTTACTTCGGGGTCTGTGTTCTTATTAAGTAGGGCAGGCCTAATTAGGCTGTTTGGGTTTGCCATGATTATTTATAAAATATTTTTTCTTGATATTTTTTGTTAAGGGCAAACAAAAATGTATTTTCTCAAAGTGTTTCTCGTATAGGTTTTGTATGTTTTCAGAGAGAAACAAATTTTTTATGTTCGGCTTGTATTTGTTGTATAGATTTTGTATGTTTTTTAAATATTTTTTTTCTTTCATTAATGTTAAAAAATTTTATCTATATATATAAAAATGAATCGCAAAATGTGTTGGTAAGGGCATAACTCAACAACGCCTGGACCAATTTGGCCAAATCTTTTTTTAAAATGTTCGTTGAAGTTCAAGGATGGTTTTTAAGGAGAGATAAATTAGAATTATTGCTGGAAAACTCCTAAAAATAGCCCTTTTCTTTTTCCCATACAAATAATTTGTAACTAAAACGTAGTCAATCGTAGTAATCTACTGAGTTTGCTTTTGACAACTGATACACGAAACAAATTCGTATACTGTGTTTTGTGCAGAGTGTTTACTTAGTTAGTGTTTGTTTAGTTCGTGATTAGTGAAAAAATAATTTATATTTGATATGCCTCCTATAAAACGAAGCAATTTAGGTAGAAGAACCAGAAATGCTACAAACCAAGCTAATTACCGATCTAATCGTACTGGACAAGAACGTGACGACGGAAATGAACGACCGCCCTTAATCACGTGGCCACTTAAACCCGTGGCTATTACAGCATACTTAATGAATTAAATAATCTGTTGCAGGGTGAAGCTAGTATTTTATATTTTCAAAGTATTTCTCGTATAGATTTTTGTAAGTTAAAAATAATTTATATTTTCACGGTATTTCTCGTGTTGATTTTGTATGTTTTTCAAAAAATTTTTTCTTAATTTTCTTCTTAACTTAATTAACTTACAGTATAAAATACATCCTGGACCGGTTATTTGGTAGTCTTCCTTTTTGCTCCAGAGGGCTACTGGCGTACCTTCGTAACACTCCCGTCCAGTCGTCTGCGGCGATAGGCTGTGAGGGATGGGAAATTTATTTGAGACGACAACACAAACGCATCGGTACTCGCTAAATTTATTTTTAATGTGTTGTAATCATCAAATGGTTCATTTTTTAATTTGCTATTTTAATAATAGCGTTTTTATTTGTTGTGTTTAAAATTCGGACAAACATATTATTTGAGTCTGAAATGGAGTTCCTCATGAATTTAGGATCTCTTGGCTTGGTATAAATCTATACCTGGGATTAATAGGTTTGAAAATGATCTTTACAAATAATACCATCAAAGGGATTTCGAATGTTTGAATCTACTATACGAAAATGATGTGGGATTGCGTAATTAGTTAAAAAAAGTTATACTCATTTTGAATTTAATGTTTCTTTACCGACTCTGTGTATTTAAATAGTTTCGTAACAATTTACAATGTCGAAAGAGTCATGTGTGTCCTTTAATAAGCGAAATTTCTGCAGTAATTGTGGGAATTTCCTCTACCTAGAAAATAGCCTCTGTAGTTATTACAGCGGTATGGTTGTCCTCTTCGTGCATATAAGACTGTGTTTGCATTGCATTGATTACAAATTTCGACCATTTGTTGATAGCTTTCTTAGTGCGAAATTTGTCAAAGTATGCGGCTGGACAGTTCGCGTCGATATTTTTTTTTTGTCTCCCGGTGCATGACGTACAGCTCACCTCCCGCCCAACCGACCGATCGGCGCTGCCGTTTATTGTACGGCTCCGATCGCGGGGATAGATCCGAAAGTATAAAAGAGATTACGAGGTGCTCTGAAAGGTAGGTGAGAAATGAGGATTTGAAAGAATCCTCTTCAGAGTAAAAAAATAGAATATAGATCGTTGTAGTTAAAACAAAAAACGCTTAAAGGCACAACCGATGCATTACGAGGAAGAAGACGAGTGCGGTTGTTGCTTTGAAAGATAGATGAAAATTAGGGATTTGATAAAAGAGGAATGTAAACAAAGAGAAAAGTTTTAGAAGAAGTCGGCATAATGGCTTAGCGCAGTTTTTCAGTACACAGCCAGAAACACCATCAGGACCTGTCGAATAGACTGGTTTCACCCTTAGAAGATCCGATAACGCAGTGCTTAAATAAGATTAAAATAAGATTGTTTAATTGAATGTTGTATAAATAAGGCTGATCCATAATTGTAGGACATGAGTACGTTGTTTGAAAAAAAAAGTTGCGAATAGATTGGCAATACACTGATCAGTAGTCGAAGATACATTATCAAACGAAATTAGGGGGGAGAAGATACATACAAAATTATAAAACTTCGGATCATGTGTAAACTGGTAAATATAATTCTTAGAACACTCACCGTTATGCACGGTGAAGTTTGACCGAGCTACTAAGTATCCTGAAAAAGTTACATTGCAGCCATTTTTTTATATCTCTTAAGGAGCCTGTTCTTAATATTTGTAAAGTTTTTTAGCCTCCTTGTCAACCAAAGCGGATCAGTCGAGGCGGATGGGCACTTCCATGGCACGCAAGTGTCGAAGAAAGCGTTAAGCGTTTTGAAGAATTTTTCTAAAGCGAAATTAACATTGATGCATTCCCAGAGATCGGACCAATCGAATGTATAAATTAAGTTGCTAAGTTTCTGAACGTCAGCCTTGTGAAAGCAACGGGATTTATGAACTCCATGGCGAGACTGAAGATTGCCAGCAGTAAGGGTTTCAATCGACACCTCAAGCGTTGGGTGGTAAGGATCTCCTGAGGTCGAAAGTGGCATGGCTCTGGAAAGGGTTATTCCATCTGGATCAGAAAAAAATAGATCTAGAAGCCGACCTAAAGAATTCCTTACGTTGTTTATTTGACCGAGGGATATGTCAAAAATGCCCTTAGTGAAATCATGGTGAGTTGAAAGGGATAAATTGAAGTCTCCTAGAGTCATAAGGAGGTTATCTTCGGAAAAAGGTGGTAAGTATGAGCATGTGATAAACAATGATTGAAGCGACATAGTAGGAATATACTAAGAATACGCATAGGAATTCTGGATCACCAAGATTCGGTAACCTCTTCATAAGTGAAGTCGGAGTCCACAGAGATTAGGACTTCTCCTCCCCTTCGTAGTGGTCGGTCCCGTCTGTAAGTGGTGTACATGTCTAGAAAAACTTTAGAGCTAAAAATCTCCGGCTTTAACCAGGTTTCAATAAAAAATATTATCTGGGATACAAATGAATAACTATCAGAATAAAGTTTAGGGAGCTTACTACGAAGGCCCTAGTATTTTGATAGGTAAGGGTAATGAATGTTGTTAATTTTTTTTTAAGAAGATTTTGTTCAAGAAAAAGAAGATTCTAACTCCCACAGGCTTGTTACCTTTTTTCTTGACTGTACTCGGTTGATGTTCTTGTACGAATATGTTTTCCGGTCAAAAGCTGATCGAACTAATCGATGTCGAACATCGGCAAAGGTACATGTATTTTCAAAGATGATGTAAGCCTCGTGTAAATATATTTTAACTTTCGAATGTCCTCCACTCTCACAACGGTCTTAGATTTGGCTTGAATTTAAGCCGAGTTATCAATTTTTGAGGTGTCAGGGTCCAGCCGTTAAATAAATATGTGTTTAGAGGGGAGAATCACCTGGGGGGGTTTTAGTGTTACGGTTGGTAAGACCGCGATATCAGTCCATACCGGGGGTCCGGACGGTTAACAGTGGATTTAAGGATGGTCAACTTTACTCGTGCCGGAGGAATCACCTGAAGTGATGGCCTGGAAGATAAATCTGACCAGTTATGGTCAATTTTGGAGTCAAATTCAGAAACCCAATTTGTGTTTCCAACTCCTGCTCTTGGGGTAGCAAGAGTTATGAGTGGCTGCATGGTTTTCGGCTGATCAGAATAAAAAGAAATCTCAGTCCCTAATAACCGCTATTTTACGCTTTGGGGACTCACTTAGCTGCTAAATTGGGAATCAAGCGAAGAAAGTTAGTCGTTGATTTTGCGGAAACAACCGAGCAACTCTTTGAACTTGTGAACTCTTTGAACTCTTTTAGTTTTCCGCATGAACCTTCGCATCTCTTTTTGAACCGCGGCACATCCACTGCAGCAAAAGTGGAAGGCAGGCATAGACAATAGAAGACTGGACGCCCAAAGAAACAATACAACATATTTATGCGCTAATGGTTGCAAAAGACGTACCAATTCCGAGTCTTCCTCCTATTAGAGTAAAACTATGTAGCGTGAATATGATGCTTTGATTACGAATCAAACTTTGGAAGCACTGAGTTACCCATTATCCAAAAGGCGATTGGATGCAATTGGGTGTATAGCGTGAAGCGTGATGCAGAGCGAAATTTAGAGCGATTTGAAGCGCGTCTTGATTTGAAAGTCTTTTGTAATGAGACGTTTTCAGCGGTATGCAGATTAAAGAAAATAAGACTAATTATGGCAATGGCAGCAGAGGTGAAGCCTCTCCATAATTAGATATACATCCATATACGGCATACCTTAAAAGCGATCTTACGGATACTGTATATATGCAGTAACCTCAAGGGTATGCAGATGGCAGTCAACCAGCACGTATTACTTCTAAAGAAGGCTATATAACATTGAAGGTAATAAAGCTGAAGTGAGAAGTGAGTTTAAGTTGTATCATAGGACTGACTTTATTTTTTATTATACCCTGTACCCATTGAAAATGGGTGAAAAGGGTATCATAATATGGTGCAAATGTATGTAACAGGCAGAAGGAAGCATCTCCGATCCCATAAAGTATATATATTCTTGATCAGCATCAACAGCCGAGTCGATGTAGCCATGTCCGTCTGCCGTCCGTCCGTTTGTCCGTCCGTCCGTCTGTCCGTCTCTCTGTCCGTATCAACGCCTAGATCTCGGAAACTAAAAAGAGCTACAGACACGGAAGGTATGCCACATGCAAAATCTATGGCAAGGGAAGCAGAAGCGCAGCAAAATACGTATTGCGCGACGCTGACTGCGACGTTGGCAGCGAAATGTGTATGGCTTTATGACACACGAAACTTATTTTCTTTTTTAATAGAATATTCTTTCATTTATTTATTGATACTAAATAAATAAATTGTAAGCATGTCTAAGGGTACAGGGTATTTTGCAGTCAGGAAACTCGACTGCTGCTCCCTTACTTGTTTTTTTTTTTTTTTTGTAACCCATTGAATTCAAAGCTCTTTATGAATAATGGAGTTATCGTGGTACGGATGGGCGTTAGAAACTGTTCTCAGATATTTATTTTGAAACCGCTGGATTCTGATGCGATTTGAACAGCTTTCCGTGCCCCACATCAGGAATACTTTGTATAAATTATTTCATTTATAGATGTTGCAATGAATCCCTCGCCGCAAACACTTCTATAACAGGACCGGTTGGCCGTTGTACGTCTCTGTAGAAATAAGACGATTATGTTCACCTAGAGACTCAGTCAGTTTTAATTCAATAAAATAATGTAACGGCTATTTGCCGGAGTTGTCGTTTTTCATGAGCTGGTTTCATGAGCTCTTTATTCAATAATGTTTCAAAACGAACTGACTTAAAAGCTAACATAGAAAAAGCTTCATAGCGGCCCCTTCCAATGTGCAAAGCTTTGCCGGCTATGTAAGAGCTTTCGGCCAAATGCTTGGTCAGCAATTTGACCGGTGCTTATGCACGCACGATCGGTCCGGGTAACTAAGTTAACTACTCCCTCCTCAAGATTAAGGCCGTCCTCGGCCCACCCTATTTGGGAAACTTCAACAATTTAACTTCTTTGAACTGGGCCGCGGATCTTCTGGCCCTTGTGGCTCGCAGACAGGTGAGGCCGATGCAGATGGGAGCGCAGAAAATTGCTCCTGCAATTAGCGTAATCTGGTTAAATCGGTATCCGTCGACGTCTTCTTTGAATTTCCTGATTTGCTCTAGATTGCGTTCACTCAAGCGGTGAAGATATAGGAGGCTCAGGATTTCGCGTTTCATCGAGATATTCAGGACAGGAAAGTTATCTACTCCCGGTCCCCTTTTCTGGACCATGTCATGGTTTATAAAGACGGTCTCATTGACCATAGCACTCTCAATAAATGTGATAAGGTGCGTGCCTCTAATGTGGATGTTCGTTCCATTATCCACGCGCACGAGAGCTGGTCTATTATTGATGACGATAATTTCCTCGTCGACATAGGTGATTGGCTGTAGACCGCTCTGCTGCGTATCGCAATGTGCCACAACTCCAGAGTGGAGTTCATGGGCGCACGAGCGCACCGAAGATAATTGACAGAACGTAGCCCTGGGTGATATAGAGCAGTTCCTGATGGTGCGGATTTCTCCGTTACACTCCGCCACAACATTATCCTTTAACCTTAGCACCGTATCATTGTATGCCACCGGAAGAATGGTGATCTTGTTGCAGGCTATTTTAATCTAGAGGAATTTCAGTACAAAATGCAACATGTTAGGGGATTGTAAGACTTTAACGGACGCAACATACAAAATATCCCTTATGGGGGTATCGGTGGGCTCCTCGACCCAAACGTTCTCCAAATCTGCAAGGTCAAAAATGCTTGGACTAACTATGTTAATCTTTGCAAGTGTAATTGTTAACATTAGATTCTTTAGTTCCATAACAATGATACTATTGCTCGTAAATAGCATTTCGTATAGATGGCCTGTGTCAATTTGTATACTTTTAGAAACTTTTAAAAGTTGATTGACTGTGCTGGTGAGTTCGTTGATTCGAACTTGTTTCTGTATTGATCTCAATCTGACTATTGTGTGCATCAATTAGTCGTGCTTCAGTGAACTTAATCTTTTCAAGGTGTCCCTGCGACAACCTTCAACGCAGTTCCCAAGAAGTCTAAGCTCCTGGCTACTCTGTGATGGACGCTCAACGAGTCAAGCATGTCAAGGAGATGATTTTTTTTTTTTTAAGTTGTATTTATTTAGATTGCAGTCTACTGTTACTATTTATAGTAACTTATACTGCAGAGATTCATAATTTCTAGCGAGTATTTACATATTTAACTACTTAAATACTTAAACCTAATTAGGGAGTCTAGAGGCATGATTTAATTTAATTAATTAATTTATATATCTTCATGCCAGATTTGTTGGGTGAATGCGCAGGAGCCTCCCTCAGTCCCATTACTTGTCTCCTCTTCAAGAGTTTTCGAGCCAACTGGTTAGGGTGGTTTATTTTATGTACGCGATTGCTTGCTTGTTTATGAAATCGCCAATCCTTGGTACCTTCAGCTCTTGTTAAATATCTTTGTTGCGGATGTACCAAGCCGCTTCAGATAGTTTACGCAAGATTTTCGACTGCGTCATACGAATTTTGTTGAGGTGCGACTTTGCGGCGATGCCATATACTTGGATCCCATATTTCCAAATAGGAGTCAAGACAACCTTATAAATTTTGGCCTTGTTGGAAATTGAAAGATTGTTTCCAGGCCTAAGGAGCCAAGCCATGCTGTTCGCGTTTGTTTTGAGCCGCCGAGTTACATCCGTTACATGGTGTTGAAATGTAAGTCGCTTATCCAGAGTGACACCGAGGTATTTGTGGGCGTTCGGTTGTGTGAGGAGCTCTCCATGCAGAAACACACCTGGTGATGTGTCTTTTCTCAGGGTGTACGTCACGGAAACAAAATTTTTCGGATTGACTGCGATGTTCCAGCGTAGGGCCCAGGTCTCAAGTATTTTTAGGTAAAGCGGAAGCGTATCAGTGGCTGTATAGACGCAAGTATCTCTGGCCAGGACTGCACCTGTTGCAGCAAAGGTGGCAAGTAGCAGGTCATTGGGATCTGTAAGCGACATGTTGTCAGATGAGGGCATGTCGTGCGTATACAGGCTATATAGTGTTGGACCTAACACACTTCCCTGGGGTACACCTGCTCTGACTCTTTTTGTTTGGGAGGACAGTCCGTCATGTACTACTTTAAAGGATCGCTCGTGTAGGAAGCTTTTTATTATCAAAAAGAGTTGAGGATTTAGTAGGCTTTTAAGCTTGTACAGAAGTTCTTCATGCCACACTCTGTCGAAAGCCTGCTGGATGTCCAGAAAAGCTCCAACGACGTACTCCTTTCCATGGAAACCTTCCAGCACAAAGTTCACTACGCGGTGTAGCTGTTCAGGTGTGCCATGCCTGAGTCTAAAACCAAACTGAAACTTCGGAATAACTTTTTGGACCTTTCGGGATTCGAGCAATCTTCTCAGGATGCACCTCTCAAGTAATTTGCTAAATGCTGGAAGCAGGCTTATTGGGCGATAGGAGTCTAATTCCTTTGCCTGCTTCCCATTTTTATGGAGCATAATGATATTCTCCTTCTTCCAGGCGCTGGGGAAGTGTCCCAGTCGAAGAGCAGAATTCAAAATCAGAACAAGGAATAACAAAGCTCTGTGGGGCATCAGCTTAATGGAGCGGTTGTCAATTTGATCCTCACCAGAAGCCTTGTTGTTGCGAAGGGATTTGATATCATCTTCCAATTTCGTGAGTTTAATAGGCTTTACAGGAAGAGCCATCTGCAATGGGGCTTCTAGGGATTCAGCAACCAGTTGTATTCGTCTTGGCGATGCTGTCTCGAACGGCTGGAATCTTTCCTCCAGGTTTCTGGCAAACGCTTCAGCTCTGTCCTGAGGTGATTTTGCCCAAGTGCCATCTGGGTTTCGAACTGGAAACTTTGGAGCAACTTGTCTCTTGAATCTCTTCGTGAGCTTCCAGAGCGCGAATTTTGAGTTTTCATCGGCAGTAGCTTTCCCGAGGAACGCGTCAGTTGCTTCTCTTTTCAGGTTGGCCAGTACTTTTCTCACCCGATTTGATATCCTTCGGTACAATCTTACAATTATTAGGTCATTGGTCCTGATGAACTCACGCCGAAGACGTTTCTTGAGAGTTAAGAGTCCTACTACTTCCGGAGAGAGAGCGACGCTGCTATACAAGTTGCGTGAACTGTGCTGCCAGGAGCTGCATCTTTGATCTTCTTCATAAAAGTTTCAACCGCTTTCTCGTTATCGTCTGCTGTATTTATCTCTGTATTGAGGTTAAAGGCATTGTTAAGTTCGTACTGAAACAGCCTTATAATCGCACCAGGTGGAACGAGCATCCTAATAGGGGCGGTGCTATGAGGTGACGTTGTTAGTGAAGCGTTCAGCGGCAAGTGATCGGAAGATAGGTCATACTCTTCGCGTACTGATAGACTGTTAGCTATACCTTTGTACAAGAAGAAGTCGATACATGAAGGTACATTCCTCCTGTTATACGGGTAGTGAGTGGGTTTGCCTGTACCCAGAACTTGAGTTGAGCTGCCGGAGATAACATCGTGAAGTGCTGTGCCTCGAGCATTCGCTCTTATACTACCCCAGAGGCGATCACGGAGGTGAGCGATATCAATGTTCAGAAGCTTTTCATGTGTGATTGGGGAAACATATCGACCATGCTGTCGGTTTCATCAACCACTCGCCTATAATCGGTGAGATTAGCCGAGTGTCTAACATAAGCGAATTCCTCCCAGACTAAGACCTTACCGTCGATGACGGAAATATAATTCGATTGGGAATAATCAGTGATATGGGCCGATATCACGGCCAGGAGACAGAGTAAAAGCGTTGGAAACGACCTGTAAGTTGTGTGGTTGATTAATACGTATTCGGAATGGAGTTACCCACCACCAATTATAGTGAATAGAGGATGTAAACTGAATTATAATAAAAAATGTTAAAAAATAGTGCCGAGTATGAATAATGAAGAATAATGAAAACTTGTGCCAAGTGGCTATAAATAATTAAAAATAACTGAAAACTTATGCCAAATGGCTATGAATGAAAAAAAATAAATAAAAAACTCCGAGGGAACCGCAACTGGGCTCTGCTCGGGTTACCTGAGGTTGTCTTTGTGGACCACCCTCTCTTTAGTTAGGACTGTGGTCCCCAAGTCTGCCTCGATGGTTGTCTTCTCGCATAAGGGAGTGAGTTTGTTGCCTAGTCGCCTTTTTGACTTTAGTAGGACTTTATCGCCGACATGGAACACTCTGTTCTGCCGAGAATCGTTTTCTGGGTTTCTTGTCATATTTTGGGCGTTTTTAATTTTTTCCTGGACATTTTGTGAATCGTCCGGATTTGCCCGCATGACCTCGGCCGGTTTCTTTTTAATGACAGCAGTACTTCTTCTTTTTGAAGGCCTCTAGTATGCTCTCAACAAGCCGGTGGCATTGCTCTGGTGTTCCATGAAGGCGTCTGAAGCCAAACTGGTGATCAGGGATCAGTCCGGCCTCGTCCAAAACTGGCAGTACTCTACGCAAAAATACTCTTTCAAGTATTTTAGACAGGATTGCCAGCAAACTAATTGGACGATACGATGCTAGATTGGCTTCAGGTCCATGCTTCCATGCTTTCCATGCTTGAGGAGGACAATTATTTCAGCACGCTTCCACACTTTCGGGAAGTACCCTAGACGGAGGCAGCTGTTAAAGATGTTAGCCAGCCTTTGGGAACAGATTAGGGGCAACATTTTCAGTGCTGTTCCATCAATTCGGTCAGGACCTGGTGACTTGCCATTTTTTAAGGAGGCGATCTCCTCCACAATCTCCTCTGGTTCGACGGGCTGTATTGGCGTGCCAGGAGCACTTGGGCTCTCTACGAACCATATGATGGCAGCTCTCTCTTCGGCAGTGCATCTATCGAAAGGTGAGAAAGCACTATGTAAATGGTCGGCAAAGGCTTCTGCTCTTTCGATCTCAGACCGACACCAGAAACCGTCCACTTTGCGCACGGGTGATATCTTCTTCGCAGGTCTTTTAATGTGCCTCGTGACATTCCACAGATTGTGCTGTGGGTCTCCAGGTTCCAGCTCCTTAAGTAATCTATGGAAGGAGTCCTGCCGTAGGATGGTTAGCTTGTCCTTCAGTTCCTTGGTGGCACAATTAAGTGCTGTCTTGTCCCTGGGGTTGCGCGATGAAAACCAGACTCTTCTGAGGCGCCTTTTTTCGGCCACGAGGGCCGCGATTTCAGGAGACCACAAGTGCACGTCTCTTTCAGGTGTTCTCGGGGTAGTCGGAGGAGGTGGGTTCGCAAACTCAGCAGCATTGTGCATCTCTTTGGTTAGGTTTTCGACGGCTATGTTGCTTGGTGTGGAAAGAGGGCGATCTGAATACAGGGAGGAAAGCATCCATAACGTAAACTTGGGGGCATTTGTGTGTTTCCCGGTGAGTCTTCTAGGCGGGGTTTTTCTGAGGACGGGGATGTTTAGGAGCATGTTTACTGCGCTGTGGTCGGATAGCAGTTTATCATAGCTTGAGCATGTTATCTTAGACTGTCCCATGCCCTTGGAGACGGCGAAGTCCAGAAGATCCGGCTGCTTTCAAGGGTCGGAAGGCCAGTGTGTGGGTTCTCCAGTGGAATGGCAGTCCAGACTTTGTTTGGCTTTAAAGTCTCCGGCTGCTATAAAGCGAGGTCCAAGGGACTTGAAGAAGTCCCGAAGGTGGGTCTCGGTTATCGAGTGTTTGGGTGGTAAGTTAACCGCACCGCAATGGTGATATCTCCCTGTGGGCTAGAAATCCTGGTCACGGCGCACTGAGCCCATTCCTCCTGAAACACAGGAAGTTCCGTGTACTGAATGCCACTCCTGATAAGCATAGCTGCTCCTCCGCGTGCTTTGCCAGATGGATGGTTGGCATGTAACAGATCGTATCCGCTAATGTTAAAGTAGGATCTGGAACAAAAGGATCTGGATTCCGAAACTAGACGAACATCAATATTGTCTGTTTTCATGAGATACTCTAGCCGTTTGCGTTCCAAAAAAACTATGTTTTTGTGCATTACTTTCTGTTGAGGAAGGGAGCTATAAACTGCGTCATCTGCGAGAACATCTGCGAGAACATCTGTGAGATCAACTTTTCCATCATCCTCTCAATCGTTCTTTCCATGCGGGCAAACATCGTTTCAAGCTGGTTGAGATTTGTGGCTTCGGGAGTGGTTTGAGGGGTTTGTTGGGGATTCCTTGGCTGTGTTGCATGGTTTCCAAGAAGTACGTCCCTGTAACTCGCACCATTGATGATAGTTGGTATTTGGATGGAGAGGTGGTTTGTTGCTACTCTCAACGGGTCTGGCTTTAGGAGATAGGTGCGCTTTTGCCTTTTTGTAGGCAGGGCATCCTCTGTACGACGCAGGGTGATCAGCTTGACAATGTAAACAGTATGCTTTCTCGGCATCTTTTTTGGTGCATGACCCAGAGTCGTGAGAATCCCCACATTTCACGCAGCAATGTTCCAGGAAACAGTAGCGCTGGGTGTGTCCGAACCCTTGGCATCTGAAACATTGTGGAACATCGTTGAACTTCAGTGGGGGCTCAACGGTGACGACTGACTTGCAAATCCTCTTTATTTTGAAAACCTCTGTGTTGTTACTCGCCGGATCTAGATTAACAAAAAATAAATAAATTGTGCAGATCCCTCACAGTATGGCCGTATTTGTGGAGTTCTTCTTTAATTTCAGTCTGGTCCGTTGAGTTGTGAAGTCCCTTAATGACCGCCCTGTACGCTCTCTTGTCCTTTGGTTGAAAGGTGCTGTGCCTTTTGTGATGTGCCACGAGGTGCTGGCGTAGGGCTGTTTAGGACTCCTTATCTGGCATCATTACGCGTACATTATTATTTCGCTCTGTTTTGTATGAGAAGTTCTTTTTGGTACCCACGAGAGTCGTTATCATCTTAACAACCGCGGTAATGTCGCTCACGTCTGGGATGTAGATCGGGGGAGGGTCTTCGGGATCGGGTTCGGTTTCTCTGCTGTTTTAGATGCCGTCATGTTCGTCGTCATCTTCTTTGCTTGAGAGGAGGGCAAAGGGGGTTGTTTGCCAGCTTGCTGCGCAGAGCTGCGCTGGGGCTGGGCGTGACGTCTCCTTGCCTATTACGCGCGGGCTTGTGCTTGATCTCGCTGGGTCCCGAGTAAGAAGAACTCCAGCTAGAGTCTCTGCTCGAGCTGCGCTTCCTTGCTTTGAGGGCCTTCTTGCAGGGCATTGTTTTGTCGAGCTTGATGGCACGCGGCGGGGCCAGTCCATACTCTATGCTGGCGTTCAATGAACGCTTATGCAAAAGTTAGTCACAGCAGCAACGGCAGCAAAAGGGCAACGGACACAGTGGGACTCCGCTCCTGGCAGCCCGACCCGGCCTGCCAAAACAAACTTCCAAAAAACAATTCAATTTAATAATGAAAACCAAGTTCCTTGTTGTTTGACGATTTTTCAATGTTAATGCAGGTGAGGAAGTATTTCTTTCCGTTGAGAAAATATCGAAATGCAATATATCTTCTACATGGGGCGGGATTGGGGTTGCACCAAGCTCTTATTTCTTTGGATGTCTGTCGTACTTTGCTTTGGTGCAAGTTTTGCAATTGGCTGCAATTTCGCCAATCTGGTCATTTTCGGGAAGTAGTACTCGGAGAATACCTGCTTTACGTTTTTTTGGGCCGACCTGTGAGCTCTGTTGTGCTCGGCGGTGAGGATCTGCTTCCTCTCCTCGACCGCGAAAATATCGGTGACCCTTTTTTAAAAAAAAGAACAGAACTTTGTGGCCGGAAATTGTCGAACCACTTCGTCCTGGATTTGTGCCAGCGTGTGAAGATCACAGTGGAAGGCATGCACACCATTAGAGATAATGGAGTTGGCAAGTTCATCTAGCAAAGTTTGCTTGCACGAGAAGTCGATCGAGTGGCGCCTCTTATTTCCAAACAGTATAAAAGTGCGTTTCCAAGGGGAGCTCGCCTCTTCTAAAATTATTTGGTTTTGGAAGCAGTTCACGGGTTTGTCCGTAGACTCAATCGTGTTTGTAAGCGAAAGTTTGCGAAAGCTGTGCACCGTGGCCGCGCACGATTCTGGTTCCTGGTCTCCAACAACATTGAGTTGTTGTCTCGAAGGGGCATCTGCAACTAGGTTATTTTTTTCCGAGCTTTGTAACAATTTGTGCGCCGAACTCATCGATGCGTGCTTTCCATCTCTTCATCTTGAGGTTCGGATTGGATTCTGATACCGCAAACGTCAAAGGTTGGTGGTCGGAAAAGATGATTATTTCTTTCACCGCAAATATGTAGTGCCGTAACTTGGCCAGTGCCCAGACTATGGCTAACAGTTCTCTTTCGTTGGTAGCATAGTTAACCTCTCTGTCGCTCGATGTCCTAGGGATCATTGTAATCGGACGTTTCTCTTGGGATAGCACTGCGCCAATGCCGTAGGCCGAGGCGTCTGTCGTTAGATCAAACGTTTTTTTGTAGCCAGGGTATCGGAGGATGATGTCCTCAGATGCCAGGATATTGCGTAGTTTTTCGAAGGCACGTTGTTGCGCTTCGAAAAATTTTACCTGGATACTCCTGGACCTGTGTCGGCTAACACTCCCATTTTCACCCTTTAGTATGTCTGAAATGGGACTCGCTATTGATGCGAATTCTTTGATAAAGCATCGATAGTAGCTGGGCAAGCCCAAGAATGACCTCAAATACGTTTTTGGGTTCTGGAAATTCTTTTATTTTCGCCGCTCCATTGTTGGTGAAGCTCACGCTTTTCTTAAAAAAACGTGACTTTTCTGCCGATATCCTCCTGTTGGCATCATATAGGCTTTTTAGAACCCAATCTACGTGCTTAACGTGGGAATTTTCATCTTCTGAAAAGATGATGACGTCATCGACATAAACGTAGCAGAACTTGCCTACCTGCTCTCGCAGAATATCGTCAATTGTTCTCTGGGTAATGCTTGCAGCATTCCTGAGTCCGAATGGAAGTCTTCGAAACTCATACATCCCTCCGCTCGCTGAATGCGACCATGATTTGGTGATAGCCAGACTTCAAATCGAGTTTCGTGAAGTATTTGGCTTTTCCGGCGTTTCCCAATATCATTGAGATCATTTGGGATGGGGTATCTATCTGCTACCGTCCTTTCGATCAGTTTGCGGAAGTCCAGTACCAAACGCATTTTTTTATTGCCCGTTTCGTCGTTGCCCTTTTTCTCTACGACCCATATTGGGTTATTGTAGGGGGACTTCGACTTCTGGACAATGCCATTTGTAAGCAGTTTTTGAATGTCGCCGTTGACGAAATCAGCTGCTCCCATGGGATACGGGTACAATTTGGCATAAAAGGGCTCCTCGTCAATCGTCCGGATGGTGGCTACCACCGACGTATTGTAAGCAAAAGCTTTTTTCCTACTCTCGAGCATTTTTAAAAAAGCACCCTTAAGGGGGGCACTCCCTATAGAATTTTCAAAAAATCGATTTTTTTTTTATTCCCCAAATCGATAGTGTCATGTTCTGAGAAAATGTTCTAAAAATCTCAAATGCTAACTCTCAAAATTGCGGAAGATACGGCTCATGATGTCGGCGCGCTCCGAGCGAGATTTATGACGCGCGGTGCACTTCAAGTCCAGTTTTCTCGAAACCATGTTTTAAAAATCGCGGTCCTGGATTGCAAAAAAACTACTCGACCGATTTCCGTGTTCTTACGTTTTTTTTTGTTCAGTATTCAATAAACTAGTGCGTGAATTATCAATTTTGACAAAAAAAAAATTATTTGTAATTTTTACAGGTACATTTAACCAAAAAAATGACGTAAAAAAGCAATTTTTTACGAACATCATGATTTTGATACTTTTTAATCGTTTTTAATTTTTTTCTTTTAATTCACGCACTTGTTAACAGGCTGCCAAACAATAAAAAAAACTCGTTTGTGTGTTTCAGATGCATACTTTTGACTGCAGCACGGACCGCGTTTAGCCACTGCGCGAACTGCCATACGAGATCTCCAATAACTCATTGAGTTTTTATTAATTGTTGATAAAAAAAATAGTTTTATGTTGTTCAAACATGTGCTCAAATATATGCGGAAGATGATTTGCGTGTGTTGTTTTTTTCTTGGTGAAAAAAAATCGCAAAAAAACATCATTTTTTGACGTGTTATAGGGAGTGCCCCCCTTAATTGCGGTGCGTCCGAGCAATCTACGTTGGTGAAATTGACATCGGGGCAAGTGTGAAAATCAATGTGCTCTACTTCGGAGGCCCATTTGAGCTGACTGATTAATAACATCCGAGTCGTACTCTAAGATGGTATCGTCGTCGACCTAACTCGTTGCACTGGAGGCTGCGGTAGCATAAGCCGTATCGAAATTATCTAAGGCCTGAGCTACATGGTTGACCCTTTGCCTTTTAGGAGGGGCCGAGCGGCCAGACGCAGCCGGTTTCCATTTTGGATAAGCCGGGGGAAGTGGGATGGTTGCACTTTGGACAATGACGGATCAACGTCCATAGGTTCCGGTGTGTTTCCTCGAGCCATGCTGTCGCTTCGTGGACCCGAGTGCACTTGTGCCCTGTACTGCCTAGTGAAGTGTGGGTTCTTCCCAGTACTTCCCTTCGAGTAAGCCTGTGGAGGGACCTGTTGTCGCTCCTGCACTTTGTGATACTGTTTACGGTCCCTATCTTCCTGACTTCTTGCAAACGAAGTTGCGAAGGTGTACCTTTCGTGGTTGGATTCCACTTCTTGCGCCAAGGCGAGCACTGATGGCATGTCTTTCAGCTTTGCCGCGAACAGCACATCTGTGAGGTTGCGTCTGAGTCGCGAAACGAAAACACCCAAAGCGTCATCTCGGAACTTCTCGCATAGAACCTCGTCGTCACCTTCTTAGCCTCAATTATTTCTAGGCATGGTAATACATCGTGAAGGTGAACTTGGTCCGATAACCTTGGGACATACGCAATATATCCAAGATCTGGTTCGTTTGCATGAGATTTGAAATTGCTGGCCTCTGGCTACGCATTAAGTGGCGTGTAATGAAAAATGTCCGAAAGTAGATAAAACAACTTACCAATTACTTATTGGGGAGCTGACGTGGTTGGCTCTCACAACAGACCTGATATTTAGCAAAAATTTTCAAAGCGTAACAAGGATCCACATAGCGAACATTTGACGGGCGTTTAACATGTATCTGGAGTCTACTATAAACTAAAAGCTGCACTGCAGCAAATGTTGATAACCATTCGTTGGATCCGTGGATGCTGACTTGGTCGAAGACAAGGTCAACCAGTAAATGTCAATGTGTAACATTCATGTATAATCGAGGTATTCAGGAAATTGAGTTTCTTTAAGCTCCGGATTAGGGGGGTGTGTGACATATTTGGATTCTTTGCAAACATCACATTGCTTGACCAAATTGACTATATTTTGTTAATTTTTGAAAATAGTAAATTTTCAAAAGTTTTTTTTGTTTTTTTAGAGTAATTCTATGCTCTCTGCTATATTTTCAGAATTCTTTCCTCCTGTTCGGTTTCGTTTGTCAGGTCTTCTACTCTAGACTGAGTAAATCGTGTTTTAACTTTATTTTAACGTCTGAAATATTATAAAGGTTTGCTTCTTTGTGCTGGATTATTTAAGCACTGACGCAGCGAAGACGACGTCGATAAACCAAGAGCAGCGCACCCAACTACACATTCTTCTACGACGCACAGCTTAAGTTGTTCAGTGGCTAATTGGATTTTCATCAATAAAGACAACTTATAATTGAAATCTTGTATTTTTTTTAATTAATCCTTCAAAGCATAAATAAACTTGTAAGAAATACATTGCAGTCTTGATATGTATGCATATCACACCCTGGTATTCTGATAGATGAGAATAAGAGATATTATTAGTTTTTTGTTGAAGGTCATCAGTGATACCACATATTTAAGCCAAATTAATATTTTCAGTTCTTATTCTTGGACTGCCAAGTAATATGAGCGGTATGGTTATTGGCTAATCAGGCTGATCTCTGCAAGTAAAACATAAAATTTCATTAGTAATTATAGTAAAAGCATACAAGGAGGTAAACAAAAAGTCCCCTAATTGTTAATATAATTTACGACTAAAGGTCACATTAATCTTTGAAATTTATTGTTAGTTTAGTAAGCCTTTTGTTTTCCAATTTTATGTTTTCTATCCGTTGAAGATCGGACATGGAGTGGTGGCAGGGAAGCTTAAAGATTATTTTTGAAGTATTATTATTTTTAAAGTTTAAAGCTTTTAAAGTTTAAAGTACATCAGTCCAAGCCGGAGCCCCATAGAACATAATTCCCTGAGATATAGACCTGTAAAGGTAATTTTTGTTGTTTCTGTCTTGAGTTCCTATTAATAAAGGGGTGCAGGGCTCGAATTAGAAAGTTTATCTTTATAACTTTGTATTAAATATGATCTCTTTAGGTTAATTTTATGTCTAATACTATACCTAAATATTTACAATTTTTCCCCAATTAATCTCTATCTGTTGCTGTTCCTTTTTTGCTAAAAAACAAAGCCTGATTTTTAAATGGATTAACTAAAATTCTCCATTTCCTTGAAGTATGATACTAGTGTATTAAATGTTATCCGTAGATGGTCGCTTATATCCGCAGATAATGATAGTCAACAAGGTAAAAGTGTATGCAGGATGGTTTTATTACTAAGATGGTCTGATTCTAAACTGTTTATTGCGTGGTGCCAGAAAGAAGTTTGACATTTTTTGAATTAAAAATGTCATCGGTAGACGCTTGGCTTCTCCTACTAACTATGATATGAATGTGTTGTAGAGGGAAAACGACACAGAAACTGGATGAAATTTGTAGGTCCTGTATAATATTCCACTACCACACATTGTTTGCTCCACTACATCCTCAAAAGTTTAATTGATTCGATATCAAGTTCCCGCTTAAACCGGACGTGATTTTAAACGCTGCGCGTTTTAAATTTAACTATTTTTAATGACATCGCTGTCAGAAATAGTCGAGGAGTGTACTATGTCGCACCGAAGGTACACCCTGTGTTTGCTGCACGACCACAGGTGGAGGAACGTGGATTCCACACTATTTTCGATCAATTATAATATATAAGCAATTGTTGCGGGAGGCCCGGCTGACTAAACAGCTGATAGCGCTGCCAACCAATCGCGGAGAACGCGGGGGTGGACCAACCGATAGTGCTGCCAACCGATCGAGCAAACCGAGTGGCGTTGCCAGACCAACTGTGATGTCAGATTTGTCCGTTTGGCGCAAATAGTTTTAAATTTAAACTTAATTTTAAATTTTGTGCGAAAAGACGCCAACTAATCAAAGAAGAAAAAAAACACCAACAACAACCGCCGGTGCTCCCGGCAATAGCTATCGTACAACTTTCTTCTTTCATAAATTTATTCCAAGCAAAATAAACCATTTAAATCAAATAACAATAAATAATAATAATGAGTCACAAAGACCTTCGAGCCCAGCGCTAACTTGAGCAACACCAACGTCGCCTCTCTTTGCAACGAAACAACGCGTACTTAGTCGGACGGTCAATCACCGCCGACCCAATCAAAAGCCACGACTTACCAACAACAAGCGAGAGAGCGTCGAAATGCCCGAGCAAGTGCAAGCTAAAAATCCGTGCTTATCAATTAGCTCTATTATACCTGCTGTGACTGAAACGGACGGCACAGTTCGGTGTGACCAGAGGATACAAGCATGTAGGGTTGCATATTCAACAAATTTATAAGAGAGTTCTATACTGAATTAATTTTTTTAGTTTTTCTTCTAGCTTTTGATTATTATTGTCTATTAGGTGGTCTGGCCTTCCGGCTATGTACTTGCAAACCTGAACGAAACCAATTTAAAAGTCTAGTCTTTCGCTAGCATCACTATACACACATTCCAAACAATTAGAGCATTCAGTCGTTGAGTAAACCAACGATGCCCAACGGGTACAATAGGCACGGAGCAAATGGCTTTGCTTTGCTTAGCGACAGCCCCGAAACCAAACGAAAAAAGCTATCTCCGCCTTCCCAAACCTTCCAGAAACCAATCTTCCCAACCCAAAATTTATAGCTACGTATTGACATACATAACTTAGTAGACATAACCGTAGATGTACTGACACATAACATTACACATTACTTATTTATTATATTATTTAATATATTTTTATTTAAAAAGTGAAAATTGTGGTTAATTACATTAATTTAAATTAATTTTTGTGGTGTACAAGTTTCTCAACGCCGCATTTGTTCAGAATGTTGCATTCAAACCGCTTTGTTACAATCGTAGCAGTAGAAGCGCGATATTCCCTGCTGATTTTGCAGTTACCGGCACAAATAACATAATGGACGACGTTCCCGTGGTGGAACTAAAGTAGTTGCAACAACAACTCCAACGGCACACGTCCGATCAACGGTGACTGCAAGTTCTGATGAGCAAATACCAAAAACATATTTACCCAACGGTTACAATAGGCACGGAGCAAATGGCTTTGCTTTGCTTAGCGACAGCCCCGAAACCAAACGAAAAAAGCCATCTCAGCCTTCCCAAACCTTCCAGAAACCAATCTTCCCAACCCAAAATTTATAGTTATGTATTGACATACATAACTTAGTAGACATAACCGTAGATGTACTGACACATAACATTACACATTACTTATTTATTATATTATTTAATATATTTTTATTTAAAAAGTGAAAATTGTAGTTAATTACATTAATTTAAATTAATTTTTGTGGTGTACAAGTTTCTCAGTAGAAGCGCGATTTTCTCTGCGGATTGTTCAGTTACCTGCACAAATAACATGATGGACGACGTTCCCGTGGTGGAACTAAAGTAGTTGCAACAACAACTCCAACGGCACACGTCCGATCAACGGTGACTGCAAGTTCTGATGAGCAAATACCAAAAACATATTTACCGTGTGCTGCGCTTTCAGGAAAAAAAGTTCCTCGACCATACAGAATGGTATAGATCGCTATATACAAATAAAGCGAAAATTAAGCCCGCAAGATTCTTTAATGCGTAATAAATCAAATATAAATTGTGGCATAACAAAACAGAAAACTGATATGCCCAACAATGATAACCGGTTTGCCATTTTGGGCGATGATTTAGACGATCTGCCAAACTTTGATAAAGCCATAAGTAGACCTCTAAGCCGCCTTCAATCTACATCAGAGAAAAAAGTTCCAGCGCCCTCATAAACAAAATAATGGACCTTATTGGGAAAGACAGTTTCCATATAATTCCCCTGACCAAGGGAAACATTCATGAAACAAAAGTGCAAATAAAAACGAAAGAAAATTTCAAAGCGTTTACCAAATACTTCAACTATGCCATGAAAAACTTTTATACGTACCAGCTAAAAAGCAGCAAGGGACGTCAAATAGTTATTAAACGCATTGAGCCTGAAATAAATCTTGAGGAAATATCAGAAGCCCTAATAGAAGACGGTTTTAAGCCGAAATCAGGAGCTGCAATATCTGTTACACCGTAGAATCTCTGTTAAAGAGCCGCAAAAGCGCAAAGGATCCGTACAGTGTGCAAATTGCCAAGAATATGGTCATACAAGAACTTATTGTAACCTTCGCCCTGTATGTGTAGCTTGTGGTGAGCTTCATAGCTCTGTTAACTTACCCCAAAGCTGACCCCAGCATGAAAAAGTGTAGTAGCTGCGGAGGTAACCACACGGCAAACAATCTATTGATACAGATGTTCGTATCGCAGAAGTCAAAATAACACCGTTCAACAAAAAAAAATTTTTTTTTCAATATTAAGCACGTATATAAAGAAAAATGTGATTACAAATAGAAACTATTTGCTTTTTAAGAACTTAGAGCGATTTATTTTTTTTATTTTTGTCATGTCGTGAAAGGTTTATTTAAAGAAATTGGTATTCCATGTCATACATCTAAATGGCGTCTTTTTATTGACAGTTCAACAAAAATTCTAAAAGCTGTTCTACTACACAATGGGAACAAATTTCCATCTATCCCATTGGCACATTCCGTACATCATAAAGAAAATTACGACAGTATTACAATGCTTTTAACTGCAATTAAATATGTGGAATACAAGTGGGATGTTATTGGAGACTTCAAGATGGTGTGTTTTTTGACTGGAATGCAAGGTGGATATACTAAACACTCCTGTTATCTTTGTCTTTGGGAGTAGTAGAAATGATGCCGCGCACTACCGACAAAAACATTGGCCCGTACGTACTGAGTACGAAGTAGGAAAATACAATATTAAATGTGAAGCAATTGTCGATCCTAGAGCTATATTAATGCCGCCATTACATATTAAATTGGGTCTTAATAAACAATTTGTAAAGGCTCTAAATCATGAGTCCGAAGCTTTGAAATATTTGAAGAATTTTTTCCAAAGCTTTCAGAAGCAAAAATCTTACATAGCAATGAAGAGAAAAAAGCCTAGAACAGTTTTAAAGCAGTAGTTCATGGTTTTCTTGGTAACCGTAGAGCTAAAATTTTTAATGTATTTTCATTAATTTTAATTTTCCCATTTTTTACTCATAAAAGCAAATTCAGAACTATTTTTTGTTCTTATTCTTATTTCTAGATATAAAATCAATAAAAATAAGTTACATTTAACCCATTCGCAAAAATGGTGTAGACCGGTGTAATCAATGGGGCTCCCTTACGTATTGCGACAAACTACTGGAAGGCCACATCTCTAAATATACAGCTGGTTAACGGACAAATAACACTTGCTGCTGTATACTGCCCACCTCGCTTTACGATTTTCGAAAACTAATTTACGGATTTCTCAAAAACACTAGGGGATGGCTTCATAGCTGCTGGTGACTACAATGCCAAGCATACGCACTGGGGATCTTGTCTTGTAACCCCTAAGGGAAAAAAATTGTACAATACAATTATTCACGTAAGCAAAAGCTTAGTTGCGCCTCCCCGGGTACACTTACATATTGGTCAACAGACCCCAGAAATAGACCACAACAAATTTATTGACTTTGCTGCTACAAGAAATATCTCACATAATGATTTAAATGCCGAATCCCTCAAAGACCTATCATTTGATCACTCGCCGGTGCTCCTTAATTATCGTCAATGTCCGGATCTGGAAATTTCACCCAACCGATTGACATAAAATAGAACTAACTGGCTAAAATACAAGAAATTCGTAAGTTCGCACGTTGAACTGAACCCAAGAATCATTAATAAGGTTGACATAGAAAACGCCACTAAACTTTTGGAGTCTGTCCTTGTTGCAGCAGCCCATGCCTCAACCCCAGAAAAACAAACTGTACATTATATGTAACGTAAGACAAATATTCAAATTGAGCAGCTTGTCTTGGAAAAGCGCCGCTTACGACGAGAATGGCAATCTTATAGATCGCCATTTGCAAAAAAAAGGCTTAAAAACGCAACTCGTAGATTAAGAAAGGAGCTAATCAACGAGCAGGAATGCGCACATCGCCACTACATAGGGCAATTATCACCTTTTATCACAAAATACCCATTATGGAGAGAACACCCATCTCTAAATATCTGTTGTGCCAATAAGAAATTCTGCAGGCGAATGGGTCCGCAGCGATAAACATACAGCTTCTACTTTTGCGGAGCACCTTCACAATACAATAGAATTTCGACCAAATGAAATTGTTAAAATCGTTAAGGAATTAAAACCTTATAAGAGCCCCAGCTGCGTTCTGATAACCCCTAAGATGATCAATCGAACTTCCATTTTGTGCTCTTCAATGCGATAAATAGAATTGGTCACTTGGCCATTTTTCTCGACGTGTCCCAAGCATTTGATAGAGTCTGATTAGACGGCCTAATCCATAAATGCACCTGAATGCAGTCGTACCTGCACAATAGAGTGTTTTCAGTTAGATGCGGCATGTAATGTCTGAGGACCACATCCTAGAAGCTGGGGTTCCTTAAGGCAGCGTACTTGGTCCAACACTATATTCACTATATACAGCCGATATACCAACATCGAGGCAGCTAACAATATCTTGCCGCTCTAAATATCCACGGCAAGCTACTGCACAACTTGCCCTCTACCTGGCACATATTGAGAAATGGCTTTCTGACTGGCGAATAAAAATCAACGAGCAGAAGTGTAAACACGTAACTTTTACCCTCAACAAACAAGATTTCCCTTCCCTCATGCTAAATAACACTGTAATTCCAAAATCAAATGAAGTAACGTATCTAGGTATTCACCTTGGCATACGACTCACTTGGCGTATACACATCGAAGCAATAAGAACACAAAAATCAAAAATCCTGAGAACCATCACCGGCGCACCGTGGTACGTTCGAAATGAAAACTTACAGAGGGATTTATTCATACTTCCGGTCAGAGATGAAATAGCCAAAACACATGGAAAAGTATCGCAACAAACTACGTGCCGAACAAACTTGCGAGAGACTTAACACTGCTATATAGCCGAACCCGGTCTCATAATGAGAAGCTTCACTAAATAAAGCAAAGCATATGAAAAAAATATTATTTCCTAACTTGCGTAGGTCCATTTAAAATTTTTGTTTCATAGCTAGATCAGCCCTGCCATAAGCAAGTAACAACAAAAAATTACCGTCTACTTGTGAGTAGCAACAAAATATAACGGTTTAAGTTCCTGCTGTACTTGCGATTTTTATTCCTATGAATTCAATGACTGTGTTTGATAGGGGAAGTAAATAATGACTAATATCATTTTTAATTAAGATTGCTACCACCGTTTTTGCACTCAGAATGTTCCTACCCATGCAAACGAAAGTTGGGAGTTTTTTATGAGACTGAGTACGGCCAGTAGTCGTCTCGCATTTATGCGTTGCCTCCGGATATAAATGATCAAAATAATTATGATAATCGTTGTCAACCCTAGAGCCGAGTGTCCGCTTGCCGTGTAGAGAATCAAGTCGTCCACCAACTCGAAGTACGCCATCACTATCCAAAAACGGATTTAGCACCTGTAACTTACTCTTTGGGTCTAATGGTCTTTTGTTTTTGAGTAGTCTGACTTCGTGTCCAAAATCCAGCTGTTGTTGTATCTTTACCACGGCAATCTTCGCTAGCTTTAATTCTTCCACCGTAAGATGTGAAGGCTGTTGCGATTTTCCTCTCAGCTTTGATATGAAACGTAATACATACGCCATTACTCTAAAAAGTTCCGATTCCTTTTGAGTGGGCCAGTGTTGTGCATCCATAGCTAGCCAATTCGGCCCTCTCCACCAAATTTCACAGATTTTAAGAGCTTGCGGTGATATCCCTTGAAGCCACGTGTGCTGGATTTTCTTCCGATTTAACTTAATTCAATTTGACATTGGGAATTAGTTTATTGATTTTTTCCACTCTAGTTCTGACGAACTTATCTTTGCTGCGCTTGTTCTGTATCCAAGCAATAGTAATTTGCGAATCACTCCATGCATGCGTTGTGATCTCGTTGCTCCATATAGCCTGTATCTTAGCTAATAACTTTGCTAATAAATGCGCAGCACATAATTCCAACTTTTGAATTATTTTCCTGTTTTTTATAGGATTTACTTCGCTTATTGCTGCTAGCAAAGTAACTCTGCCGCTTACTTTTTTATATACAGCCGCTGCATATGCTTTCTCGGATGCATCACAGATTCCATGTAGCTCCATAATACCTTTGGAGCATCCAGTCCAGCGTGAAATGATAATTTCTTCTAAAAATATGATAGACCTTTAGCATATGCCATCCACCAGTTAGCTAAGTTGGATTCCAATTCAACGTCCCAAGTCATCGGTAACTTCCATAGTTCCTGAATGAAATATTTGCCTTGAATCGTTACAGGTGCCAACCATCCTAGTGGGTCGAAAATTCTGGTAATTCTGATAATACTAACCGCTTTTTTATGCGTGTTAGCATTGGGTTTTCTGCCGAAAACGTAAATGTATCCTTCTTCGGATCCCATTGAAGTCCTAAGGTTTTGATCGATTCATTCTCCTCAATGCAGATTTTCTCCGTAGCACCGTCATCCTGAATGTCGGCTAAAATACGTTTGTCATTTGCAACCTATTTTCGCAGATGCATGCCGGCCTTCTCCATCACTTGTCTCAATTTCCTTTGAAGTTCATAGCTCTCGTTGACTGTGTCTCCACCAGTTATGAGGTCATCCATATAAAAGTCGTCTCTAATGGTTTCTGCTAAGACGCTATCCTCTTGACAAAAGCGATCTGCCAACTCTCGTAGACATCGGACTGCTAAGAAAGGTGCTGCCGATGTGCCATAAGTTACGGTTGTTAACTTAAACTCACTGATCGGCAATTTTGGATCATCTCTCCATAGGATATATTGGTATTCTTGGTCTTTCTCAGCAACCTTTATTTGGCGATATATTTTTCAATGTCAGCTACCACAACATATTGCCCCTTGCGCCATTGAATTAGAATATTGAATATATCCTTTTGAATCTTAGCACCAGCTATAATAACGTCATTTATTGTTGATTTATTTATTTATTATCATTTATTGTTATTTATTGTTATTGTAGATTTATTGTTGTAGTGGCACTTATAAGTTTTTGGTTTGCTGCTCGAGTTATATTTCCGGACACAATCCATCCAAATCTGATTTTTTGTCCCAAGATTCCATTCACGGTTTTTATTTTCTCCATCATAATCAGGGGAAATAGATCCACACCTATCACCATGTAAATTCTGCTTGGCTCGTTGAATCGTGGATCTGCTAGCCAGTAGCCCTCCCACTCTTTGTTGATATCAATATGAAACTTTTTGCTGGGAAGGGCTCTATGGAGTGTTGGTAAAAACAATGCTTCCGTTGATGATTTGAAGCTGCTTAGAATTTTTGGTTTGATCGTCAGGTGGACGCTATTTTTTGATAATTGAGTAGTCTGGGAGATACCTTCGACCTCTATAGTACTCCTTACTCTGGGAATCCTTAATACTTATGCTGCCTCCTCTGAAATCAGCGTCTTCTGGGATCCACCGTCAATAAGCGCTCTCAACTCGTTGTACCCTCCAGCTTTGTTTTTAACTAAAACAACAGCTGTAGCCAATAGTGTGTCTTGGTCATCCTTAAAGCAAAAGGCACACGATCTAACTTGCACTTTTCTTGTAGCAAGCGGTATTTTTGGTAATGGCATTTACTGAGTTGTATTGTTGCTCAATAAACTCCAGTACGTCTTGTAAGGACTGTATAGCTCTAGCCTTTTTTACATACAGCTGCAAGGCTTCTGGCGAAAATTTCCGCAGTAGAATTTTTGCTAAAATTACGTCAGCAGAGCTTTGTATTTTTCCTTTTTCCTTTATGATGAATGTGCTCTCGGTCGCAGTATCCAAAAACTTCCTTAAATTTTTCTCATCATGGGGCAGCAAGCACTCCAGTTCCATTAATTTGTTGAAGTGTTGGGAGAATATTTTTCTACTATTCTCATAGCGTTTGCAGATAAGCTCCCACGCTGCTGTATAGCTAGCCGCTGATCCCGTTATCAAATGGCTAACCACCATTTGAGCTTCTCCTTTTAAGCAGGCTCTTAAATATCCCAGCTTCTTTGTGTTGCTGAGATCCTTCCTGCTGTCTATTAGCTCAGAGAACAGCTCGTAAAATGTTGGCCATTCCTTCGCATTTCCATTGATCGTTGGAAGGTCCACTTTTGGGAGTTCTGGCACGTCGTAGTTTGAACTATTCAACTGTTCCAACTTCATTTGAAGTACCATCTCTAGTGCGGCAACTTCAGATTGCAGAATGTCTGCCTCATCTTGATCAAAGGCAGTTCTGTCATACTTGTTTACCTGCAGTTTCAGTGTGTCCGTCACGTTGGACCAATGACTTTTCATCATTGCCAGCTGCTTGACTGTTTCAATCTCAGTTGAATTATCTAGGGTTTATAGATTACGCTCATCTGTTGCCTCACCCTGTCCGCTCTTCTATCCACCAGTTGAACCAGATTATCAACTCTGGTTGATGCGGTATCAGATAATTTTGATTTGCTTGGTAGATTTATCTCTTCAAGTGTTTCTACCTTTAATTGTGACTCCTTGTAGGCCTTGATAGCATCCATAGTTTTAATAAATATCTTATCATTAAAATATTGATGATCGCCAACTCCCAATTTTACCAGCGCATTGTTGTTAGTAGTAAATCGGACTACCAATACTTCTATTGCTGGTATAGATGCCTTTTCCTTGATGGCTTGAAGTATTTTGTTCTGCAGCTCTCCTTGGTCTTGCATCAATTTCACAGATCTTTCCGACAACATCTTGGGAAAACAATCACTGTTACTTTTTTGTGCTTTCTGCTTGTATTCTTTGGCGTGATCCTTTGGGTTGATTTTTAGATTGGTCGCCCAGTTGACCTAGCTATGCCTCGACTCACAGCTGATTGATCAGCCAATGAAAAGCAAGAACAAAATGTTTCACCTTATAGACCTTGTACTTTAAGGCGTGGTAAGCAACACAGAATAAAAGTGTTGCTTACCACTGGTGGGGGAAACAACAGAATCACTCGAATAACCTTGCTCTTGTTACTTTGAAGCGCTGGTTTTTTATTCTGTGTTTCTTACCACTGGTGGGGGAAAACAACAGAATTTTTCGAAGGACCAACACACTATAAACTTGTGCGTACACTTAATGAGTTCAATTCGGGTGTTTGAATCTAACTGACTCGCTTCTGCGAGGGCTTCGCCATTTATTCATTCTTACATAGGTTCTTATCATCTATTTATATAATGCAGCGCTTGTAAGACGCCGCAGTCTGCGTAATCACCTCCCGCGTGGTCATATCTCTTGACACTTCGGCAATGGGCCACTGCAATCGTACTTATCTGTAGTTGCCGCTCATGCTGTCCAGTGACATGTCCAGTGACATGCAGCCCATAAATAGAATATAGTTTTCCTACTTATCATGTCTAAACACATATTTAGACAAATATCAATGTTAGTTTTGAGAAGACTAAATAGTTCATCTTCCTTTTTTGTAACACCTCTGGCATTCCACATAACATTCCACATGATCAGCTATTATATTAAAAATGTTTTAACTGCCAAGGTAATCACCTAAAAATGCTCTGCTTTTGACTTACAATTTCTTCGATTATTGATTAAATATATCTTGAATCTTATTTGGAGAATTTTGAGTACGTTACCAGGGGCAGCACGTTAAACGTAACGAACCTCTTAACTCGGGATGGCTGAATCATCATGTACACGTAGAAGTGTGGCCTAGTGTGGCTGCAGGGGAGTCCAATTCCAGAAAGCTCTTCCTACTCGGGCAGTTAGGATAGTTCGACTTATGGTCACCATTACAGTTGGCGCATTTCACTGTTTGACCCTGGCACTATGTTTCTTTTTCATTATTTTAGCCAGTTACAATATTGAGGTCTGGCCTGCGTAACATAAAAGCGTTTTTACCCACTACAACCAATCATCATACAAAACATCATTGTGTTGAAATTAAATGCTAGACTTAAGCAGTCGGCGATCAAATAATATGACGTATTGTACTAACTAACTATAAAAAAAAAATTATTTCGTGGCAACCTCGAAATAAATATTAATGATTTAGCTCGGAACCCGAACTGGTGCTCAGGAGTAATCCCCTGAGTGTCCATAATCCAAACAATCCTGGCAGCAATCAGTCTTTCAAACAGCTTTGAAATCGAAGGGAGGAGACTGATCGGCTGATAGGACGCGGGTCCATTGCCGACTTGGTTTGTGGATCATAGTTATTAATGCGAGCCTCCACTGTGCAGGGAAGTATTTCAATCTCACTATGGCGTTCAACAACAATGCTATGTAGGGAATTGCGTGACTTGGTAATGCATTTAGTGTGGCGTTGCATATAGCATCGTGGCCAGATGCACTGCTGATATTTAATCGACTAATAAGTTCGGATATCTCACTGGGGGCAAAAGGCCTAATAGGCAGGTTCATTTTGAGCGCTACAGACAGCCTGGCATGCATTTCGCTTACTTGCTCCGAGCTCGCTACCTCAAATGGATGAAAACGTTTAGCCAGGTGCCCAGCAAAAACCTCTGCTTGCTGCAAATCCGTCCGACACCATGCCCCGTTGCTGTCTAGAAGCGGCGCCTTCATGGTGCACTTCCTTTTGATGGCGCGTGTGGCCTTCCAAAGTGAGTGCGTCACGTCATTATCAGTTCCAGTGTTCGCCAGTCTCGCATTGAACCATCCAGCTTTGTGATCTGCCTGTGCCCGTTGAAGTTCGCTATGTGCTCTATTCCACGCAGTTTTGTCCAGGGGGTGTCGAGAGCTCATCCACCTTGTGCATAGGCGTCTCTACTTACGGATTAGAAGCTGGATCGCGTTGGTGATCGGGATACCTGATGCTGCGGCCTTCCGGGGCCGCAGTGTGTGCTGCCATTTTTGCTGCTGTCTTGACTTTGCTGGTGAAAAATTTAAAGGCGTCTTCCAAGTCCTCCCAAGAGTTGATCTCAATATCGAGGTTCAAGGTTGTTTCGCTTAGCTATCAGCCTCTCCGACGTCGGGTGTGCCATAGCGGCTGCGTCCAGCGTGATTATTAGCGGTAGGTGGTCGAAGGTGAGCTCAACGGCAGACCGTATATCAACGTGGATACCCAGGATGCCCCTTGTCAGGGCAAAATCAATGAAGCCAGGGAAGCCTTGTCTGCCAGGTGGGTACCGTGTGGGGCCACCTATGGCAAGACAGTTCACCTCAGTGCTCAGGGCAAGATTCGCTAGCGCACGACCTCGTTGGGTACACCTTCCTGCACCCCAAAGCCAGTGGGACGCGTTCCAGTCACCCGCCACAATATACCTCGGCAGTTATGGTCCAGAATGTCGGTAAGCTCCTCCGTAATCCATGCAAATAGCGGTGGGAAGTAGACTGCTACAAAGTTAATGGTGCCAAGTACGGTTTGTATAGCCGCAGACGCAAATTGCACCTTGTCGGGAGTAATTGGGGTTAGCGGGAAGTGGACTAGGCTGGATTTAACCAGGATAGCTGCTCCTCCTTTTGCGTTGCCATCTCTTGTGTTGTTTCCGAGATAGGCATCAAAGCCGTACAGCCTAGGCACGCCTGTCCCTTGGCAGTGAATCTTGCTAAGCAGCAATATGTCGATTTCTTCTCGCCGCACCAGACAATCTAGTCCGGGCAGCTTTGTGGACACACCATTGGCGTTCCACTCTTAAATGCGCAGCGGCATTATGTTAAGGCTTGCTGCACTTGACGAGCAGAGAGCAACCTGATAATTTGCCCCTGCTGGTTTGACTGCAACCCTTATGCGGCACAGTGTCTTGACATTTAATATGTCCTTGTTATTTGACGCAGTGACAATATTAACAAAGAACATGTTAATCGGTGTCGCTTCGGGGCAGCCTGGTTCGCTATAGCACTGGGGCGTGTGTGCGTCTAACATCTTGTGGCGCAGATTTTCAAGTTCATCATTGATGTGGCTATGAAGTGCTATGGTGAAGCCCTTTTATGCATATCCTGAATGGCCTATCTTCCCTTAGTTGATAGCAGTGGTATTCATAGTGCTCGTCATCAAGCCACTTGACAATAGAGCGGAAGGTGTTGGCGTCGGCCATGTAAAGGCGGAAACCTCCACCCATGCAGGCCCGAAACTCATGCTTATTTGCGTCAGTGATCGTCCAGATGCTTTGCATCAGAATATTGACGTCGAAGATGCCTTCCATAACGATGGGTGGAGGCTTGGGAGGGGCTTTGCCAACAGTACGCTTTGCCGCAGCTCTGGCGGCTTGTTGGCTAGTGCTATGCTGATTACTCAATTCTTCAGCATTGCTCTGGCTATCCATTTCCATGGTGAGCTCGGCGAGTAGTTGGAATTTGTTATTGTTACCACTGTACTTATGTTGATTTACCGAGTTTTCGTCTAAATGCGCTTTTTTCCTAACTAATTTAAGAGAGGTACCTGGATCCATCCTACGCTTGATCTATTGGAAGCGCTGCGCAGACTCCAAGGCGGGCGCAGTCATTTGGTTTCTGGTAGTTGTCATGTTTAAAGGGCCCAAGGCCCTTTGTGCGGAGCCACGTCCAAATTCCATTGCCGCCGCCATGATTTCGATTGGCCGAACTTCTTCGGATTCTTCGGTCCTAGCGGAGTCCACTTTATAAGTTTTTTGTATTAATCCAGATTTCATCGAACACTTGAAAGTATGCAATGGAAATCAGAAGAAAGGTTGCCAAGATCCTAGCCGAGACTTCACCTTGTATTAAGCTTAATAAGAGCTTATGTGCAAACAGATGTTTTGTTTTCTCTAGCAGGCATGTGAACACCGGCCCCAATTGCAAAAGTGAAATTTATTTTTAAGTCAATAACTTAAGTCTTTTTGCACTTTGGAAACACTTTTATGTAACTTGTTGCTACACTAGCCACTGTTTGTGCCACTATTGTGGACTTGTCCTTGCTCACTACTACGTGAATTTTAATTATTCCACGAGCGTTGCAAATATGCGTCTGACACCATCGAATGCCGTTTTCGAAAAGAATATTTTCTATGAAAGTTAGAATGAGTGTGGGAGGGAAACCGATAGCCCAAAAATCATTTTATTACCTAGGTAAACCTAAAAATCATAATACATACAGATAACAAAAAATATGCTAAGACATCCGAATAAATAAATCTATATTATCGTATTTGTGTATGTCGCAGATTATTTTCAAATTAAAATTATAACGAATATTGTAACAGATTATTTTCAAATTCAAAGTGTAACGAACATTGTCGCCAGAGTGGCGTGGCGACAGTCGGCTTATCTCGTTTGCAATGTTCTTTCTCTCTGTATTCTCTCTCTGTATGCTCGAGCGTGGTAGACAACTATTTCTAGTTGCTACCTAACTTAGTCTGATCGCGAGAATGGGCGAAGGGGAGGGAGCGTATGTGGCGGAGACGTCTGTGCGAAAAGGAGGTACCGATTAAGTACCATTGATCGTGCATTGATATTGTGTGCATGAGCTTGGTAAGATAACACTGTGTGATGGTTTTATGTATGCAAAGGAATCTCTACACCATGCATTAAATTGAACGGACATGCCGCGCTCCCAACCAACGATCAGAAAACGTTGCGCCAAAGCCATGCAGAGGAATGATTCTGAGTCCGAATCGTAATATAATCCAAAGATATCTCCGACATCAGAAGTGGGATCGCCAACACCTACACGTGAAAATAGTTTTCTTGCAATTTTGGAGTCGCAAAATCGCAACTTCTCTAAACTTTTAAGACAAGTGCAAAATTAAAATAATCAAAAACGCAATCTCTGTTGTGCTGCCAAAATTCAACCCCGAACAAGTAAATTCAGATGCTCAGTCCTGGTGTTCAACAGTAGACTACATCCTGTCCGAAAATCAACTGGAGGGCAGCGCGCCAGTGATGACCCTCAGCAAGTCGCTGGAAGGAAGTGCTACTCATTGGCTATCTCAGACGTGCTTACCTGGGTTAACATGGACGCAGTTCAAGGAATTGTTTCTGCAACACTTTGCTGGAACGGAGACTTTGGCTGCAACTGTTATGCATCTGCTAAACGGACGTCCCGCAGGAGGAGAATGCTTGTCATTATATGCAAGCCGAATAGTGACTTCACTTATGGCCAGTTGGAAGTCATTGAACCTGGAACACATTGCAGTTTCCGTTCCGCTGGCATATGCAGCTGGAATCGACAAGCGATTGGGACGTTTGGTCTTCACTGCTGACATCAACACTCGAAACGAGCTGCATCGACAACTGAATGCTTACTCGTTTGACACTAGACAGGGCCAGTCTTCAAACGACAACACATCAGCGCCGCCGGGAAAACGAGCGAAGTCCTTTTCGCTCATTAAATTTTATAATTGCGGAAAGCCCGGTCACATGAGGCAGGAATGTCGCTCAAGAGTGGCTGGTCAACACCAACAACCAAGCAAACAACAATCTGGCTATGCAGGAGGGAAGGACCGATCTATCGTCACCTTTTTACAAATGTGGGAAAGAGGGGCATGTATCTACAGTGTGCCTTGATCCCAGAAGAACTCGATGCCAAACAGAAGCAACATTGTCAAAGACGTCAACATCTGTACTGTTCTTGAGCCCGTAGGGACATTGCTGGAATTTGGTGAGTCGTTCCAATTTTGTTTTGATTCCGGAGCTGAGTGCTCGCTCATCAAGGAGGCTGCTTCACTGAGACTGTCTGGAGATAGAATAAGTAATGATTTTTTTTTAAGAGGAATCGGTGGAAATATGGTTTGTTGCACTTTAAAAATATTGGCAAATGTTCTGATATGCGAACGTTCATTCTAAATATTGCTCCATGTAGTTCTTGATAGTTACAAAAAATATAACGCTCTGATTGGTCGGGATATTTTGAGCCAGGGAATTGGTGTGACTATTACATTAAACGCACTTACAATTTTTAATGAAAAATCTATGTTGCCTGTTCTAATTTCCGAATGCAGTCCTGATTTGGCTAATGTTGATACTGACGTACATGGATCCGATAGAGAGCAACAATCAATACTACATGAATATTCCAATTCCTTTATTGACGGAACTCCTCAAAGCCGCGTGACTACGGGTCAGTTGGAGATTTGCTTAATTGATTCAAAGAAGACGGTTCAAGTGCGACCTTATAGAATGAGTGTAGAGGAAAAAGGAAAAGTTCGGCAGTTAAATAAAGAACTGATAGAACCATATATCATAAGGCCCAGTTCCTCGCCGTTTGCTAGTCCAATGTTACTTGTTCGAAAGAAAAATGGTACAGACCGTCTCTGCGTTGATTAAAATCTGTCTAACGCTAATACCGTTTCCGACAAGTATCCGCTGCCGCTTATTTCTGACAAAATAGCTAAACTGAGCGGTGCAATGTTTTTCACCTGCATAGATATGCAAGTGGATTTCATCAGATCCCAATTCATCCGAACTCGATCGAGCAAACTGCGTTTGTTACCCTGACTATGCCATTTGGGCTTAAAAACGCACCGTCCGTATTTCAAAGAGCCATTAACTGTGCCCTGGGTGATCTTACCCATTCGTATGCCATTGTTGTCGCACGCACAAAGGAAGAAGCATTGGATAGATTACGAGTAGTCTTAAACATACTCACGAAAACAGGATAACAAAATGTTCTTTTCTTAAATCTTGTGTTGAGTATTCGGGCTTCGAAGTTAGAGCAGGTGAGATTCGACCGATTTGCCGCTTCCACAATCTGTAACTCAATTAAGACAATTTATCGGATTGGTCTCATATTTCCGTTAATTTGTACCCAAGTTTTCACAGTTGTTGTAGAGCTAATGCCGCAACTAGTAATTTCTATTTTAACTAATAAACCTGTTCTCACTTTTTTCGACCCACAATTTCTTATCGAGCTTCATACAGATGCCAGTGCTGACGGCTATGGTGCTATATTATTGCACAGGATTGAACAGAAGCCTCGATTTATCGAATATATTTTAGTATATATATTTTAGTAAGATGAAGTCACCAGCGGAATCGCGTTATCATTCATACGAATTGGAGACACTCGCTGTTTACAACTCTATTAAATACTTTCCTCATTATTTGCATGGTCGTCACTTTGTCGTGTTTACAGATTGCAATTGAAAAGCTTTGCTTTAAAAGCTTCTCGTACGAAGGCTAAGTTGACCCCGAGGGTTCATAGGTGGTGGTCGTATATGCAATCATTCGAATTTGATATTCAGTATACACCTAATCAACGCATGGCCCACGTTGACTTTCTGTCTCGCAACCCAATACTAAAGAGTTTTAAGAATTCGTCAATAGCAGCCGAGAAACGCATAAATCTGACCGAAATTTCAGATAACTGGTTGTTAACCGAACAGCAGAGAGACGAAGAAACTTCATCCATTGTATCTAAATTGCGTAATAATGAATTGTCCGAAGATTTTTCCAAAACCTACGAGCTACGTTCTGGGACACTGTATAGAAAAATACAAAGAAATGGAAAGATTCGTTGTCTGCCTATAATTCCAAAGCCGTTCAGATGGTGTGCTGTCAACAATGTTCACGAGTCAATTATGCATCTGGGTTGGGAGAGAACTCTTGAGAAAATGTTCGAATTCTATTGGTTTGACAGAATGTCTAAGTATGCTCGCAAATTTGTAGACAACTGTATTACCTTTAAGTTGTCCAATCCTCCTTCTGGTAAGATACAAGCCGAATTGCGTCCCATTCCAAAAGTCGATATTCCGTGGTATACGGTACACGTCGATATTACTGGGAAACTTAGTGACAAGAGCGACTTGAAGGAGTACATAATCGTGCTGATAGACGCATTTACCAAATTTGTTTATTTGTCTCATACCTTAAAGCTAGACACAGAGAGTTGCATTAAGGCCTAATTGTACTATCAACAGAGTGCCTAAATCTAGCCCATTAGAGATACTTATTGTTAAAGAAGCCAGGCCTTTTGGTCTTGTGCCTGTTGTAAATCAAGAAAAGAATGTTGATGTAGGTCAAGTTAGAGAAATGGCAAAACGTAACATTGATAAGAATGCCAGAATCGATAAAGCTAGTTTTGATAAATGTAAAGCTACTATTACACGACATAAGGTCGGGGACTATGTTCTGATTAAGAACGAAGAAAGAAATCAAACCGAATTAGACAATAAGTTTAAAGGTCCATATTTGGTGGCCAAAGTATTGCCAGGAGATCGGTATACTCAAAGCATTGAATAACAAATACTCCCACGAATTTTTGCGAAGTATGCCTGAGACGGGGGTTTCCATTGAACTCGAAGATGAAAATGGCAAAGAAGATGTTATTACGAATTGAGCTAGTGAGAGCTGCGATATCGGAACGAATCGAGCTAGTGAGAGCTACGATATCGGAATGAATCGAGCTAGTGACGGCTGCGATATTATCACGAATCGGTCCAGTGTGGGCTGAGATGTCGGAACGAATCGAGCTATTGAGAGCTGCGATGCCAGAATGGATCGAGCTATTGAAAGCTGCGATGCCAAAAATAATTGATAAATCACGTACAACTTTAAGATCAGTCAAAAATGTTACGGCTTTCTGCACAAGTGGGCGCCCGAGTTATGTGGCCTGGCATTTGATGCTTGGGGTTGGAATTCTGGACAAGGATCGGAAGTTTGTATTTGTTTGGCCGGTTTTGTGTTTTATTCCGTGTGCTAATAAGTATATTTATATAAGTATACAATATATATAAGTATATAATATTGCTTTGTTAGCCCGGTTTGTTGGTTAACGTCAACTGGGAGCTAACATTTGGCCGGTTTGTCGAACCTTAACCGTTAGCTACTATAACAATGAAAATGATTGGCCAGTTTGTTTAACCATAACTGTAAGCTATCGTAATGAAGATTGGCCGGTTACTCGAGTAGTTAACTGTGCGCTATTGATTTTATGAAACTATGATTATGAGAATGTATTTTGAATTTAAGTTATTGGTAATCCGGATCTTATTGCTTGGAGTAGTGAGAAATATTTAAATTAAATATTGTAATATGTGAAATGTATTTTGAAATATTGGAAACGAATCTGTAGCATTCGGAATAAATCATGTAATGATTGGAATTAATTTTAAAGTACTTGTAATGAGTTTTAATCGATAATCTGATGTTATGCTTTGAACTAATGCTAAAATACGAAATTTAATTTTGAAAAAAAATTTTGGTTTGATTTGGTTTCAAGAGAATAAGAAAATAAAGTGCTTAATTTGAAATGAGGAGTTATCTAAAATATTTTGTTTGAATTTTTTTATTGAAGATCATGGTGACTAAAATAAGACACGATAGTATAATTTGAATAAGAAACACACGAGGACGTGTGATAAGTCAGGAAGGCCGTGTCGCAGATTATTATCAAATTCAAATTATAGCGAACATTATAACAGATTATTTTTTTGCGTTTGCAAAACAGATTCAAAAAAGATTCGCAAACGGCATTCTATGGTGTCGCACGCAAATTTGCAACGCTCGTGGATTAATTAAAATTCACATATTAGTGAGCAAGGACAAGTCCACAATAGTGGCACAAACAGTGGCTAGTGTAACAACAAGTTACCTAAAAGAGTTTTCAAAGTGCAAAAAGACTAAAGTTATTGACATAAAAAAATATTTCACTTTAATTGTTACATTATTAATTGTTAATTGTTTACAATTATTAAGCTAGGCAAGTGCTTACCCGCCGCGCCCTTTGAGCTGAAATAATGAAAAGAGTTATTTAAAATATATAGTTTGAGTTTGTTTATTAAAGAACATTTTTTTTTTTTCATTCTAATTTTGTATTTAAAATATGTCCGAGTGGACAATCATTAAATGGTTTGGGGGTGACATTGACTTAAGGGAGGTACATGGAATGTATATCTAATGAGGTTGACTTAGGTAGGTGTCTATTGGTGGGGGAGGTCAAGCGGATGTTTTCTTTTCACACGTCTTAGGGATTGGCTGTTATCTAGGAGCTTGATGGCCAGGTGGTTGGGGTGGCTGTCCAGTCTTTTTGTATATCTTTAGCTGAGTCGGTTGATCTCCTCTGCTACCGAAGGAATTCCATGCTGTTTATGGATTATTGAGTTACAGATGAGCGTTGGAAAATATTCTCAGACATTTATTCTGAAGCCGCTGGATTCTGATGCGGTTAGAACAGCTTGCCGTGCCCCACAACTGAACCCCATATGTCCAGATTGGCTTCAGCACTACTTTGTAAATAAGCAGTTTGAGCTTTTCTTTGAGCTTGGACCTTCTCCCTAGGAGCTAGTGCAGTTGCTTAAGTCGTAGGTTGGCCTGGTTGTGCTTCTTGATCAAGTGAGGTCGCCATGTGAGCCTGCGGTCAGCCCTAGATATTTAGGAATGTTAATCATAGGGATGTTTTCCCCGTTGAGTGTGACGGGGGGCAGTTCCCCCCGCGTAGTGCTATGATTGTGTGGGAGGATTTCTCTGCGTCGACCACGATGTTCCATCGTTTCAGCCATGGATCTTGAGCATTCAGTTGTCTCTGTATGTTGGCTGATGCGTCCTGCGGATCTGTGGCGGAGGCTAGGAAGGCGGTGTCATCTGCATGTGTAGCTACTGTAAGGTTCCGAGAGGGGGTGATGGGAAGATCCGCTGTGTAGAGTGTGTATAAGATGGGTCCAAGAACGCTGCCTTGAAGTACTCATCTCACTCGGAATTGTTTTTCCTCTGTGTACGACTTGAGGAGGGCGAAGTGGGAACTTGGAAGGTGGGATTTAATTTTGAAAAGGAGTCCAGGGAGCCAGACTCTGTCAAACGCCTGTTTTACATCCAGCATAACGGCGCAGTACTTCTTCCTTTCGAAGGCCTCTAGTATGCACTCAACAAGCCGGTGGCATTGCTCTGGTGTTCCATGAAGGCGTTTGAAGCCAAACTGGTGATCAGGGATCAGTGCGGCCTCGTCCAAAACTGGCAATAGTCTTCGTAAAAATACTCTTTCACGTATATTGGAGAGGATTTCCAGCAATCTAATCGGAGGATACTAGGCTAGATTGGATTCAGGTTTTACAGGCTTGAGGAGGACAATTACTTCAGCACGTTTGCACACTTTTGGGAAGTACCCCAGATGGAGGCAGTTATTAAAGATGTTAGCCAGCCTTTGGGAACAGATTAGAGGCAACATTTTCAGTGCTGTTGCGCCTCCTTAAAAAATGGCAAGTCACCAGGTCCTGACCGAATTGATGGTCAGGACCTGGTGACTTGCCATTTTTTAAGGAGGCGATCTCCTGCACAATCTCCTCTGGTTCGACGGGCTGTATTAGCGGGCCAGGAGCACTTGGGCTATCTACGAACCTTATGGTAGCAGCTCTCTCTTTGCCAGTGCCTCTGTCGAACATGTAGGTCAGCAAACGCTTCTGCTCTTTCGACCTCAGTCCGACACCAGGAGCCGTCCACTTTACGCACGGGTGATATCTTCTTTGCAATTATTTTTATGTGCCTCGTGACATTCCACAGGTTGTGCTGCGGGGTTCTCTCCAGGTTCCAGCTCCTCGAGGAATCTATGAAACGAGTCCTGCCGTAGGATGGATAGCTTGTCCTTCAGTTCCTTGGTGGCACGATTAAGTGCTGTCCTGTCCCTGCACGTCTCTTTCAGCTATTCTCGGGGTAGTCGGAGGAGGTGGATTCACAAACTTAGTGGCATTGTGCATCTCTTTGGTTAGTTTTTCTATGGCCGCATCTATGTTGCTTGGTGTGGAAAGAGGAGGATCTGAGTACAGGGAGGAAAGCATCCATAACGTAAACTTGGGGGCATTTGTGTGTTTCCCGGTGAGTCTTCTAGGCGGGGTTTTTCTGAGGACGGGGGTGTTTAGGAGTCGGATAGCAATTTATCACAAGTTGAGCATGTTATCTTAGAGTGTCCTATGCCCTTGGAAACGGCGAAGTCCAGCAGATCCGGCTGATTTGAAGGGTCGGTAGGCCAGTGTGTGGGTTCTCCAGTTGAATGACAGCCCAGACTCTTCCGCTGCAGGTACTTTTAGAGCTTTATGGGGTTGTTTGTGCGGGACCCCTACCAGGAGTTTTTGGCGTTAAAGTCTCCGGCTGCTATAAAGCGAGGTCCAAGGGATTCGAAGAAGTCCTGAAGGTGGGTCTCGGTTATCGAGTGTCTGGGTGGGAAGTAAACCGCACCAAGGGTATCTCCCTGAGGGCTGGTAATCCTAGTCGCGGCGCACTGTGCCCATTCCTCCTGAAACGCGGGAAGTTCCGTGTGCTGAATGCCACTCCTGATGAGCATAGCTGCTCCTCCGCGTGCTCTGCCAGATGGATGGTTCGTACCCGCTGATGTGGAAGTCGGATCTGGGACAAAAGTGGGATTCCGAAACTAGAAGAACATCCATATTGTCTGTTTTGATGAGGTGCTCTACTTCGGCTTTGCTCCTCTTCAGGCCGTTTTCATTCCAAAAATCTATATTGAGACTTTTTTGAATTATTTCCTGTTGAGGAGGGGAGCTATTAACTCCAGCATGCGAGACAAATTTTTCCATCCTCTCAATCGTTTTTTGCAAGCGGGCAAGCATCGTTTAAAACTGGTTGGGGCCGCGGGAGTGGTTTGAGGGGTTTGTTGGGGATACGTTAGCTGTGTCGCTTGGTTTCCTAGAAGTACGTCCCGGTAACTCGTACCATTGATGATAGTTGGTATCTGGATGCGAGGTGGTTTGTTGCTACTCTCAACGGTTCTGGCTTTAGGAGATTGCTGCGCCTTTGCCTTTTTGGAGGCAGGGCATCCTCTGAACGACGCAGGGTGATCAGCTTGGCAATATTAACAGCATGCTTTCTCGTCATCTTTTTTGGTGCATGACCTAGAGTCGTGAGAATCCCCACATTTCACGCAGCAATGTTCCAGGAAACAGAAGCGCGGGCTGTGTCCGAACCCTTGGCATCTGAAACATTGTGGAACATCGTTGAACTTCAGTGGGGGCTCTACGGTGACGACTGACCTACAAAGCCTCTTTATTTTGAAAACCTCTGTGTTGTTGCTCGCTGGTTCTAGATTAACAAAAAATATCCCCAGTGCTTGTTTGGTTTTCCTGCCAATGGGATTGTCCAGATCCCTCACAGTATGGCCGTATTTGTGGAGTTCTTCTTTAATTTCAGTCTGTTCCATTGAGTGGTGAAGTCCCTTGATGACCGCCCTATACGCTCTCTCGTCCTTTGGTTGGAAGGTGTGGTGCCTTTTGTTATGTGCAACAAGGTGCTGACGTAGGGCTGTGTAGGACTTCTTGTCTGGCATCATTACGCGTACATTATTATTTCATTCCATTTTGTATGAGAAGTCCTTCTTGGTACCCACGAGAGTCGTTATCATCTAGACAACCGCGGTAATGTCGGTGACGTCTGGGATGTAGATCGGGGGAGGCTTGAGGGTTTTCGGGATCGGGTTCGGGTTCTCTGCTGTTTTGGATGCCACTGCCTCTGCAGCAGGTTTGGGTTCGTCATGTTCGTCGTCATCTTCTTTGCTTGAGATGAGGGCAAATGGGTTGTTCGCCAGCTTGCTGCGCAGAGCTGCGCTGGTGCTAGGCGTGACGTCTGGCTCCTCTCCTTGCCCATTACGCGCGCGCTTGCGCTTGATCTCACTGAGCTCCGAGTAAGAAGAACTCCAGCTTAAGTCTCTGCTCCAGCTGCACTTCCTTGCTCGGTGGTTCTAGATTAACAAAAAATATCCCCAGTGCTTGTTTGGTTTTCCTGCCAATGGGATTGTGCAGATCCCTCACAGTATGGCCGTATTTGTGGAGTTCTTCTTTATATTCAGTCTGTTCCATTGAGTGGTGAAGTCCCTTGATGACCGCCCTATACGCTCTCTCGTCCTTTGGCGTGACGTCTGGCTCCTCTCCTTGCCCATTACGCGCGCGCTTGCGCTTGATCTCACTGAGCTCCGAGTAAGAAGAACTCCAGCTTGAGTCTCTGCTCGAGCTGCACTTCCTTGCCTTCTTGCAGGGCATTGATGGCAGGAGGCGGGGCCTGCCAGTCCATACTCTAGGTTGGCGTTCAATTAACGTTTATGCAAATAATTAGTCACAGCAGCAACGGCAGCAAAGGGGCAACGGACACAGTGGAACTCCGCTCTTGGCAACCCGACCCGGCCCGTAAAATGTGCTGTAAAAAAAAAAATTGTAATAACAAAACACAAAAATCTGAAAAATAATTCATTTTGACACCGAAAACAAAGTTCCTTTTTATTGAACGATTTTTCAATGAATCGATTAAAGATCATGGCGACTGAAATAAGACACGATGGTATACTTTGAATACGAAACACACGAAAACGTGTGATGTCAGGAAGGCCGTGTCGCAGATTATTTTCAAATTCAAATTATAACGAACATTGTAACAGATTATTTTCAAATTCAAATTGTAACGAGCATTGCCGTCAGAGGGGCGTGGCGACAGTCTGCTTATCTGATTTGCAGTGTTCTTTCTCTCAGTATATTCTCTCTGTATGCTCGAGCGTGGTAGACAACTATTTCTAGTTGCTACCTAACGTAGTCTGACCGCGAGTATAGGCGAAGGGGAGGGAGCGTATGTGGCGGAGACGTCTGTGCAAAAAAGGGGTACCGATTAAGTACCGTTGATCGTGCATTAGTATTCTGTGCATGAGCATGGTGAGATAACTCTGTGTGTCCCATCTGATGGTATGTGTGTATGCGAAGGAATCGCTACACCATGCATATCATCATGATGCGTGGTAGGTACATGCACGAAGTTGATTTCGTCACTTGATGAAAGAAAGTTAAATTGAACAGACATGCCGCGCTCCCAACCAACGATTAGAAAACGTTGCGCCATAGCCATGCAGAGGAGTTATTCTGAGTCCGAATCGGAATATAATCCAACAGTATCTCCATGTATATGTGTATATATGAAAATAATATAAAACAAAATAAAGCCTCGGAGCATAGGTGAAGTAAGTGTAAAAATAATTAGGAAAATTGCCGAAATAAGGCCACAATCAGGAAGTAACCCCGTAGGTGACAAAGTGCAAGACGAACTTTGTTTCTTAAAAAATTAACTTTTAAAAAAGAAAACCCTAACAGAGACAAGCACAGCAAAGCAGCAAAGCAGATCGCATCACTCTCGGTCTAAAGAATAAATAATCAAAATAATAGAAGAACTTATTAATGAAATATAATCATTATGGATACTACTTTTAATATAGACAATTGTTACCGTAGCTCACTTCCTTTTTATACTTTATGTTAAACATAACAAAAGCTATTTAAATACGCTATATGAGTAGAGCCAAAGAAAGTTTACAAAAACTAAAAATAAAAGTAAATTAAACATACTAAAAATATCAAACTATCAAATGTCAATATCATAATAAACGCTCAGAAAATTATTAAGAAAATATTCCAAAGGAACCGTATTTCTCAAAAAAAATTTCCAGAAATAATTGCCGTAACAGACTCTGTTCATAATTTAACTCGAATACGACTACGAGTACATAGAAAGATGCAGAGTAACGAATTCTCCGCTAATACACTGGAATATCAAGCAGAATAAAAACCCGAGTTTAGGCAATGTAATTATTTTCAAAGTGTCCCATATAAATAATCTTGATTGATTGGGAAAATAACTGTAAACGTAAAAAGTTGGTTCAGAATGCCAGAATTCGATGAAGAGAAAATCCTTGCCCTTGGTTCAAAAATATAGCCGTTATAGTCACCATTACAGTTGTTAAGTCAACCCTCTGCAAAGTACATATTGACACTACTATCAATGCCATAATTTAAAAATCGCAAGCTGTAATTTTCGACGAATTATCAGATGTGCTAAAAGCAAAAATGGCGAACAAACCAATAGGGGGACTACAGCAATACGGACCATTTTTTAAGTCCCTTCCCTATGTTTCCCTTATGTATCGCAGGCTCTCCACGTTTAGCCTGTGCAAGTATGGTAAGCTCTCTGTGAGGGCTGTTGCAGCTGACCGGTAAAATATTTTTGTAGCTTTTTAAGTTCCAGAATATGGAGTCGTTCGCCTTGAAAAACTTCTTGTAAAACGTAAGTAGGGATGTCAAAAGTTATTCGTCGATCGTAGCTATTTCTTTTCGTTATAATGATACCGCTGTCGTCGATGGCTGTTAACTGTTACTGTGATTGTAAATCATTTTAAATTTACTGCACTTACCCGTTCATATATTTGTTTTTGTGTCTGTGTTAATATTTATCTGAAAGTCCTATTAAAGTTATCTCAAATTTTCTTTATGGACCACCCTCCCTTTTTATTAAGACTATGGTTCCCAAGTTTGGCTCTGCTATTTCCTCCATTTACATGGCTATTAGTTTATTTCCTACTCTCCTATAAACTCTGTTATCGATGAAAGGATTATGTCAATTTGTAACTGAGTGAATAGTTCTATTGTATTCTATGGCTGCGTGGAGCCATAGTGCTTTTTTACAGATTTTTCAATTTGCAACGACCTTGTTTGGCAACTGGGTCATTTTGGGGAAAAAAATAGTCTTGGTGAATGTTTTTCACATTTTCTTATGCACCTCTATGAGCCCAATTATGTTTTTTGACCGTAATTTCTTTCCGCTCTTTTTTATATAAGATGTCAATTACCACACGGTCCGTGTATTGGGATGTAATTGTCGGTAATGTTTCCTCTTATTTATACTGTATGAATACCAATATTGGCAGTTTGCGTTGACTACATTTTTTTTTACCACATTACTTACTATATGAATAAGGTATTTTTACCAAACATAATGACCGTTCTAACTGTGGAAGTTCCACATTCTTTTATTATTATCTGATTCCTAAAGAAGTTGACCGATTTCTCTGTCTTTTCGACAGTGTAGGTGAGTGATCACTACATGTGGATGTGCTGTCAGAAGAGCGCATCGGCGGCGCAGTTCTCCTCTTCTTGTTGGTAAATAATTTTGCGCATTATGCTAGTCAAATGAAAGTTTACCAACGCATAATTTCGTCATTCGTATTGCGATATGGCATCGCGAAAGTAAGAGACTAAGAGGCTGTACAAATATATAAATTGTTCATCCCGAATAGGTAGTTTCTGATGTTCTTTTGGGCCCATACCATGGCAAGTCGTTTCATTTCATTTGTTGCAAAATTTAATTCCCTTTCCTGTAGTGTTCTCGATGTTATGGTTATTGGTAATCCGTCTTGTAACAAGACAGATCCCAAGTCAAATGACGAGGCATCCGTTGTTAAGTTAAACAGTTTCCTGTAGCCTGGGTATAGCAGAATTACATTTTCGGACGCAAGAACCTTCTTAAGCATCTCAAATGTCTGACTCTCATCTTCATAAAATTTTATTTTTATTCGTTTTAATTGTCGTGTGCTACCTTTCCATTCCCCCATTTTATGATGTTACTCGTACGTCTTGTTTTACGAGGTGTGTTAAAAAAATATCTCGAACTTTGGTTTTTCCTCTTATTTATTCATGAATATATATTTTGTCCCCTTCAAAGTAATCCCCATGAGATATTATGCACATGTGCCAATCTTCCAAGCACTCCAAAAAGTCATTTTACCTCTTCAAACGTAACGTCGTCTTTTCATGGGACTTTTCAGTTTAGGGAACAAGAAAAAGTCACATGGGCCAAATCTGGGGAATACGGTGGCTGCGGCATCATTAATGGGTTGTTTTTGGTTAAAAAGTCGCGCACAAGCAACGATGTGTGATCAGGGGCGTTATCGTGGTGTAAAGGCCAATTTTTGTTCTTCCACAAATCTTATTGATCGTTTTACCCTGTGGTTAGAACTCCTGATGCACCACGCCCCTGCAATCGAAAAGTGTCAGCAAAACTTTCACATGCGACCGAACTTGGTGCGCTTTTTTCGGTCTTGGTTCGTGCGACAGCTTCCATTGAGATGATTGAGCTTTGGTTTCCAAGTTATTACCATAAACCCATGATTCGTCACAAGTTATGACCCTCTGGAGCAAATTTGGGTGGTCGCGAAGACGATCCAAAACACGTGCACTGAAAGCAGCTGTTTTTGTTCACATTTAAGTGCACATTCAAAATTGACGAGCTTGTCGGTATAAGTGACAGACATAACAAAACGCCACAAAAAAATCGAAATTCGATTATATTAAACCCGCGACAATTCAAAATTCGCGATACTTTTTAAACACACCTCGTAGACCAAAAGTCTTTTACAAAGCACCTATTGTAGCTTGCCAACACACGGAAATGACCAGAAGTTTAATAAAGTAGTCGATGGTTCATAGTTACAAATTGCATCCACTTTATTAAGTCAGGATTTTATGCCTCCGCTGAAACCATGAAACCTAAATATTGGACCCTTTCTTTGAAGAAGTTCGATTTCTCGCGTGAAACCCTCATATTACTTTGATACAATTTATAGACACATGCTATGTGTTTGATACAATCATTTATATTTTCTTAGAAGATAATTTCATCATCGACGTATACATAAATGATTTTCCATTTTGTTCAATGGCTCTTTGAAAAATAATGGGTGCATTTTTCAATAAATGGTAAGTCGACAAATTTCATATTTCCCATTTACCACCGAGAAAGTCGTTTTCCCCTGTAATTTTCAGAGAGCAGTATTTGGTTAAATATAGACTTTAAATATAAGGTAGTGAAATTTTTCCTAGCCCAAATTGAAAACCACATTACCACATTGACCACATTGACAGAATGAAAACCACATTAGGAATAGGGTATTTATCGTTGCTTGCTTTTACATTGGGTGTTCTAAAGTCTATTACTAGAAGCTTTTTTGTATTTCCTTGTTCAACGGTTCCTGTTTTGTGGCGGAAAGGTCGGTCTCTTAACGTCTTGGCTTTCCGCATTTACAAAATCGAAGACGCCTATCGGGTTGGTTATAATTTTGATTATATGTTGTCTTCGTTCTCTGTCCGGAGAGTCCCAATGATATTAGTGTTGTATGGCAGGGCCTCATTTGGATTTGCAAATATTTGGCTTTTTTCCTTGAAATCTATCCTCAACTCTTGTAAAATTCATGTCCATACATTTTCAAAAAAGGGAATTTAGGAATTTAAAATTTTCATTTAATTTTTTTTTTCAATTCGAGAAAGGTCGAATCATCATTGAGAAAGGGATCAGTTTGATTTTATTTTCATTAAATATTTTCCGACAAAAAAGAAAAAAAAAAGTTTTTGGCAAAAATAAATAATTCAGAGCATGCCCTCGCCTAGCACAACTGGCAGGGAGCCTCTTACGGTTAGCAGCCCAATCCAATAAAAAAACCCAACCAGAAAACAGTTGGAAAAAGTCGCCTATTACCGCAAATTGAAAAAAAAAATAGTAATACGATCACATTCCAGCCGGCTTCGGTCTCTTGGCAAAAACTTCCATCCAAGAAGAGAAGCCTACCAACCTCACCGAAAAGTTCGAAGAAGAGCCCATGGAATGAAACATAGAAACCATCTCGCGTTAAATAAATTTGTTGCTCTTGCAAACCAATATGACTGTCAAGAAGGCAAAATAGCATGGACATTCTCCAGGTCAAAAACGTTGAAGAAGAAGAATCTGGACAAGCTAAAATTCCAGTGACAAAGAAGTCACCTAAACCTAGCCACATAACAGTACTTGCTGTCAGCGACGTACCTGCCTTAGAAAGACTTCTCGACTCGTATGAGCTGACTCATATGAGCTCAAGATCGCGCGTAATGGCAACTTGCGCATATACCCCCGTGACTCTGATGCCCACAGAGCTATTACTAAAAAAATTATCTTTGCGTCAATGTTACCGATGTTTTGGCTTTGATCATACCAAAAACTATTGCACTAAGGAGCCCAGATGTGTTAGATGCAGTTTGCCTCATTGGACTGGTTCCAGTCAATGCCAGGCATGGACCTATGACGACCTGGAGTGCGTTAATTGACAAGGCAAACATGAGGCAACTCACAACGGCTGCAGAATTTACGTCCAGAGACTCAAAAGCCGAAAAACTAGAATCAACATTAATACCACGACCCGCGTAGAACATCCACAGCCCATGCGCAACATCAAGCAACAAGCTATTCCATCCTCAATCGTGCGGCAGGGCCTATCGTATGCAGATGCGACTAGAACTGGACAACAGAGCACTCGACCTGACGGAAAATACTCCCAACAGCGAAATGCTTTCTCAAATACAAGGTTGCAGACTTTTCCGAATGCTACGTTTGCTCCTGTAACAAACGCAGGCAAACCTCAACATCCTAACCAAACGGTAATTGATGGCTCCCTCGCACAAATCATCATCTCAATGCAGCAGACCATTGCTGGTCTACAAAAAACCATCGCTGAGCTATTTGAGGAGATCAAAGAACTCAGAGGTTCTAAATCGTTGACGCAGCGCAAGTAATGGCTTGTGAACTGCGCGTCGGAACCTGGAACGCTCGTAGCATTATCCCAAATGCTAATGAGCTTAAAGTGTTTCTCAGCAAGCACGAAATTGATGTTATGCTTATTTTAGAGACACTCCTACACGATGGATCCTACCTCAATATGATAGGTTACAGCTGCTATCGAGCAGATCACCCAGGAGGTCGCCCCAGAGGAGGAGCCTGTATCCTAATCAGGCAGGGATTAGTGCACTATTACCTGCACTCGATCACAACGATCACAACTAATTTGGGCGAAATTTCGGTGTCAGCTGTGTACCTTCCTCCAGGCCTGCCTTGGAATTCCTCTGAGTTTGATAATCTCCTTGGTCAACAGGTCAAAAGTTTATCATTGGAGGTGATTTTAACGCTAAGCATCGCCTCTGGGGTAGTATAAGAGCGAATGCTCGAGGCACAGCACTTCACGATGTAATCTCCGGCAGCTCAACTCAAGTTCAGGGTACTGGGAAACCCACTCTCTACCCGTATAACACGAGGAATGTACCTTCATGTATCGACTTCTTCTCGCTTCACTAACAACGTCACCTCATAGCACCGCCCCTATTAGGATGCTCGTTCCACCTGGTGCGAATATAAGGCTGTTTCAGTACGAACTTAACAATGCCTTTAACCTCAATACAGAGATAAATACAGCAGACGATATCGAGAAAGCGGTTGAAACTTTTATGAAGAAGATTAAAGATGCAGCTCAAATTGCAGCTCCTGGCAGCACAGTACAGTAGTACTCTTAACTCTCAAGAAACGTCTTCGGCGTGAGTTCATCAGGACCAATGACCTAATAAATGGCAGATTGTACCGAAGGATATCAAATCGGGTGAGAAAAGTACTGGCCAACCTGAAAAGAGAAGCAATTGACGCGTTCCTCGGGAAAGCTACTGCCGATGAAAACTCAAAATTCGCGCTCTGGAAGCTCACGAAGAGATTCAAGAGACAAGTTGCTCCAAAGTTTCCAGTTCGAAACCCAGATGGCACTTTGGCAAAATCACCTCAGGACAGAGCTGAAGCGTTTGCCAGAAACCTGGAGGAAAGATTCCAGCCGTTAGAGAGAGCATCGCCAAGACGAATACAGCTGGTTGCTGAATCCCTAGAAGCCCCATTGCAGATGGCTCTTCGTGTAAAGCCTATTAAACTCACGGAATTGGAAGATGATATCAAATCCCTTCGCAACAACAAGGCTCCTGGTGAGGATCACATTGACAACCGCTCCATTAAGCTGATGCCCCACAGAGCTTTGTTATTCCTTGTTCTGATTTTCAATTCTGCTCTTCGACTGGGACACTTCCCCAGCGCCTGGAAGAAGGAGAATATCATTATGCTCCATAAAAATGGGAAGCAGGCAAAGGAATTAGCCGCACGACATGCCCACAGCTGACATCATGTCGCTTACAGATCCCAATGACCTGCTAGTTGCCACCTTTGCTGATGACACTGCAGCCCTGACCAGAGATACTTGCGTCTATAAAGCCACCGATACGCTTCAGCTTTATCTAAAAAAATTTGAGAACTGGGCCCTACGCTGGAACACCGCAGTCAATCCGGAAAAGTGTGTCTCCGTGACGTACACCCTGAGAAAAGACACATCACCAGGTGTATTTCTGCATGAAGAGCTCCTCACACAATCGAACGCCCACAAATACCTCGGTGTCACTCTGGATAAGCGACTTACATTTCAACGCCATGTAACGGATGTAACTCGGCGGCTCAAAACAAAGGCAAACAGCATGGCTTGGCTCCTTAGGCCTGGAAACAAACTTTCAATTTCAAACAAGGCCAAAATTTATATGGTTGTCTTGGCTCCTATTTGGAAATTTGGCATCCAAGCGTATGGCGTCGCAGCAAAGTCGCACTTCAACAAAATTCGTGTGGCGCAGTCGCAAATCTTGCGTAAACTATCTGGAGCGGCTTGGTACATCCGCAACAAAGACATTGAACAAGAGCTGAAGGTACCAAGGATTGGCGATGTCATAAACAAACAAGCAAAGGAGGCTCCAGCGCATTCACCAAACAGATCTGCCAAGAAGATATATAGATTAATTGATTAAATTAATTCATGCCTCTAGACTTTCTAATTAGGTTTAAGTATGTACATATGTAAATACTCGCTAGATTTTATGAATCTCTGTAGTATAAGTTACCTTAAATGGTAACAGTGGACTGCAATATAAATAAATACAATTTTAATTAAAAAAAAAAATAATAAATAAACAAATAGCAAAAGAAAAAAAAATATTTTTTTAAATTATTCAATATTTTCTTTATAAGGTCCATGTCAATTAATAATGAACCATCTACTTACATGTGTTTGTTGGTTAGTTTAATTCGCGTCCGGGGTGCCGCGGCGGTTCGATTCTACATTTTTATTTAGAAAGTTCTTGTTGTTGCGTGTTGAGGATCTTACCTGCACGTAATTTTTTTTGGTTTCCTCAAGTGTCGACGGTCTTTCGTAAGTTGGGTGCCAATTAATTTGGTTAAGGTATATGGTGATTTCCTCTGCAGACGATAAGAAATAAAAAATTAATAAAAAAAAAAAGTAATTATTATTGGAGATGAGTGAAAAATACTTATTCAATGCTGCAATAACCGTTTACTAGAAATGCGATTGTATTAAATTAGTCGCCGCTAGTGTGACCGTGAACGGTGCGCAAGCTTCCGCAGCATCCGCAGACGATACCGACTCTGGACAGTTATTATGCAAATTATGCATGATGGTTTTTGTTGTTATTGAGTGCCTGTTTCAACTTATACAAGGTAGTCAAATTATGACTATTTGTAGATGAAGTTTCTATAAAACTTACAGAGGTATTTAGAGTGGTAGAAGAAATGCCCACATCTGCTTCCACAATTACGGTTATTACAAAAATAACGGTGTGAAATTAATAAAAATAGCAATATCAACACGGACAGACAAAAGAATAATGTTCCGAGCTTTTTGAGCCTAGGAATATATTTATACCAAACCAAGATATCCTAAATATTAGTTGAACTTCTTTTAACTAAATACGCGTTCAGACCTAGATTTCGAAGCTCAAGTCATAGTATTAAATTACAGAACCAGAAAACTATTGATTCAGAGTGAGACCTGATAACCTTTACTATATTTTCGAAATATTATTCCCTATTAATCCCAGGTATATATTATATTGATACCATGCCAAGAGATCAAAAATCGAGAATGCCTCGCTTAGAGCCAACGACGGGGCAGCAGGTTGCTGATCGCGAAACGCCTGCCTGTGGTCATTTGCGAATAAAGCTCTTTTCATCGAGGGTCCCCTCACTAATGAAAAGGCCCGGACAGCTAGTGGGTAACGACGATGCGCTTATGTTGTCGCCTCTAATAAACAGCCTTACACACTTCCCATCCCTTACACTGTATCTACCCACATTCCAATCCTCCCATTCCACTAGGAGATCTTTCTTGGATTTTGACCGATACGGACGTGTTTCCACATACACTGCGCGAAAACTCATAAAGACAGAGACAGCCCAGCTACAACAAGTTTATATCGCACGTGTAATTGTTCGGCTGAGCGAACCAAACCAAAGCAAGTGTGTAAATAAGGTCCAAAATACAATTTCTCATTTTGTTATTTTTCGATTGCACTATTTGCGGTGGGAGGCCCAGCTGTTAAATCAGTCGATGGAGCTGACTACTCATCGCAGACCAACAGTGCTGCCAGATCTGGAGAACGAAAACTAAATGGACATAGCACCGGGGGTCTCGCCCCCACCGACGATGACCCATTCAAAAGGAGCTCCAGAATGTCGAGGTCCCCAACAAAAGGAGGAGGAATTGCGGTGAAGGATCCCAGAACCCCTGCGCCGGCGGTTGTGTTGGAGGATATACCGACTAGCCGCCGCAATGCTGCAGCGCTGGAAAACTCGGCCCCTGTAGATAGCAGCGCTAGCAATACGAGCAACCCGAAGGCAAAGGACGTTATCAGCGTGCCGTCGCACAGGAACGGAAGGAAATCACCAACGGGATCGCCTATAAGGCCCTTAGACTTAGCCGCGGGACTCCCAAATGAAGACCTACGGAGCATCCTCGCCAGGATGGGAAATAAAATTACCGCGATACTATCCGCCTTCGAAGTTCGGCGCCATGTCGTCATAGATGACAAGAGCGTACTACTCAAACTCTCGACTCTCAACAACAGTGCGATCGAGCTTCATGAAGGCGTCGCTAAAAAAAATCATTCTACGACCGCTTCTACCCAAGCCAAGCCCCAAAAGCCTAGAAAAAAGGCTACATCAGCAAGAGAATTGCCAAAGGGACAGATGCCCAAAGTTCAGGAGCCTAAAGCACAGGCACCCAAGCGCGGCAACTACTCCGCGGTGAGCTCAGAGGGTATACCTAAAACCCAAAGAAAATACGTCCAAGCCGCGCAGCTATGCATCCGTCGCCAAGGAGGCTAGCACTGGAGGCGAGTGGAAAAAAAAGTTAAGCCTAAACGCCTGAGAAAGAAGCCGGAGGCACTTATGCTAACGAAGACGGGAGAGGCCTCGTATGCGGAAATGCTCCGAAACTAAAAGCGGACCCGAACCTCAGCGAACTGGGCAAACATGTTCGTAAAGTCCGTAAAGTTCGTAAAGAACTCAACAAGAACTACTGCTGGAAGTAGAGGAGAAAACCTCCGACAGCTCGCCAAAATTAAGACCGGATATGCTGGGCAGCCATGCGAGAGGGCGCGGCCCGAAGATCATTGCGGGCGAATTTAATGCATGGGCAGTAGAATGGGGCAGCCCAGAGGCCGAGCAGTGATAGACACAATGCTTATGTTGGACCTGGTACTGCTGAACAATGGCTGTAAACCAACGTTCAATAACGATAGGTGCTCGTCCTACATCGACATTACCTACATCAGCAAAGGGTTAGTGGCTAACGCCAGCTGGACGGTCCACGACATTGTAACGCTAAGTGACCACGCACTGATTTTCTTCTGCATCCTGCCGAAGGGAACAACTTGGAGGCGGCAGAGAAGATCAGTCGGGCAAGCCTGGGACTCGAGGAAGCTCGATGAAGATATGCTGGCATACCAAATTGACTCGTTTCGAATCTCAAATGGACACGCAGATTCAATGGCGGCCGACCTCATGAAGATGCTTTAGGCAACGTGTGATGCAACCATGCCAAGGAGGAAAAAAGAGCAGCGCAAGCCGCCAGTGTACTGGTGGAGTGCCAACTTAGGCAAGCTACGCTCGGAATGCCTAAGGGCAAGGAGACGGGCTCAACGAGCCAGAGGCAGCACCCAGCACGCAGAACTCATGGAGGCTTTTAGAAGCAAACGCTCCGAGTTTAAGCACGGCATATTGGCTGCCAAAGCCCGGGCCTATAAGGAACTACTAGATACCGTGGATAGAGAGCCCTGGGGACTTGCCTACAAACTCGAAGCTAACAAGCTAAGGAAGAGAGAGCCAACTCCAACTGACCCTGATGTCCTGGCTAGCATAGTAGCAGAATTGTTCCCAAGGCAAACCACTCTATGACTTCCCGTGCATTACAGACCTCGAAGTTGTGGAGGCAGCCAAGTGAATCAAGCCCAACAAAGCTCCTGGCCTGGATGGAATACCTGGAGGAGTCGTCAAGGCAGCGGCGATAACTAGACCCGATATATTCAGGAAAATTCTCTTGGACGGGGTCTTTCCGACGAGATGGAAAAGTCAGAAACTAGTTCTGCTGCCGAAAGTCATGGGATCAGCACACGCCGCAAAAGAGCTACCGCCCGCTATGCCTACTGGATATCGTGGGTAAGCTATTCGAGCGCATCCTGTATGCTCGAATAAAGGCAATCACAGAAAACAGCAACGGCCTAGGTATGCAGCACGGATTCCGGAAGGGTAGGAGCACCCTGGACGCACTTATGGCGGTGAGAAACATCGCCGAGAATGCTCTCGATGGTGATAGATGGCTGGGTGGTAGGATGGAGTACTGCGCAATCGTCACGTTGGACGTGAAGAACGCCTTCAACACCGCTAGATGGCCAGTAATCCTCAGCGCCATGCATAGGATGGGTATCCCGGAGTACCTCAGGATCGTCGTTGGAAGCTACTTCACGGATCGTGTCCTCTGGTTCGACACGGACGCTAGCCCGAGATGCTACAGTGTTTCTGCAGGAGTTCCACAAGGATCTGTGCTTGAACCGATCCTGTGGAACATTATGTATGATGGAATCCTGGCCCGAACGCAGACCACACACAGTGGGGAAGTACAAATACAAATGACAGCGGTGAATCTCTTTTTAATTATATACTAAGCTCTAACATTTTCATATTAAATAAAAGTATCGATCCCCCCTTTATCATAAAAAAACTGTAACGAAATCATTGATCTTACGCTCGTCTAAACCAATACTGGAAACAGCATCCCACAGGAGGGTGCTAGATAAGACCTCGATCTCAAACCTTTGATCCCGTGACTTATCACACACACAACACGCCTACAGGAAAGGAAAATCTATAAAGACAGCGCTGCACTCTCTTGTTCCTAGAAGGAATACGCGCTAGTAACATTCCTGGCTACAGAAGGAGCTCTTAACAACGTCATCCCAAAGTCCATTTTAGAAGCCCTGATAGCACATAGGGTAGACTAGCACTTCCTGTTACTCATCGACCAGGTACTCACATGCTAGATGGTTTTGGCAGAGGGCTATTATAGGTAATTCCATCGCCTAAGAACTAGTTCGCATTGGTAGTACCTATGCGCTTTAGCTCGATACTCATACAAGAGATGGAGGGCAACGGCATGCCTTTACTTATTTAAAGAACATCATACAACGCCGCTTAACTCGCCAATATGGCTAAAGATTAGGAAAAGAACATCACATCTTAGGTTTGGCACAGAAATCCTCAGCAAGCCGATCGGAGGCATTACATGACACTGACTCGTCCTTTTAAGCTCTAAATGTTTCCCGCTCAGCCCGACGTCCAGTTTTCGGCCACACTTAAGTTCTCCTTCTTGCTCGCCGATGTAACCAGTTTCCCCAATTACATTGTTTATGTTTATTATTATTAATTGTAGATATTATTGATGTTGTCCCACGTCGTTTCTATTTTTTTTTATTAAAGAACGTCTAAACTGACCCTTTTTATACCCTGTACCCATTAAAAATGGGTGAAAAGGGTATCATAATATGGTGCAAATGTATGTAACAGGCAGAAGGAAGCATCTCCGACCCCATAAAGTATATATATTCTTGATCAGCATCAACAGCCGAGTCGATATAGCCATGTCCGTCTGTCCGTCCGTCCGTCTGTCCGTCCGTCCGTCTGTCCGTCTGTCCGTCTCTCTGTCCGTATCAACGCCTAGATCTCAAAAACTACAAGAGCTACTGACATGTGCCATATATCATTGTATAGGTAATTACAAACAAACAGTAGTGGAAAAATAGCTTCGTCAATCTATGTTTATGAAATAAGAGGCACATCAGTACTCAGGGTCGATGTACAATCTCGATGCTGCATTGTGAATGTGGGTCTCAACAACAATTTTTCTATTAAGGATACTATCAATGAACGAATTTTAATGTCATTTTAATGTCATTTTATGACTGAAAACATTAAACACTATTGAAATTAGTGTAATCATAATATTTTTGATTGAAAAACCTAGAGTAAAAATTGTTATAGTTGGCTCTTGGTATATTTAATTAAAGAGGTGAACAGTAAGTGATGAAGGGGCTTGGGGTTTTTTTTTTATTTTAAATGTATTTCTTTATTTTTTATGTAAGTGAAGTGGTGCTTTTTGTACATTATTTTTAAATAGTTAGTTACAAGATGTGCTTTATTTTATTCGTTTATCTTTGTTGGTATACGAGTATATTTTACGCATTTGACCATCTTCTATTTTCATTTTCTAAAATATTCGTAAGGATTATGAATAATCTAGTGTTCCATAAATAATAGCCATATCAAAATTTAAAAAATTTCAGATCGTTATGAATTGACAAAGATGTCTGAGCAACTATGAATTTCGCTAATTACAGAAATGCTCCGACAATTACCAAAGGGATGGGAAAGTTACAAATTGATACAGCTGCACCATAAAATAAACAAAATCATTCACACATTCCAAACAATAATAAAATTTCCCACGTCACATAACAGTAGATCCTTAAATTGGTTAAAGACGGGTTGGGAGTACATAGCTGGAAGCGCGGATCTCCCGGATGCTCCCGGATTGACTTAGTATCAAACATTTTTAAAATATTTAATCACAAAAGCAGTTCAGCTAGCATTGTTTGCACAAAATTAGGCTACTAAAAGATGAAATAATCTACATAAGGTATTCGATACAGTAGATGGGACTAAATACCGTTAGCCCCCTTTTACTTTTTTTTTTTTTATTAAAGTTGTATTTATTTTCATTGCAGTCTACTGTTACTATTTATAGTAACTTCTACTGCAGAGATTCATAATTTCTAGCGATTATTTACATATTTACATACTTAAACCTAATTAGGGAGTCTAGAAGCATGATTTAATTTAATTAATTAATTTTTATATCTTCTTGGCAGATCTGTTGGGTAAATGAGCAGGAGCCTCCTTCTCGCCCTCAGTCCCATTACTTGTCTCCTCTTCAAGAGTTTTCGAGCCAACTGGTTAGGGTGGTTTATTTTATGTACGCGATTGCTTGCTTGTTTATGAAATCGCCAATCCTTGGTACCTTCAGCTCTTGTTAAATATCTTTGTTGCGGATGTACCAAGTTGCTCCAAATAGTTTACGCAAGATTTGCGACTGCGCCACACGAATTTTGTTGAGGTGCGACTTTGCGGCGATGCCATATACTTGGATGCCATATTTCCAAATAGGGGCCATGACAACCATATAAATTTTGGCCTTGTTTGAAATTGAAAGTTTGTTTCCAGGCCTAAGGAGCCAAGCCATGCTGTTCGCCTTTGTTTTGAGCCGCCGAGTTACATCCGTTACATGGCGTTGAAATGTAAGTCGCTTATCCAGAGTGACACCGAGGTATTTGTGGGCGTTCGATTGTGTGAGGAGCTCTTCATGCAGAAACAGACCTGGTGATGTGTCTTTTCTCTGGGTGAACGTCACGGAGACACACTTTTCCGGATTGACTGCGATGTTCCAGCATAGGGCCCAGTTCTCAAATTTTTTTAGATAAAGCTGAAGCGTATCGGTGGCTTTATAGACGCAAGTATCTCTGGTCAGGGCTGCAGTGTCATCAGCAAAGGTGGCAACTAGCAGGTCATTGGGATCTGTAAGCGACATGATGTCAGCTGTGGGCATGTCGTGCGAATACAGGCTATATAGTGTTGGACCTAACACACTTCCCTGGGGTACACCTGCTCTGACTCTTTTTGTTTGGGAGGACAGTCCGTCCTGTACTACTTTAAAGGATCGCTCGTGTAGGAAGCTTTTTATTATCAAAAAGAGTTGAGGATTTAGTAGGCTTTTAAGCTTGTACAGAAGTTCTTCATGCCACACTCTGTCGAAAGCCTGCTGGATGTCCAGAAAAGCTCCAACAACGTACTCCTTTCTATGGAAACCTTCCAGCACAAAGGTCACTACGCGGTATAGCTGTTCAGGTGTGCCATGCCTGAGTCTAAAATCAAACTGAAACTTCGGAATAGCTTTTTGGACCTTCCGGGATTCGAGCAATCTTCTCAGGATGCACCTCTCAAGTAATTTGTCAAATGCTGGAAGCAGGCTTATTGGGCGATAGGAGTCTAATTCCTCTCTTGGCTTCCCATTTTTATGGAGCATAATGATATTCTCCTTCTTCCAGGCGCTTGGGAAGTGTCCCAGTCGAAGAGCAGAATTCAAAATCAGAACATTAGGCTCCATCAGCTTAATGGAGCGGTTGTCAATGTGATCCTCACCAGGAGCCTTATTGTTGCGAAGGGATTTGATATCATCTTCCAATTCCGTGAGTTTAATAGGCTTTACAGGAAGAGCCATCTGCAATGGGGCTTCTAGGGATTCAGCAACCAGTTGTATTCGTGTTGGCGATGCTGTCTCGAACGGCTGGAATCTTTCCTCCAGGTTTCTGGCAAACGCTTCAGCTCTGTCCTGAGGTGATTTTGCCAAAGTGCCATCTGGGTTTCGAACTGGAAACTTTGGAGCAACTTGTCTCTTGAATCTCTTCGTGAGCTTCCAGAGCGCGAATTTTGAGTTTTCATCGGCAGTAGCTTTCCCGAGGAACGCGTCAATTGCTTCTCTTTTCAGGTTGGCCAGTACTTTTCTCACCCGATTTGATATCCTTCGGTACAATCTGCCATTTATTAGGTCATTGGTCCTGATGAACTCACGCCGAAGACGTTTCTTGAGAGTTAAGAGGACTACTTCCGGAGAGAGAGAGCGACGCTGCTATGCAAGTTGCGTTGGTGAACTGTGTTGCCAGGAGCTGCAATTTGAGCTGCATCTTTGATCTTCTTCATAAAAGTTTCAACCGCTTTCTCAACAGCCTTATATTCGCACCAGGTGGAACGAGCATCCTAATAGAGGCGGTGCTATGAGGTGACGTTATTAGTGAAGCGAGAAGAAGTCGATACATGAAGGTACATTCCTCGTGTTATACGGATGGTGAGTGGGTTTCCCAGTACCCAGAACTTGAGTTGAGCTGCCGGAGATAACATCATGAAGTGCTGTGCCTCGAGCATTCGCTCTTACACTACCCCAGAGACGATGCTTAGCGTTAAAATCACCTCCAATGATAAACTTTCGACCATGTTGACCAAGGAGATTATCAAACTCAGAGCAATTCCAAGGCAGGCCTGGAGGAAGGTACACAGCTAACACCGTAATTTCGCCCAAATTAGTGGAAATTTTTACCGTCGCCATTTGTAGGTGATTCGTTGTGATCGAATGCAGGTGATAGTGCACTAATCCCTGCCTGATTAGGATACATGCTCCTCCTCTGGGGCGACCTCCTGGGTGATCTGCTCGATAGCAGCTGTAACCTATCATATTGAGGTAGGATCCATCGTGTAGGAGTGTCTCTAAAATAAGCATAACATCAATTTCGTGCTTGCTGAGAAACACTTTAAGCTCATTAGCATTTGGGATAATGCTACGAGCGTTCCAGGTTCCGACGCGCAGTTCACAAGCCATTACTTGCGCTGCGTCAACGATTTAGAACCTCTGAGTTCTTTGATCTCCTCAAATAGCTCAGCGATGGTTTTTTGTAGACCAGCAATGGTCTGCTGCATTGAGATGATGATTTGTACGAGGGAGCCATCAATTACCGTTTGGTTAGGATGTTGACGTTTGCCTGCGTTTGTTACAGGAGCAAACGTAGCATTCGGAAAAGTCTGCAACCTTGTATTTGAGAAAGCATTTCGCTGTTGGGAGTATTTTCCGTCAGGTCGAGTGCTCTGTTGTCCAGTTCTAGTCGCATCTGCATACGATAGGCCCTGCCGCACGATTGAGGATGGAATAGCTCGATTATGTTGATTCCAGTTTTTCGTTTTTTGAGTCTCTGGACGTAAATTCCCTTGTGAGTTGCCTCATGTTTGCCTTGGCAATTAACGCACTCCAGGTCGTCATAGGTCCATGCCTGGCATTGACTGGAATCAGTCCAATGAGGCAAACTGCATCTACCACAGATCCCAGATCCTTAGTGCAATAGTTTTTGGTGTGATCAAAGCCAAAACATCAGTAACATTGGCGCAAAGTAACATTTTTTCTCGGCAGTTCCACTCTGACTCTTTGACGGCCAACTTTATTTATTTTTAGAGCTTCTCTGTTATTAATAGCCTTTTTGATGTCTATAAGCCAGACGTTCTGGCCAGAAGCCTTGCCTGGAACTGGTTCAGAGAAGTCTACATTCTGTGACTTCACCTTTGGATTATAGGTATTAACCACAGCGTGACCTTGGGAGATAAACGTATTTAAAATTTGCTCAATTAGGGTAGAAGCAGCCAAGTTGCACACCACAACCCTGTAGGCTCTGTCTTCCGGGAGGCAGAAGTGAGTGTATTGGAGATGAACTTCTGATAATTTTTTTAGTGATAGCTCTGTGGGCATCAGAGTCACGGGGGTATATGCGCAAGTTGCCATTACGCGCGATCTTGAGCTCATATGAGTCAGGCGATACCGCCGAGTCGAGAAGTCTTTCTAAGGCAGGTACGTCGCTGACAGCAAGTACTGTTATGTGGCTGGGTTTAGGTGACTTTTTTGCCACTGGAATTTTTGCTTGTCCAGTTTCTTTTTCTGCAACGGTTTCGACCTGGAGAATGTCCATGCTATTTTGCCTTCTTGACAGTCATATTGGTTTGCAAGAGCAACAAATTTATTTAAAGCGAGATGGTTTCTATGTTCAATTACATGGGCTCTTTTTTTCGAACTTTTCGGTGACGTTGGTAGGCTTCTCTTCTTGGATGGAACTTTTTGCCAAGAGACCGAAGCCGGCTGGAATGTAAGCGTACTACTATTTTTTTAAATTTGCGGTAATAGGCGACTATTTGCAACTGTTAACTGGTTAGGGTTGTTTAATTGACTTGGGCTGCTAACCATAAAAGGCTTCCTGCCAGTTGTGCTAGGCAGGGGCATGCTCTGAAAGGAGCATCCTGTTCTTGGTACCTCCGCTTTAGTGCACCCAGCGACTTCCGACATCCCGGAATCGATCGACCATACTTCTCTTGAAGCACCTCTATTTTTTAATTTCCTCGATGAAATAATAATATTTGATTATTTTGCCTAAAACTTTTTTTTTGTTTTGTCGGAAAATATTTAATGAAAATAAAATCGAACTGATCCCTTTCTCAATGATGATTTGATTGGTCTCTTTTACTAAAATAAAAACAAATTAACTGAAATAATGCAAATTTTCAATAAAATAACATGCCACCTTTGTCGAGTTAAGAAATCGTAGATTTCCGAAACCCCAATTTCCGCATTCACATGTTGGTTACTTGTATGCTCTACCCGACTGCAATGGAGAAGAGCGACGACTATTATCTGGGGCCGAATGCGATAGAAAAAACACGATCGAATAACGAAAACACTCCCACTCGAGACGATTTTTAAATTGCGGACAATCTTCAGTGGTCATATGCTCAGGCCGAATCTACTAAACTGATATGCGAATAATTTTGAAAGAAAACTTATTGACCAAGAACAAACCACTAGACAAGCTCTGAAAAATTGTTCAACAATAAGGAACTTGGTTTTCTGTTATTAAACTGAATTATTTTTCGGAATTTTCTTTTTCCAATATTATTTATTTTATTTTCTTTTTTTTTACGACCTGCCCGCACTTGGGACTTGGTGGACTGCGCATTTTACGGACCGTGTCGGGCTGCCAGGAGCGGAGTCCCACTTTGTCCGTTGCCCCTTTGCTGCCATTGCTGCAGTGACTTACTTTTGCATAAGCGTTAATTTAACGCCAACTTAGAGTATGGACTGGCAGGCCCCGCCGCGGGCCATTAAGCTTGGCAAAACAATGCCATGGAAGAAGGCCCTCAAAGCAAGGAAGTGAAGCTCGAGCAGAGACTCTAGCTGAAGTTCTTCTTACTCGGAGCCCAGGGAGATCAAGCGCAAGCCCGCGCGTAATAGGCAAGGAGAGAAGCCAGACGTCACGCCTAGCACCAGCGCAGCTCTGCGCAGCAAGCTGGCAAACAACCCCTTTGCCCCCCTCTCAAGCAAAGATGATGACGACGAACATGACGAACCCAAAACTGCCTCAGAGGCAGTGGCATCTAAAACGGCAGTGAAACCGAACCCGATCCCGAAAACCCTCAAGCCTCCCCCGATCTACATCCCAGACGTGACCGACATCACCGCGGTTGACAAGATGATAACGACTCGAGTGGGTACCAAAAAGGACTTCTCATACAAAACGGAGAGAAATAATAATGTACGCCTAATGATGCCAGATAAGGAGTCCTACACAGCCCTACGCCAGCACCTCGTGGCACATAACAAAAGGCACCGCACCTTCCAACCAAAGGACGAGAGAGCGTATAGGGCGGTCATCAAGGGACTTCACCACTCAACGGACCAGACTGAAATTAAGGAAGAACTCCACAAATACGGCCATACTGTGAGGGATCTGGACAATCCCATTGGCAGGAAATCCAAACAACAACTGGGGATATTTTTTGTTAATCTAGAACCAGCGAGTAACAACACAGAGGTTTTCAAAATAAAGAGGATTTGTAGGTCAGTCGTCACCGTTGAGCCCCCACTGAAGTTCAACGATGTTCAGCAATGTTTCAGATGCCAAGGGTTCGGTCACACCCAGCCCTACTGTTTCCTGCAACATCGCTGCGTGAAATGTGGAGAGTCTCACGACTCTAGGTAATGCACCAAAAAAGATGACGAGAAAGCATGCTGTTTACATTGTCAAGCTGATCACCCTGCGTCGTTCAGAGGATGCCCTTGCCTACAAAAAGGCAAAGGCACAGCAACCAGACCCGTTGGGCGGAACAAACCACCTCCCATCCACATACCAACTATCATCAATGGTGTGAGTTACAGGGGCGCACTTCAAGGAAACCAAGCGACACAGCCCCTCAAGCACTCCCGAAGCCCCACAACCCAACCAGCTTGAAACGATGTATGAAAGGAACACTTGAGAGGTTGATGAAAAAGTTGATCCCGCAGATGTTCTCGCAGAGGTTTGAATTTATAGCTCCCCTCCTCAACATGAAATAATGCAAATAAGTCTTTAAATAGTTTCGTGGAACGCAAACGGCCTGCAGAGGAGTAAAGCCGAATTAGAGAACCTTATCAAAACACACAATATCGATGTTCTTCGAGTTTCGGAATCCCACTTTTGTCATAGATCCTACTTTTACAACAGCGGGTATGAACTGTTACATGCCAACCATCCATCTGGCAGAGCACGCGGAGCAGCAGCTATGCTAATAGCAGGAGTCGCATTTAGTACACGGAACTTCCTGCGTTTCAGGAGGAATGGGCACAGTGCACCGTGACCATGATTACCAGCCCACAGGGAGGTATCACCATTGCCGCGGTTTACTTCCCACCCAGACACTCGATAACCGAGACGCAGGACTTCTTCGAGTCCCTTGGACCTCGCTTTATAGCAGCCGGAGACTTTAACGCCAAACACTCCAGGTGGGGGTCCCTCACAAACAACCACAAAGGCATAAAGCTCTACAAGTACCTGCAGCGGAAGAGTCTGGACTGCCATTCCACTGGAGAACCCACACACAGGCCTTCCGACCCTTCAAAGCAGCCGGATCTTCTGGACTTCGCTGTCTCCAAGGGCATAGGACACTCTATGATAACACGCTCAAGCTATGTTAAACTGCTATCCGACCACAGTAAACTTGCTCCTAAGCATCCCCGTCCTCAGAAAAACCCCGCCTAGAAGACTCACCGGGAAACACACAAATGCCCCCAAGTTTACGTTATGGATGCTTTCCTCCCTGTACTCAGATCCCACTCTTTCCACACCAAGCAACATAGATGCGGCCATCGAAAACCTAACCAAAGAGATGCACAATGCTGCTGAGTTTGCGGGCCCACCTCCTCCGACTACCCCGAGAACACCTGAAAGAGACTTGCACTTGTGGTCTCCTGAAATCGCGGCCCTCGTGGCCGAAAAAAGGCACCTCAGAAGAGTCTGGTTTTCATCGCGCAATCCCAGGGACAAGACAGCACTTAATGCCACCAAGGAACTGAAGGACAAGCTAACCATCCTACGGCACGACTCCTTCCATAGATTCCTCAAGGAGCTGGAACCTGGAGACCCGCAGCACAATCTGTGGAATGTCACGAGGCACATTAAAAGACCTGCGAAGAAGATATCACCCGTGCGCAAAGTGGACGGGTCCTGGTGTCGGTCTGAGATCGAAAGAGCAGAAGCCTTTGCCGACCATTTACATAGTGCTTTCTCACCTTTCGATAGATGCACTGCCGAAGAGAGAGCTGCCATCATAAGGTTCGTAGAGAGCCCAAGTGCTCCTGGCACGCCAATACAGCCCGTCGAACCAGAGGAGATTGTGGAGGAGATCGCCTCCTTAAAAAAATGGCAAGTCACCAGGTCCTGACCGAATTGATGCAACAGCACTGAAAATGTTGCCGCTAATCTGTTCCCAAAGGCTGGCTAACATCTTTAACAGCTGCCTCCGTCTAGGGTACTTCCCGAAAGTGTGGAAGCGTGCGGAAATAATTGTCCTCCTCAAGCCTGGAAAACCTGAAGCCAATCTAGCATCGTATCGTCCGATTAGTTTGCTGGCAATCCTGTCTAAAATACTTGAAAGAATATTTTTACGTAGAATACTGCCAGTTTTGGACGAGGCCGGACTGATCCCTGATCACCAATTTGGCTTCAGACGCCTTCATGGAACACCAGAGCAATGCCACCGGCTTGTTGAGTGCATACTAGAGGCCTTCGAAAAGAAGAAGTACTGCTGCGCCGTTATGCTGGATGTTAAACCGGCGTTTGACAGAGTCTGGCACCCTGGACTCCTGTTCAAAATTAAATCCAACCTTCCAAGTTCCCACTTCGCCTTCCTCAAGTCGTACACAGAGGAAAGAGAATTCCGAGTGAGATGCGGATCATCAATCAGCACGCCTAGGCCTATAAGAGCAGGAGTACCTCACGGCAGTGTTCTTGGACCCATCTTATACACACTCTACACAGCGGACCTTCCCATCACCCCGTCTCGGAACCTCACAGTAGCTACATATGCGGACGACACCGCGTTCCTAGCCTCCGCCACAAATCCTCAGGAAGCTTCAGCCATCATACAAAGACAACTGGATGCTCTAGATCCATGGCTGAAACGATGGAACATCGTGGTCAACGCGGAGAAATCCTCCCACACAACCTTCGCATTACGCAGGGGGGATTGCCCCCCGTCACACTCAACGGGGAAACCATTCCAACGAATGACACTCCCAAATATCTAGGGCTGACCGCAGGCTCACATTGCGTCCACACCTAATCAACAAGCGCAACCAGGCCGACCTACGACTCAGGCAACTTCACGGGCTCCTGGGCAGAAGATCCAAGCTCAGGGAAAAATTCAAACCACTCACATACAACGTAGTGCTGAAGCCAATCTGGACCTATGGGATTCAGTTGTGGGGCACGGCAAGCTGTTCCAACCGCATCAGAATACAGCGGTTTCAGAATAAATGTCTGAGAATCCCTAAGACGCCTGAAAATGAAACACCCGCTTGACCTCCCCCACCAATAGACACCTAAGTCAGACTCATATGATGTACATTCCATGTACCTCCCTTATGTTAATGTCACCCCCAAATCATTTAATGATTGTCCATTCGGACAGATTTTAAATATAAAATAAGAATGATAACAAAAAAAAAAAAAAAAAAAAAGGATAGTAAAGGGAAATGATCGCCTAGGACTGCCCGGTACCAGCCACATTATGCAACGCCTAATAAAGGAGTTTTATCGGAAATTTGTTTACGCTACTTACGACACCGTGATCAATGATTTTTAATGTGGTATCGATCTTAACTAAACATAAATCCACTGCGGATCATGCGTATGCAAAGCGGGAAGCAAAGGAATTAGCATCGCGTCCAGGTAATTTTTTTTTAAGTCTTGTCAGTCCACTAGTTTTATTATCATCCAATCATTTTATTCTATTATTTTTCTCTGCCAAGCTAGAAAAGAGTCCTAATCCGTATCCTTTTTATACCCTGTACCCATTAAAAATGGGTGAAAAGGGTATCATAATATGGTGCAAATGTATGTAACAGGCAGAAGGAAGCATCTCCGACCCCATAAAGTATATATATTCTTGATCAGCATCAACAGCCGAGTCGATATAGCCATGTCCGTCTGTCCGTCCGTCCGTCCGTCTTTCCGTCTGTCTGTCCGTATCAACGCCTAGATCTCAAAAACTACAAGAGCTATGTGCCATATATAGTTGGATAGGTAATTAACATACGCAGTACAAGTTTGTTGTTTTATTTTGATATCACCCCCCGCTACCCCGCAAATCGCAAAAAAACTGCCACGCCCACAATTATTAACCTAATCTAATCTAATCTAATAAAATCTATGGCAAGGGAAGCAGAAGCGCAGCAAAATACGCATTGCGCGACGCCGACTGCGACGTTGGCAGCGAAATGTGTTTATTTATTCATGAATATCTATTTTGTCCCCTTGGAATTAATCCCCATAAGATATTATGCACTTGCTCCAACGGTTTTTTCCAATCTTCGAAGAACTTCAAAAAATCTTTTCTTTTATCTTGTTCAGCTCCTCCTTCGATGCCGTCTTTATCTCGCCAATAGTAGCGTAACGTCGTCCCTTCATGGGCCTTTTCTGTTTAGGGAACAAGAAAAAATAACAGTTGGCCAGATCTAGAGAATACGGTGGCTGCGGCACAATTAGGGTGTTATTTTTGGCCAAAAAGTCGAGCACAAGCAATGTGTGAGTAGGGGAGATATCGTGGTGCAAAAGCCAATTTTTGTTCTTCCACAAATCCTGGCGCAGGTAATATTCCTTATTGACCATTCTACCCTGTGGTAAGAACTCATGATGCACCACGCATCTGCAACCAAAGAAAATTGTCAGCAAAACTTTCACATACGACCGAACTTGGCGCGTTTTTTCGGTCTTGGATCGTGCGGCAGCTTCCCTTGAGATGATTGAGCTTTGGTTTCCATGTCATAACCATAAACCCATGGTTCGTCACCAGTTATCGCACGATCTAGGCGGCTTATTTACAGGTTCCGACTGTGAAAAAAAAGATTCCACAAACTTGCCTTTCAATGATTTGAATGATACGTGTGTTGTGTGGCGTGTGGCACCGTCTTGTTAAACCCACATGCCATGCAAGTCAAGCTCTTGCATTTTGGGTAAAAAATACCCGCAACTCGTTGAACATTCATCAACTCGATTTAACATCGCTCCGCAATTTTAACGTTTCCCGTACGACTTAACTATTTAAAGTTAGTGCTGAACTGATCTAATTAATCTGCCGTACCGCGCAGTTGCTCACACACTGAACACCATTCTGAAAGCTATATTTTAACGGACTATTCTTGGTTTATTTTTAACGCGATAAAATTGTGAGTCGCAAACAACAACAAAGTCACCAAAACAATTCGTTGTTTGGCTTTGGCTCTCCCCCTTTTGGTGGGTTTTCTTCATCTCCCTCTGGACTGCTGCTCCTGCTCTACGCTTAAACCGTATCTACGTTATTGTCGTTGGATTGCTCTCTTTATCGTATTTCTATGCATTTGCTGAACCATCTGTTTTTGAGTACATTTGGTGTAACTCAAAATGTCTCTAATTTGTATCGTAAAGAGATGCGAATTTGCAATAATTGATCGTATATGAAATGCGCTGGAATCGGTCAATATGGACGATTTGGAGATCTCTTGTGTAAAGGCATCGGTCTGACCTGGTCCTGTTTGGCCTGTCATGATATAAAAGGAGAGATGCACCCGTTTATGCGGCAAACTCGAAATGGTGTCCGGGAGGTTCGACAACAGTTTGCCTCATTAAATTACCAGTTTCTCAATCTCGAATCTGTGTATTCGCACAGATAAACCTTAAAATCCTAAGTACAATAAATCACCATGCCTGAAAATTCCAACAATAACCAGCAAATGAATATATGCACCGCTCCAGCCTTACATTTTTAGCCGCCGTTTATCTAAGTTAAATATTTCCACTCTCTTTTATTTGGTTTGCACCCTAGCTTCGTTCAACAGCGACTGACTGCCGCGCTCTCTGCAGAGTGGCGAGTCGATCAGTCGATAAGTTTCTCGATAATCTTTGTATGTATGTATAAGCTTATGACTAGAATGTATGACTAAGACTAAAGGAAGAGGGTAGAAGGAGCAGCCTACTACAACTCGGCCGTCCTGACAACTAGATCTCCCGATCGTAGGATTTTATAACAATTAACGTTTCTTAAAGCTAAGGGTCCTGTTTCTCATTTTATTCTTCTTAGTAGAGATACTTTTAAACGGTCTTAGACATTTTTTGGGTTTTCTTTTCTTCTCGTTTGTTTTCTTTGTTTTACAATTGCTTCTTAAATTATACTTTCTATTTCGTACAGAGTTTCTTAAATTATACTTTCTATTTCGTACAGAGTTTCTTAAATTATACTTTCTATTTCGTACAGAGTTTCTTAAATTATACTTTTTATTTTGTAGACTCTTAATTTTTCTTTGCCAGTGTTTTATATTCTGTATGCTCCATACACCCCGGTAAGGATTGCGAGAAATTTGAAATCCATCAACATCTTCCAGAAGGAAGCGATCATTTTTGAGAACTTTGCTTATGACATAGGGTCCTTTATGCTTTGGAACTAACTTCTTAGCTATGCCTGTTGTTGAGTCAAAATTTTTAACCATGACGTAGTCGCCTTTTGTGAACACTCCTGATCGTTTTCGTTTTTTGTCAACATATTCTTTATTGTATGCTTGTGCTCTTTTCTGACTTGCCTCGCCTTTGTTTCTAATACTTTCTAAATCTCTTTCTTCAATCGTTTCTCCAATTTCCTCAATTTTTTCTTTTAACTCATCCATAATTTGTCCTTTTTGTTGTAAACCAAATAACATTATGCTAGGATACTGTTTAATGCTGCGGTGTTGTGTATTGTTCAGGGTATATTCGACCTTTTCTAAGACTAAGTCCCAGTGTAGACCTTGATCAGGTTCAATTAACTTGCTAATCATTGGACCAAGACTTCGGTTTATACGTTCAACTTGACCGTTGGCTTGTGGCGATCCTGTTGCAATTTTTATGTGTTTAACATTGCATTCTTTCAAAAATGAGTCAAAATCGCCAGACGTGAAACATGCTCCTCTATCTGATATGATACACTTAGGCCTACTGTATGCTCTGAAGTAGTCGTTTAACGATTGTATGACTTCTTTTGTGTTCGTAGTTTTTGTTGCGTATAGTCTGACAAACTTTGTGAATGCATCTACTATTACTAGAATATGTTTCTTCGGTCTACCCAAGTCTACTGGACCATAATGGTCAATATGGATGATTTCAAAAGGTTTGTTTCCCTTAGGTATGTTGTGTAGAAATCCTTCTGTTTTTCCTGTTTTGGGACTGAATAAAATACATTTTCAACAGTTGCTGATATGTGTGCTACACTTCTGTTTTAAATTTGGAAACCAATAGTTTTTCATTATAGCTTCTATCATTTTGTCTCTTCCTACGTGTCCAAGTTCGTTGTGATACTTGTATAACACTTGTTCTTCCATTTCTATCGGAACGTAGAACAGCAATCTATTTTCATTTGTCTTTTTGTAAACTATACCATTTCTCATCTCATACAATTTATTTTCTGTGTTTTCTAACAATTGCCTGATTTCTTTTAATTTTGTATCTTTCCCTTGACATATAACTAGATTATCTTCGAAACTGTTTGTTTGTATTACCATAATATTTGTACACCTACTCAGTGCGTCAACATGTTGCATGCGGCTACCTGCCCTATGCACAATTTCAAAATCATAACCTTGGAATTCTAAAGCCCACCTGGCTATCCTAGGGTTTAGCTCTTTTTTGCTTAGGGTCAAAATTAATGAGTTGCAGTCGGTGACTATTTTAAATGTCCTCCAATGAAGATAAACTCTAAATCTACGTAACGAATAAACGATGGCTAAAGTTTCTAACTCGAAACTGTGGTATTTTGATTCAATATCTGTTGTCCGTTTTGAAAAGAATGAAACTGGGTGCCATTTCTGGTCCTCCTTCTTTTGCATAAGTACAGCACTGAATCCAGAAGAACTTGCATCACAATGCAATTCTGTTTCGTGCTTATGGTTGTATATAGCTAAGACCGGTGACTGTATTAATTTATCTTTTAACATATTAAAACAAATCATTTCTTCACTACCAAATTTGAACGGTTTATCTTTTTTAAGAATGTCGTGCAGTGGTTTAGCTAGTCTAGAAAAATCTTTTATGAACCGTCGAAAATATGAGCATAATCCCAAAAAACTTTGTACTGTATGAACATTGTTAGGTATTGGGAAATTTTTTATTGCCTCGATTCCTTTGTCATTGGGCATTATGCCATCTTTATTTATTATGAACCCAAGATATTTTATACTCGATTGCATAAACTCACATTTGTCTATTCTTAATTCAAGTTTATTTTCAACTAATCTTTTAAAAATTTCTTTCAACGTTTCTAAGTGTTCGTTTATATTTTCGGTTGCCAATAGAATGTCGTCCATATATACTACTACTTTGTTTTCTCTAATCATATCAGCAAAAATTTTGTTAACAAATCTTTGGAACACAGACGGGGCGTTTTTGAGGCCAAATGGCATTCGCAGCCACTCGTATTGGCCTAATGGTGTAACGAAAGAGGTGTATTTTATTGATTCTTTTTTAACATGCACGTGGAAAAAACCGTTTTTAAGATCGAGTTTGGTGAAAACAGTTTTCTCATTCATTCTATCTAACAAGTCATCTATAAGAGGTAGAGGATAGTTGTCTTTCATTGTCATTTTATTAAGTTTTCTAAAGTCGACGCACATACGTAAGTCTCCAGTTTTCTTTTTCACTAAAACAATGGGCGATGCATATTCCGAGTCGCTTGGTCGTATAAATCCATTTTCCAAATATTCGTCTAATAGTTTTTGTAACCTGTCTTTTTCTGTGTATGAAAGCCTCCTAGGAGAACAGCTAAACGGTTTCGGGTTTTCCAAACACAATTGTATTTCACTTCTAACTGTCGGTTCATTTGGCCTTTTTGCATTTATATAAAAATTTCTAAACAACCTATCGAATTCTAGTTGTAACCTATTGCTAACATTTTCTCCTATTTTGTATTCTAACTCACTTTCCGTTACGTGACATATTCTTAGTACTTCCTTATCAAAGTTGTCATTTAATTGTTCGTAAACGTTTTTATCTTTTGGCAATTTACAACTAACGATTTCTTTTGAAGTGTTAACAATTTCATCTTCTGATAATTTTGATTTACTGATATTCTTTTGTTGACTAACTATTTCATCTCTTAACGATATTGGACCAGTTTCTTTATGCTGTTGATTAACGATTTTGTTTTCTAACGATTTCGGACTAACAATTTCATTTTCTAACGATTGTGAACTAACAATTTCATTTTCTAACGATTTTGGACTAACAATTGCATTTTCTAACGATTTTAAGCTAACAATTTCATTTTCTAACGATTGTGAACTAACAATTTCATTTTCTAACGATTGTGAACTAACAATTTCATTTTCTAACGATTTCGGACTAACAATTGCATTTTCTAACGATTTTAAACTAACAATTTCATTTTCTAACGATTGTGAACTAACAATTTCATTTTCTAACGATTTCTCAGGACTATCATTTTCAGTATACATTGATCTTTTTTATTTCCATGGGTTTTCTCAACGCAATCATTTCCAAGGTGTACGGGTCTAAATTTAAATTGCATGCAGTTAAAAAATCTCTGCCGAGAATAACATTATACCTCATAGACTGGTCGCAAACAATGATTAAACGAAAATATATTTTTATTGATCCTTTCAATACATAACATGTGGTTTGTCCATATGTTTTGAGAATACAGTTGTTTAAACCAAAATAGCAAGTATTAACTAGGGCTAACTTCATTGTCTCGTTAATAAGTGACTTTTTAATGATAGATATAGGACTGCCAGAGTCTATGAGGCATTCTGAAATTATAGGCTTATAAGCATTTTCAAAAAAATTGATTTTAAACCATCTTACATAATTATTAGTTGAAACGCTCTTCCTTGTGGGACATTGTGCCACCAGGTGTCCAAGTTGTCCACAGGCGTAGCACGAACCTGGTTTACGTTTGGGCTTCTTGCAGATGTCAGCTTTGTGTCCTCTTGAATTACAGTTTGCGCATCGTACGGCATCTTTGTAGTCGGTTGGCTGTGCAGGTGGCTTCCTCCGAGCCGGCAAACGGATGTTAAAAAATGCGCGTAGCATCTCCGATGGAGTAGAGAAGCATTGGATCCGTGCTTGGGTACGGAAATTTTGCAGCGGTATGCCCTCTATCACCTGGTCCAGTAGCTCGTCGTCGTCGATGTTTATCCCGTTTGAGAGAGCCATCTTCTCATCGTAATAACTGCAGAAACTCTCCTCGGTTTTCCACTTGCGACTTTCGAATTTTCGCCGGATCTCAGCCTTGGATGATTGCTCGCCAAAAGTCAATGACAATTGATCAAGCAAATTGTCAATTGGTTCGATCAATCGAGCAGGGTGCGCATGTAACCAGACTTGCGCGTTTCCTTTAAGTTTAGTGATGAGTAAGATGCGTAAATGGTTGTCATCGATGTTAAAAGTGCGTGCGATATTTTTGACCACTGTTATCCAGGCACGCGCGCAAGTTTTCCCATCGTAATCGGTTATCGTCTCTTTGGCGAGAGCGAGAACATCAACTGGAAAACACTGGCTCTCCGCTCTCTCCTTGGATCGCTGCGGCGAGTGAAATGTTGTGTTCTCTTTTGTGGCGCCAGCTTGCGTAAACTGCGCCGTCTGGATAACGGAACTAACTGTAGCCCTGCTTTGCTCTGGTTGTTGTTGTTCTTGGAACTGCAGGCTCGATCGTGTTCCGTTAAGCATTGCCTTCGCTTCTGCTAGCTCTGCGCGTAGTTGCTGTAGCTCGAACATGTTTGTCTCCCTCTCACTGCCAGTTTCGGTTGATTCTTTTCTGTTCATCGCATTCACACTTACGTGATCGGTGTTAATTTCACAATTCTGGAAATCCAGTGAAGAAAAAATGTCGTTTCTTGGTGGACCGTTTTTCTGGGGGTGCTCCGGTGGACAATCGCCCCGAACTGCCGTTGGGATGTTTTGCAGCCTCGCGATTAATTCGGCTTTTGTGCCCTCCGTATTTTGGCCCAGAATACGTAGCCAATCTTTTAGAGTTGTCAGCGAAAAGTCGTTCAGGATGATTTTATCGTCCATTTTGGATTATTAATCCCACTTCTGAGATTTTAGCCGCCGTTTATCTAAGTTAAATATTTCCACTCTCTTTTATTTGGTCTGCACCCTAGCTTCGTTCAACAGCGACTGACTGCCGCGCTCTCTGCAGAGTGGCGAGTCGATCAGTCGATAAGTTTCTCGATAATCTTTGTATGTATGTATAAGCTTATGACTAGAATGTATGACTAAGACTAAAGGAAGAGGGTAGAAGGAGCAGCCTACTACACATTTTCCAGTAAATTATGTTATGGATAATGCACCTGGCGAACAGCCAGCCAGCCTAGCTCTTCAAAAACCGGGTCTTTCCGCTTCAAAAGTTGATCCACCGAAATCTGCCAGTAGCAAACTTTCACCTGGCCCTATGCTTGACAAATCTTTAACCGTCAAGTCAACTAGCAAGCATGCAGCTCCGCCAATACGCTCGCCTGCCGCCGCGCCAACCCGCCAAACCGTGGTGATATCACCAAAGCCATTGACGGGTGTGCCATCAGAAACGCTATCTTCTGAACTTACGTTGAGAGCTGTCGCTCCCCGGAAATCCATTTTTCCAAATCCAGATGACGTGAGATGTCAAATAATTTTACGAGGTGCTTGCCTTGCTAAAACTTTAGACCCTGCAACCTGGTCCGAGCACAACCTGTTCACAGATTCTTGACCAGAGATTCTCAAGGTAACAGCCCTGTTGCGATTTAAAAAAAAACTAAGCAACAAGATTTTTTCTTGTTGCTACCAAAACGTTCGGAGTATTCTTGGTAAACTGAACATTTTCTTCGCTAACAGTACTTCCTTTGACTTTAATGCTATTGTGATAATAGAAACATGGCTAAACTCATAGACATGAAATTTTTTTATAGAAGTACCCTGTCTTTCGAGAAAATAGCCTTACCTTTGGAGGTGGCGTTCTGATTGCGGTAAACAAAATTTTCTTAGTGAAACGTTTTTCGAAGCACAAAGTCAAGCTTTTAGGCCAAAAAGAGACGTGCCTCTAAATTTTATTCAATCTTTTGGAAATACGACTAATGTCAAGCCACAATCCTGCAAACTATGTTAAAAAGAGAACCATCCTATCCGGATGTGTAAGAAATTCATGCAGATGTCCGTTCAGACTCGATGTACGTACATCAAACAGCAAAAATTCTGTTTGATTTGTTTCGTATGACAAGACCAAGTCTCACGTTTCTACGCTTCCCTCGACGCTCGACTTACTCTTCAAAATCTGCAGAAATACTTTGCACCCAGCACTCAAAGTGTTCTCTTAGGAACTGCAGTTATCAACCTCTGCCATCGTGGAGCAAATGAGACGCGTGCTTTGATCGACTCCGGATCAGAAGCCACCTTTATTTCAAAGCGAATGTCAATCTCCGTACCAGCACGGTCAAGCTCAAAACGCTGGCCTCAATCTGGCACTTGATGCAAAACCTGTTGGTCAAAATAAAGAAAATAATTATTTAAAAATATAGCTTCCGGTATCTTATCCCATCGCGTTTGCGCTTTACTATATTTGGAAAGAAATCAATTTATTTTATTTACCCAAATAAGGTTGCTCTACTACTGCTCTACTTCTGTTTCCCTGTTTTTCGTCTTCTGCAGTTTTTATCTTTAGCCTTATGTCTCTTAGTTTGCGCTCATTTTACATTCCTCTTATTTTCGCTCTCTTACCTATTACAGTGCAGTGGCTTAAAGCAATTAGTTTTGCCTAAAAAATTTTTTTAAATATTTTTATAAATTATAAATTTTAAATTTTATTTGATAAATTAAATATATTTATTATTTTGGAATTATGGAATTATTATGGAATATCATGGAATTATTATGGAATCGAGCAACAAGCCGATTTCCCCGTCCTAGCATCACCTGCTGGCTGTGTGAAAATGTTGTACATGCTAAATGAGCCGGTTTCATCCTTGGCATCATTTCAGGTCATTCCTCCATCACCAGTAGAATTGACCCCCCTTAAATCCACCGTCCGGATCCCCGGTTAGGACTGTATCGCTGTCCTACCAACCATAAAATCAAAACCCCTACAGGTGATTTTTCCCTCTAAGTATTTTTTTATATCACGGCTGGCCCCTGACACCTTAGAAATTGATATTTCGGCTTATATCCAAGCAAAATCGGAGGCCGTTGTTAGAGTGAAGGACTTTAGGAAGTGTAAATACAACTACTCGATGCTTACATCATCTTTCAAGATAAGTGTACCTTTGCCGATGTTCGACATCGATTTGTTCGATCAGCTTTTGACCGGAAAATATATTCGTACAAGAACATCAACCGAGTACAGTCAAGAAAAAAGTTGACAAGCCGGTGGGAGTTAGACATCTTCTTCTTCTTAAACAGAATCTTCTTCTACAAAACATTAATAGCATACATTACTCTTACCTATCAGAATACTAGGGGGCTACGGAGTAAGCTCCATAAACTTTATTCTGATACTTCTTCATTTGTATCCCAGATAATAAAGCCGGAGATTTTTAGCTCCAAAGTTTTTTTCAGACAGGTACACCACTAATAGACGGGACCGACCACTACAAAGGGGAGGTCTCTGTAATCTCTGTAGACTCCCACTTCGCTTCTGAAGAGGTTAAGTTACCAAATCTTGGTTCTTTAGAATTCCTATGTGTGAAAATCACTATGTCGCTTCAATCACTGTTTATCACATGCTCATACTTACCACCTTCTTCAGAACCGCCATCATATTAGCACGACTTATCAGCCTTTCAACTGGTTTCGAATCGCATGACCAACAAGTGTTCCCTGTTTTCGTATATTTCTCGTATATTATATAATGTCACATTAAACTTCCTCTTATATTAAATCTTCAATTCTCACGTACCTTTCAGAGCAACAAAAACACTCTTCTTCTTCCTCGTAATCTTTTCTATACTTTTTTTTCTTGGATATATCCCCGATCCGAACAGTACGATAAACAGCAGCGCCCCTCGGTCGGTTAGTGGGCTATACGTTATGCAGCGAAGCCTCAGCGATCGTCTTGCCTCAACTTTAAGGGAACTTGCCTTCGTATCCGATTTTTCACAATTTTCTAAGCAGACTTCCTGACCTACGTCTGGCTCATCCACTCTTTTATAGGAGTTCGTAGATTGATGTGCTGATTGGTGCAGATATCCTTCCTTTCATTATCCTAGGCGGCTCCATTCCTAATATTTGTGAATCACTTCTGGGTCAAGAGACCAGTTTGGATTGGATACTTTCGGGTCCACTGAAAGCCCATTACCATAAAAGCAAGATCCGTATCTGCCTTCACCACTCGCATTTCGATCAGCCAAGATCAAAGTCTTGAAAATCTGCTCACAAGGTTTTGGGAGGTGGAGGATCTATCATCCAAACTGGTAGACCGACGATGCAAAATACGAATCCAATTTCATCCGCACTACCTCCAGGGATAAAGACGGAAGATACGTTGTCACACCTCCTTTCAAAAATCCTGAATGGGTAAACTTTGGACGTTTCAGATCCATAGCACTCTTTCAATGTGTCCGAAATGAGAGAAGGCTCAAAAATAACCCTGATCTAAATCTCTAATATGACTAATTAAAGAGTACTTAGATTTAGGATATATGCGAGCAGTCCATCCAAGCAATGACAGCAACAATTTTTCGTTCCCTATAATGCGGTGTTTGAGATCAAAGTGAGACTTTAATCTGACATCACAATTCCGATACTCAACTGGCGGTTTTTCCGCTACGTTTTCAATGCCGACTTAACTAATATGTATCCAGAAATTCTCGTCCATCCACAACATACTCGTTTTCAACGGATCCTTTTCCGCAATGATGAGGGCAGACTCAGTAAATTGTGCACCAAAATGGCATCCGAGTCCTTAATCTGCTTTCGGACGACCTTCTTCAGCAATATCGATTAGCTAGTCGAATCTTAAAGGAGCACATGTTCGTTAATGATATTCAGGCAAGCGCGCATACTGTGCGAGAAACCAGTCTGGCTTTCAGCAAGTTGAGCCGGGGATTAGTGGCTGTGGGCTTTCCGTTGCGAAAGTGGACGTCCAACCACAAGGAGGTCTTATCCGACGTTCCAAGGGGCATAAACTTAATGGCAATTTTTTGGACGTAGAAGAAACTAGTGTCGCTACAACACTGGGTGTCCAGTGGCAACCAGACACCGATTAATTCTTCTTCGTACTATTTAAAGTAGACTCAAAAAGTTCTATTTCAAAGTGCGAGGTCGCAAATCGCGAAATTGTTCGATCTAGCAGGATGGCTCCATACGTTGTCCGTGCTAAGAAACTCAAGTGCATTAGTGAACAAAATAGCCGCACTAAGCTAATAGATAAACTCATACTGCTTATATACAAAGTAGTCCTGAAGCCAAACCGCATCAGAATCCAGCGGTTTTAAAATAAATGTCTAAGAACAGTTTCTAACGCCTATCCGTACCACGAAAACGCCATCATTCATAAAGAGCTTGGTATTCCTTGGGTGGCAGAGGAGATCACCCGTCTCAGCAAAAGATACAAAAAAAGACTGGACAAACACCCCACCTACCCCAACGACCTGGCCATCACCCTTCTACACAATAGCCAATCCCAAAGACGACTGAAGAGGAACCACCCGCTTGACCTCCCCCATCAATAGAAACCTAAGCCAACCTCCTTAAAAATACATTCCATGTACCTCCCTTATGTCAATGTCACCCTCAAACCATTTAATGATTTAATGATTGTCCACTCGGACATATTTTAAATTAAAAATAAGAAAGTTAAAAAAAAAAAAAATAAACTAATAGGAGAAAACTCATTCTACGTAATCCCTTTAAGAAAAGGGAACCTAAGTAAAACAAAGGTTCAAATTAAAATCGAGGATAGCCATCGCCTACTAAGCAAATTCTTGGATGAAGCAGGAAAAAATTTTACACATATCAACTTAAAAGCCCAAGGGGCCTACAGGTTGTTCTCCAAGGTGTTGAGGCAACTGTATCGTTCGCTGAAATCGTAGAACCGCTTAAGGAAATATATTTTAATGCAAAAATCGTCATGAACATATTAAACAAAAATAAGGAACCACAACCAATATTCAAAATCGAGTTGGAGCCAGAGAGCCGGACACTGAAAAAAATTAAGTTCAACCAATCTACAATCTACAGCTCCTACTGCATCGGCGTATCACAGTGGAAGAGCCACATAAGCGCAATCGCCTAGTGCGATGCACTAACTGGCAAGAACATGACCATACCCAGGCTTACTGTTCACACAGCGAACTGACGTGGCTATATAGTTTACCAGGAACTCTTGTTAAGGTGGCTCTTCAGCCACCTTAACAAACGCGGACAATTAATAAGCGCCCAGACCACCCCCCGCGCCCCCCCCCCCCTCACCCAACTGGGCAAGGTACGCAAAATATGTTTGTACGCATATGGAACCAACTCATACAGTATTCAACGAGGAGGATGTTGATAGCCTTGTCAAATCGATCGAGGAAACACTTGTTGCAGCAGCCAAGGCCTTTACCCCATCAGACTACACCACCCACAAAATGACAAATCATAGCAAGAAAAATCGCGAAATCGAACAGCTAGTACTTGAAGCACGAAGACTAAGATGAGAATGGCAAAATCACAGATCCACAACGGCTAAAGAACAACTAAAAATAGCTACACTTCTATCCAGGGCACATAAGCTTGTGGAAGCAAACGTCTAAAATCTATATATCAAGAACCCTTTGGGAAAGCACACAAAAAAAAAATCACCTGTACATGACTTGGTGACACCAAAAATAATTATAAACCTCCCACCGTGTTCGGTTCTGACCTTATGCCAACTCTTCAATGCAAATGTGAAACTTTGATACTTTCCCCAAAGGTGAAAAAAGGCGAGCAAGCCAAGCCAAGCAAAGACAAAACCCAACCCTCATCCTACAGACCAATCAGTCTCCTAACGTTACTGTCAAGCTGTTTGAAAAAGTATTTTTAAAACAACTTACTCCCTACCTAAAAAGACAGAATACAATACTATCGTATCAATTTGGCTTGCGCAAAAATCATGGAACGATCAAAGAAGTCAATCGCATCACTAAAGAAATTCGTACCGCTTTTGAGCATCGGGAATACTGCTTAGTGATATACTTAGATGATGCACAAGAATTTGGCCGAGTCTGGCTGAAGGACTTTTGCACAAGATAATGAAACTGCTTCCCCAGAACACACACCAAATGCTTGAATCATATCTCTTCAAAAGAGTGTTCTTAACCAGGTGTAACAGTTCGACTTTACATGACAGCGTTATCAATGCTGGAGTCCCCCAAGGTAGTATGCAGGGCACCGTTGTGTACATCCTATACACAGCAGACATTTGCTGACGACACCGCAATACTTTGTCGATCTAGATGCCCAGCAAAGCAAACAGAACAACTGGCTTATCATCTAAAAATAGTGGAAAGATGGTTTTCGGACTGGCGCATCAAAATAAACGAGAGCAAAAGCAAACATGTAACCTTCACATTGAACAGACAAACCTGCCCACCCTGTACCTTGAACAATACATTAATCCCACAAAGCAGACGTAGTAACGTAGCTCGGTTTTCACCTAGATAGACGCCTCACCTGGCGGCGACAAATAGAACCCAAGAGGACTCATATGAAGCTTAAAGCAGCCAATCTTCACCGACTTATAAACTGCAACTCTCCCCTTAGTCTGGAATACAAAGTACTCCTCTACAATACCGTGCTGAAACCCATCTGGACATACGTCTATGAACTATGGGGAAGCGATTCAAAAACCAACATTGAAATTTTACATCGAGCTAAGTCAACGATTCTGCGAACTATCACTGGGGCACCAGCGAAAGCATCCACATATACCTCCATATAAATCTTGTCAACGAGGAAATTCAAATTAAAAAAAGTGAAAAGCGGAAAGGCGTGTCCTATTACTTAAAGGGTATTTTTATGTTTCAGCACTAGAGCCATCCATCTAGAAGCTGCCTCCGATTTGACCACCGAGAAAGTCCTCTCAGCTTCCGCTCGTTTATTGTCGAGACGCGGCTGCCCTGCTTAAATTTTCTCCGACAATGGGAAAACGTTCGTGAGGGCCTCCAATGTGCCACAAGTCTATTTCTTGTAGAAATAGACTTTCTTATCCAAGATCAAAGCCTTTTTAAATTCAAGACCTCCTTCTCCTCTATCCGAGTCAGTGCAGTCCACTGACCTGTTCTCACTTTTTTTATATTTAACGTTCTTATTTTTAATTTAAAATATGTCCGAGTGGACAATCATTAAATCATTAAATGGTTTGAGGGTGACATTGACATAAGGGAGGTACATGGAATGTATTTTTAAGGAGGTTGGCTTAGGTGTCTATTGATGGGGGAGGTCAAGCGGGTGCTTCCTCTTCAGTCGTCTTTGGGATTGGCTATTGTCTAGGAGGGTGATGGCCAGGTGGTTGGGGTAGATGGGGTGGTTGTCCAGTATTTTTTTGTATCTTTTGCTGAGACGGGTGGCAGAGGAGCCACCCAAGGAATACCAAGCTCTTTATGAATGATGGAGTTTTCGAGGTACGGATAGGCGTTAGAAACTGTTCTTAGACATTTATTTTAAAACCGCTGGATTCTGATGCGGTTTGAACTGCTTGCCCTACATCTGTATCCCATAGGTCCAGATTGGCTTCAGGACTACTTTGCATATAAGCAGTTTGAGTTTATCTATTATCTTAGTGAGGCTATTTTGTTCACTAATGCACTTGAGTTTCTGGTGGAGTTTCTGCTGGATCGAACAATTTTGCGAAGTCAGATCATTTCCCCATTGGCGGCCCACTAATCGCTGTTGCTGGGCCTCAGATAAACTCCGATGCGGCCTCAATCATTACTAGATGGCAGTGTCTCAATGCCCAGAATTAGCACTTCTGCTTGAGCTAGAAGCACGAATACCTTGAGGATTACAAACGGAATAAATGTCAGTCTTCCGAGAGAAACAAGCTGCCAAGTAACATGCCAAATACGGTGTCCCTGGTACTCGGCGCCGACGTCTACAGGCGTCCTTACCCAGAACACCGTATTCGGATGGATAGCCTCTGGTATCTATACCTGCTGATCTCCAGATGCCCACTTCCGAACCGGTCAACATTGCAATTGTATTACAAGGGGACGGAATGTTTAGGTAGAAAAGTATTGGAACAGCGGCAAATGGTACAATATATTATTATCGATCTATTTTTTGCTGCGCACCTAGGGGCGACTGATTTTCCATTATTAAACCAAGAACCACCATTGTCGAATCGCCGCGAATATCCAGGGGATGCCTTTTAACCAGCTCTGGCTAGGAGAGAGTAAGCTTCAGTGTGTAGCGCAGAGTTATGTGAGTGTTTTATTCTATAGGGAACACAATTATATTACTTTAAATCTAGACATATTCTTATGACATACCGCAGTTTCTTTCCCCTCTCTTTGGATATCGCAGACGCACTAATTTTTACGCGCCGCTATTAAGCACAAATTAGTGTGTCCGAATATCGCAACAGCAAAATGACATACAATAAAAATACTAGAAACCACATTCAAACAACTTAACATTAACTATCGATAGGCAGCTGATCCGTTCCGCGACATCCCCTCCCCCGTGAAGCAACAGCATTCACCACATCTAAAAGTGCTAACTTCGAAGCGGGACGCATTATCAGCTTTGCTTGATCACCAGTCCTTGCTGCCGCGCGTCGTGGCACCCCATCCTTTCCAGTGAACACTTCCTCAATGACGCCTCTTTTCCACTTGACTCCTCTCCGCCAAATTTCTCGCATTAACAACTTGGCGGTCACCATGTAGCAGCTCAAGAATCCGATCGGGTCAAACGTGGACATAACGAGGCTTAGGAACTCCCTCTTAGTAGGAACGCGTTCCCCATTCATCACGCTGCTGGGCACTCGATGGTATTTGATTTTGAACTTAAAGTCATCTGTAGCCGGCTGCCAGTACATGCCCAGTACCTTCTCCTCAGATTCAGTCCATTTAACATTCATGTTGGGTTCTTGTGGGTTTAAAACTTTGACCACATCTGCCGAACTGGAGGAGAACCGACACAAATTAAACCCAGCATTCGCGTGTATTTCTCTCACTCGTGAGGAGACTGCGATGGCTTCGTCCTCGCTCATGAAGCTGTCCACGTAGTCATCGACGTAGTGGTATTCGTTGATCGCTTGAACCGCACGCGGATCTGTTCTCCTGTACTGTGAAGCGTTGACAATCTTCACGTAGTCCGCCGCGTAAGGAGAACATGCTGCTCCGAACGTCATCACCTGCATCTCGTATGTGTCCGGGTCCCGACGATCGTTTCCATGTCTCCAAAGGAACCTCTGGGCGCATCTATCCTCTGGCTGCATCAATACTTGGTGAAACATCTCCTTGATGTCAGCGCAGACGCCAACTGCCCCTTCTCTAAAATGGAAGAGCACGGCTGGTAGAGGCTTATAGCGCTGAGGGCCTTTCATCAGTGCTGAATTTAGTGACACGTCGTTCACCTTGGCAGCTGCATCGAAGACTAGACGGATTTTCCCAGGTTTGTTTGGGTTCTCCACCCCGAAATGCGGCAGGTACCATAGCTTACCGCTGCTGGTTCGGGTGACATCCTGCGGATCCAGTCGTCGTGCATACCCTTTTCTGATGTAATCATCCATAATTCCTTTATAGGCCTGCGCGAAAACCTTGTCGCGCTTCATTTTCCTTTCGATGTTGACGAGTCTCTTGAGTGCCATGTTATAGCTGTCTGGCAATTTCACCTCGTCGTCCTTCCATAGCAGCCCAGTCTGGTAGCGATGTCCGACTCGCTTAGTCGTGCCCTCCAGGATCCTTAGTGCTCGTGCATCATCACCGGCTGCGACTGGCGGTGCTGGTTTTACTCCGAAGTTCTCGGTTTCGAAATAATCGCTGACCATCTTCTCGAGCAAATTATCCTGGGTGACTGTCAAATAGCAGGATCTCGGAATCGGCAAGTTGCCATTTCCCTTTACTGGTCCGTACACCACCCATCCGAGTTTGGTGGCGACTGCATATGGTCCTCCTGCTCCGAAGCTTCTCGTCTTCAGTGGAATACCTAGATGCGCGTGATCCAGACCGATCAAAATCTTTGGCGCTGCATTACAGTACGGCTTCACCGGTAACCGCGCGTTTGCCTTCGATGCCTTGATGTCCTCTCGTCGCAAGCTTTGCATCGGAAGGTTTAAGTTAGATACACCGTACACATTCCGTAGCCCGTGGCGATTGGATTTGCCCGTTCCGCTGATCTGCAGGCTGACCACCATTGTGCGCTCTCTGGCCGATTTGCCGCCAAACCACTGCACGTTAAGCTGTCGGTGTTCGCCTTTCAGTTCCAATCTCCGAATGAGATCGTGGTCAATAAGCGTGACGGACGATCCCTCATCGAGCAGTGCGTAGGTCTCAACTTGTGTATTATTACCGTACAAAGTCACGGGTAATATCCGGAAAAGCAGATGACTTTCTTCCGAAGCGACGCAGCTCAGATTTCGGTGCGGCGATCCTTGGCCAACCTCCTTGCGTCCTGCATCTTGCCTGCCGGGCGCTGACGTAAAGGAATTTCGTCGTCGCTGACTGTTGTCCCTTTGCAGCTCTCGATCGTTACTGCTGCTACTCCGTTCCTCCCTCTCGTGGCCACTGTTCGACTGTGGTGACCTGGGATTCCCGTCTCTGTCGTGTAGCAGGTAGTGGTGTCTCCTTTGGCATCCATAGACACTGCATTTGCTGCCCTTCTTGCAAAACCGGGCAATGTGTCCAATCTCCAGACACGAAAAGCAGATCCTCCGCTTCCTCAACAACTCTATTCGCGCTGCTGGCGACATATGGAGAAACTTCTCGCAGTCCTTGATAGCATGCTGCCCCTGACATACTGGGCAACCTTTGGGAGAGTCTGTGCGCTGTTCATCCTGATGACTGGTACTTGCGTGCGGTAATCGTCGCTTTTGCTCTTTGTTTCCAACGTCTGTGATGGTGCACACCAGCTTAGCGAGCTCGTTTAACCATTCGCTAAGATGCACCACTGTCGGGTATGGCTCGATCGTAGCTGCATGCTTTGCCCAGTCCAGCCTCTTGCTCATAGGCAGCTTGGTGATCAGCTCCTCCATTAGGGTGGGGTTCCCTAGGTGTTGGCTGCCGTTTGTTGTTGACTGAAGAAACGCAGCAAGGTTGTTCACTTTTGTAGCGAACGGTATGATCCTGGCGATGTTTTGTTCCGATATGGGCGGCACATCACGCACACTCTCTAGTTGACTTCGGATCAGTTGCTCGGGGCGTCCATAACGGAATCGCAGCTGCTCCATAACGGCTTGCACGTTGTTCGGATGTATGAGCAGCGCCTTTACTGCCTCTCGAGCCTCACCTTTCAAGGCTTTCACAAGTCTTTGGTTGTTCTCCAAGGCTGTGCACTGGTATGCCGCCGTTGTCTCCATGTAGGTGCACTGGAATAAAGGCCATTCCTCGGGCTGACCATCGAAGTCCGGGAGATCGGGCAGTCTGCGTGGTGTCCATCCATTTGGTATACTCGCCGACGCTGTTCCGTAATATCCAACAGAAGGCGCAGTTACCATAAAGTTGCGTTGTGGCTCCCGAAATGCATGAGCATATCCTGGCTCTGGCTGTACTGTGGCCGAAACGCAGTAAGATGGTGATGGACTAGCATTTGTACAGTAGCTTGTGAAATGTTGCCCAATTGCAAGATGGCTGCCTTGCGTTGGCGCCAAGTTTCCACTCAACTGTGGCGGCAAGTTTCCACTCAAACCTGCGGTGAACGGTCCATTTAAAGATGGCGTCACTTCCAATTCCCGTTGCATATTTGCACTCAATGATTCCGTTGCTGCGCGCGCGACTGGCAGCGTTTCACTCAAACATACCGTTTCACTCGTACATAACGGTGTATTCGCCGTACCGCTTACTCTGTTGCCGCTTAATCCGTTTTCTCCGGGATTCCTTCCGGCTTCTGCTTGCCCTCCGTTTGCCCTGGCCTTGACCAACTCCTTTTCCAAGGTGGCGATCCTTTCTAGTAGAGTCGCTACATTCACAGTTGCGGAACTGGTATTCTGCCCTGCCCATTCAGGCTGTGGAGTACCATTCGGATTCTCACCGACAGTTCCGTTTTCCATTGAAGTTTGAGGCCGCTGCTGATCACAAGCCGCACTCGTGAAACTGGCTGGAGTGCCCGTTGGCGTGATCGTCGTTGCGGTAGAAGCACTTGATTGAAGCAATCGAGGGCTGCGCCGGGGCGAATGGTTCGTTGGCATCTCGCAGAGTGCGTACAAAGATGCGAATAAAAGATGTCGAATCGCCGCGAATATCCAGGGGATGCCTTTTAACCAGCTCTGGCTAGGACAGAGTAAGCTTCAGTGTGTAGCGCAGAGTTATGTGAGTGTTTTATTCTATAGGGAACACAATTATATTACTTTAAATCTAGACATATTCTTATGACATACCGCAGTTTCTTTCCCCTCTCTTTGGATATCGCAGACGCACTAATTTTTACGCGCCACTATTAAGCACAAATTAGTGTGTCCGAATATCGCAACAGCAAAATGACATACAATGAAAATACTAGAAACCACATTCAAACAACTTAACATTAACTATCGATAGGCAGCTGATCCGTTCCGCGACAACCATATTGAGAGGATTCTATACCGTTTTCATCGACATCGACTCGACTTATCCACTACTGCAGCGATGGACTTTTTTGAAAGAGATTGCCCTTGCCCCAACAGCGACTAATCAAATACACTCGCATTACCATTAATGGTTATTGCAGGATTGCATAAGTATTTTTTCGCTAATCGGTAATAATAAATAATCAAAGGAAGACGCAATAATAGCATAAATAATTATTTATGTAGCAGATTATTGTTAAATTTTTACAACGAAAATTATTTTGTTGGTGATGTAATTTATGAAAAAAACATGGTAAAAGATATAAAATAAACACCAGATATAAGAAACAGATAGATAAGAAAATTTACAAGAATAAAAACTGAAAATTTCAAAAAAGCTTTTAAAAGCCAGGAAATACCTCTAAGAAGAGCACAGAAAATAAACACGTCGAACAGTGCGAGTATCACGATTTTTGATTAATATTATCCATTTAATTAGTAATTACCATGGATTTATGCTCATGTTCGAAAACAGTTTGAATATCATAATGGTTTAGGATTTTTGCGTTGAATATGTCAATTTATGCGAGTGGTATTTTATCTATTTAATGTTGTATATGGATTATTAATAATCTTCGACTTGTTCTTCTTAGAGGTATTTCCTGGCTTTTAAAAGCTTTTTTGAAATTTTCAGTTTTTATTCTTGTACATTTTCTTATCTATCTGTTTCTTATATCTGGTGTTTATTTTATTTCTTTTACTCCAAGTGAAAAGTGAATTACCAACAATTTACCACAAAACTATTACCAAAAAACGATCCAAACGATGTATAATCGCTCATAAAAATAGTTGTGCGGCAGCATAACTTCCTTTTTTAAAATGCGCGCCAGTCAGTTAGTTGATGTCATAGCGGAGCGCTAGTGGTCCCGTTCAAGAGGAAAATGAGGTTACAGTGACAGTGAATTTGGACCGGTATGTAAACTTGCTACATGCTATTTTTTTTCCCACGGCTAGAAGAGCTGGATTTAGGGGACACTTGGTTCCAACATGGTTCGATGGCTGTTTTGAGGAAACACTTTCCAGAGCGCCTTATCTCAATTAGAGGCGATTTGGAATGGCCGGCACGCTCTCCCGATCTGTCCCCTTGTGATTGAAAACCAACATTCAAGAAGACACCTGCTATGCTAACAAGAGTCACGACAATCCCCAGAAATCGGTTTACGCAATGTATGGTAAAGGGAGACGTCACCTATCAGATTTCATCTTCAAAAAAATATAAATAAAATCTGTAGACATGTACCTACATTATAAAAATAAATAAATATTTTCCAATGTCTACAATAGTTTTCATTGAGTTCTGAAAAAAGGAAATTATGTTGCCGCACCCTGTATAACTGTTATATTTCAAAGAAAATTAACAAAAAAACCAAGGCACGAACTCTAACAATGAGTCGAAACAACATTCGCGCTCAACGTCAAAAACAGCAGTAAAAACTCGTCTCTCAACGATACGAAATAACGCGTATTTCTCATATGTGTCTTCGAAACCCGCGGAAGTGGACGAAATTAATGCAAACGTCGATCGGCCATGGTCAATCACCCCTAACCCTACACATGAACTTAAGCCAAAAACGAACAAGAGAGCGCGTTCTTGCTCACCGGCAATCCCAACGATGTCCCAAAAGAAAACTGACCTCTCCCACGGCAACCAAATCTTCGTCCTTATTAATCACTGCACTTGCAACAACAATAAATACTGCAACGGTATCAACCGTACGAACGGCGACTGCAACTCTCGTTTCTGATGAATCAACAACAATGCCAAAAACAATGCAAACTGGTTTGGATCGCTACATTCAAATTAAAAGAAAATTGAGCTCACAAAAAATGCTGCGGCAGGAAATAAAATACAGGTCAATCGGCACACTCTAAGTCAGCGATTTGGAATACTGACAAATATCGATATGGATCTACCCCCAGCACTGACGAAGGGGACAAAAAGAAACCAAATCCCCCCACCTTTATACATCTGAGAGAAAAGATCCAATACTCTGGTTAACAATATAATTAAAATCGTTGGAAAAGACAATTTTCACATAATACCACAAAAAAAAGAGCACCATCCATAAAACCAAGGTCCAAGTAAAAATCGAAGAGAACTACTACACGTACCAACTTTAAAGTAGTAAGGGCCTTCAAGTCGTTTTTAAGGGTATAGAACCCGACATAACACCATCAAGGATCAAGCAGGCATTAAACGATAATGGTTTTACGGTGAAAACTGTCTTTAATATCCTGAAGAAAGACACCGATTAAGGCTTTTTAACTTTTTTTTTCTTGAGTCGATAGAACTGCTAGTGACATCTGTGCCAAATCACATGTCAAAGTCATTATTATTTTTTAGTTTACGCTTGTAATTCTCAAGTACAAAAAGAGGTATTTCCTGGCTTTTAAAAGCTTTTTTGAAATTTTCAGTTTTTATTCTTGTACATTTTCTTATCTATCTGTTTCTTATATCTGGTGTTTATTTTATTTCTTTTACTCCAAGTGAAAAGTGAATTACCAACAATTTACCACAAAACTATTACGAAAAAACGATCCAAACGATGTATAATCGCTCATAAAAATAGTTGTGCGGCAGCATAACTTCCTTTTTTAAAATGCGCGCCAGTCAGTTAGTTGATGTCATAGCGGAGCGCTAGTGGTCCCGTTCAAGAGGAAAATGAGGTTACAGTGACAGTGAATTTGGACCGGTATGTAAACTTGCTACATGCTATTTTTTTTCCCACGGCTAGAAGAGTTGGATTTAGGGGACACTTGGTTCCAACATGGTTCGATGGCTGTTTTGAGGAAACACTTTCCAGAGCGCCTTATCTCAATTAGAGGCGATTTGGAATGGCCGGCACGCTCTCCCGATCTGTCCCCTTGTGATTGAAAACCAACATTCAAGAAGACACCTGCTATGCTAACAAGAGTCACGACAATCCCCAGAAATCGGTTTACGCAATGTATGGTAAAGGGAGACGTCACCTATCAGATTTCATCTTCAAAAAAATATAAATAAAATCTGTAGACATGTACCTACATTATAAAAATAAATAAATATTTTCCAATGTCTACAATAGTTTTCATTGAGTTCTGAAAAAAGGAAATTATGTTGCCGCACCCTGTATAACTGTTATATTTCAAAGAAAATTAACAAAAAAACCAAGGCACGAACTCTAACAATGAGTCGAAACAACATTCGCGCTCAACGTCAACAACAGCAGTAAAAACTCGTCTCTCAACGATACGAAATAACGCGTATTTCTCATATGTGTCTTCGAAACCCGCGGAAGTGGACGAAATTAATGCAAACGTCGATCGGCCATGGTCAATCACCCCTAACCCTACACATGAACTTAAGCCAAAAACGAACAAGAGAGCGCGTTCTTGCTCACCGGCAATCCCAACGATGTCCCAAAAGAAAACTGACCTCTCCCACGGCAACCAAATCTTCGTCCTTATTAATCACTGCACTTGCAACAACAATAAATACTGCAACGGTATCAACCGTACGAACGGCGACTGCAACTCTCGTTTCTGATGAATCAACAACAATGCCAAAAACAATGCAAACTGGTTTGGATCGCTACATTCAAATTAAAAGAAAATTGAGCTCACAAAAAATGCTGCGGCAGGAAATAAAATACAGGTCAATCGGCACACTCTAAGTCAGCGATTTGGAATACTGACAAATATCGATATGGATCTACCCCCAGCACTGACGAAGGGGACAAAAAGAAACCAAATCCCCCCACCTTTATACATCTGAGAGAAAAGATCCAATACTCTGGTTAACAATATAATTAAAATCGTTGGAAAAGACAATTTTCACATAATACCACAAAAAAAAGAGCACCATCCATAAAACCAAGGTCCAAGTAAAAATCGAAGAGAACTACTACACGTACCAACTTTAAAGTAGTAAGGGCCTTCAAGTCGTTTTTAAGGGTATAGAACCCGACATAACACCATCAAGGATCAAGCAGGCATTAAACGATAATGGTTTTACGGTGAAAACTGTCTTTAATATCCTGAAGAAAGACACCGATTAAGGCTTTTTAACTTTTTTTTTCTTGAGTCGATAGAACTGCTAGTGACATCTGTGCCAAATCACATGTCAAAGTCATTATTATTTTTTAGTTTACGCTTGTAGTTCTCAAGTACAAAAAGTGCATTCTGCGATTTGTGAGATGTTCAATTTTATTGAGCAAAGAAGTGCTATTAAATTTAGCTTGCGGAATGATATTTCCGCTGCTGAAACATATCAAATGTTAAAAAAGGCCTTTGGTGACGAGACTAAGTCACAAAAAAATTTTTATAATTTGAACAGAGATTTCAAAGAATCGACTTCAATTAATGACAGTTTTCTTCCATTATGTGGTGTTATGCATTACGAATTCCTCCCAACTGGCCAAAATGTCAACAAGAAATATTAGTTAAGCGTTATGCGTCACTTGCGTAAAGCTATTCGCAATTAGAGACCGGAATTATGGGTCAACAACTTTTGGATTCTGCACTAAGATAATGCACCGTCGCATGATTCTTCGAGAACTTTTTTGAATGCTCAACCCATGCTTCACAACCACCTGATTTAGCACCGTGTTACTTCTGGCTCAAGAGACCACAGCGGTGAAATCGTTTTGAGTCGATTGAAGAGATCGAACGTGAAACGGTACAAGCATTGAAGGCTATACCTACAGACAACTTTTCTGCATGCTTGCTGCAAAGTTGGCACTAGTGCATTAGGGTCGGGGGGGATTATTTTGAGGGGTACAATGTAGATTTGGAAGAATAAATAAAGATATTTTATTTTATAACAAAATTTACCTTACTTTTTGTTCACAATAGTATACCATCAAAAACAACCCCAGAAGTCTTTTTCGCAACCGAAAAGAGGTCCCCAATTGGCCCTCCGACCCCCTTCCAAAATGTGACCTTCGCAGTCGTCGTAAAATCGGGACTAACAAAACCTAACACTAAGACAACAACTCTGCATGCTGCATACTCTGCAGCAGCATATGATTTAATTCATGTCCTTCATGAGGACCACCAAGACCTTATACGGACCCAAAAAACTTCTCATGGAGATACTTATATCTTAAAACTCCGAGTAATCAATAGACTTAAAATAACTTAATTCCTTCATGACAATCAAATTGACATACTTTTGAATAAAACTTTCAAACAGGTGTCTTTTTGTTCTACAGAACAAATCATGCTAATCGAAAAGCCCATGACGGAAGCGGTACCCTGATTAGAAATCGCATCAAACGCCACAACCACAGCGAATTTGGAAAAATCTACTTGTAGGCCACATCTATAAATGTATAACTAGGAAGCGGGAATCTTACCCTCGCACCGGTATATTGTCCCCCTCGTTTCAATGTTTCCAAATAACAATTTCTGGAGTTCTTCAACACCCACTTCATTGCTGCAGGTGACCCATCACATCACGCCTCGTCACCCTTAAAGGATAACATTTGAAAACGCCATCATAAGCCAAGCTCTACCTCTCTTTAGGCAGACCATCATACTGGCATATCGGACCGAACAAAATTCTTGACCTAATCGACTTCGCAATAACGAAAAATATCCCAGTGCCGAATCTCTACCGGATCTTTCATTTGACTCTTGCCAGTCCTTTTAAACGTGAACCTCCTTCAACGCCCTACAATGCAAAAACCACACTTTCAGCTGAACCCAAGTCTGAACTTTGATGCTGATATTGAACCCGCAGCAAATACCCTGGAGAGTGTCTTAGCTACAGGCGCCCGAATCTCTACACCCCAAATAGAGAGCGCACCTCACAGACCAAGGATGACAAACGTAGACATCGAGCGACTCGTTCTTGAAAAACGTATGCGCAAAGCAAACTCTCCAATACGCCGAAGCAAGAAGATAAAAACTCCCAACATCGCTATATAGAGTAACTTTCAATTTCAAGCAATGAAAACACATTATGGAAGGCTCATGCCAGTTTATCAATCCAGGCAGAAACTATATCACCATTAAAAAGTATCACTGGTGGATGGGCCAAGCAACACATGAGCCAATCGAATTTCCAAGCGTATGAAATATCTAAAATCATTAAGGATAAACTAAATCCAAAAAAGTCTCCATTATGTGATCTAATAACTGAAAAATGATTATCGAGCTTCCATACTGTGCTGTATGCACTATTTCCTTGCTTTTTAACGCTATCACAAAACTCGGGTAATATCCAGAGAAATGGAAAAAATCGAACAATGACACCAAAGGCAGGCAAGGACCATTCAGTTTTCTCATCGTACAGGCCTATAAGAATATGTCTAGTCTCTCAAAACTATTTGAAGAATGTCTGATGACCCGAATAACTCTTACTTGACAACACGCAATCTTTTTCCAGCGTATCAGTTCGGTTTTCGAGAAAAACATGGAACCATTGAACAAGTCAATCGAATAACATCAGAAATGCGATCTGCTTTCGAAAAACTGGAATATTGCATTGCAATTTTTGGATGTCTCTCAGGATATCTTTTTGACAAGTTCTAATTAGATGAATTAATGTTCAAAATAAAGCAATGCTTCCCCACAATACCCACAAACTCCTGAAGTCGTATCTCTACAACAGAGCCTTTGCTGTGAGATACAACTCTGTCATGTCCGACGACCACGCTATAAACGCTATATAAAGTTCCCCAAGGTAGAGTACTTGGACCAACCCTGTACGTCCTTTATGGAGCAGGCATACCCAGGAGGCATACCCAGGCATACCCAGCAGTCGTTTGTAGTAACGACTTCTACATTTGGTCGTATGGTTCCCTACTATAAGGAAGTGCCAGTAGTAGTAACATTGATATTATGCAAAGGGCTTAATCAAAAATGTGGAGAACAATTTCTGGAACACCCTGGTATATCCGAAGTTAAAATATATAAACAGACCTTAACACCAAATCCGTCATAGAAGAAATAACCCAACAAAAACAATAGTACATTAGCAAAATATCCTCGCACCCTAACCACCTTGCGAGAAGTTTAGCTCGGGCTTGCGACCGATCCCGACTTCGCTGAAACAACATAAGGACTGTTTAATCTATGTATATAAAAATAAGTCGGGACTTCCTTCCTGACGTCCAGAACGCATGCACAAATTTCCACGGTTTTGCATTCGTTCGAAAGGTGTCGAGCTCCCTGAGGTTTAACAAGGAAATTTCAGGAAAAATTTGAACAAAAAAGCGTGAAATTTTTTTTTCACATACAGCACATTTTTCATAGCATGCGTTGCGCGATACATTGTTTGAGAGCTACTTATTGTTCTCTGCTCATTTAATTTTATGTGACAAACCGGTATTGTGTTCACTGTGAAATTGTGAAAAAAGTAAAAAAATAAGTTATTTCCTAACATTTCAATAGGAAACCGTAAAATCAATCACGTGTATTGTGCCAATTTTTATTCAATTTTAATTTATTTTTATTCTTTAAGGTGTTAAGTTTACTGTGTAAATTATAGGGATCGTGTATTTGAGGTTAAAATCACCACTCTGCCATAGTCCAAAATGCCTAGAGGACGACGTGCGAACACCGGCCGCCGCAAAATACATGCAAGCTAGCAACAAGTGTATTCACAGAACTTAAGAAAAGAAAGACAAAATATAATAAGAGAAAATGTCCGATTGAGACAATGCATAAGCACACGAAGATCATTGGCATAATACAATCGCTTGGCATTCCAATATAATCCCACTGCGACCTATCATGATGATGAAAATTTAGATATTGGACCAATGACGACTGTATGCCGATATTTCAATGCGTTAAAGTTAAAAAAAAAACGGCTGGAATGTGCTACGCAAGTGGAAAAGTCAATCTGGATCCATTACTTACACTACCACAACCACTGAAACCATTGTTTGATGAAAGTGATCCCGATTCCAGCCATTTTCTTCAACACATCCTTGAATACAATATCTGCTTTCGCATGACTTACTTTGGAGCTAAGATCATTAGAGAAGGAGGCTTCATGCCGACTTGCAGGGTAAAAGATACAACACACATAACCAATCACTTACCCCAACACAATGAATTCCAACATATAACAACTACATATATATACATATTACAGATACAAGGACAAATATATGATTTGCATGGTTCAATGCTAACACCAGATGAACCGCATCAATTTCTGCAAATATATTTCATTTTGTCGATGGTGGATCAGCTGAATGTGCGATGCAATATACAGAGAAAACAACAGCTAAAGAGACGAATTATTGAACAGTTGCAAGCATTTTTCTCGCTAATACGAATGCCTTTAGATACGCACAAATTTGTCATAAGAGCGAATTGTACCCCAATAGGTGAACATGTGCGAAGATTTAATGCACCCACCGTTAATGCTGTTTCTGCAATTATTGTTGACGATCCAACTACATCGCGAGAAAAGGTTGTTCAGCAAAAAAGGAATATGATGCATCGTGTAAACGAGACACATTGTTTTTACGATGCGTTACAATATCCAATCATTTATTGGCAAGGGCAAGACGGATACGACATCACGTTGAAGATGGTCGTTCCAATTACAGGTAAAATATTCACTCATTATTTCTATTATTGCTGTTATTGGTTTCCATTAACAATTCATTTAATTTTGCATTTTCAGACGTATCAACGAATAAAAATATAAGCGCAGTGAATATCATTCTGAAGTGCCGTTGCCTATTCCAGCAATTCCCTGTCGACATGTATGTCAAAGTCGAAACCGAACGTTTAACGATCATCCGATTCAATCAGGCAATGCTCTGAGGACTATACACTTGCGTAATCTGAATGAATTGCAATTCAGATGGAGATGTTCAGAATATTGAACGACGGATGATGATCCCATCATCAAATATTGGAAGTCCACGCCACTTGCACGAATACGCTCAAGACGCTATGGCGTATGTGCGAAATATGGAATTCCGGATTTATTTATTACGCTCACATGCCAAAAACCGCAAGATCGCCACGACATAATCGCCAGAATATTTCAGTAAAAACTCAAGGTTATGACGGATATGCTTAAAAGGTATCAAGTTTTTGGTGACACACGCTGTTATATGTACTCTATGGAATGCTATGAGCGTGGACTACCGCATGCTCATATCCAAATTTGGTTGCGGAACAAATTACATTCAAATGAAGTGGATGACATCATATCAGCTAAAATTCCTGATGCAGTCACTGATCCCCATCTACACGACATTGTGACGACACAGATGGTGCATGGACCGTGTGGAGCTTTAAAACCCTAATCGCCTTGCATAACTGATGGAAAATGCACAAAACGATATCCGCGACCGTTAGTTTCTGAAAAAGTCACAGGGAACGATGGATATCCATTTATCGTCGGCGTTCAAACGAAGACAATGGTCGAACTATCAAAGTTTGAGTTCAAAATCACGAGATTGAGATCGGAAATGAATTTATTGTACCATATTGCCCGCTCCTTTCACGAATATTCGATACACATGCAAACGGTGAGAGTTGTCATTCGCCCAAATCAATCAAATATTTGTTACCCCGGAACATGCAGGAAACTTAGGCGACTTGGACAAATATTGTCAAAAACATTTTTTCCGTCCGAAGAACCCCTTTACGTGACCTTAGTTTTTACTTCGGAGTCCCTAAGCACATTGTTATGGAGAACGAAGCCTTTAATTCTCCATTAATCAAATTCTTGTCAGCGCAGGTACATATGGGGTTTTCCATTAAGGACGCTTGATCTGAAATGAAAAAAAATACATGTAGGAGAGATATTTGCAAAATTTTTTTTTATTTGAAATGGTCATCGACTCTATTATGTATGGAATATGACATTATTCAAATGACCGCTACGGCTTTGTTGGTTCGCATACGAAAGGTTCAATTTTCGATGACTCTGGGATTCGGAAACGGCATTCGATGGTGTCGGACGCATATTTGCAACGCTCGTGGAATAATTAAAATTCACGTAGTAGTGAGCAAGGACAAGTCCACAATAGTGGCACAAACAGTGGCTAGTGTAGCAACAAGTTACATAAAAGTGTTTCCAAAGTGCAAAAAGACTTAAGTTATTAACTTAAAAATAAATTTCACTTTTGCAATTGAGGCCGGTGTTCACATGCCTGCAAGAGAAAACAAAACATCTGTTTGCCCATAAGCTGTTATTAAGCTTTATACAAGGTGAAGTCTCGGCTAGGATCTTGGCAACCTGTCTCCTGATTTCCATTGCATACTTTCAAGTGTTCGATGAAATCTGGATTAATACGAAAAACGTACAAAGTGGACTCCGCTAGGACCGAAGAATCCGAAGAAGTTCGGCCAATCGAAATCATGGCGGCGGCAATGGAATTTGGACGTGGCTCCGCACAAAGGGCCTTGGGCCCTTTAAACATGACAACTACCAGAAACCAAATGACTGCGCCCGCCTTGGAGTCTGCGCAGCGCTTCCAATAGATCAAGCGTAGGATGGATCCAGGTACCTCTCTTAAATTAGTTAGGAAAAAAGCGCATTTAGACGAAAACTCGGTAAATCAACATAAGTACAGTGGTAACAATAACAAATTCCAACTACTCGCCGAGCTCACCATGGAAATGGATAGCCAGAGCAATGCTGAAGAATTGAGTAATCAGCATAGCACTAGCCAACAAGCCGCCAGAGCTGCGGCAAAGCGTACAGTTGGCAAAGCCCCTCCCAAGCCTCCACCCATCGTTATGGAAGGCATCTTCGACGTCAATATTCTGATGCAAAGCATCAGGACGATCACTGACGCAAATAAGCATGAGTTTCGGGCCTGCATGGGTGGAGGTTTGCGCCTTTACATGGCCGACGCCAACACCTTCCGCTCTATTGTCAAGTGGCTTGATGACGAGCACTATGAATACCACTGCTATCAACTAAGGGAAGATAAGTCATTCAGGATATGCATAAAAGGGCTTCACCATAGCACTCTTCATAGCCACATCAATGATGAACTGGCAAATCTTGGCCTCAAGATGTTAGACGCACACACGCCCTAGCAGCGCAGCGAACCAGGCTGCCCCGAAGCGACACCGATTAACAGGTTCTTTGTCACTGCGTCAAATAACAAGGACATATTAAATGTCAAGACACTGTGCCGCATGAGGGTTGCAGTCGAACCGCTCCGGAAACGAACATCTGTTGTGCAGTGTTACCGATGCCATCAGTTGCGATCTAACACTCAAAGATTGCAGACGTACCTGCGGATCGCAGCAAGTTACTTATCGTGCTTTCACTCCCACTATTCTGAAACTGTCACATAGCGTCTGATTGGTTCAACCTGCGGTTCAAACTCTAATGCACATTCCAGAGTGAGTCTCATCTGCTGCCCACCAAATTCTCTCTCTGTAGAAGCTGTGTACAACTCAGCAGAAGTAAAGTTCGGTTGGCATACCGGCCAACGGTGCCTAGTTCCTCCTTCCCCCGCTAAATCGTCAACAACCTAGAGCATGGATTGGCAAACTCCCGCGCGGGCCACCAAGCTTGGAAAAATATCGCCCTGCAGGAAGGCTCTCAAAGCAAGGTAGTGCAGCTCGAGCAGCGACTCAAACTCGAGTTCATCTTACTCGGAGCCCGGGGAGATCAAGCGTAAGCCCGCGCGTAAAAGGCAAGGAGAGGAGCCTGATATTACGCCTAGCACCAGCGCAGCTCTGCATAGCAAGCTGGCAAATAACTCCTTTGCCCTCCTATCAAGCAAAGAAGATGACGACAAACATGACGAACCCAAACCTGCTGCAGACCAGAACAGCAGAGAAACCGAACCCGACCCCGAAGACCCTCAAGCCTTCCCCGCTCTACATCCAAGACGTGTCCGACATTGCCGCGCTTGTCAAGTCGATAACGACTCTAGTCGGAACCAAAAAGGATTTCTCGTACAAAACGGAGAGAAACAACAACGTACGCGTAATGATGCCCGACTAGGACTCCTACACAGCCCTACGCGAGCATCTCGTGGCACATAACAAAAGGCACCGCACCTTCCAACCAAAGGACGACAGAGCGTACAGGGCGGTCATCAAGGGACTTCACCACTCAACGAACCAGACAGAAATTAAAGAAGAACTCCACAAATACGGCCATACTGTGAGGGATCTGCACAATCCGATTGGCAAGAAATCCAAACAATCATCTTTTTATTAATCTTTTTTATTAATCTCGAACCAGCGAGCAACAACACAGAGGTTTTCAAAATAAAGAGGATTTGCAGGTCATCCGTCACCGTAGAGCCCCCACTTAAGTTCAACGACGTTCCACATTGTTTCAGTTAGTAGAGCACCTCATAAAAACGGAAAATATCGATGTTCTTCTAGTTTCGGAATCCCATTTTTGTACCAGATCCTACTTCCACATCAGCGGTACGAACTGATACCATCCATCTGGCAGAGCACGCGGAGGAGCAGCTATGCTCATCAGGAGTGCTATTCAGCACACGGAACTTCCCGCGTTTCAGGAGGAATGGGCATAGTGCGCCGCGACTAAGATTACCAGCCCTCAGGGAGATATCACCCTTGGTGCGGTTTACTTCCCACCCAGACACTCGATAACCGAGACCCACCTTCAGGACTTCTTCGAATCCCTTGGACCTCGCTTTATAGCAGCCGGAGACTTTAACGCCAAACACTCCTGGTAGGGGTCCCGCACAAACAACCCCAAAGGCATAAACCTGCCGCGGAAGAGTCTGGGCTGCCATTTCACTGAAGAACCCACACAGTGGCCTACCGACCCTTCAAATCAGCCGGATCTGCTGGACTTCGCCGTTTCCAAGGGCATAGGATACCTATACGAAACATCTAGACTACTTGTAGAAAATATGAAAAAGCTTAAAAATAAACAAAAGTCAGACCTTTCGAGACATAACATAAACAGAAAGGAATAACTCAACTACGTACCTAGACAGGAAATTTTCATAAGAATTAACTCAGATTAGGTTCCAAACTTTCCCCATGATATAAAAAAGAAATAGTTAATGAAAACTACTATAAAAACACTATAATCATTATGGTATCTGGAAAAACCGTTCACAAAAGCCATATCAAAACTTATAACATCCTACATAAAGTATTCCCTACAGTGGGCGCGACTTAATTAAAACGAATTAATTAAAAAAAAAAAGAATCTCTTTCAAAAAAATAACATGCCAACCCTCTCGATGGAAAAAATAATGGAGTTTTCCGAAGTATCAATTTTGCATGATGAAACTACATTTATATATATTTTAAAAGTTCCAAATTTAGAAGGAACAGAATACCAAGTCATAATTATAAAACCCATAGTTAAGAATAATTCAATTGTACACCTAAATTCACAGGATATATTTGTATTTAAAAATCTGACCCATGGCATTCCCCGAAATTGTGATACAATGAATTATAAAATTAACAACAATAAAGTTAACAATAAGGATAAGATGCTAGATCCGCGCCTGCCTTATTTCATGCGCGCGCCGGGCCACTAACATCAGACCATATAAGTTATTCGATTATCCCCCAGCGCATGAAATTTCAAGAAGGTCGCCGTGCAGCAAAAAAAATTTATAATGCCATGCTAAGACTAGATAACTTACCTTAGCAATGGAAGCGTGTGAGAACCCAAAGCCGGCAATCCTCCAACGCAAATAGACTCGTACCGCCCAATAAGTTTACTTCCAACCTTTTCAAAGGCCTTTGAATGCATTCTGTTGAATCGATTGATGGATCTGCTGCAGGTATCAGGCTACATACCCCAACGTCAATTTGGGTTCAGGAAGTCACATGGTTGCCCGGAACAAGTCTACCGACTAGTCAAACGCGTAACGCAAGGTCTTAGGTCCAAGTTCTACATGGTGGCAGTCTTCCTCGACGTCAACCAAGCCTGTCAATTCCCACTGTTACCTGGGATTCTACCTGGATCGTAAACTCATCTGTTCGGCTCCTATTACAGCGGTCAAGGCCCAGTGCCTTCTTGAACTAAAAAACTAGGCTGGCTCCTACGGTCAAGCAGACTTCAACTGCCTACTAAAATCCTACTTATTAAGGCAACCTTAAACCCTTCTTGGACCTATGCCATTCAAGTATGGGGAACTAGCTTGACAGGCTGAGAACTGTTCAGGCACGTGCTGATCAGCTTGCGTCCGGGCTCCCCTGGTACGTCTCCAATTACGCTATCCTAAGGGATTTCCGGATTTATCTGATCAGATCAGACTTCACAGCCGCCGATACGCAGAAAAATTGGCGACACATCCAAGCTCTCTGGCAAGTGATCTCGCCAATACTCTGACCCTCCGACGTCTGAAGGGGACCCACCCCACTGATCTCCCTACCCGTATTATATTTTAAGTTTTTAAATATTCCGCAAAACTATTAAATGTAATCTAGTTAAGTCTATATATACCATAATCAAATCTTCCAACTCCTTCGTCCGGTCATATTCAGCAGGCACTGAATAAATTCTGACGCAAATAAAAATATTAATAAAAAGATCGCCAACTGATAAACACAACATCAGGGCATGTAAGACACCAATGGGAAGCTTCAAAGACGACGTCGATCCGCTTCCAGCACGCTAGGAACAGTTTAGTTAGTTCAGTTGCAAATTGGATTTAAATTAATAAAGATCATGTAATTCAGAAATGCAATTCCAAAAAAGCTTCTGGAAATCCACATGAGAAGGTCTGAGGGAAATCCGAAGATTAAGTTTACTCAAAAGAATTGAGTGGTTGACAGAGTCAAATGCTTTACTGAAGTCCGTATAGATGCCATCTGTAATAGAGGTCGTCAGCTCCAAAAGGTTTGTGGTGGTTAAACGACGCTGTATGAAACCATATTGGCATGGAAAAATAAATGAACTGCAGAGGTGGTGCAGATGTAGTGTGACCAATTTTTCAAAAAGCTTTGGAATTGCTGACAATTTAGACTTATTTATGTAGATTTTTTCTTTTTTTATGTAGGGGAATTATGAAAGATTTCTTCCACATGTGGGGGATGTGAGAGACATGTCCAGAGATAGGAAGAAAAGTTTTATTTATTTTTTCGCGCGACTCCCACTATTAACGTACAGCCCACCTCCCGCCCAACCGAACTAGGGGCGCTGCCGTTTATCATACGGCTCGGATCGCGGGGATAGACCCAAGAGTATAAAGTATACAAAAGATTACGAGGAATAAGTGGAGTGCGTTTGTTGCTCCGAAAGGTGTTTTTTTTTAACTTTGCCGTATTTATTGGATTTTCTCAGAAATTATGAGACTAACAATAAGTTTTCAAATTTTTATTTTAAGTGATATTCAAGTCTTTTTAACTATGTTCTGGAAAAAAGGACCTAATGATCAGCGCTGGGTCAGAAGGTCGTTGCGGTGAAGTCGGGATCGGTCGCAAACCCGTGTTAAACTTTTCGCAAGGTGGTTAGAGTGTAACGTCAATTTGCTCATGGACTTTACTTTTTGATGGATTATTTCATCTTTGACGGATCTGATATACCAGGGTACCAGGAATGGCGAGTGGTCAGATTATAAATCCGGTAGAGATTCGGTACTGATGAGGTTTCGAGGAATATTTTTAGTTATTGCGAAGTCGATCAAGTCTGGAATTTTGTTAGGATCGACTCTGTTTGTCTTTATGATAGCGTTATACAACTGTTTCCCTTCAGGGGTAACGAGGAGTGATCCCCAGTGAGTATTTTTGGCGTTGTAGTCACCTGCAGCAATGAAGTGGTCCCCTAGGGTGTTGAAGAAGTCCAGAAATTGTTGTTTGCGAGGGTAAGATTACCGCTTCAAGATTGCCGCTGTGGCCTGCGAGTTTTTTCCAAGCTCGCTATAGTAGTGGGGTTTGATGCGGTTCCTAATCAGAATACCGGTTTCACCATGTGCTTTTCCATCTGAATGAAAAGCCACTTATTTGAAAGTTGTACTTAGTGAGATGTGTTTCTGACAATAGCAGGACGTTAATATGATTGTCATGCAGGAATTAAGTTATTTCAAGCTTATGCCGTGAAACGCCGTTTGCGTTCCACAATGAAATTCGCAGAGCAGCCATTGATTATTTGGAGTTTTGGGATACAATCTCCATGAGGATATTTTGGTTCCGCATTTTGGTTGCATGGTAGTCCTCATGAAGGACATGAATTCGATCATCTGTTGCTGCAGAGTATGCATCATAGTTTCAAAGCTATTTTGTTGTTGCGTTGATGAGGGGAATTCGGTGTCGGATCAGTTTGGGCAGCATGCGGAATTGTTGTCGTAGAGCTCGGTTCTGTAAGTCCCGATTTTAGGACGTTTGTGAAGGTCACATTTTGGAAGGTGGTCGCAGGACCATATGAGGACATCTTTGCCGTTGCGAAAGACTTCTGGGGATTTTTTTGATTGTAGAGGCGTATTCTGTGCGTTATGGAGGCGTGCAGAGATTACTCGATGATTAATCCGGCTTTTAAGGTCTTTGTATATTGGTGAAAACCCCCATCATTTCCGCACTTTTTGGAGTTGGGATAAGTAGAGTCATAAAGCTCTCCACAAACCACACAAACTGAACGCAAAGTGCAGTATGCTCTTGCATGGCCATATTCTTGGCAATTAGTGCATTGCCAAGGCCTTTGCGCTTGCGTATTTCTTCTACAGTAATTCTACGATGCAGAAAAAACTGTAACTCGTGAATAGGATGCACTCCATCTTTTTCTGCGATGTATGTAGATGAGGGCTTTGGCTTCTTTTTATCCCCTTCTTCAGTGCTGGGTGTAGATCCTTATCAATGTCTCCAATATTCCAAAGCTGTTCGACTCTTGGGTCTTAGTTCACTGACTTAGAGTGAGGCAATTGATCATTGTTTTGGCTGTTTTGTTGATGGCTGACTTTTCTTTTTATTTGGATGTAGCCATCCAACCCAATTTGCATTGTTTTTGTTATTGTTTATTCAGCAGAAACGAGCGTTGCAGTAGCTACCGTGCGTACCGTCAATACCGTTTCAGTATTTGTTGTTGCTGAGAGTGCAGTGGTTAATGAGGTCGAAGTTTCGGTTGCCGTAGGAGAGTTCAGTTCTCTTTGGCATATCGTTGGGATTGCCGGTGAGCAAGAACGAGCTGTCTCGTTCGTTGTTGGCTTAAGTTCATGTGTCGGGTTGGGGGTGATTGACGGCGACCGATCGACATTTGCATTTATTTTGTACACTTCCGCGGGTTGCGAAGGCATATATGAGAAATATGCGTTGTTTCGTATCGATGGGAGATGACGTTTGCCTTGCTCTTGTTGACGTTGAGCGCGAATGTCGTTTTGACACTTGTGAGAGTTCGTGGCTTGGTTTTTGTTTGTTAATTTTCTTTGAAATATAATAGTTTTTCAAAAGACGGTAGTTTGTATAACTATTTTAATGAGTGATTATACGTCGCAATGAGCGTTTTTTCGCTACTTTTTTGTGGTAAATTGTTGCTAGTTATTCACTTTTCACTTGAAGTATTTTGTATAATTTCGGAGCACAGAAAATAATTACGTCCGCACTGTTCGAGTATCGATGCGGCATTGATACTCATTCCGCTCTGAAAGGTAGGTAAGAATTTAGGATTTGATAGAAGTGTACGTGCAGAGTGAAGTAATAGAGTATAAGTCATTGTAGGCAATACATAAAACCCTAAAGGCTCATGCTGGGCATATATAGATCTATAACAACTGATCTATAGTCGTGTTAGTAAATGCTGGCCGCCTCATTACCATTAATAAAGTTATGGATGAAAACGACCCCCAGCATCTTTCTGCGATTGGTTAAAGAAGGTAAATGGATTAGAAGGAGTCTGTTAAAATAAGAGGGGATGTGAAGAGTTGCATCCCAGTTGAGTTCCCTAAGAGCAAACATCAAGAAATTCTTTTGAACGGATTCAATGTGATCTTGATAAACCTCATAGTGAGGGCCCCAGACGCATAACCCGTACTTTAGTATTGGAAGTACCAAACAAATTATAAGGTTTTAGTTATGTAAGGATCATTTAATTCTTTAGACCACTTTTTAATGAAGCCAATAAAACCCTTGACTTTATTAACAATCGTAGAAATATTGTCGGAAAATTTAAGTTTAAAGTCTAATAGGACACCAAGATCGTTAACGTGTGGTAATCTTTCTAAGGAAATCCTATAGAGAAAGTATGTGGCCTGGGTAGAGCACGAACAATAAAAAGACATTAGCTGCATTTTGACCCATTAAACTTTAATAGATTGGTTGAACACCATTTTTGAAAATTGTCCAAGTTCGACTAAAGTTTATATTGGGCATAAGGGGATTTTTATTGCAGACAAAGCTTAACGTCGTCTATATACATAAGAACCAGAGAGCTCGTTAGAGCAGGGAGTGAGTCGTTAATAAATAATAATAAATTAACTATTGACAGAGTCAAATGCTTTACTGAAGTCCGTATCTGTTTAAAGGCCTTTACGGAAGCCATCTATAATAAAGGAAGTCAGCTCCAAGAGGTTTGTTGTGGTGGAGCGACGCTTTATGAAACCATGGCATAGATAAATAATTTAACTGCACAGGTGTTGAAGATGTGGTGTTACCAATTTTTCGAAAAGCTTTAAAAATTGCTGACAATTTAGAGATTCCTCTATAGTTTGTAGCATCCGATTTTTTTCCTTTTTTTGTTTTTTTTTTTTTTTTGTTATCATTTTTATTTTATATTTAAAATCTGTCCGAATGGACAATCATTAAATGATTTGGGGGTGACATTGACCTTAAGTCAATGGGGGCAATCCCCCCTGCGTAATGCGAAGGTTGTGTGGGAGGATTTCTCCGCGTTGACCACGATGTTCCATCGTTTCAGCTATGGGTCTAGAGCATCCAGTTGTCTTTTTATGATGGCTGATGCTTCCTGCGGATCTGTGGCGGAGGAAAGCGGTGTCGTCCGCATATGTAGCTACTGTGAGGTTCCGAGAGGGGGTGATGGGAAGGTCCGCTGTGTAGAGCGTGTACAGGGTGCGTTATGAAAGTAATGCGCATGGTTTCATTGTCACGTAACTACCTGTCGTAGCACGCTCGGACCTGTCTGAAAATTTGGGGCGGAGTCTCTCCTTTCCAACGCGCTCGGTCTCAGTTCGCTCTGAGCAATAGAAGTGGTAGGACGTGTCGTAGAGCGAAGTCATTTTTTCTGTTGTGTCACGGTGCAATGGAGCGTTCGCTGGAACAGCGGTACGCCATAAAGTCAACCAACAAACTGTCAACGGAGCCTTTTACCAAGAGATACTCAAGAGACTGAAACGCCGAGTCGTACGCATCAGGCTAGACATCAAAGACGTTTTCATGCTCCACCATGATAACGCCCCCAGCCACACGGCCTTCGTCGTCACCAACTTCTTGACCCAGAAGAAGATCTCAGTTGTGCCCCAGCCTCCTTACAGCCCTGACTTAGCTCCGTGCGACTTTTTTTTGTTCCCCCTACTGAAGAGAGAGCTAAAGGGAAAACTGTAGTATATACGAATATAATAACAATAATAATAATAATAATAATAATAATAATATTAATAATAATTATAATATGAATCATAATAATAAGTCAACTAATAAGTAATCTTAGGGCCACCCTAATTCCTTAGGACCACCCTAACGAAAATATGCGAATTCAGCATGTACGCCTTTAGGGGTCGCACTCGACTCCCATTGGTTATCGAGTATGAACTTCATACATATATATTGCAGAATTTGCTAGTGTCAGCACTTGGCTGTCACGAGCGATCTGCCTGTAGACCACATGAGAGTGAGTCAAAAATCAGCAACAGATCTTATATGTACACTGGATGAATAAATATCAAATAAAGGAATTCTAATTAACTACATTACAACTATTCTACCTTGCATTCGACTACTGGACTACATGGCTTATATTGATCTATTACATGGCGACCGTGACAGCGATACTGAGGATATGCTGCTAATATTGCCGATTTGATTTATTACATGGCATTACATAAGAATTCTAAACAACGACAACAAGTGTGAGAGGCAGGCCGCCCCTTACACCAGTGCGGGAGACCTAGAAACGGGACACTGATGAAAAAAAAGAAAAAAAAAATACTGAGTGAGTAGAGTGTGGTAATGGGCAAACGCGGATGTCAGAAAAACAAAATAAATAAAGGTATAGCACATATTAAGTGGCCATTATATACAAATAAAAGACCGCCCCATGGGCAACGGCACAGAAATTAACTGCCGAATTAGACTTGCCGAAAGAAAACCTCCAGCAAAGAAAGCCGAATACCACAACTCACTCAGCAAAAATAGAAATAATCAATGAAGAAATAACCGAAAATTCACCAACGGCGAATGTCTACAAAGCAGACGTTCGAACACCCTGCTCCTGTCGAGCAAAGGGATCTGCCAAGTCTCAAAGAGGTAATAGAGGTAGATCCGTCCGCGGGACCAAAGCCCATGACCATACAGGAGTACAAGGCACGGACTGCAGCGAGGGAGCAGCCACCTAAAAAGAAGAGGGGTGGCCGCCGGATTAAGTTGCTCAGCGCCCGGAGGCTCAACATCGAACTACTGAAGACGGCAACTAATGAGGAAGACCGGCAGCGCTACAAAGAGCGCCTTGCAGCCATCAATCAACAACTTCGTGGTGCGAAGTAAAGCGGCGGGCTGCTTATACGCCATAGCCTCAACCGCCCAAATAGTATATTAATGTTGTCGATGCGGTTTCCGCTGCAACAAAACTACTAACTTATCAGGGACCCATTTCATAACTAACACATTATACTCAGTCTTAAACTTAAAATAAGAAATAATATTGTAAAATTGCAAATTGCAACCGATGTAAACTGAGTATAATGAATTCATCCATCAAGTAAAAATATGTTTAACAACAGTTTAGACCTATTAAAATTTCGAACTATATTTATATCTGATCGAGATAACCATAATTGACCAATTTTCAAAGTTAAAATTCTATTTGTACTTTTGATATACAAATAAAGACTAATTTTCCCCATATCAAAATGGGACATAAACAGTCGAGCCAATGATTTAGAAAAAATCTAATAGAAACTACACCAAAAAGGTACAAGTGCGATTACATCGCTAAAAGGTACATATATGGAATGGCTAAACTTAACCATATCCATAAACAATATTAGAGATGCTTTTGATAAATCCTATAAATGTATTAATAAAACCGCGCTGATAAAAACTCAGACGCTTATTTTTCACATAAAGGTATTGATAACACAATACAACACATTATAAAACCTAATAGTAACAAACAAAAGCAAACTCACTGAAGAACATAAATTCCAATGCTTCAAAGTTCTCAGTTCATTTGGTAAAAGACTACATAATACCAGTGTTAGACACAGTATTATAATAGAAGTCCCAACAGAACTAACCAAAATAGCAGAATTCGACGAAAGCCAGTTAAGAGACTTGGACGAGTCGCAGCCGCTAGAAGATTTAGATATCGAAAGTGATATCGAATCAATAGAAGAATTAAAATTTAATACCGTACAACCAAATACAAGAAACATGGCCAACGCATTAGAAGCTCAGAGAGCATACGTTAAACAGGTATCTGCCACAGTACCTGAATTCGATGGTAAGAAACTCCATTTAAACAGGTTTGTGACAGCACTAAAGTTGACGGAGCTAACTAAAGGAGATCAAGAAACTTTAGCAGTAGAGGTCATAAAGACCAAAATTATTGGCCCATTAAACTATAAAGTAGAACACGCGACAACGATACAGGCAATAATTACCATATTGCAGGCTAACGTAAAAGGCGAATCGCCTGACGTTATAAAGGCCAAATTATTAAATGCCCAACAAAGAGGCAAGACAGCGTCTCAGTACGTTACAGAAATAGACAGTATGCGTAAGCAGCTCGAGGCAGCTTACATAGACGGCGGATTAGACGCCGATAATGCTGACAAATTCGCGACTAAAGAGTCGATATCAGCAATGACCAAAAACTGTGCCAACGAGGCACTTAAAATGATCTTAACTGCAGGTACATTTAGTACATTCAACGACGCAATGGAAAAATACCTACATTGCAGTACAGAAATAACCGGCAATTCAAACACAGTCTTATTCTATAATGGGAATAATAGACGTGGTAATTATAATGCCTACTATCGCGGTAGAGGCAGAAATAATTATAACCAGAATTATAACCAGAATTATAACCAGAATTATAACCAGGGTTATAACCAAGGTTATAATAATAACAACAGAGGTCGCGGAGGCTACCGCGGCCACGGTAATAACAGAGACGGAGGTAACCGAAGGGGTAACCAAAGTCAGAATAATAATAATAACAACCGAAATGTGCGTAACGTACAATCGGAAAACAGCCAGACCCCCTTAAGCGATCAACAGTAAAAGTGTTTAAAGTAAACCTAAATCTGAGTATTTTCATTAAGACAAAAAACCAGGAAACAAACACAGTTCTTACATTACTAATAGACACAGGTGCAGAAATTTCATTGCTAAAAGCCAAAGCAAAGGAATATAATAATATAAATTTCAGTAATATATCAAATATTACAGGTATTGGGCAAGGAACCATACAGTCTATAGGAACAGTAGATCTTGACCTACGCATTCAGGATGTTCTAGTGCCACATGAATTTCATGTAGTACCTGAGAATTTTCCGATACCATGCGATGGCATAATCGGTATAGATTTTATCAAGAAATACAATTGCGTATTAGAGTTTCAAAATAACAAAGACTGGTTCACAATAAGACCCAATAACTTCAGTAGACAGATTAGTGTACCAATTACACATAACTTAGACTCCAACACACTCTTATTGCCAGCTAGATGTGAAGTAATCAGACAAGTCAAATTACTCACTAACGAAAAAACGGTTGTAGTACCAAATCAGGAGCTGCAACCGGGTATAATAGTAGCAAGCACCATTGCCGATAGCAAAAACGCATTGATTCGCATTATAAATACAAATAATAAAGACGCCATAATAGATGGCGCGAAGATCAAATGCGAATCAATGAAAGACTATGACATTTTTACAACACCAGTAGAAAAGGAAAATAGAACTGAAGAAATTTTAAAACAATTAAGATTCCCTAAACAATTCAATAATGTACTAACTAAGTTATGCACCGAGTTTAGCGATATTTTTGGTCTAGAAACAGAACCAATATCGGCTAACAATTTCTACAAACAAAAACTCAGATTAGGGGAAAAAACCCCGGTCAAAAACCCGAAATCGCCAGACAGGTAAAAAAATTAATAGATGATGGAATAGTTGAACCATCAATGTCTGAATATAATAGTCCATTACTTTTGGTTCCAAAGAAACCACTTCCGAATTCGACGGAAAAAAGATGGCGATTAGCAGTTGACTATCGTCAAATAAATAAGAAACTATTATCAGACAAATTTCCACTTCCAAGAATAGAAGATATTCTTGATCAATTAGGAAGAGCAAAGTATTTTTCATGTCTCGACCTAATGTCTGGATTCCACCAGATAGAACTAGAAAAAAGGTATAGAGATATAACGTCATTTTCAACAGCCAATGGCTCATATCGCTTCACGCGACTACCATACGGACTGAAAGTAGCACCAAACTCCTTCCAACGTATGATGACACTTGCATTTTCTGGTCTTGAACCATCGCAAGCATTTCTATATATGGATGATCTAGTAGTAATAGGTTGTTCAGAAAAACATATGCTCAAAAATTTGACTAACGTATTCGAGCTATGTAGACGACATAATTTGAAACTACATCCAGGGAAATGTTCTTTCTTTATGAAAGAAGTAACATATTTGGGTCACAAATGTACCGATAAAGGTATACTCCCAGATGACACCAAATATGAAGTTATAGAAAAATATCCTATACCAACAGATGCCGACAGTGCTAGGCGTTTCGTAGCCTTCTGTAATTATTACAGACGTTTCATTAAAAATTTTTCTGATCATTCACGCCACTTAACGAGGCTTTGTAGAAAGAATGTCCAATTCGAATGGACAGCAGAATGCAATAATGCATTCGAATATCTTAAAAGAGAATTAATGAAACCAACATTACTACAGTACCCAGATTTCAGCAAAGAATTTTGCATAACAACCGATGCTAGTAAACAGGCATGCGGAGCGGTACTTACACAAGATCACAATGGTCAACAACTTCCAGTGGCATACGCTTCAAGAATGTTCACTCAAGGTGAAAGTAATAAGTCCACTACAGAACAAGAATTAACAGCCATTCATTGGGCCATAAATCATTTTCGACCATACATATATGGCAAGCATTTCATGGTAAAAAGCGATCATAGACCATTGTCATACCTATTCTCTATGAAAAATCCAAGTTCAAAACTCACTCGTATGAGGCTGGACTTAGAAGAGTATGACTTTATTGTAGAATATCTTAAGGGGAAAGATAACCATATTGCGGACGCCTTGTCTCGCATAACAATAAAAGATCTGAAAACAATCAACAGAGAAATATTAAAAGTTACCACCAGATCAAAAGCTAAACAGGAAAATTCCTGTAAAGACGAAGCAATAGTCAAAATACAAGAGGAAAAAGAGCAAACAATAGAAAAGCCCAAAGTCTATGAAGTTGTCAATAATAATGACACAAAGAAATATGTTTTAATCAAAATAGATAAACACAAGTGTTTATTAAAACGAGGAAAAACAATTGTTTCACGCTTTGATGTTGATGACTTGTATTCTAATGAAACATTTGATCTAAATCAATTCTTTCAAAGGCTTATTTCAAAAGCCGGAATGCATAAAATAACAAAAATGCGAATATCACCAAGTGAACAGATGTTCCAATTTGTATCACTAAATGAATTTAAAATAAAGGGCAACCGAGTACTCGAAAAAGTAGAACTAGCTATTCTACAAAAGGTGATAATTATAGACAAAAATGACGAAGCTCAGATTAAAGAAATTTTGACAAAATTCCATGATGATCCTATAGAAGGAGGCCACACTGGTATTTCGCGAACCCAGTCAAAAATCAAAAGATTTTATTATTGGCCCCAGATGACCAAGACAATCTCAAAGTATGTAAAGACTTGTTTGAAATGTCAACAAGCCAAAATTACAACACATACGAAAACTCCATTAACATTGATGCCAACGCCAGCAACAGCATTTGATACTGTTTTAATTGATACCATTGGTCCACTACCGAAATTGGAAGACGGAAATGAGTATGCAGTTACAATCATATGCGATCTAACCAAGTTTTTAGTCACTATTCCAACACCGAATAAAAGTGCTAAAACAGTTGCAAAGGCTATATTTGAATCATTTGTACTGAAGTACGGTCCAATGAAGACGTTCATTACAGATCAAGGTACGGAATACAAAAATTCACTTATGAATGAATTATGCAAATATATGCATATAGAAAATCTAACATCTAGCGCTCACCATCATCAAACTTTAGGAACAATAGAAAGAAGCCACCGAACTTTTAATGAATATATACGTTCATATATATCGGTTGACAAAAGTGATTGGGACATTTGGTTACCATATTTCACTTATTGCTTCAATACAACACCCTCAATAGTCCATGACTACTGCCCATACGAACTAGTATTTGGCAGACTACCCAGACAATTCAAAGATTTCAGTAAGATAAACAAAATAGACCCAATATACAACTTAGACGACTACTCTAAAGAGCTTAAATGCAGACTAGAAATGTCGTACAACAGAGCAAGAAGAATGTTAGAAAAAGCAAAAGCGGATAGAAAATTAAGATATGATAGGAATACAAATAATTTAGAATTAAAAATAGGAGATAAAGTATTACTTAGAAAAGAAACAGGTCATAAGTTAGATAAAAGATACGAAGGTCCTTATGACGTAGTAGATATAGGAATAAATGATAATATAACCATTAAAACAGGAAGTAAGAAACAACAAATAGTACATAAAGATAGGCTAAAAAAAGCACAAATAGAATGAAAAAAAAAAAGGGCAATCAATGCCAAACCTTTCATAATAAAACTTAAATAACGGCCTGATCAGCCAAAACAATATAACAAAGACATAGATATAATCGAATTTTTATTAATTCAAAGTACATACATATTTTTTCTTTATTCATTTAAAAATTCTATATCATAAATAATGTTAATTCATTAAAAATAATATTTAAGTAATTTTTATTTTATAATGATAATATAGTTGATAGAAAATAACTTCATTTCTTTACGTTATTTTAAAAAAAAGGGGGGAGGTGTAGTATGTGCATATATCGAGGGTACACTGTACCTATAAGTACACAGCAACACTGGCCATATATGCGCATAAGCTCTCTCTCTCATATACATATATATATACGCTGCTCTTCTGCCGCTGTCGACGGCGGTGCAGTCGACAGCTTTCTTATGTATTTAGGTAAGATAAGACACTCTGTAGACGTTGAGCTGGCAGAACCATTTTTCTGCCTGCTCGAGGAGATAAGACGAAACTTGAAGAAATAAAAAGGTGGCCTGACGGCTGCCCTCAACTGCAAGAAAAACACGTGTTCTAATTTTAGTGCTCCTCTTTACAACTATTCTACCTTGCATTCGACTACTGGACTACATGGCTTTTATTGATCTATTACATTATTTCGGACCAACAAACTATCATTCACTTCATACAATTATGGATCAGCCTTATTCATACAATATTTCAGACTATTTTTTCCGAAAGCAGTGTGTTATCGGATCTTCTGAAGGTAAAAACATTTTATTCACTAGGTCCTGATCGTGACCTAAGTTGTGTACTAAAGTTGTGTGTACTAAAGAACTGAGCTAAGCCATAGTACAAACCTCTTCTAAAACTTTTCTCTTTGTCTCTGGAAACTTCGATTTTTCCCCACCTGTGGAAGTAATCTTTCATAATTCCCCTAAACAAAAAAGAAAAATTATTGAAAAATCGTTCAACAATAAGGAACTTGGTTTTTGTTATTAAACTGAATTATTTTTCGGAATTTTGTTTTTCCAATTTTAATTATTGTTTTTTTTTACGACCTGCCCGCACTTGGGACTTGGTGGACTGCGCATTTTACGGGCCGGGTCGGGCTGCCAGGAGCGGAGTCCCACTGTGTCCGTTGCCCCTTTGCTGCCGTTGCTGCAGTGACTTACTTTTGCATAGGCGTTAATTGAACGCCAACTTAGAGTATGGACTGGCAGGCCCCGCCGCGTGCCATCAAGCTTGGCAAAACAAAGAAGAACTCCACAAATACGGCCATACTGTGAGGGATCTGCACAATCCCATTGGCAGGAAATCCAAACAACCACTGGGGATATTTTTTGTTAATCTCGAACCAGCGAGCAGCAGAGGTTTTCAAACGAAAGCGGATTTGCAAGTCAGTCGTCACCGTAGAGCCCCCAAGGGTTCGGACACACCCAGCGCTACTGTTTCCTGGAACATCGCTAAGTGAAATGTGATGATTCTCACGATTCTAGGTCGTGCACCAAAAAAGATGCCGAGAAAGCATGCTGTTTACATTGTCAAGCTGATCACCCTGCGTCGTTCAGAGGATGCCCTGCCTACAAAAAGGCAAAGGCGCAGCTATCTCCTAAAGCCAGACCCGTTGAGAGTAGCAACAAACCACCTCTCATCCAAATACCAACTATCATCAATGGTACGAGTTACAGGGACGTACTTCTTGGAAACCATGCAACACAGCCAAGGAATCCCCCACAAACCCCTCAAACCACTCCCGAAGCCCCAAATCTCAACCAGCTTGAAACGATGTTTGCCCGCATGGAAGGAACGATTGAGAGGATGATGGAAAAGTGGATCTCACAGATGTTCTCGCAGATGACGCAGTTTATAGCTCCCTTCCTCAACAGAAAGTAATGCAAATAATGCTTAATATAGTTTTTTGGAACGCAAACGGCTTGCAGAAGAGCAAAGCCGAAGTAGAGCATCTCATGAAAACACACAATATTGATGTTCTTTTAGTTTCGGAATCCCACTTTTGTCCCAGATCATACTTTAACATTAGCGGATACGATCTGTTACTTGCCAACCATCCATCTGGCAGAGCACGCGGAGGAGCAGCTATGCTCATCAGGAGTGGCATTCAGTACACAGAACTTCCCGCGTTTCAGGAGGAATGGGCTCAGTGCGCCGTGTCCAGGATTTCTAGCCCACAGGGAGATACCACCACCATTGGTGAGGTTTACTTCCCACCCAGACACTCGATAACCGAGACCCACCTTCAGGACTTCTTCGAGTCCCTTGGACCTCATTTTATAGCAGCCGGAGACTTTATCGCCAAACACTCCTGGTGGGGGTCCCGCACAAACAACCCCAAAGGCATTAAGCTTTACAAGTACCTGCAGCGGAAGAGTCTGGATTGCCATTCCACTGGAGAACCCACACACTGGCCTTCCGACCCTTCAAAGCAGCCGGATCTTCTGGATTTCGGCGTCTCCAAGGGCATAGGACACTCTAAGATAACATGCTCAAGCTATGATAAACTGCTATCCGACCACAGCGCAGTAAACATGCTCCTAAACATCCCCGTCCTCAGAAAAACCCCACCTAGAAGACTCACCGGGAAACACACAAATGCCCCCAAGTTTACGTTATGGATGCTTTCCTCACTGTACTCAGATCCCCCTCTTTCCACACCAAGCAACATAGATGCGGCCATCGAAAACCTAACCAAAGAGATGCACAATGCTGCTGAGTTTGCGGGCCCACCTCCTCCGACTACCCCGAGAACACCTGAAAGAGACTTGCACTTGTGGTCTCCTGAAATCGCAACCCTCGTGGCCGAAAAAAGGCACCTCAGAAGAGTCTGGTTTTCATCGCGCAATCCCAGGGACAAGACAGCACTTAATGCCACCAAGGAACTGAAGGACAAGCTAACCATCCTACGGCACGACTCCTTCCATAGATTCCTCAAGGAGCTGGAACCTGGAGACCCGCATCACAATCTGTGGAATGTCACGAGGCACATTAAAAGACCTGCGAAGAAGATATCACCCGTGCGCAAAGTGGCAGTTCCTGGTGTCGGTCTGAGATCGAAAGAGCAGAAGCCTTTGCCGACCATAGTGCTTTCTCACCTTTCGATAGATGCACTGCCGAAGAGAGAGCTGCCATCATAAGGTTCGTAGAGAGCCCAAGTACTCCTGGCACGCCAATACAGCCCGTCGAACCAGAGGAGATTGTGGAGGAGATCGCCTCCTTAAAAAATGGCAAGTCACCAGGTCCTGACCGAATTGATGAAACAGCACTGAAAATGTTGCCCCTAATCTGTTCCCAAAGGCTGGCTAACATCTTTAACAGCTGCATCCGTCTAGGGTACTTCCCGAAAGTGCGGAAGCGTGCTGAAATAATTGTCCTCCTCAAGCCTGGAAAACCTGAAGCCAATCTAAAATACTTGAAAGAATATTTTTACGTAGAGTACTGCCAGTTTTGGACAAGGCCGGACTGATCCCTGATCACCAGTTTGGCTTCAGACGCCTTCATGGAACACCAGACCAATGCCACCGGCTTGTTGAGAGCATACTAGAGGCCTTCAAAAAGAAGAAGTACTGCTGTGCCGTTATGATGGATGTTAAACAGGCGTTTGACAGAGTCTGGCACCCTGGACTCCTGTTCAAAATTAAATCCAACCTTCCAAGTTCAAGTCGTACACAGAAGAAAGAGAATTCCGAGTGAGATGCGGATCATCAATCAGCACGCCTAGGCCTATAAGAGCAGGAGTACCTCAAGGCAGTGTTCTTGGACCCATCTTATACTGTAACTGGGGATGAATCCTGGATGTTCGAGTACGATCCAGAATCCAAACGACAGAGCTCCGAGTGGCACACACAATTTTCTCCCAGACCCAAGAAGGCGCGCATGAGCAAATCTCGTATCAAAACAATGCTGATTGTCTTCTTTGACGTCCGAGGAATCGTCCATTTTGAGTTTGTACCGCAAGGACAAACTGTCAACGAAGCCTTTTACCAAGAGGTACTCAAGAGACTGAAACGCCGATTCGTACGCGTCAGGCCAGACATCAAAGACGTTTTCATGCTCCACCACGCTAACGCTCCCAGCCACACGGCCTTCGTCGTCACCAACTTCTTGACCCAGAAGAAGATCTCAGTTGTGCCCCAGCCTCCTTACAGCCCTGACTTAGCTCCGTGCGACTTTTTTTTGTTCCCCCTACTGAAGAGAGAGCTAAAGGGAAAACACTGGGAGTCGGTGGAGAACATCCAAGCTCGCGTAACAAGGTTCCTGAAATGCATTTCTGTCGAGGAGTTTCAGGGTGCTTTCCAGGCGTGGCATACACGTCTCCGCAAGTGTATTGACGCAGGAGGGGACTATTTTGAAGAATTTTAATAATTTGTACTGATTGGATCAACAAATATATTTTTCTTAGAAAATGCGCATTACTTTCATAACGCACCTTGTATGTCCTCACATCAGCTCCATGTGGAGCCTATTGTCTGTTCCGTCAAGCTCTCCGACGAGGCCCAGACCACAGAGTGAGTCGTCGGCATCTTCTTTTAGCAGACTAACAAGACCACCAAAGAGGGAGTCCGTGCTCTCTTCGGTCCAAAAAAAGCTAACGTTGCGATTCAGTCGGACTTTACTCCAGTCACCACCGGGCCTTCCTAAAAAAAGTCCCAAGCCCGATCTGCAGCTGCGTTGACCAAATTCATTGCGGTCACGGATTGCGTCAGCCAGTTTGAAGCGCGCTTCAGCGGAGACTACCTACGATGGCTCACGTTCAGAGACCTTTTTAGGGCCATCTATATATCTAATCCAAAGGTTGAAAAACTTTTTCACATCAATTTCAAAACAAGAGGTGCAGCACACGAGATTGTATCCAAATTGCGCTCATCAACGATGGCTTCGAATCTGCGTGAGCTAACTTACGTTGGACGTTGGACTAACGTTGAAAATAGTCACTGTGGGGTAATACAGATATTGGGTTATGGGCTGCACTAAGTTCCTTCCTTTAAAAGAGATATGGCACTTTCGGACCAACAAACTATCATTCACTTCATACAATTATGGATCAGCCTTATTCATACAATATTTCAGACTATTTTTTCCGAAAGCAGTGTGTTATCGGATCTTCTGAAGGTAAAAACATTTTATTCACTAGGTCCTGATCGTGACCTAAGTTGTGTACTAAAGTTGTGTGTACTAAAGAACTGAGCTAAGCTATAGTACAAACCTCTTCTAAAACTTTTCTCTTTGTCTCTGGAAACTTCGATTTTTCCCCACCTGTGGAAGTAATCTTTCATAATTCCCCTAAACAAAAAAGAAAAATTATTGAAAAATCGTTCAACAATAAGGAACTTGGTTTTTGTTATTAAACTGAATTATTTTTCGGAATTTTGTTTTTCCAATTTTAATTATTGTTTTTTTTTACGACCTGCCCGCACTTGGGACTTGGTGGACTGCGCATTTTACGGGCCGGGTCGGGCTGCCAGGAGCGGAGTCCCACTGTGTCCGTTGCCCCTTTGCTGCCGTTGCTGCAGTGACTTACTTTTGCATAGGCGTTAATTGAACGCCAACTTAGAGTATGGACTGGCAGGCCCCGCCGCGTGCCATCAAGCTTGGCAAAACAAAGAAGAACTCCACAAATACGGCCATACTGTGAGGGATCTGCACAATCCCATTGGCAGGAAATCCAAACAACCACTGGGGATATTTTTTGTTAATCTCGAACCAGCGAGCAGCAGAGGTTTTCAAACGAAAGCGGATTTGCAAGTCAGTCGTCACCGTAGAGCCCCCAAGGGTTCGGACACACCCAGCGCTACTGTTTCCTGGAACATCGCTAAGTGAAATGTGGTGATTCTCACGATTCTAGGTCGTGCACCAAAAAAGATGCCGAGAAAGCATGCTGTTTACATTGTCAAGCTGATCACCCTGCGTCGTTCAGAGGATGCCCTGCCTACAAAAAGGCAAAGGCGCAGCTATCTCCTAAAGCCAGACCCGTTGAGAGTAGCAACAAACCACCTCTCATCCAAATACCAACTATCATCAATGGTACGAGTTACAGGGACGTACTTCTTGGAAACCATGCAACACAGCCAAGGAATCCCCCACAAACCCCTCAAACCACTCCCGAAGCCCCAAATCTCAACCAGCTTGAAACGATGTTTGCCCGCATGGAAGGAACGATTGAGAGGATGATGGAAAAGTGGATCTCACAGATGTTCTCGCAGATGACGCAGTTTATAGCTCCCTTCCTCAACAGAAAGTAATGCAAATAATGCTTAATATAGTTTTTTGGAACGCAAACGGCTTGCAGAAGAGCAAAGCCGAAGTAGAGCATCTCATGAAAACACACAATATTGATGTTCTTTTAGTTTCGGAATCCCACTTTTGTCCCAGATCATACTTTAACATTAGCGGATACGATCTGTTACATGCCAACCATCCATCTGGCAGAGCACGCGGAGGAGCAGCTATGCTCATCAGGAGTGGCATTCAGTACACAGAACTTCCCGCGTTTCAGGAGGAATGGGCTCAGTGCGCCGTGTCCAGGATTTCTAGCCCACAGGGAGATACCACCACCATTGGTGAGGTTTACTTCCCACCCAGACACTCGATAACCGAGACCCATCTTCAGGACTTCTTCGAGTCCCTTGGACCTCGTTTTATAGCAGCCGGAGACTTTATCGCCAAACACTCCTGGTGGGGGTCCCGCACAAACAACCCCAAAGGCATTAAGCTTTACAAGTACCTGCAGCGGAAGAGTCTGGATTGCCATTCCACTGGAGAACCCACACACTGGCCTTCCGACCCTTCAAAGCAGCCGGATCTTCTGGATTTCGGCGTCTCCAAGGGCATAGGACACTCTAAGATAACATGCTCAAGCTATGATAAACTGCTATCCGACCACAGCGCAGTAAACATGCTCCTAAACATCCCCGTCCTCAGAAAAACCCCACCTAGAAGACTCACCGGGAAACACACAAATGCCCCCAAGTTTACGTTATGGATGCTTTCCTCACTGTACTCAGATCCCCCTCTTTCCACACCAAGCAACATAGATGCGGCCATCGAAAACCTAACCAAAGAGATGCACAATGCTGCTGAGTTTGCGGGCCCACCTCCTCCGACTACCCCGAGAACACCTGAAAGAGACTTGCACTTGTGGTCTCCTGAAATCGCAACCCTCGTGGCCGAAAAAAGGCACCTCAGAAGAGTCTGGTTTTCATCGCGCAATCCCAGGGACAAGACAGCACTTAATGCCACCAAGGAACTGAAGGACAAGCTAACCATCCTACGGCACGACTCCTTCCATAGATTCCTCAAGGAGCTGGAACCTGGAGACCCGCATCACAATCTGTGGAATGTCACGAGGCACATTAAAAGACCTGCGAAGAAGATATCACCCGTGCGCAAAGTGGCAGTTCCTGGTGTCGGTCTGAGATCGAAAGAGCAGAAGCCTTTGCCGACCATAGTGCTTTCTCACCTTTCGATAGATGCACTGCCGAAGAGAGAGCTGCCATCATAAGGTTCGTAGAGAGCCCAAGTACTCCTGGCACGCCAATACAGCCCGTCGAACCAGAGGAGATTGTGGAGGAGATCGCCTCCTTAAAAAATGGCAAGTCACCAGGTCCTGACCGAATTGATGAAACAGCACTGAAAATGTTGCCCCTAATCTGTTCCCAAAGGCTGGCTAACATCTTTAACAGCTGCATCCGTCTAGGGTACTTCCCGAAAGTGCGGAAGCGTGCTGAAATAATTGTCCTCCTCAAGCCTGGAAAACCTGAAGCCAATCTAAAATACTTGAAAGAATATTTTTACGTAGAGTACTGCCAGTTTTGGACAAGGCCGGACTGATCCCTGATCACCAGTTTGGCTTCAGACGCCTTCATGGAACACCAGACCAATGCCACCGGCTTGTTGAGAGCATACTAGAGGCCTTCAAAAAGAAGAAGTACTGCTGTGCCGTTATGATGGATGTTAAACAGGCGTTTGACAGAGTCTGGCACCCTGGACTCCTGTTCAAAATTAAATCCAACCTTCCAAGTTCAAGTCGTACACAGAAGAAAGAGAATTCCGAGTGAGATGCGGATCATCAATCAGCACGCCTAGGCCTATAAGAGCAGGAGTACCTCAAGGCAGTGTTCTTGGACCCATCTTATACTGTAACTGGGGATGAATCCTGGATGTTCGAGTACGATCCAGAATCCAAACGACAGAGCTCCGAGTGGCACACACAATTTTCTCCCAGACCCAAGAAGGCGCGCATGAGCAAATCTCGTATCAAAACAATGCTGATTGTCTTCTTTGACGTCCGAGGAATCGTCCATTTTGAGTTTGTACCGCAAGGACAAACTGTCAACGAAGCCTTTTACCAAGAGGTACTCAAGAGACTGAAACGCCGATTCGTACGCGTCAGGCCAGACATCAAAGACGTTTTCATGCTCCACCACGCTAACGCTCCCAGCCACACGGCCTTCGTCGTCACCAACTTCTTGACCCAGAAGAAGATCTCAGTTGTGCCCCAGCCTCCTTACAGCCCTGACTTAGCTCCGTGCGACTTTTTTTTGTTCCCCCTACTGAAGAGAGAGCTAAAGGGAAAACACTGGGAGTCGGTGGAGAACATCCAAGCTCGCGTAACAAGGTTCCTGAAATGCATTTCTGTCGAGGAGTTTCAGGGTGCTTTCCAGGCGTGGCATACACGTCTCCGCAAGTGTATTGACGCAGGAGGGGACTATTTTGAAGAATTTTAATAATTTGTACTGATTGGATCAACAAATATATTTTTCTTAGAAAATGCGCATTACTTTCATAACGCACCTTGTATGTCCTCACATCAGCTCCATGTGGAGCCTATTGTCTGTTCCGTCAAGCTCTCCGACGAGGCCCAGACCACAGAGTGAGTCGTCGGCATCTTCTTTTAGCAGACTAACAAGACCACCAAAGAGGGAGTCCGTGCTCTCTTCGGTCCAAAAAAAAGCTAACGTTGCGATTCAGTCGGACTTTACTCCAGTCACCACCGGGCCTTCCTAAAAAAAGTCCCAAGCCCGATCTGCAGCTGCGTTGACCAAATTCATTGCGGTCACGGATTGCGTCAGCCAGTTTGAAGCGCGCTTCAGCGGAGACTACCTACGATGGCTCACGTTCAGAGACCTTTTTAGGGCCATCTATATATCTAATCCAAAGGTTGAAAAACTTTTTCACATCAATTTCAAAACAAGAGGTGAAGCACACGAGATTGTATCCAAATTGCGCTCATCAACGATGGCTTCGAATCTGCGTGAGCTAACTTACGTTGGACGTTGGACTAACGTTGAAAATAGTCACTGTGGGGTAATACAGATATTGGGTTATGGGCTGCACTAAGTTCCTTCCTTTAAAAGAGATATGGCACTTTTGGACCAACAAACTATCATTCACTTCATACAATTATGGATCAGCCTTATTCATACAATATTTCAGACTATTTTTTCCGAAAGCAGTGTGTTATCGGATCTTCTGAAGGTAAAAACATTTTATTCACTAGGTCCTGATCGTGACCTAAGTTGTGTACTAAAGTTGTGTGTACTAAAGAACTGAGCTAAGCCATAGTACAAACCTCTTCTAAAACTTTTCTCTTTGTCTCTGGAAACTTCGATTTTTTCCCACCTGTGGAAGTAATCTTTCATAATTCCCCTAAACAAAAAAGAAAAATTATTGAAAAATCGTTCAACAATAAGGAACTTGGTTTTTGTTATTAAACTGAATTATTTTTCGGAATTTTGTTTTTCCAATTTTAATTATTTTTTTTTTTTTTACGACCTGCCCGCACTTGGGACTTGGTGGACTGCGCATTTTACGGGCCGGGTCGGGCTGCCAGGAGCGGAGTCCCACTGTGTCCGTTGCCCCTTTGCTGCCGTTGCTGCAGTGACTTACTTTTGCATAAGCGTTAATTGAACGCCAACTTAGAGTATGGACTGGCAGGCCCCGCCGCGTGCCATCAAGCTTGGCAAAACAAAGAAGAACTCCACAAATACGGCCATACTGTGAGGGATCTGCACAATCCCATTGGCAGGAAATCCAAACAACCACTGGGGATATTTTTTGTTAATCTCGAACCAGCGAGCAGCAGAGGTTTTCAAACGAAAGCGGATTTGCAAGTCAGTCGTCACCGTAGAGCCCCCAAGGGTTCGGACACACCCAGCGCTACTGTTTCCTGGAACATCGCTAAGTGAAATGTGGTGATTCTCACGATTCTAGGTCGTGCACCAAAAAAGATGCCGAGAAAGCATGCTGTTTACATTGTCAAGCTGATCACCCTGCGTCGTTCAGAGGATGCCCTGCCTACAAAAAGGCAAAGGTGCAGCTATCTCCTAAAGCCAGACCCGTTGAGAGTAGCAACAAACCACCTCTCATCCAAATACCAACTATCATCAATGGTACGAGTTACAGGGACGTACTTCTTGGAAACCATGCAACACAGCCAAGGAATCCCCCACAAACCCCTCAAACCACTCCCGAAGCCCCAAATCTCAACCAGCTTGAAACGATGTTTGCCCGCATGGAAGGAACGATTGAGAGGATGATGGAAAAGTGGATCTCACAGATGTTCTCGCAGATGACGCAGTTTATAGCTCCCTTCCTCAACAGATAGTAATGCAAATAATGCTTAATATAGTTTTTTGGAACGCAAACGGCTTGCAGAAGAGCAAAGCCGAAGTAGAGCATCTCATGAAAACACACAATATTGATGTTCTTTTAGTTTCGGAATCCCACTTTTGTCCCAGATCATACTTTAACATTAGCGGATACGATCTGTTACTTGCCAACCATCCATCTGGCAGAGCACGCGGAGGAGCAGCTATGCTCATCAGGAGTGGCATTCAGTACACAGAACTTCCCGCGTTTCAGGAGGAATGGGCTCAGTGCGCCGTGTCCAGGATTTCTAGCCCACAGGGAGATACCACCACCATTGGTGAGGTTTACTTCCCACCCAGACACTCGATAACCGAGACCCACCTTCAGGACTTCTTCGAGTCCCTTGGACCTCATTTTATAGCAGCCGGAGACTTTATCGCCAAACACTCCTGGTGGGGGTCCCGCACAAACAACCCCAAAGGCATTAAGCTTTACAAGTACCTGCAGCGGAAGAGTCTGGATTGCCATTCCACTGGAGAACCCACACACTGGCCTTCCGACCCTTCAAAGCAGCCGGATCTTCTGGATTTCGGCGTCTCCAAGGGCATAGGACACTCTAAGATAACATGCTCAAGCTATGATAAACTGCTATCCGACCACAGCGCAGTAAACATGCTCCTAAACATCCCCGTCCTCAGAAGAACCCCACCTAGAAGTCTCACCGGGAAACACACAAATGCCCCCAAGTTTACGTTATGGATGCTTTCCTCACTGTACTCAGATCCCCCTCTTTCCACACCAAGCAACATAGATGCGGCCATCGAAAACCTAACCAAAGAGATGCACAATGCTGCTGAGTTTGCGGGCCCACCTCCTCCGACTACCCCGAGAACACCTGAAAGAGACTTGCACTTGTGGTCTCCTGAAATCGCGGCCCTCGTGGCCGAAAAAAGGCACCTCAGAAGAGTCTGGTTTTCATCGCGCAATCCCAGGGACAAGACAGCACTTAATGCCACCAAGGAACTGAAGGACAAGCTAACCATCCTACGGCACGACTCCTTCCATAGATTCCTCAAGGAGCTGGAACCTGGAGACCCGCAGCACAATCTGTGGAATGTCACGAGGCACATTAAAAGACCTGCGAAGAAGATATCACCCGTGCGCAAAGTGGCAGTTCCTGGTGTCGGTCTGAGATCGAAAGAGCAGAAGCCTTTGCCGACCATAGTGCTTTCTCACCTTTCGATAGATGCACTGCCGAAGAGAGAGCTGCCATCATAAGGTTCGTAGAGAGCCCAAGTACTTCTGGCACGCCAATACACCCCTTCGAACCAGAGGAGATTGTGGAGGAGATCGCCTCCTTAAAAAATGGCAAGTCACCAGGTCCTGACCGAATTGATGAAACAGCACTGAAAATGTTGCCCCTAATCTGTTCCCAAAGGCTGGCTAACATCTTTAACAGCTGCATCCGTCTAGGGTACTTCCCGAAAGTGCGGAAGCGTGCTGAAATAATTGTCCTCCTCAAGCCTGGAAAACCTGAAGCCAATCTAAAATACTTGAAAGAATATTTTTACGTAGAGTACTGCCAGTTTTGGACAAGGCCGGACTGATCCCTGATCACCAGTTTGGCTTCAGACGCCTTCATGGAACACCAGACCAATGCCACCGGCTTGTTGAGAGCATACTAGAGGCCTTCAAAAAGAAGAAGTACTGCTGTGCCGTTATGATGGATGTTAAACAGGCGTTTGACAGAGTCTGGCACCCTGGACTCCTGTTCAAAATTAAATCCAACCTTCCAAGTTCAAGTCGTACACAGAAGAAAGAGAATTCCGAGTGAGATGCGGATCATCAATCAGCACGCCTAGGCCTATAAGAGCAGGAGTACCTCAAGGCAGTGTTCTTGGACCCATCTTATACTGTAACTGGGGATGAATCCTGGATGTTCGAGTACGATCCAGAATCCAAACGACAGAGCTCCGAGTGGCACACACAATTTTCTCCCAGACCCAAGAAGGCGCGCATGAGCAAATCTCGTATCAAAACAATGCTGATTGTCTTCTTTGACGTCCGAGGAATCGTCCATTTTGAGTTTGTACCGCAAGGACAAACTGTCAACGAAGCCTTTTACCAAGAGGTACTCAAGAGACTGAAACGCCGATTCGTACGCGTCAGGCCAGACATCAAAGACGTTTTCATGCTCCACCACGCTAACGCTCCCAGCCACACGGCCTTCGTCGTCACCAACTTCTTGACCCAGAAGAAGATCTCAGTTGTGCCCCAGCCTCCTTACAGCCCTGACTTAGCTCCGTGCGACTTTTTTTGTTCCCCCTACTGAAGAGAGAGCTAAAGGGAAAACACTGGGAGTCGGTGGAGAACATCCAAGCTCGCGTAACAAGGTTCCTGAAATGCATTTCTGTCGAGGAGTTTCAGGGTGCTTTCCAGGCGTGGCATACACGTCTCCGCAAGTGTATTGACGCAGGAGGGGACTATTTTGAAGAATTTTAATAATTTGTACTGATTGGATCAACAAATATATTTTTCTTAGAAAATGCGCATTACTTTCATAACGCACCTTGTATGTCCTCACATCAGCTCCATGTGGAGCCTATTATCTGTTCCGTCAAGCTCTCCGACGAGGCCCAGACCACAGAGTGAGTCGTCGGCATCTTCTTTTAGCAGACTAACAAGACCACCAAAAAGGGAGTCCGTGCTCTCTTCGGTCCAAAAAAAAGCTAACGTTGCGATTCAGTCGGACTTTACTCCAGTCACCACCGGGCCTTCCTAAAAAAAGTCCCAAGCCCGATCTGCAGCTGCGTTGACCAAATTCATTGCGGTCACGGATTGCGTCAGCCAGTTTGAAGCGCGCTTCAGCGGAGACTACCTACGATGGCTCACGTTCAGAGACCTTTTTAGGGCCATCTATATATCTAATCCAAAGGTTGAAAAACTTTTTCACATCAATTTCAAAACAAGAGGTGAAGCACACGAGATTGTATCCAAATTGCGCTCATCAACGATGGCTTCGAATCTGCGTGAGCTAACTTACGTTGGACGTTGGACTAACGTTGAAAATAGTCACTGTGGGGTAATACAGATATTGGGTTATGGGCTGCACTAAGTTCCTTTAAAAGAGATATGGCACTTTTGGACCAACAAACTATCATTCACTTCATACAATTATGGATCAGCCTTATTCATACAATATTTCAGACTATTTTTTCCGAAAGCAGTGTGTTATCGGATCTTCTGAAGGTAAAAACATTTTATTCACTAGGTCCTGATCGTGACCTAAGTTGTGTACTAAAGTTGTGTGTACTAAAGAACTGAGCTAAGCCATAGTACAAACCTCTTCTAAAACTTTTCTCTTTGTCTCTGGAAACTTCGATTTTTCCCCACCTGTGGAAGTAATCTTTCATAATTCCCCTAAACAAAAAAGAAAAATTATTGAAAAATCGTTCAACAATAAGGAACTTGGTTTTTGTTATTAAACTGAATTATTTTTCGGAATTTTGTTTTTCCAATTTTAATTATTTTTTTTTTTTTACGACCTGCCCGCACTTGGGACTTGGTGGACTGCGCATTTTACGGGCCGGGTCGGGCTGCCAGGAGCGGAGTCCCACTGTGTCCGTTGCCCCTTTGCTGCCGTTGCTGCAGTGACTTACTTTTGCATAAGCGTTAATTGAACGCCAACTTAGAGTATGGACTGGCAGGCCCCGTCGCGTGCCATCAAGCTTGGCAAAACAAAGAAGAACTCCACAAATACGGCCATACTGTGAGGGATCTGCACAATCCCATTGGCAGGAAATCCAAACAACCACTGGGGATATTTTTTGTTAATCTCGAACCAGCGAGCAGCAGAGGTTTTCAAACGAAAGCGGATTTGCAAGTCAGTCGTCACCGTAGAGCCCCCAAGGGTTCGGACACACCCAGCGCTACTGTTTCCTGGAACATCGCTAAGTGAAATGTGGTGATTCTCACGATTCTAGGTCGTGCACCAAAAAAGATGCCGAGAAAGCATGCTGTTTACATTGTCAAGCTGATCACCCTGCGTCGTTCAGAGGATGCCCTGCCTACAAAAAGGCAAAGGCGCAGCTATCTCCTAAAGCCAGACCCGTTGAGAGTAGCAACAAACCACCTCTCATCCAAATACCAACTATCATCAATGGTACGAGTTACAGGGACGTACTTCTTAGAAACCATGCAACACAGCCAAGGAATCCCCCACAAACCCCTCAAACCACTCCCGAAGCCCCAAATCTCAACCAGCTTGAAACGATGTTTGCCCGCATGGAAGGAACGATTGAGAGGATGATGGAAAAGTGGATCTCACAGATGTTCTCGCAGATGACGCAGTTTATAGCTCCCTTCCTCAACAGAAAGTAATGCATATAATGCTTAATATAGTTTTTTGGAACGCAAACGGCTTGCAGAAGAGCAAAGCCGAAGTAGAGCATCTCATGAAAACACACAATATTGATGTTCTTTTAGTTTCGGAATCCCACTTTTGTCCCAGATCATACTTTAACATTAGCGGATACGATCTGTTACATGCCAACCATCCATCTGGCAGAGCACGCGGAGGAGCAGCTATGCTCATCAGGAGTGGCATTCAGTACACAGAACTTCCCGCGTTTCAGGAGGAATGGGCTCAGTGCGCCGTGTCCAGGATTTCTAGCCCACAGGGAGATACCACCACCATTGGTGAGGTTTACTTCCCACCCAGACACTCGATAACCGAGACCCACCTTCAGGACTTCTTCGAGTCCCTTGGACCTCGTTTTATAGCAGCCGGAGACTTTATCGCCAAACACTCCTGGTGGGGGTCCCGCACAAACAACCCCAAAGGCATTAAGCTTTACAAGTACCTGCAGCGGAAGAGTCTGGATTGTCATTCCACTGGAGAACCCACACACTGGCCTTCCGACCCTTCAAAGCAGCCGGATCTTCTGGATTTCGGCGTCTCCAAGGGCATAGGACACTCTAAGATAACATGCTCAAGCTATGATAAACTGCTATCCGACCACAGCGCAGTAAACATGCTCCTAAACATCCCCGTCCTCAGAAAAACCCCACCTAGAAGACTCACCGGGAAACACACAAATGCCCCCAAGTTTACGTTATGGATGCTTTCCTCACTGTACTCAGATCCCCCTCTTTCCACACCAAGCAACATAGATGCGGCCATCGAAAACCTAACCAAAGAGATGCACAATGCTGCTGAGTTTGCGGGCCCACCTCCTCCGACTACCCCGAGAACACCTGAAAGAGACTTGCACTTGTGGTCTCCTGAAATCGCGGCCCTCGTGGCCGAAAAAAGGCACCTCAGAAGAGTCTGGTTTTCATCGCGCAATCCCAGGGACAAGACAGCACTTAATGCCACCAAGGAACTGAAGGACAAGCTAACCATCCTACGGCACGACTCCTTCCATAGATTCCTCAAGGAGCTGGAACCTGGAGACCCGCAGCACAATCTGTGGAATGTCACGAGGCACATTAAAAGACCTGCGAAGAAGATATCACCCGTGCGCAAAGTGGCAGTTCCTGGTGTCGGTCTGAGATCGAAAGAGCAGAAGCCTTTGCCGACCATAGTGCTTTCTCACCTTTCGATAGATGCACTGCCGAAGAGAGAGCTGCCATCATAAGGTTCGTAGAGAGCCCAAGTACTCCTGGCACGCCAATACAGCCCGTCGAACCAGAGGAGATTGTGGAGGAGATCGCCTCCTTAAAAAATGGCAAGTCACCAGGTCCTGACCGAATTGATGAAACAGCACTGAAAATGTTGCCCCTAATCTGTTCCCAAAGGCTGGCTAACATCTTTAACAGCTGCATCCGTCTAGGGTACTTCCCGAAAGTGCGGAAGCGTGCTGAAATAATTGTCCTCCTCAAGCCTGGAAAACCTGAAGCCAATCTAAAATACTTGAAAGAATATTTTTACGTAGAGTACTGCCAGTTTTGGACAAGGCCGGACTGATCCCTGATCACCAGTTTGGCTTCAGACGCCTTCATGGAACACCAGACCAATGCCACCGGCTTGTTGAGAGCATACTAGAGGCCTTCAAAAAGAAGAAGTACTGCTGTGCCGTTATGATGGATGTTAAACAGGCGTTTGACAGAGTCTGGCACCCTGGACTCCTGTTCAAAATTAAATCCAACCTTCCAAGTTCAAGTCGTACACAGAAGAAAGAGAATTCCGAGTGAGATGCGGATCATCAATCAGCACGCCTAGGCCTATAAGAGCAGGAGTACCTCAAGGCAGTGTTCTTGGACCCATCTTACAGGGTGCGTTATGAAAGTAATGCGCATTTTCTAAGAAAAATATATTTGTTGATCCAATCAGTACAAATTATTAAAATTCTTCAAAATAGTCCCCTCCTGCGTCAATACACTTGCGGAGACGTGTATGCCACGCCTGGAAAGCACCCTGAAACTCCTCGACAGAAATGCCTTTCAGGAACCTTGTTACGCGAGCTTGGATGTTCTCCACCGACTCCCAGTGTTTTCCCTTTAGCTCTCTCTTCAGTAGGGGGAACAAAAAAAGTCGCACGGAGCTAAGTCAGGGCTGTAAGGAGGCTGGGGCACAACTGAGATCTTCTTCTGGGTCAAGAAGTTGGTGACGACGAAGGCCGTGTGGCTGGGAGCGTTAGCGTGGTGGAGCATGAAAACGTCTTTGATGTCTGGCCTGACGCGTACGAATCGGCGTTTCAGTCTCTTGAGTACCTCTTGGTAAAAGGCTTCGTTGACAGTTTGTCCTTGCGGTACAAACTCAAAATGGACGATTCCTCGGACGTCAAAGAAGACAATCAGCATTGTTTTGATACGAGATTTGCTCATGCGCGCCTTCTTGGGTCTGGGAGAAAATTGTGTGTGCCACTCGGAGCTCTGTCGTTTGGATTCTGGATCGTACTCGAACATCCAGGATTCATCCCCAGTTACAGTACAGGGTGCGTTATGAAAGTAATGCGCATGGTTTCATTGTCACGTAACTACCTGTCGTAGCACGCTCGGACCTGTCTGAAAATTTGGGGCGGAGTCTCTCCTTTCCAACGCGCTCGGTCTCAGTTCGCTCTGAGCAATAGAAGTGGTAGGACGTGGCGTAGAGCGAAGTCATTTTTTCTGTTGTGTCACGGTGCAATGGAGCGTTCGCTGGAACAGCGGTACGCCATAAAGTCAACCAACAAACTGTCAACGGAGCCTTTTACCAAGAGATACTCAAGAGACTGAAACGCCGAGTCGTACGCGTCAGGCTAGACATCAAAGACGTTTTCATGCTCCACCATGATAACGCCCCCAGCCACACGGCCTTCGTCGTCACCAACTTCTTGACCCAGAAGAAGATCTCAGTTGTGCCCCAGCCTCCTTACAGCCCTGACTTAGCTCCGTGCGACTTTTTTTTGTTCCCCCTACTGAAGAGAGAGCTAAAGGGAAAACACTGGGAGTCGGTGGAGAACATCCAAGCTCGCGAAACAAGGTTCCTGAAAGGCATTTCTGTCGAGGAGTTTCAGGGTGCTTTCCAGGCGTGGCATACACATCTCCGCAAGTGTATTGACGCAGGAGGGGACTATTTTGAAGAATTTTAATAATTTGTACTGATTGGATCAACAAATATATTTTTCTTAGAAAATGTGCATTACTTTCATAACGCACCTTGTATGTCCTCACATCAGCTCCATGTGGAGCCTATTGTCTGTTCCGTCAAGCTCTCCGACGAGGCCCAGACCACAGAGTGAGTCGTCGGCATCTTCTTTTAGCAGACTAACAAGACCACCAAAGAGGGAGTCCGTGCTCTCTTCGGTCCAAAAAAAAGCTAACGTTGCGATTCAGTCGGACTTTACTCCAGTCACCACCGGGCCTTCCTAAAAAAAGTCCCAAGCCCGATCTGCAGCTGCGTTGACCAAATTCATTGCGGTCACGGATTGCGTCAGCCAGTTTGAAGCGCGCTTCAGCGGAGACTACCTACGATGGCTCACGTTCAGAGACCTTTTTAGGGCCATCTATATATCTAATCCAAAGGTTGAAAAACTTTTTCACATCAATTTCAAAACAAGAGGTGAAGCACACGAGATTGTATCCAAATTGCGCTCATCAACGATGGCTTCGAATCTGCGTGAGCTAACTTACGTTGGACGTTGGACTAACGTTGAAAATAGTCACTGTGGGGTAATACAGATATTGGGTTATGGGCTGCACTAAGTTCCTTCCTTTAAAAGAGATATGGCACTTTCGGACCAACAAACTATCATTCACTTCATACAATTATGGATCAGCCTTATTCATACAATATTTCAGACTATTTTTTCCGAAAGCAGTGTGTTATCGGATCTTCTGAAGGTAAAAACATTTTATTCACTAGGTCCTGATCGTGACCTAAGTTGTGTACTAAAGTTGTGTGTACTAAAGAACTGAGCTAAGCCATAGTACAAACCTCTTCTAAAACTTTTCTCTTTGTCTCTGGAAACTTCGATTTTTCCCCACCTGTGGAAGTAATCTTTCATAATTCCCCTAAACAAAAAAGAAAAATTATTGAAAAATCGTTCAACAATAAGGAACTTGGTTTTTGTTATTAAACTGAATTATTTTTCGGAATTTTGTTTTTCCAATTTTAATTATATTTTTTTTTTTACGACCTGCCCGCACTTGGGACTTGGTGGACTGCGCATTTTACGGGCCGGGTCGGGCTGCCAGGAGCGGAGTCCCACTGTGTCCGTTGCCCCTTTGCTGCCGTTGCTGCAGTGACCTACTTTTGCATAAGCGTTAATTGAACGCCAACTTAGAGTATGGACTGGCAGGCCCCGCCGCGTGCCATCAAGCTTGGCAAAACAAAGAAGAACTCCACAAATACGGCCATACTGTGAGGGATCTGCACAATCCCATTGGCAGGAAATCCAAACAACCACTGGGGATATTTTTTGTTAATCTCGAACCAGCGAGCAGCAGAGGTTTTCAAACGAAAGCGGATTTGCAAGTCAGTCGTCACCGTAGAGCCCCCAAGGGTTCGGACACACCCAGCGCTACTGTTTCCTGGAACATCGCTAAGTGAAATGTGGTGATTCTCACGATTCTAGGTCGTGCACCAAAAAAGATGCCGAGAAAGCATGCTGTTTACATTGTCAAGCTGATCACCCTGCGTCGTTCAGAGGATGCCCTGCCTACAAAAAGGCAAAGGCGCAGCTATCTCCTAAAGCCAGACCCGTTGAGAGTAGCAACAAACCACCTCTCATCCAAATACCAACTATCATCAATGGTACGAGTTACAGGGACGTACTTCTTGGAAACCATGCAACACAGCCAAGGAATCCCCCACAAACCCCTCAAACCACTCCCGAAGCCCCAAATCTCAACCAGCTTGAAACGATGTTTGCCCGCATGGAAGGAACGATTGAGAGGATGATGGAAAAGTGGATCTCACAGATGTTCTCGCAGATGACGCAGTTTATAGCTCCCTTCCTCAACAGAAAGTAATGCAAATAATGCTTAATATAGTTTTTTGGAACGCAAACGGCTTGCAGAAGAGCAAAGCCGAAGTAGAGCATCTCATGAAAACACACAATATTGATGTTCTTTTAGTTTCGGAATCCCACTTTTGTCCCAGATCATACTTTAACATTAGCGGATACGATCTGTTACATGCCAACCATCCATCTGGCAGAGCACGCGGAGGAGCAGCTATGCTCATCAGGAGTGGCATTCAGTACACAGAACTTCCCGCGTTTCAGGAGACATGGGCTCAGTGCGCCGTGTCCAGGATTTCTAGCCCACAGGGAGATACCACCACCATTGGTGAGGTTTACTTCCCACCCAGACACTCGATAACCTAGACCCACCTTCAGGACTTCTTCGAGTCCCTTGGACCTCGTTTTATAGCAGCCGGAGACTTTATCGCCAAACACTCCTGGTGGGGGTCCCGCACAAACAACCCCAAAGGCATTAAGCTTTACAAGTACCTGCAGCGGAAGAGTCTGGATTGTCATTCCACTGGAGAACCCACACACTGGCCTTCCGACCCTTCAAAGCAGCCGGATCTTCTGGATTTCGGCGTCTCCAAGGGCATAGGACACTCTAAGATAACATGCTCAAGCTATGATAAACTGCTATCCGACCACAGCGCAGTAAACATGCTCCTAAACATCCCCGTCCTCAGAAAAACCCCACCTAGAAGACTCACCGGGAAACACACAAATGCCCCCAAGTTTACGTTATGGATGCTTTCCTCACTGTACTCAGATCCCCCTCTTTCCACACCAAGCAACATAGATGCGGCCATCGAAAACCTAACCAAAGAGATGCACAATGCTGCTGAGTTTGCGGGGCCACCTCCTCCGACTACCCCGAGAACACCTGAAAGAGACTTGCACTTGTGGTCTCCTGAAATCGCGGCCCTCGTGGCCGAAAAAAGGCACCTCAGAAGAGTCTGGTTTTCATCGCGCAATCCCAGGGACAAGACAGCACTTAATGCCACCAAGGAACTGAAGGACAAGCTAACCATCCTACGGCACGACTCCTTCCATAGATTCCTCAAGGAGCTGGAACCTGGAGACCCGCAGCACAATCTGTGGAATGTCACGAGGCACATTAAAAGACCTGCGAAGAAGATATCACCCGTGCGCAAAGTGGCAGTTCCTGGTGTCGGTCTGAGATCGAAAGAGCAGAAGCCTTTGCCGACCATAGTGCTTTCTCACCTTTCGATAGATGCACTGCCGAAGAGAGAGCTGCCATCATAAGGTTCGTAGAGAGCCCAAGTACTCCTGGCACGCCAATACAGCCCGTCGAACCAGAGGAGATTGTGGAGGAGATCGCCTCCTTAAAAAATGGCAAGTCACCAGGTCCTGACCGAATTGATGAAACAGCACTGAAAATGTTGCCCCTAATCTGTTCCCAAAGGCTGGCTAACATCTTTAACAGCTGCATCCGTCTAGGGTACTTCCCGAAAGTGCGGAAGCGTGCTGAAATAATTGTCCTCCTCAAGCCTGGAAAACCTGAAGCCAATCTAAAATACTTGAAAGAATATTTTTACGTAGAGTACTGCCAGTTTTGAACAAGGCCGGACTGATCCCTGATCACCAGTTTGGCTTCAGACGCCTTCATGGAACACCAGACCAATGCCACCGGCTTGTTGAGAGCATACTAGAGGCCTTCAAAAAGAAGAAGTACTGCTGTGCCGTTATGATGGATGTTAAACAGGCGTTTGACAGAGTCTGGCACCCTGGACTCCTGTTCAAAATTAAATCCAACCTTCCAAGTTCAAGTCGTACACAGAAGAAAGAGAATTCCGAGTGAGATGCGGATCATCAATCAGCACGCCTAGGCCTATAAAAGCAGGAGTACCTCAAGGCAGTGTTCTTGGACCCATCTTATACTGTAACTGGGGATGAATCCTGGATGTTCGAGTACGATCCAGAATCCAAACGACAGAGCTCCGAGTGGCACACACAATTTTCTCCCAGACCCAAGAAGGCGCGCATGAGCAAATCTCGTATCAAAACAATGCTGATTGTCTTCTTTGATGTCCGAGGAATCGTCCATTTTGAGTTTGTACCGCAAGGACAAACTGTCAACGAAGCCTTTTACCAAGAGGTACTCAAGAGACTGAAACGCCGATTCGTACGCGTCAGGCCAGACATCAAAGACGTTTTCATGCTCCACCACGCTAACGCTCCCAGCCACACGGCCTTCGTCGTCACCAACTTCTTGACCCAGAAGAAGATCTCAGTTGTGCCCCAGCCTCCTTACAGCCCTGACTTAGCTCCGTGCGACTTTTTTTTGTTCCCCCTACTGAAGAGAGAGCTAAAGGGAAAACACTGGGAGTCGGTGGAGAACATCCAAGCTCGCGTAACAAGGTTCCTGAAATGCATTTCTGTCGAGGAGTTTCAGGGTGCTTTCCAGGCGTGGCATACACGTCTCCGCAAGTGTATTGACGCAGGAGGGGACTATTTTGAAGAATTTTAATAATTTGTACTGATTGGATCAACAAATATATTTTTCTTAGAAAATGCGCATTACTTTCATAACGCACCTTGTATGTCCTCACATCAGCTCCATGTGGAGCCTATTGTCTGTTCCGTCAAGCTCTCCGACGAGGCCCAGACCACAGAGTGAGTCGTCGGCATCTTCTTTTAGCAGACTAACAAGACCACCAAAGAGGGAGTCCGTGCTCTCTTCGGTCCAAAAAAAGCTAACGTTGCGATTCAGTCGGACTTTACTCCAGTCACCACCGGGCCTTCCTAAAAAAAGTCCCAAGCCCGATCTGCAGCTGCGTTGACCAAATTCATTGCGGTCACGGATTGCGTCAGCCAGTTTGAAGCGCGCTTCAGCGGAGACTACCTACGATGGCTCACGTTCAGAGACCTTTTTAGGGCCATCTATATATCTAATCCAAAGGTTGAAAAACTTTTTCACATCAATTTCAAAACAAGAGGTGAAGCACACGAGATTGTATCCAAATTGCGCTCATCAACGATGGCTTCGAATCTGCGTGAGCTAACTTACGTTGGACGTTGGACTAACGTTGAAAATAGTCACTGTGGGGTAATACAGATATTGGGTTATGGGCTGCACTAAGTTCCTTCCTTTAAAAGAGATATGGCACTTTCGGACCAACAAACTATCATTCACTTCATACAATTATGGATCAGCCTTATTCATACAATATTTCAGACTATTTTTTCCGAAAGCAGTGTGTTATCGGATCTTCTGAAGGTAAAAACATTTTATTCACTAGGTCCTGATCGTGACCTAAGTTGTGTACTAAAGTTGTGTGTACTAAAGAACTGAGCTAAGCCATAGTACAAACCTCTTCTAAAACTTTTCTCTTTGTCTCTGGAAACTTCGATTTTTCCCCACCTGTGGAAGTAATCTTTCATAATTCCCCTAAACAAAAAAGAAAAATTATTGAAAAATCGTTCAACAATAAGGAACTTGGTTTTTGTTATTAAACTGAATTATTTTTCGGAATTTTGTTTTTCCAATTTTAATTATTTTTTTTTTTTTTACGACCTGCCCGCACTTGGGACTTGGTGGACTGCGCATTTTACGGGCCGGGTCGGGCTGCCAGGAGCGGAGTCCCACTGTGTCCGTTGCCCCTTTGCTGCCGTTGCTGCAGTGACTTACTTTTGCATAAGCGTTAATTGAACGCCAACTTAGAGTATGGACTGGCAGGCCCCGCCGCGTGCCATCAAGCTTGGCAAAACAAAGAAGAACTCCACAAATACGGCCATACTGTGAGGGATCTGCACAATCCCATTGGCAGGAAATCCAAACAACCACTGGGGATATTTTTTGTTAATCTCGAACCAGCGAGCAGCAGAGGTTTTCAAACGAAAGCGGATTTGCAAGTCAGTCGTCACCGTAGAGCCCCCAAGGGTTCGGACACACCCAGCGCTACTGTTTCCTGGAACATCGCTAAGTGAAATGTGGTGATTCTCACGATTCTAGGTCGTGCACCAAAAAAGATGCCGAGAAAGCATGCTGTTTACATTGTCAAGCTGATCACCCTGCGTCGTTCAGAGGATGCCCTGCCTACAAAAAGGCAAAGGCGCAGCTATCTCCTAAAGCCAGACCCGTTGAGAGTAGCAACAAACCACCTCTCATCCAAATACCAACTATCATCAATGGTACGAGTTACAGGGACGTACTTCTTGGAAACCATGCAACACAGCCAAGGAATCCCCCACAAACCCCTCAAACCACTCCCGAAGCCCCAAATCTCAACCAGCTTGAAACGATGTTTGCCCGCATGGAAGGAACGATTGAGAGGATGATGGAAAAGTGGATCTCACAGATGTTCTCGCAGATGACGCAGTTTATAGCTCCCTTCCTCAACAGAAAGTAATGCAAATAATGCTTAATATAGTTTTTTGGAACGCAAACGGCTTGCAGAAGAGCATAGCCGAAGTAGAGCATCTCATGAAAACACACAATATTGATGTTCTTTTAGTTTCGGAATCCCACTTTTGTCCCAGATCATACTTTAACATTAGCGGATACGATCTGTTACATGCCAACCATCCATCTGGCAGAGCACGCGGAGGAGCAGCTATGCTCATCAGGAGTGGCATTCAGTACACAGAACTTCCCGCGTTTCAGGAGGAATGGGCTCAGTGCGCCGTGTCCAGGATTTCTAGCCCACAGGGAGATACCACCACCATTGGTGAGGTTTACTTCCCACCCAGACACTCGATAACCGAGACCCACCTTCAGGACTTCTTCGAGTCCCTTGGACCTCGTTTTATAGCAGCCGGAGACTTTATCGCCAAACACTCCTGGTGGGGGTCCCGCACAAACAACCCCAAAGGCATTAAGCTTTACAAGTACCTGCAGCGGAAGAGTCTGGATTGTCATTCCACTGGAGAACCCACACACTGGCCTTCCGACCCTTCAAAGCAGCCGGATCTTCTGGATTTCGGCGTCTCCAAGGGCATAGGACACTCTAAGATAACATGCTCAAGCTATGATAAACTGCTATCCGACCACAGCGCAGTAAACATGCTCCTAAACATCCCCGTCCTCAGAAAAACCCCACCTAGAAGACTCACCGGGAAACACACAAATGCCCCCAAGTTTACGTTATGGATGCTTTCCTCACTGTACTCAGATCCCCCTCTTTCCACACCAAGCAACATAGATGCGGCCATCGAAAACCTAACCAAAGAGATGCACAATGCTGCTGAGTTTGCGGGCCCACCTCCTCCGACTACCCCGAGAACACCTGAAAGAGACTTGCACTTGTGGTCTCCTGAAATCGCGGCCCTCGTGGCCGAAAAAAGGCACCTCAGAAGAGTCTGGTTTTCATCGCGCAATCCCAGGGACAAGACAGCACTTAATGCCACCAAGGAACTGAAGGACAAGCTAACCATCCTACGGCACGACTCCTTCCATAGATTCCTCAAGGAGCTGGAACCTGGAGACCCGCAGCACAATCTGTGGAATGTCACGAGGCACATTAAAAGACCTGCGAAGAAGATATCACCCGTGCGCAAAGTGGCAGTTCCTGGTGTCGGTCTGAGATCGAAAGAGCAGAAGCCTTTGCCGACCATAGTGCTTTCTCACCTTTCGATAGATGCACTGCCGAAGAGAGAGCTGCCATCATAAGGTTCGTAGAGAGCCCAAGTACTCCTGGCACGCCAATACAGCCCGTCGAACCAGAGGAGATTGTGGAGGAGATCGCCTCCTTAAAAAATGGCAAGTCACCAGGTCCTGACCGAATTGATGAAACAGCACTGAAAATGTTGCCCCTAATCTGTTCCCAAAGGCTGGCTAACATCTTTAACAGCTGCATCCGTCTAGGGTACTTCCCGAAAGTGCGGAAGCGTGCTGAAATAATTGTCCTCCTCAAGCCTGGAAAACCTGAAGCCAATCTAAAATACTTGAAAGAATATTTTTACGTAGAGTACTGCCAGTTTTGAACAAGGCCGGACTGATCCCTGATCACCAGTTTGGCTTCAGACGCCTTCATGGAACACCAGACCAGGCCTTCAAAAAGAAGAAGTACTGCTGTGCCGTTATGATGGATGTTAAACAGGCGTTTGACAGAGTCTGGCACCCTGGACTCCTGTTCAAAATTAAATCCAACCTTCCAAGTTCAAGTCGTACACAGAAGAAAGAGAATTCCGAGTGAGATGCGGATCATCAATCAGCACGCCTAGGCCTATACGAGCAGGAGTACCTCAAGGCAGTGTTCTTGGACCCATCTTATACTGTAACTGGGGATGAATCCTGGATGTTCGAGTACGATCCAGAATCCAAACGACAGAGCTCCGAGTGGCACACACAATTTTCTCCCAGACCCAAGAAGGCGCGCATGAGCAAATCTCGTATCAAAACAATGCTGATTGTCTTCTTTGATGTCCGAGGAATCGTCCATTTTGAGTTTGTACCGCAAGGACAAACTGTCAACGAAGCCTTTTACCAAGAGGTACTCAAGAGACTGAAACGCCGATTCGTACGCGTCAGGCCAGACATCAAAGACGTTTTCATGCTCCACCACGCTAACGCTCCCAGCCACACGGCCTTCGTCGTCACCAACTTCTTGACCCAGAAGAAGATCTCAGTTGTGCCCCAGCCTCCTTACAGCCCTGACTTAGCTCCGTGCGACTTTTTTTTGTTCCCCCTACTGAAGAGAGAGCTAAAGGGAAAACACTGGGAGTCGGTGGAGAACATCCAAGCTCGCGTAACAAGGTTCCTGAAATGCATTTCTGTCGAGGAGTTTCAGGGTGCTTTCCAGGCGTGGCATACACGTCTCCGCAAGTGTATTGACGCAGGAGGGGACTATTTTGAAGAATTTTAATAATTTGTACTGATTGGATCAACAAATATATTTTTCTTAGAAAATGCGCATTACTTTCATAACGCACCTTGTATGTCCTCACATCAGCTCCATGTGGAGCCTATTGTTTGTTCCGTCAAGCTCTCCGACGAGGCCCAGACCACATAGTGAGTCGTCGGCATCTTCTTTTAGCAGACTAACAAGACCACCAAAGAGGGAGTCCGTGCTCTCTTCGGTCCAAAAAAAAGCTAACGTTGCGATTCAGTCGGACTTTACTCCAGTCACCACCGGGCCTTCCTAAAAAAAGTCCCAAGCCCGATCTGCAGCTGCGTTGACCAAATTCATTGCGGTCACGGATTGCGTCAGCCAGTTTGAAGCGCGCTTCAGCGGAGACTACCTACGATGGCTCACGTTCAGAGACCTTTTTAGGGCCATCTATATATCTAATCCAAAGGTTGAAAAACTTTTTCACATCAATTTCAAAACAAGAGGTGAAGCACACGAGATTGTATCCAAATTGCGCTCATCAACGATGGCTTCGAATCTGCGTGAGCTAACTTACGTTGGACGTTGGACTAACGTTGAAAATAGTCACTGTGGGGTAATACAGATATTGGGTTATGGGCTGCACTAAGTTCCTTCCTTTAAAAGAGATATGGCACTTTCGGACCAACAAACTATCATTCACTTCATACAATTATGGATCAGCCTTATTCATACAATATTTCAGACTATTTTTTCCGAAAGCAGTGTGTTATCGGATCTTCTGAAGGTAAAAACATTTTATTCACTAGGTCCTGATCGTGACCTAAGTTGTGTACTAAAGTTGTGTGTACTAAAGAACTGAGCTAAGCCATAGTACAAACCTCTTCTAAAACTTTTCTCTTTGTCTCTGGAAACTTCGATTTTTCCCCACCTGTGGAAGTAATCTTTCATAATTCCCCTAAACAAAAAAGAAAAATTATTGAAAAATCGTTCAACAATAAGGAACTTGGTTTTTGTTATTAAACTGAATTATTTTTCGGAATTTTGTTTTTCCAATTTTAATTATTTTTTTTTTTTTTACGACCTGCCCGCACTTGGGACTTGGTGGACTGCGCATTTTACGGGCCGGGTCGGGCTGCCAGGAGCGGAGTCCCACTGTGTCCGTTGCCCCTTTGCTGCCGTTGCTGCAGTGACTTACTTTTGCATAAGCGTTAATTGAACGCCAACTTAGAGTATGGACTGGCAGGCCCCGCCGCGTGCCATCAAGCTTGGCAAAACAAAGAAGAACTCCACAAATACGGCCATACTGTGAGGGATCTGCACAATCCCATTGGCAGGAAATCCAAACAACCACTGGGGATATTTTTTGTTAATCTCGAACCAGCGAGCAGCAGAGGTTTTCAAACGAAAGCGGATTTGCAAGTCAGTCGTCACCGTAGAGCCCCCAAGGGTTCGGACACACCCAGCGCTACTGTTTCCTGGAACATCGCTAAGTGAAATGTGGTGATTCTCACGATTCTAGGTCGTGCACCAAAAAAGATGCCGAGAAAGCATGCTGTTTACATTGTCAAGCTGATCACCCTGCGTCGTTCAGAGGATGCCCTGCCTACAAAAAGGCAAAGGCGCAGCTATCTCCTAAAGCCAGACCCGTTGAGAGTAGCAACAAACCACCTCTCATCCAAATACCAACTATCATCAATGGTACGAGTTACAGGGACGTACTTCTTGGAAACCATGCAACACAGCCAAGGAATCCCCCACAAACCCCTCAAACCACTCCCGAAGCCCCAAATCTCAACCAGCTTGAAACGATGTTTGCCCGCATGGAAGGAACGATTGAGAGGATGATGGAAAAGTGGATCTCACAGATGTTCTCGCAGATGACGCAGTTTATAGCTCCCTTCCTCAACAGAAAGTAATGCAAATAATGCTTAATATAGTTTTTTGGAACGCAAACGGCTTGCAGAAGAGCAAAGCCGAAGTAGAGCATCTCATGAAAACACACAATATTGATGTTCTTTTAGTTTCGGAATCCCACTTTTGTCCCAGATCATACTTTAACATTAGCGGATACGATCTGTTACATGCCAACCATCCATCTGGCAGAGCACGCGGAGGAGCAGCTATGCTCATCAGGAGTGGCATTCAGTACACAGAACTTCCCGCGTTTCAGGAGGAATGGGCTCAGTGCGCCGTGTCCAGGATTTCTAGCCCACAGGGAGATACCACCACCATTGGTGAGGTTTACTTCCCACCCAGACACTCGATAACCGAGACCCACCTTCAGGACTTCTTCGAGTCCCTTGGACCTCGTTTTATAGCAGCCGGAGACTTTATCGCCAAACACTCCTGGTGGGGGTCCCGCACAAACAACCCCAAAGGCATTAAGCTTTACAAGTACCTGCAGCGGAAGAGTCTGGATTGTCATTCCACTGGAGAACCCACACACTGGCCTTCCGACCCTTCAAAGCAGCCGGATCTTCTGGATTTCGGCGTCTCCAAGGGCATAGGACACTCTAAGATAACATGCTCAAGCTATGATAAACTGCTATCCGACCACAGCGCAGTAAACATGCTCCTAAACATCCCCGTCCTCAGAAAAACCCCACCTAGAAGACTCACCGGGAAACACACAAATGCCCCCAAGTTTACGTTATGGATGCTTTCCTCACTGTACTCAGATCCCCCTCTTTCCACACCAAGCAACATAGATGCGGCCATCGAAAACCTAACCAAAGAGATGCACAATGCTGCTGAGTTTGCGGGCCCACCTCCTCCGACTACCCCGAGAACACCTGAAAGAGACTTGCACTTGTGGTCTCCTGAAATCGCGGCCCTCGTGGCCGAAAAAAGGCACCTCAGAAGAGTCTGGTTTTCATCGCGCAATCCCAGGGACAAGACAGCACTTAATGCCACCAAGGAACTGAAGGACAAGCTAACCATCCTACGGCACGACTCCTTCCATAGATTCCTCAAGGAGCTGGAACCTGGAGACCCGCAGCACAATCTGTGGAATGTCACGAGGCACATTAAAAGACCTGCGAAGAAGATATCACCCGTGCGCAAAGTGGCAGTTCCTGGTGTCGGTCTGAGATCGAAAGAGCAGAAGCCTTTGCCGACCATAGTGCTTTCTCACCTTTCGATAGATGCACTGCCGAAGAGAGAGCTGCCATCATAAGGTTCGTAGAGAGCCCAAGTACTCCTGGCACGCCAATACAGCCCGTCGAACCAGAGGAGATTGTGGAGGAGATCGCCTCCTTAAAAAATGGCAAGTCACCAGGTCCTGACCGAATTGATGAAACAGCACTGAAAATGTTGCCCCTAATCTGTTCCCAAAGGCTGGCTAACATCTTTAACAGCTGCATCCGTCTAGGGTACTTCCCGAAAGCCTGGAATACCTGAAGCCAATCTAAAATACTTGAAAGAATATTTTTACGTAGAGTACTGCCAGTTTTGGACAAGGCCGGACTGATCCCTGATCACCAGTTTGGCTTCAGACGCCTTCATGGAACACCAGACCAGGCCTTCAAAAAGAAGAAGTACTGCTGTGCCGTTATGATGGATGTTAAACAGGCGTTTGACAGAGTCTGGCACCCTGGACTCCTGTTCAAAATTAAATCCAACCTTCCAAGTTCAAGTCGTACACAGAAGAAAGAGAATTCCGAGTGAGATGCGGATCATCAATCAGCACGCCTAGGCCTATAAGAGCAGGAGTAGCTCAAGGCAGTGTTCTTGGACCCATCTTACAGGGTGCGTTATGAAAGTAATGCGCATTTTCTAAGAAAAATATATTTGTTGATCCAATCAGTACAAATTATTAAAATTCTTCAAAATAGTCCCCTCCTGCGTCAATACACTTGCGGAGACGTGTATGCCACGCCTGGAAAGCACCCTGAAACTCCTCGACAGAAATGCCTTTCAGGAACCTTGTTACGCGAGCTTGGATGTTCTCCACCGACTCCCAGGGTTTTCCCTTTAGCTCTCTCTTCAGTAGGGGGAACAAAAAAAAGTCGCACGGAGCTAAGTCAGGGCTGTAAGGAGGCTGGGGCACAACTGAGATCTTCTTCTGGGTCAAGAAGTTGGTGACGACGAAGGCCGTGTGGCTGGGAGCGTTAGCGTGGTGGAGCATGAAAACGTCTTTGATGTCTGGCCTGACGCGTACGAATCGGCGTTTCAGTCTCTTGAGTACCTCTTGGTAAAAGGCTCCGTTGACAGTTTGTCCTTGCGGTACAAACTCAAAATGGACGATTCCTCGGACGTCAAAGAAGACAATCAGCATTGTTTTGATACGAGATTTGCTCATGCGCCCCTTCTTGGGTCTGGGAGAAAATTGTGTGTGCCACTCGGAGCTCTGTCGTTTGGATTCTGGATCGTACTCGAACATCCAGGATTCATCCCCAGTTACAGTACAGGGTGCGTTATGAAAGTAATGCGCATGGTTTCATTGTCACGTAACTACCTGTCGTAGCACGCTCGGACCTGTCTGAAAACTTGGGGCGGAGTCTCTCCTTTCCAACGCGCTCGGTCTCAGTTCGCTCTGAGCAATAGAAGTGGTAGGACGTGTCGTAGAGCGAAGTCATTTTTTCTGTTGTGTCACGGTGCAATGGAGCGTTCGCTGGAACAGCGGTACGCCATAAAGTCAACCAACAAACTGTCAACGGAGCCTTTTACCAAGAGATACTCAAGAGACTAAAACGCCGAGTCGTACGCATCAGGCTAGACATCAAAGACGTTTTCATGCTCCACCATGATAACGCCCCCAGCCACACGGCCTTCGTCGTCACCAACTTCTTGACCCAGAAGAAGATCTCAGTTGTGCCCCAGCCTCCTTACAGCCCTGACTTAGCTCCGTGCGACTTTTTTTTGTTCCCCCTACTGAAGAGAGAGCTAAAGGGAAAACACTGGGAGTCGGTGGAGAACATCCAAGCTCGCGTAACAAGGTTCCTGAAATGCATTTCTGTCGAGGAGTTTCAGGGTGCTTTCCAGGCGTGGCATACACGTCTCCGCAAGTGTATTGACGCAGGAGGGGACTATTTTGAAGAATTTTAATAATTTGTACTGATTGGATCAACAAATATATTTTTCTTAGAAAATGCGCATTACTTTCATAACGCACCTTGTATGTCCTCACATCAGCTCCATGTGGAGCCTATTGTCTGTTCCGTCAAGCTCTCCGACGAGGCCCAGACCACAGAGTGAGGCGTCGGCATCTTCTTTTAGCAGACTAACAAGACCACCAAAGAGGGAGTCCGTGCTCTCTTCGGTCCAAAAAAAGCTAACGTTGCGATTCAGTCGGACTTTACTCCAGTCACCACCGGGGCTTCCTAAAAAAAGTCCCAAGCCCGATCTGCAGCTGCGTTGACCAAATTCATTGCGGTCACGGATTGCGTCAGCCAGTTTGAAGCGCGCTTCAGCGGAGACTACCTACGATGGCTCACGTTCAGAGACCTTTTTAGGGCCATCTATATATCTAATCCAAAGGTTGAAAAACTTTTTCACATCAATTTCAAAACAAGAGGTGAAGCACACGAGATTGTATCCAAATTGCGCTCATCAACGATGGCTTCGAATCTGCGTGAGCTAACTTACGTTGGACGTTGGACTAACGTTGAAAATAGTCACTGTGGGGTAATACAGATATTGGGTTATGGGCTGCACTAAGTTCCTTCCTTTAAAAGAGATATGGCACTTTCGGACCAACAAACTATCATTCACTTCATACAATTATGGATCAGCCTTATTCATACAATATTTCAGACTATTTTTTCCGAAAGCAGTGTGTTATCGGATCTTCTGAAGGTAAAAACATTTTATTCACTAGGTCCTGATCGTGACCTAAGTTGTGTACTAAAGTTGTGTGTACTAAAGAACTGAGCTAAGCCATAGTACAAACCTCTTCTAAAACTTTTCTCTTTGTCTCTGGAAACTTCGATTTTTTCCCACCTGTGGAAGTAATCTTTCATAATTCCCCTAAACAAAAAAGAAAAATTATTGAAAAATCGTTCAACAATAAGGAACTTGGTTTTTGTTATTAAACTGAATAATTTTTCGGAATTTTGTTTTTCCAATTTTATTTATTTCTTTTTTTTACGACCTGCCCGCACTTGGGACTTGGTGGACTGCGCATTTTACGGGCCGGGTCGGGCTGCCAGGAGCGGAGTCCCACTGTGTCCGTTGCCCCTTTGCTGCCGTTGCTGCAGTGACTTACTTTTGCATAAGCGTTAATTGAACGCCAACTTAGAGTATGGACTGGCAGGCACCGCCGCGTGCCATCAAGCTTGGCAAAACAAAGAAGAACTCCACAAATACGGCCATACTGTGAGGGATCTGCACAATCCCATTGGCAGGAAATCCAAACAACCACTGGGGATATTTTTTGTTAATCTCGAACCAGCGAGCAGCAGAGGTTTTCAAACGAAAGCGGATTTGCAAGTCAGTCGTCACCGTAGAGCCCCCAAGGGTTCGGACACACCCAGCGCTACTGTTTCCTGGAACATCGCTAAGTGAAATGTGGTGATTCTCACGATTCTAGGTCGTGCACCAAAAAAGATGCCGAGAAAGCATGCTGTTTACATTGTCAAGCTGATCACCCTGCGTCGTTCAGAGGATGCCCTGCCTACAAAAAGGCAAAGGCGCAGCTATCTCCTAAAGCCAGACCCGTTGAGAGTAGCAACAAACCACCTCTCATCCAAATACCAACTATCATCAATGGTACGAGTTACAGGGACGTACTTCTTAGAAACCATGCAACACAGCCAAGGAATCCCCCACAAACCCCTCAAACCACTCCCGAAGCCCCAAATCTCAACCAGCTTGAAACGATGTTTGCCCGCATGGAAGGAACGATTGAGAGGATGATGGAAAAGTGGATCTCACGGATGTTCTCGCAGATGACGCAGTTTATAGCTCCCTTCCTCAACAGAAAGTAATGCAAATAATGCTTAATATAGTTTTTTGGAACGCAAACGGCTTGCAGAAGAGCAAAGCCGAAGTAGAGCATCTCATGAAAACACACAATATTGATGTTCTTTTAGTTTCGGAATCCCACTTTTGTCCCAGATCATACTTTAACATTAGCGGATACGATCTGTTACTTGCCAACCATCCATCTGGCAGAGCACGCGGAGGAGCAGCTATGCTCATCAGGAGTGGCATTCAGTACACAGAACTTCCCGCGTTTCAGGAGGAATGGGCTCAGTGCGCCGTGTCCAGGATTTCTAGCCCACAGGGAGATACCACCACCATTGGTGAGGTTTACTTCCCACCCAGACACTCGATAACCGAGACCCACCTTCAGGACTTCTTCGAGTCCCTTGGACCTCGTTTTATAGCAGCCGGAGACTTTATCGCCAAACACTCCTGGTGGGGGTCCCGCACAAACAACCCCAAAGGCATTAAGCTTTACAAGTACCTGCAGCGGAAGAGTCTGGATTGCCATTCCACTGGAGAACCCACACACTGGCCTTCCGACCCTTCAAAGCAGCCGGATCTTCTGGATTTCGGCGTCTCCAAGGGCATAGGACACTCTAAGAAAATATGCTCAAGCTATGATAAACTGCTATCCGACCACAGCGCGGTAAACATGCTCCTAAACATCCCCGTCCTCAGAAAAACCCCACCTAGAAGACTCACCGGGAAACACACAAATGCCCCCAAGTTTACGTTATGGATGCTTTCCTCACTGTACTCAGATCCCCCTCTTTCCACACCAAGCAACATAGATGCGGCCATCGAAAACCTAACCAAAGAGATGCACAATGCTGCTGAGTTTGCGAGCCCACCTCCTCCGACTACCCCGAGAACACCTGAAAGAGACTTGCACTTGTGGTCTCCTGAAATCGCGGCCCTCGTGGCCGAACAAAGGCACCTCAGAAGAGTCTGGTTTTCATCGCGCAATCCCAGGGACAAGACAGCACTTAATGCCACCAAGGAACTGAAGGACAAGCTAACCATCCTACGGCAGGACTCCTTCCATAGATTCCTCAAGGAGCTGGAACCTGGAGACCCGCAGCACAATCTGTGGAATGTCACGAGGCACATTAAAAGACCTGCGAAGAAGATATCACCCGTGCGCAAAGTGGCAGTTCCTGGTGTCGGTCTGAGATCGAAAGAGCAGAAGCCTTTGCCGACCATAGTGCTTTCTCACCTTTCGATAGATGCACTGCCGAAGAGAGAGCTGCCATCATAAGGTTCGTAGAGAGCCCAAGTACTCCTGGCACGCCAATACAGCCCGTCGAACCAGAGGAGATTGTGGAGGAGATCGCCTCCTTAAAAAATGGCAAGTCACCAGGTCCTGACCGAATTGATGAAACAGCACTGAAAATGTTGCCCCTAATCTGTTCCCAAAGGCTGGCTAACATCTTTAACAGCTGCATCCGTCTAGGGTACTTCCCGAAAGTGCGGAAGCGTGCTGAAATAATTGTCCTCCTCAAGCCTGGAAAACCTGAAGCCAATCTAAAATACTTGAAAGAATATTTTTACGTAGAGTACTGCCAGTTTTGGACAAGGCCGGACTGATCCCTGATCACCAGTTTGGCTTCAGACGCCTTCATGGAACACCAGACCAATGCCACCGGCTTGTTGAGAGCATACTAGAGGCCTTCAAAAAGAAGAAGTACTGCTGTGCCGTTATGATGGATGTTAAACAGGCGTTTGACAGAGTCTGGCACCCTGGACTCCTGTTCAAAATTAAATCCAACCTTCCAAGTTCAAGTCGTACACAGAAGAAAGAGAATTCCGAGTGAGATGCGGATCATCAATCAGCACGCAGAAGCTATGGTGGGTGGCCTCAGCTCACCTGGTGATCGTAAGTGTTCCCTTCGCATTCATGCAGCGTGTCATCGTCGAGTCGTAGGATGAATTGTTGTTAGGGTACAGCTTGCTAACTGAAAAAAAAGATCGGATACTGTAAACGATTTTTGGCTCAGCGTATCTTATTTTCTCTGCATCGGATTTTGTTCCGTTCATACTTACTATGAAAGGTATTTACTATGAGGTATGCCAAGCTTTCTTTAAAAAGTCTCTTTGCCTGAAAACATTATGACGACATCTAAACAGACGTAACATATCTTTTCAATTTGTTTCCTCTATTAGAGATCATCTGATGCTCTCCAAAAAAAAGTGCTGCTTTGCTGATTGGCAGACGGCAAAATTTGTATTTGCCACTATTAACCGAAATCGAAATCTTCTTGCGGTCATGTTTCGCTAGATAAATTTGGTAATACACCGACTCTAGGTCGAGGGTGGTGAAAAATGTTGACTTTCCGAGGTTCGCTAGAATAATGGGAATACTGTTCATGGATTATTTGGTCATTCAGTTTCGTGAAATCTATAACCAACCACTTTCTTGGGTTACCGTAGGCGTCAGGCATTTTTTCTACAACCCAGGTTGGGTTATTGTAAGGTGGCTTCGAAGGCCTCATATAGCCGTCTTTCAACATTTATTTTATTGCTGTTTAAAAAGTCGGAAACATCCATGCGGTTTGGGTAGGCTCTGGAGTACAACTGTTCGTTGCCTAATGTACGAATCGTGGCAGTGACAGTGAATAATTCGGTTTAAACATATATCCACGTTTAAAAAAGTATCCAAACAAAAAATAAATAAGGTTTAAAAATCTATCCACGTTTAAACATTTATCTATATAAACATAATGCGGTTTAAACATATATCCACGTTTAAACATTTATCTAAATAAAACATATTTTGGTTTAAACATCTATCAACGTTTAAAGATGTTGATAAAAAAAAAACATACAAAAAATAATTCGGTTTAAACATCTATCCACGTTTAAGCATTTATCCAATAAAAAAAAATATTTTGGCTTGAACATCTATCCACGTTTAAACATTTATCCAAATAAAAAATAATTCGGCTTTAACATATATCCACGTTTAAACATTTATCCAAATAAATAATAATTTGGTTTAAACACCTATTTACGTTTAAATATTTAGCCAAATAAAAAATAATACGGTTTAAAAATCTATTCACGTTTAAACATTTATCCAAATAAAAAATAATTTGGCTTAAACACCTATCCACGTTTAAACATTTATCCAATTTAAAAATTATTCGGACATTTATCCACGTTTAAGCATTTATCGAGACTACTACACTATCTTATTTGCGTTCTTGTTTTGTACCTATACAGGGAGCGTTATGAAAGTAATGCGCATGGTTTCATTGTCACGTAACTACCTGTCGTAGCGCGCTCGGACCTGTCTGAAAATTTGGGGCGGAGTCTCTCCTTTCCAACGCGCTCGGTCTCAGTTCGCTCTGAGCAATAGAAGTGGTAGGACGTGTCGTAGGGCGAAGTCATTTTTTCTGTTGTGTCACGGTGCGATGGAGCGTTCGCTGGAACAGCGGTACGCCATAAAGTTTTGTGTGCGACTTGGCAAAAATGCATCGGAAACTTATCAAATGCTTCGAGAGCCCTTTAAGGAGGAGTGCATTTCGAGATCTCAGTGTGGAAGGTGGCACAAGGCCTTCAAGGAGGGTCGAGAGGATGTCACCGACGATACACGTTCCGGACGTCCAACAACAGCACGAATTGATGAAAACGTCCGCCGTGTGCGAGAAACTTTGAGTTCAGACCGTCGGTTAAGCATCCGGGCAATCGCTGACATCCTAAACTTGTCAACATTTGCGGTACATGGAATAGTGACGGAGGATTTGCAAATGCGAAAGGTCTGTGTGAAGCTTGTGCCGAAGGTGTTGACGGAGGAGCAGAAAAACGTTCGAGTTGTGCGCTGTGAAGAATTGTTGGAATCGATTAGAAATGATCCAGGTTTTTTAAATTATACTGTAACTGGGGATGAATCCTGGATGTTCGAGTACGATCCAGAATCCAAACGACAGAGCTCCGAGTGGCACACACAATTTTCTCCCAGACCCAAGAAGGCGCGCATGAGCAAATCTCGTATCAAAACAATGCTGATTGTCTTCTTTGACGTCCGAGGAATCGTCCATTTTGAGTTTGTACCGCAAGGACAAACTGTCAACGAAGCCTTTTACCAAGAGGTACTCAAGAGACTGAAACGCCGATTCGTACGCGTCAGGCCAGACATCAAAGACGTTTTCATGCTCCACCACGCTAACGCTCCCAGCCACACGGCCTTCGTCGTCACCAACTTCTTGACCCAGAAGAAGATCTCAGTTGTGCCCCAGCCTCCTTACAGCCCTGACTTAGCTCCGTGCGACTTTTTTTTGTTCCCCCTACTGAAGAGAGAGCTAAAGGGAAAACACTGGGAGTCGGTGGAGAACATCCAAGCTCGCGTAACAAGGTTCCTGAAAGGCATTTCTGTCGAGGAGTTTCAGGGTGCTTTCCAGGCGTGGCATACACGTCTCCGCAAGTGTATTGACGCAGGAGGGGACTATTTTGAAGAATTTTAATAATTTGTACTGATTGGATCAACAAATATATTTTTCTTAGAAAATGCGCATTACTTTCACGATGAGAAACATAAACGAGTGAAGCGCGGCCCAATATCACACTTAGATCAGCCCGGTAGATCATGATTATCAACGATACGACAGCCCGCATCAGCACGGACAGCGGCTCAGAGATACTTGTTGTCGAAAAAATCGGTGCTGGGGATGTAGTTAAAAACTCAATAGAATCATAAGTAGGTTACTACCCTAGGAAATAAGTACCTTTGCATAAACAATGCTGACTCGCTTTGGTGTGCCGAGTCGGCTGGCCGACCTAAAATTGTGTGCGAGATGCATTGGCGCTTGAGGTAAACTTATGCCTTATTCTTGTTCTTAGTTTTAGTTTGGTCATAGGCGTTGGCATACTTCCTTTTAACTTTTATAATGTCATCAATAAGCCACAAGGCCAGTTATTGGTACTGTGGGCAAAGAAAAGTCCACACGATGGTCATTGTGGGATTGGCGAATACAAAATCCAACCCTAGAAGAGAATCTCCAGAGAATCAAAGGTCACGGCATGATCGCTGAAGTGGGGCCTACATAAATTATATACATATACTGAGTCTGTTGATGTTACTTATGGATATAGTTGGAATTCGAATATTTGTATCATTTTTTCACGATACTTTTAGTAGATCTTTTAGTAGATTTAGTAGATTTTGTCATTAGAAAGTTCCCACTGAAGAACTCATCGTTATTTTCTTGTATATAAGTTTCCCAAAATGTGGTATTTTCATTATATTTACTATAAAACGTCTTTTTAAGTTTATTTTGATTACAATTTCAGAGCACTTCTACACACTTCGTAGCATTTGCTCTTTGGTAAAGAAAAGGTCCAAACAGCTCCTATTTCTCGGAATTTATCTTCCCAAAACTTGCAAATTTGAGCATCTTCTACGAAAATGTAATTATTTTTAAGAAGAAAAAATTGGAAATTAAAGACATCAACGTAACAGGAGCCTCGGCATATGATTATTTTAAATATTTTTAGGTATAGCCAATTCCAAAAATGTACCGTATTACATCTATTAATTAAAAGACGTCAACTGTAACTGATTTTTAATAAAATTTGAGAGCACTTATGATCTGAATAATTTGTTTGAAGCAATTGGTAGAGAAAAGACCTTCAAACAGCTACAATTCTTTGTCATTCCCAGAATTTACTTCCATTAAAATCTATATCATTAAATCTGTCATCGAAGGTTTTTATGTTTTACAACAACCAGAATAGTTTGACTTCAAAAATTTGTATTGATAATTAGATTTATTTATTTGATTAACATCAAACATCTTGCAAATGCATTGTTAAAATGATCTTCTTAAAATAGTAAAATGGATTTTTTATAAATTGGCAGATGACTCTCAATTTGTAGTTAAAATCTAAAACCCTTTTTATGAGAAATGTTACTTTGTCTAAAAACGAATCATAAAATCAATTTTCCACTTTTCAAAATCCACTTTCATATATATATTTCATATAATATATTTTAAACATAGTAACGATATCTGATATTTAAAAAAAATAGTTGCGATATTTGTTATTAGTTAAATATATCGAAACCCTGTTACATCCCTAGCGTAGTTCATTGTGTGTGACTATTTCGTTCGAAAAATTTTCACATTCTAGGTAACTTTAAACATATGTTAATATATTTTATACCCATAAGATATGTGATCATTTTATTAATATTTAATTTAACAAATCTATTTTTGCTCCTTTAAATTATATTTGATTAAAAATTGCCAATAAAGTATTTTTTGTGGCATGACTACAATAGCGAAGCGTCCACTCGTAGCATTGCCAGATTCGAATAAATTGTAGATAATATAGAGCCCATTCCCTTGCTCAGTATTTTGAACTTCTAAGAAATCGTGTAAATAAAAAATTGGTATTAATGCATATTAATAATAAATGGAGGGTTGCCCCTCCGTTCCGGTCTTATTCACCACAAATTCATTTAAAATAATTATTTTTTTAGGCGTATTTGGATCTGTGAAAGTAATGCATCCCTAAACCGTCAAATTAAAAACGGACAATTTTATACCTTTCTAAATATGGAGTGTTCTGGTACTGTGAGTTTAGCTACCTCTTCTGAAGGCCTATCAGTTGACTTGAACACCGTACAGTCTCTACAGACAGATCAGCTCGCAACATGTGGTAATTTGATTGATATGGATATAGAAAAAAATATAAATCATGTAGCCACCAACATATCGGGATTTCGGTGGAAACGTGTTCTCAATCCAACAGGACCACAGCCGCGCCCTCGACATGGTCACCGCGCTATAAGCATAAAGGAGCTTATGGTTGTATTTGGCGGCGGTAACGAAGGAATCGTTGACGAATTACACGTTTATAACACTGGTATTTACATTTTTATATTTGTCTAATATACTTTTTGTACATTTTTCCAAACCTAATCGTAAAGCGGACAATCGGCTTAAATTTTTTATTACTAAATATATTAAATTGTGCTTTTTATTTAGGAAGAGGTTAAAAGTATATACTGAATAAGAACAATTTTATCCGAATCGGTCGACTATTAATATCTTATAGGAAATCCCGATTTTGAAGAAAGTATACTCGTGGAAACCTTATGCTCCGAAGACACCCGCTTAAAACATTTGGCCACACAAGCTTTGTTAGTCTGTTTCTGCGCAAATTAGTCTCATGCAAGCTTCTGTCTTTTTATCGCTCGAGCCTTAAGAAGGCCACATACTTTTTCTATAAAATTTTCGTAGAAAGATTAACTCGGGTTAATGATCTTGGTGTCCTATTAGATTTTTACCTTATTTTAACCTTAAATTTTTCAAACAAATTTCTACGATGGTTAAGGGGTAAAATCCATCAATTTTTTGTTTTTTTTTTTCTTAACTATGCTATGTTAGAACTATCCTAGAACCAAAATCTACAACACCCAAGTACATTTCTAAACTCCAAATTCGTTTAAATAAATTTTTAAAATAACTTTTAGGCTCCTCTTATAGCATTTTGAAACTTTAAATACGTTTTTCTCCAAACCATGTTTTTAAAATTCCCAAACAGTAGAACTGAAAAAGTTTACATCCGATTGACTTGAAATTTTAACTCTATCTTCTTCATTAGATTCTCTGGTGAAGTACACACGATTTTAGCGATTGATTAACAACGAAAGTTATAAACATCAATTTTTTTTTGTCGAAAACAATTTTTTTTTTAACCGTCGCCATTTTGCGAAAAAAATTATAAAAATATCATGCGTACTTCACTAGCGAAAGTCATGTAGATAATGAATAAATTTTTGGTTTTGTTAAAGATGGAGTTGGACACGACATTTCTTGCTCACTGTGAAAGAACTTTTTAAAAAAGGCGGTTCACGGTAACCGCTGGACAGCCGCCATTTTGTAAAAAAAAAAAATTACAATACAAAATCAATCCAATGATATTTATATACCTTACATCTTAAAAGTCATCTAAAAAAAAATTATGAAAAAAGCTTTGTTTTTTGAGCATTTGGTGGATATTACCCCTTAATATAGCCAAGGTTAAAACCTTATACATATCTCTGATCCATCGATACTGGAGTACGAGTCATGCGAATCCATTGAGTCCGTACAAAAGAACTTCTTGGTGTTCACTTTTTAGGGGATTTAAGGGAAGCAAATCTCACCGCCCTTCCTATTTTAGCAGACTCTTACCAATTAATTTAGCATCTCTAACAGTCCCTAGAAAGATGCTGCTTGTCGTTTTCCTACATAGCCTTATTAATGGTAATATTACCATTAGTATTTATTTATTAATATATTAATATATAGTAATATTAGTATTTATTTAGTATTAGTATTATTATTATTAGTATCTACTTACACGTCTAAAATTCAACATTTCAAATAGACGGAATATAAATTTTAGTCCTCTATTCCTAAGGTGTTGTAGATCAACATATGCCCATCATTAGGCTTTTGGGGTTCTGTTTTCTGACTATAACAACCTTTAACAACAACGCATTAGTTCACTTTCCTCTTGTATCAAATCCCTAATTTTCTGCTGCTTTTCAAAGCAACAACCGCACTCTTCTTCCTCGTAATGCATCGGTTGTGCGGTAGGTGCGTTGTGCAGTGAGATAAAAATAACGCGACCGCGTTATTGCTTGGTTGCATATTCTTTGAAATTAAATATATTTCCATTTTCTTTGCATGCAAATTTTTGCATACAGGTGTAAAATAAATTTTATTACTTTTATGAAAGAATCGTAATGTTAAATTTCGAAGTACCCTTTGCGCAAAGCGAAATATACCTTGCGATTCCAACTGAGTAAAATGTACAATCGCGAGTTGGTACTTTGGCAAACTTCGTATGCTGTATGTAAAATAAACGTCATGGTCATGCTCCCCACTGGTAAATAGAAACAAAAAAATGTTCTATTTTTCATAAATAGAAGCCATATATTATAACTAAATGATCGGAAATGCTTCTGCGAGTAGTTTGGGATTTTTCAAAATCCTTTGAATTAGAAACTGGTCTGATTGCGAAGTTTTTATAAGGATGGTACAACGTTATTAGAAATTTGTTATATCTTGTATCAATAGAAGCCGCCATTTAACTACAAGTATATATAAAAGGGTGAAATTGTTTATGTTTAAGTTATTAACTAACGCTTTCTTATTTAGCAAGACCATAAAAACATTTTTATTGGTGGACATTGGTCTTTTTCGGAGAGTTTTTTCTCCTGCGGCAATATGTAGTCATTTGTGTCTCAATTATTGTTGCAATGTCTGCAATTTCTTTGCCATTAGGATGAATTATGTCATAAAATGGATATCCTTGCACTTGGAAGTACATAATTGTTATCTGTGAGGTTAGGTGTGAGGAGTGATTAGATCAATATTATTATAATTCAAGAATTGTGTGTGTTCTCGAGTCTGCGCCGTCTGTTGAGTTGGATGCTACCATCGATATGTTTTGGTTTTGTAAAAGTTCCTGCATTGTACTTTGCAAAAACTACGTAATTTTATTCATTGCTGAAAAATTGCAGAATGGCGCACACGGCTATTGTTTCTTTCTGTTTGGCACTTATTAGATACGAAAGATAAATGTGGTATGATATTTAAAATTTGCTTTTGTGTATTTTGGGTGAGTGTAGATTTCGCTTATTTTTTGTTCCCCTCTCAACATACCGGGCAACCTCGTTAGTTTCCTTTATTTAACGGCTCGAAACGGTGGAAACCTCCACGCGGTACACAGAGTAACCGAAAGGTGAAGTTGCGAAAAATAGACCAGAAACTAAAATAAGTGAATATATATATATATTTTTTTTTTTTTGTTGTAACGTTCTTATTTTTAATTTAAAATCTTCCGAGTGGACAATTATTAAATGGTTTGGGGGTGACATTGACATAAGGGAGGTACATGGAATGTATTTTTAAGGAGGTTGACTTAGGTCAACCTATAGATGGGGGAGGTCAAGCGGGTGTTTCCTCTTCAGGCGTCTTAGGGATTGGCTATTTTCAAGGAGGTTGATGGCCAGGTGGTTGAGGTGGTTGTCCAGTCTTTTTTGTATCTTTCGCTGAGACGGGTAATCTCCTCTGCTACCCATGTAATTCCAAGCTCTTTATGAATGATGGAGTTTTCGCGGTACGGATGGGCGTTATAAACTGTTCTCAGACATTTATTTTGAAACCGCTGGATTTTGATGCGGTTTCCCATAGGTCCAGATTGGCTTCAGGACTACTTTGTATATAAGCAGTTTGAGTTTTTCTTTGAGCGTGGAGCTTCTCCCCAGAAGCCAGTGCAGTTGTTTGAGTCGTAGGTCGGCCTGGTTGCGCTTGTTGATCAGGTGACGACGCCATGTGAACCTGCGGTCCAGGGTGAAGTTGCAAAAACTAAACCAGAAACTAAAATAAGTGAATATATTGACCTGATTTTATTTTGTATGTGTACTATATTGTATTTGTACTATACTGTATATATACAGTATATAAACATTTTTAAATTTCTATTGTACTTTACAGTTACAAACCAATGGTACGTGCCCGTGCTAAAAGGGGCTGTGCCCAACGGATGCGCCGCATATGGATTTGTCGTTGAAGGCACACGCATGTTCGTATTTGGGGGAATGATCGAATACGGGAAATATTCGAATGAACTATATGAGCTTCAAGCTACAAAGTGGGAGTGGAGAAAAATGTACCCAGAATCGCCAGAAACCGGATTTTCCCCATGTCCTCGTTTGGGACACAGTTTTACTATGGTTGGAGAAAAAATATTTTTGTTTGGCGGCTTGGCAAATGAATCGGATGACCCCAAAAACAATATTCCAAAGTAAGATAAGAGTTACTTAATTAACTATTTTATACTTTTAATCATTTTTACCAGGTATTTGAATGACTTGTATATTTTGGATACTAGAGGAGTACACAGCCACAACGGAAAGTGGATAGTGCCTAAGACATATGGCGATAGTCCACCACCACGAGAGTCCCATACTGGTATTTCATTTTCCTGCAAGAATACGGGAAAACTTAATCTTTTGATTTATGGCGGAATGAGTGGATGCCGCTTAGGGGATTTATGGCTTCTTGATACTGGTAAATATTTTTACCTTAAGTTACTTAAATTACTATAATTTTGATGTTGCTGGGCTGTAGGTGAGAAATCACAAAAATTTATTGCACAGCTTAAATACATAGCTACAAAAATTTTGTGCATGCACTGCTGGAGCACAAAAAAAAATACGAATAATTATGTGCATCAAGTTAGCGAAGCACTACACGAAAACGCAAAATCTAATATACTTTAACACGCATCCGTCCCCAAGAAAAAAAACTAAACAGTACCTTGTGTCAATTTGACGAAAATATTTAAAAAAAAAACATGTTTTTTTCAAAAAAATTTTTATATTATATTTTATTATTTCAATTTATTTATTTATTTTTAATTATTACATTTACAATAAAAAAAAATTTTTTCAATTATTTTTACATTTTTCACAAAGCGTGAATCTGTGGTATGGACAAAATTTTTTGTGACAAACATTTTTCGCATTTAAATTCGCGTTAGATATCTGTGGACACAAGTGTCACCGCGCCAGCTTCTTGGAGGGAATGTGGTGCCTCAATCTTCCCACACTATATCTCGATGGCTCCTGTGGACATCCCCTCATTTTATTCACCACTGGTATGGCTCCTTCCCCTCTGTAACATAGTTGGTGAGACAAGTTTATTGCCCACAGAGGATTCAGCCCCGTAGACACAATGTTCGCATTTAATGCTGAAATATCGAGCATATTGCAGAAAACTGCGACTGGCCACCTGTTACCTTTCCTCTTGCAGCGATATGTGCCCACCATTTCGTCCATCACATCGTCACCACATTTCGTTTTGTTGTAATAATTTATTATAACAGGGTTCAATGAGTTTCTTCTTGTGGTATGTGCTCAACAGTGTTACAAATCGCTTACACATTGTTCTATATGACACTAGTGAGCGACACTATGTGTGGCACAAATTCTGAGTGATAAAGATAGGCTTTTTTTCGAATCGATGATCAATGGCTGCAGTTCTTTCCTGTTTTTTCTTATTGTGCCTACCACTGTCATCTGCACGCTTTAAGTTGTTTTGCCACACCATATGATGTAAAGAAATTGTAGCATGTGACATTTCTTCCATTCAAACCTTCAGTGAGCTGCAAAACCACCCTCTCACCTTGATTTACCTTTGCGGCACAATTTTTGTTGCGGCCCACATAAACTTCAACATCGTATACGTAGAAAGTATCTTCATCACAACATACACAACTTTTCCCAAAATTTATGTTCTTCTTTTGTGGGCTAAGTCCTTATCGGACCACGTATTTCTATGAAATTCTAATATGTTTCCTTGTACCTTTACGAATATATACATATAGAGTGCTAAAAAGACATCCATATGAAATTGAAGGCTTTAATTACACTCTTCTTCCTCGCAATTCATTGTACACAATATTTTCTCGAATATACCCGCGATTTGAGCCGTACGATTAACGGCAGCTTGTTTTATGCTTCAGTGTTGTGGTGACCAGATTTTTTGCTGAATTTGATACGCCAACAGAGATATAATGATAACTTGAAACAATAGGTGTGCAACAATATTAAATACCGATATTTTTTAAGTGTTTTAACTTTTCTCACCTTTTTTTAATTTCTTATTTTTAGATTCCATGACGTGGTCAAAACCTCGAACTTATGGACAGCCACCATTACCCCGGTCATTGCACAGCTCTACGATGATCGCTAACAAGATGTATATATTTGGTGGCTGGGTCCCCTTGGTTATAAATGATCAAAAATCGACAACAGAGAGAGAATGGAAATGCACAAACACGCTAGCTGTACTTAATCTAGGTATGTAAATGTATAGGTATCATTAACAAGAAAGACGTTTCCCTCGATCCTTCACGACCTCTCCAAAAAAGGACATACGTTAACTTTCAATTTTCTTAATTTTTATCAGTGGAAGCTTAATATTATTATACTCTTTTTTAAATCATTTAGCGACATAAAAAAATTATTTTAGGTTAAAGATAAATGGGTGTGTAATAAATATACATATAATATATGCATATATTGGGTCAAGTAAAATAGTTCAAAAGATGATAATTTTGTGTATATTTGTCCGATTTAAGTAAAATATGCGCCGTTTTGTTCGTAAACTTGTTGCCAACGAGATACCAACTTCATTAAACCCATTAAGTAGAAGGCTGCGTCCCTATTGGGAAAAAGCTCGGAGTAGATGATTCCTTGCCAATCCCACCAAACACATAGTAAAACCTTCTTGGCCGTTAATCCGGTCTTGCCCACCGTCTGGGCCGCTTTCCCGAGCTTTGACCACGATGTGGCCGCAAGTGACCCATTTTTCATCGCCCGTCACAATCCGCTTCAGAAACGGGTCGATTTTGTAGTGATTCACTAGCGATTCGCAGATGGAAATTCGGTTCATCATGTTTATTTTGCGTTAGTTCGTGTGGCACCCAAATATCGAGCTTCATTTTGAATCCAAGGTTATGCAAATGGTTCCAAACTTTTTTCTGGCTTATCTTTAGTTACTCAGCAATTAAAGAAGTCCTCACGTGACGGTTTGTTTCCACTATTTCCATGATTTTAGTACAATTTCCGACGACAGGCCTCCCGACGCGTGGTGCATCTTTAACCTCGAAATTACCGGAACGGAACCTAAAAAAACCACTTTTGTGCTACACAAAATATGATTTTAATATATTGGGTTGCCCAAAAAGTAATTGCGGATTTTTTAAAAGAAAGTAAATGCATTTTTAATAAAACTTAGAATGAACTTTCATCAAATATATAAATGCCATTTTGTTCGATAACCTTTTGCCATCTTCCTGGCAAATTTAGTATTCCACGCTCATAGAACTTCTGGCCTTTATCTGCAAAAAACTGAACCAAGTGCGATTTTATAGCCTCATCATTGCCGAAAGTTTTACCATTTAAGGAGTTCTGCAAAGATCGAAATAAATGGTAGTCTGATGGTGCAAGGTCAGGGCTATATGGTGGATGCATCAAAAGTTCCCAGCCAACCTCACTCAGTTTTTGGCGAGTGACCAAAGATGTGTGCGGTCTAGCGTTGTCCTGGTGGAATATGACACCTTTACGATTGACCAATTCTGGTCGCTTCTCCTTGATGGCTGTATTCAATTTGTCCAATTGTTGACAGTAAACATCCGAATTAATCGTTTGGTTCCTTGGAAGCAGTTCAAAATATACGACACCCTTCCAATCCCACCAAACAGACAGCATAACCTTCTTTTGGTGGATATCAGCCTTTGAAGTGGTTTGAGCTGGTTCACCATGCTTGGACCATGATCGTTTTCGACTAACGTTGTTGTAAACAATCCATTTTTCATCTCCAGTTATGATTCGTTTTAAAAACGGATCGAATTCATTGAGTTTAAGGTGCATATCACAAGCGTTGATTCGGTGTGTTGAATGAATTTCTTTCAATACATGTGGTACCCAAATATCAAGCTTTTTCACCAGTCCAAGACTTTTAATGTGATAATTAACGGTTGATTTTGGTATATTCAACTTCTCTCCTATCTCACGCTCAGTTACATGACGATCCAATTCGATTAATGCTTTGATTTGGTCATCATCCACTTCATGTGGCCGAACTGAACGTGGCTCATCTTTTAGTGAAAAATCTCCAGAACGGAATTTGCGAAACCAATTTTGACACTGTCTTCCTTTTAAGGCTTCATCACCATACACATCTCGTAACTTTTTAGCAACCTGCTCCGAGTTTTTTCCTTTACGGAAATAATAAAGTAAAATATGACGAAAATGCTCCTTTGTGGGCTCCATATTAAAATTGACGACAAACAAACAAATGTAAACAAAATTTCGCGCCCTTTTTTTCTAAAGCAAGCTAAAAGTAACAGCTGATAACTGACAGAAGAAAGAATGCAATTACAGACTCACAAGCCGTTGAAAAAATTTGTCAACGCCGCAAATCCGCAATTACTTTTTGGGCAACCCAATAATTATAAAATATACCGAATTTTCTCTTTGCTGGTGTCCATCTTTGACGAAGTCCACAACGTACTGAGTCAAATAATCGAAAAACTTTTAAAGACAAACTTTTAATGCGAATAAACACGTTTTCAGCACCATATAGTATAATATGATATGACACGAAACACTAGTTCTATGGACAATAACGCCATCTCTTAGATAAAGACCGAACGAACTTTTTTCTTGACCTAGTATTATTGGATGAGTGCATAAGTTCGTGCCCGATTCCGCTGGATGCCGTTCGAATCGTTTGAGAGTGGCGCTCGTGAAAGAAATATATACATATTATATATCGTTGGAAAGGTGACAGTCCGAACTGTAAATCAAGCATAAAATAACTTCATATTGATTTGAGTTGCTTAGTGAAAAGACGCATGGAAGATGGACAACGAAAAAGATCATATGCGTATTTTCACTAAGCAACTCAAATCAAAATGAAGCATCGTACTGATGTGTCCCTAAACCCCCTAAATGTAGTAAAAATGCATAAAAATAAGAAGAATCAGTGAATCAAAGAGATCTAAGAGAGCAGCATCGGCAGTGAAGCGGGATTTATAATTTGCAGTGGGAATTAATTGCAAGTATTACCAGTATTCTGTTAAATAAACATCCTTTAATATATCTTAAATTTGGGGACTCGTCCTGTCTGACTGCGAAATAAAAGTCAAAGCGATGTTAAAGCAGTTTTAGCAAAGAGCTCAAGGAGCGAAGAGGGTGCTTCAGCTGTTGCAGTTGAAGCGAAAATATCAGTAGTTTCAAGAAAATTATAACTGACTTTGATAAAGTATCAATTCCTGAAAAAAAATGGTTTGAAATTTTAGTTAGAAATTCATTTGAGTTGTCAGACAAGAAGAAATATGTATGAGGCACGTCCAGAAAGTAAGTGTACTCAATTAATGTGGGGTTAAAACATATTTATCAAAACATAAACATAGTTGATAACACTATTTGTTATGTTATCTGTGATAACATTATTTATTTATTTTTTTTTAACGTTCTTATTTTGTATTTAAAATCTATCCGAGTGGAAAATCAAATTGTTTTGTGGGTGACATTGACTTAAGGGAGGTACATGGAATGTATATCTTATGAGTTTGACTTAGTTGTCTATTGGTGGGGGAGGTCAAGCGGGTGTTTCCTTTTCAGGCGTCTTAGGAATTGGCTGTTATCTAGGAGGTTGATGGCCAGGTAGTTGGGGTGGTTGTCCAGTCTTTTTGTACCATATATCTTTCGCTGAGTCGGGTGATCTCCTCTGCTACCCAAGGAATTCCAAGCTCTTTATGGATTATTGAGTTTTCATGGTACGGATGGGCGTTAAAATTGTTCTCAGGCATTTATTCTGAAACCGTTGGATTCTGATCCGGTTAGAAACGCTTGCCGAGCCCCATAACTGTATCCCAGATTGGGTCCAGATTGCTTCAGCACTATTTTGTATATAAGCAGTTTGAGTTTTTTTTTTTGAGCTTGGACCTTCTCCCCAGGAGCCAGTGCAGTTGTTTGAGTCGTAGGTTGGCCTGATTGCGCTTGTTGATCAGTTGAGGGCGCCATGTGAGCCTGCGGTCCAGGGTCAGCTCTAGATGTTTGGGAGTGTTATTCATAGGGATGATTTCCCCGTTGAGTGTGACGGGGGGCAATCCCCCCTGCGTAGTGCGAAGGTTGTGTGGGAGGATTTCTCCGCGTTGACCACGATGTTTCATCATTTCAGCCATGGATCGAGAGTATCCAGTTGGCGGAGGCTAGGAAGGCGGTGTCATCGGCATATGCGGCTACTGTGTGGTTCTGGGAGGGGGTGATGGGGAGGTCCGCTGTGTAGAGTGTCTACAAAATGGGTCCAAGAACACTGCATTGGAGGTACTCCTGCTCTTATGGGCCTAGGCTGATTGATGAACCGCATCTCACTTGGAATTCTCTTACCTCTGTGTACGACTTGAGGAAGACGAAGTGGGAACTTGGAAGGTGGGATTTAATTTTGAAAAGGAGTTCAGGGTACCAGACTCTGTCAAACGCCTGTTTGACATCCAGCATAACGGCGCAGCAGTATTTCCAGTAAAGCCGGTGGCATTGCTCAGGTGTTCCATGGAAGCGTCTGAAGCCAAACTGGTGATCAGGGATCAGTCCGGCATCGTCCAGTACTGGCAGTACTCTACGCAAAAATACTCCTTCAAGTATTTTAGAGAAGATTGCCAGCAAACTAATCGGACGATACGATGCTAGATTGGCTTCAGGTTTTCCAGGCTTGAGGAGGACAATTACTTTCGCATGCTTCCAATCTTTAGGGAAGTACCCTAGACGGAGGCAGCTGTTGAAGATGTTGGCCATTCTTTGGGAACAGATTAGGAGCAACATTTTTAGTGCTGGTGCATCGATTCGGTCAGGATCTGGTGACTTGCCATTTTTAAAGGAGGCGATCTCCTATGGAATCTATGGAAGGAGTCCTGCCGTAGGATGGTTAGCTTTTCCTACGGCAGCCAAGTCCACCAAGTCCCAAGTACGGGCAGTTCGTAAAAAAAAATTGGAATAACAAAACACAAAATTTCGTAAAATAATTCAATTTAACACCAAAAACAAAGTTTTTTTTGATGAACGATTTTTGAATGACTTACATATTGTAAGTTCTTTTATGACATAGTCACCATCCCTCTCGATTCTCGGGTCAGGTCAGGGGAGTAAGTTGGGTGGTTCAAAACATCCCATCCAAAAGAGTACAGGAGTTGCTTTATGGCGTTGGCCGTGTTTTGTGTTTTTTGTATCAAGGATCTAGAGAATTGCGAAAACAAAAACTTTATCTAACGTCAATCTGCGATCGTCACGGACTGTAATCTCGACTTTTTCCACAAATTCGTTGGTCACAATGGAAGATCCTCCGCAGTTCGGCCATTTTTTTAATTGGCGATACCACTTTTACACACTCGTACGGTTAATTGCTTTATTAAGGTAAACAGTTTTTACCTTATTATAAATTTCAACTGAAGCTTGTTCCTTCGCAATGAGGTACCGAACCAACGCCATCTCTTAGATAAAGACCGAACGAACTTTTTTCTTGACCTAGTATTATTGGATGAGTGCATAAGTTCGTGCCCGATTCCGCTGGATGCCGTTCGAATCGTTTGAGAGTGGCGCTCGTGAAAGAAATATATACATATTATATATCGTTGGAAAGGTGACAGTCCGAACTGTAAATCAAGCATAAAATAACTTCATATTGATTTGAGTTGCTTAGTGAAAAGACGCATGGAAGATGGACAACGAAAAAGATCATATGCGTCTTTTCACTAAGCAACTCAAATCAAAATGAAGCATCGTACTGATGTGTCCCTAAACCCCCTAAATGTAGTAAAAATGCATAAAAATAAGAAGAATCAGTGAATCAAAGAGATCTAAGAGAGCAGCATCGGCAGTGAAGCGGGATTTATAATTTGCAGTGGGAATTAATTGCAAGTATTACCAGTATTCTGTTAAATAAACATCCTTTAATATATCTTAAATTTGGGGACTCGTCCTGTCTGACTGCGAAATAAAAGTCAAAGCGATGTTAAAGCAGTTTTAGCAAAGAGCTCAAGGAGCGAAGAGGGTGCTTCAGCTGTTGCAGTTGAAGCGAAAATATCAGTAGTTTCAAGAAAATTATAACTGACTTTGATAAAGTATCAATTCCTGAAAAAAAATGGTTTGAAATTTTAGTTAGAAATTCATTTGAGTTGTCAGACAAGAAGAAATATGTATGAGGCACGTCCAGAAAGTAAGTGTACTCAATTAATGTGGGGTTAAAACATATTTATCAAAACATAAACATAGTTGATAACACTATTTGTTATGTTATCTGTGATAACATTATTTATTTATTTTTTTTAACGTTCTTATTTTGTATTTAAAATCTATCCGAGTGGAAAATCAAATTGTTTTGTGGGTGACATTGACTTAAGGGAGGTACATGGAATGTATATCTTATGAGTTTGACTTAGTTGTCTATTGGTGGGGGAGGTCAAGCGGGTGTTTCCTTTTCAGGCGTCTTAGGAATTGGCTGTTATCTAGGAGGTTGATGGCCAGGTAGTTGGGGTGGTTGTCCAGTCTTTTTGTACCATATATCTTTCGCTGAGTCGGGTGATCTCCTCTGCTACCCAAGGAATTCCAAGCTCTTTATGGATTATTGAGTTTTCATGGTACGGATGGGCGTTAAAATTGTTCTCAGGCATTTATTCTGAAACCGTTGGATTCTGATCCGGTTAGAAACGCTTGCCGAGCCCCATAACTGTATCCCAGATTGGGTCCAGATTGCTTCAGCACTATTTTGTATATAAGCAGTTTGAGTTTTTTTTTTTGAGCTTGGACCTTCTCCCCAGGAGCCAGTGCAGTTGTTTGAGTCGTAGGTTGGCCTGATTGCGCTTGTTGATCAGTTGAGGGCGCCATGTGAGCCTGCGGTCCAGGGTCAGCTCTAGATGTTTGGGAGTGTTATTCATAGGGATGATTTCCCCGTTGAGTGTGACGGGGGGCAATCCCCCCTGCGTAGTGCGAAGGTTGTGTGGGAGGATTTCTCCGCGTTGACCACGATGTTTCATCATTTCAGCCATGGATCGAGAGTATCCAGTTGGCGGAGGCTAGGAAGGCGGTGTCATCGGCATATGCGGCTACTGTGTGGTTCTGGGAGGGGGTGATGGGGAGGTCCGCTGTGTAGAGTGTCTACAAAATGGGTCCAAGAACACTGCATTGGAGGTACTCCTGCTCTTATGGGCCTAGGCTGATTGATGAACCGCATCTCACTTGGAATTCTCTTACCTCTGTGTACGACTTGAGGAAGACGAAGTGGGAACTTGGAAGGTGGGATTTAATTTTGAAAAGGAGTTCAGGGTACCAGACTCTGTCAAACGCCTGTTTGACATCCAGCATAACGGCGCAGCAGTATTTCCAGTAAAGCCGGTGGCATTGCTCAGGTGTTCCATGGAAGCGTCTGAAGCCAAACTGGTGATCAGGGATCAGTCCGGCATCGTCCAGTACTGGCAGTACTCTACGCAAAAATACTCCTTCAAGTATTTTAGAGAAGATTGCCAGCAAACTAATCGGACGATACGATGCTAGATTGGCTTCAGGTTTTCCAGGCTTGAGGAGGACAATTACTTTCGCATGCTTCCAATCTTTAGGGAAGTACCCTAGACGGAGGCAGCTGTTGAAGATGTTGGCCATTCTTTGGGAACAGATTAGGAGCAACATTTTTAGTGCTGGTGCATCGATTCGGTCAGGATCTGGTGACTTGCCATTTTTAAAGGAGGCGATCTCCTATGGAATCTATGGAAGGAGTCCTGCCGTAGGATGGTTAGCTTTTCCTACGGCAGCCAAGTCCACCAAGTCCCAAGTACGGGCAGTTCGTAAAAAAAAATTGGAATAACAAAACACAAAATTTCGTAAAATAATTCAATTTAACACCAAAAACAAAGTTTTTTTTGATGAACGATTTTTGAATGACTTACATATTGTAAGTTCTTTTATGACATAGTCACCATCCCTCTCGATTCTCGGGTCAGGTCAGGGGAGTAAGTTGGGTGGTTCAAAACATCCCATCCAAAAGAGTACAGGAGTTGCTTTATGGCGTTGGCCGTGTTTTGTGTTTTTTGTATCAAGGATCTAGAGAATTGCGAAAACAAAAACTTTATCTAACGTCAATCTGCGATCGTCACGGACTGTAATCTCGACTTTTTCCACAAATTCGTTGGTCACAATGGAAGATCCTCCGCAGTTCGGCCATTTTTTTAATTGGCGATACCACTTTTACACACTCGTACGGTTAATTGCTTTATTAAGGTAAACAGTTTTTACCTTATTATAAATTTCAACTGAAGCTTGTTCCTTCGCAATGAGGTACCGAACCAACGCCATCTCTTAGATAAAGACCGAACGAACTTTTTTCTTGACCTAGTATTATTGGATGAGTGCATAAGTTCGTGCCCGATTCCGCTGGATGCCGTTCGAATCGTTTGAGAGTGGCGCTCGTGAAAGAAATATATACATATTATATATCGTTGGAAAGGTGACAGTCCGAACTGTAAATCAAGCATAAAATAACTTCATATTGATTTGAGTTGCTTAGTGAAAAGACGCATGGAAGATGGACAACGAAAAAGATCATATGCGTCTTTTCACTAAGCAACTCAAATCAAAATGAAGCATCGTACTGATGTGTCCCTAAACCCCCTAAATGTAGTAAAAATGCATAAAAATAAGAAGAATCAGTGAATCAAAGAGATCTAAGAGAGCAGTATCGGCAGTGAAGCGGGATTTATAATTTGCAGTGGGAATTAATTGCAAGTATTACCAGTATTCTGTTAAATAAACATCCTTTAATATATCTTAAATTTGGGGACTCGTCCTGTCTGACTGCGAAATAAAAGTCAAAGCGATGTTAAAGCAGTTTTAGCAAAGAGCTCAAGGAGCGAAGAGGGTGCTTCAGCTGTTGCAGTTGAAGCGAAAATATCAGTAGTTTCAAGAAAATTATAACTGACTTTGATAAAGTATCAATTCCTGAAAAAAAATGGTTTGAAATTTTAGTTAGAAATTCATTTGAGTTGTCAGACAAGAAGAAATATGTATGAGGCACGTCCAGAAAGTAAGTGTACTCAATTAATGTGGGGTTAAAACATATTTATCAAAACATAAACATAGTTGATAACACTATTTGTTATGTTATCTGTGATAACATTATTTATTTATTTTTTTTTAACGTTCTTATTTTGTATTTAAAATCTATCCGAGTGGAAAATCAAATTGTTTTGTGGGTGACATTGACTTAAGGGAGGTACATGGAATGTATATCTTATGAGTTTGACTTAGTTGTCTATTGGTGGGGGAGGTCAAGCGGGTGTTTCCTTTTCAGGCGTCTTAGGAATTGGCTGTTATCTAGGAGGTTGATGGCCAGGTAGTTGGGGTGGTTGTCCAGTCTTTTTGTACCATATATCTTTCGCTGAGTCGGGTGATCTCCTCTGCTACCCAAGGAATTCCAAGCTCTTTATGGATTATTGAGTTTTCATGGTACGGATGGGCGTTAAAATTGTTCTCAGGCATTTATTCTGAAACCGTTGGATTCTGATCCGGTTAGAAACGCTTGCCGAGCCCCATAACTGTATCCCAGATTGGGTCCAGATTGCTTCAGCACTATTTTGTATATAAGCAGTTTGAGTTTTTTTTTTTGAGCTTGGACCTTCTCCCCAGGAGCCAGTGCAGTTGTTTGAGTCGTAGGTTGGCCTGATTGCGCTTGTTGATCAGTTGAGGGCGCCATGTGAGCCTGCGGTCCAGGGTCAGCTCTAGATGTTTGGGAGTGTTATTCATAGGGATGATTTCCCCGTTGAGTGTGACGGGGGGCAATCCCCCCTGCGTAGTGCGAAGGTTGTGTGGGAGGATTTCTCCGCGTTGACCACGATGTTTCATCATTTCAGCCATGGATCGAGAGTATCCAGTTGGCGGAGGCTAGGAAGGCGGTGTCATCGGCATATGCGGCTACTGTGTGGTTCTGGGAGGGGGTGATGGGGAGGTCCGCTGTGTAGAGTGTCTACAAAATGGGTCCAAGAACACTGCATTGGAGGTACTCCTGCTCTTATGGGCCTAGGCTGATTGATGAACCGCATCTCACTTGGAATTCTCTTACCTCTGTGTACGACTTGAGGAAGACGAAGTGGGAACTTGGAAGGTGGGATTTAATTTTGAAAAGGAGTTCAGGGTACCAGACTCTGTCAAACGCCTGTTTGACATCCAGCATAACGGCGCAGCAGTATTTCCAGTAAAGCCGGTGGCATTGCTCAGGTGTTCCATGGAAGCGTCTGAAGCCAAACTGGTGATCAGGGATCAGTCCGGCCTCGTCCAGTACTGGCAGTACTCTACGCAAAAATACTCCTTCAAGTATTTTAGAGAAGATTGCCAGCAAACTAATCGGACGATACGATGCTAGATTGGCTTCAGGTTTTCCAGGCTTGAGGAGGACAATTACTTTCGCATGCTTCCAATCTTTAGGGAAGTACCCTAGACGGAGGCAGCTGTTGAAGATGTTGGCCATTCTTTGGGAACAGATTAGGAGCAACATTTTTAGTGCTGGTGCATCGATTCGGTCAGGATCTGGTGACTTGCCATTTTTAAAGGAGGCGATCTCCTATGGAATCTATGGAAGGAGTCCTGCCGTAGGATGGTTAGCTTTTCCTACGGCAGCCAAGTCCACCAAGTCCCGAGTACGGGCAGTTCGTAAAAAAAAATTGGAATAACAAAACACAAAATTTCGTAAAATAATTCAATTTAACACCAAAAACAAAGTTTTTTTTGATGAACGATTTTTGAATGACTTACATATTGTAAGTTCTTTTATGACATAGTCACCATCCCTCTCGATTCTCGGGTCAGGTCAGGGGAGTAAGTTGGGTGGTTCAAAACATCCCATCCAAAAGAGTACAGGAGTTGCTTTATGGCGTTGGCCGTGTTTTGTGTTTTTTGTATCAAGGATCTAGAGAATTGCGAAAACATCGCAAAAACTTTATCTAACGTCAATCTGCGATCGTCACGGACTGTAATCTCGACTTTTTCCACAAATTCGTTGGTCACAATGGAAGATCCTCCGCAGTTCGGCCATTTTTTTAATTGGCGATACCACTTTTACACACTCGTACGGTTAATTGCTTTATTAAGGTAAACAGTTTTTACCTTATTATAAATTTCAACTGAAGCTTGTTCCTTCGCAATGAGGTACCGAACCACGTCGCGTATCGCACTTAGCGGAAGGTACGATCGACATTTTTTGCGAGAGATGCTACTGCGTCAAGAATTTTCAACCCACTAACCTCGGATTGGTGTGGTTTTAAAGGAAAGAGATAAGGCTACGCGGCATTGTTGCCAACATGTCGAATAATTCTTCCCTACAACTGTGAGAGTACCAGTGCACTTATTTTCTGGACGTGCCTTGTATGAAGTAGATTGCCAGTGTCGGTAACATTGAAGCCTGCCGTTCTGCGTTATAAACGCCATCTTACATTTTTTTAATGCAATAAAACCAAAATGTTTGGGTGTATTCAAAAATTTATTTTTTTAGAGTGAAGTATTCTTTCCGCAGCAAATACCCTAGAGAGTGTCTTAGTTACAGCCGGCAGAATCTTGAAAAATGGCGTATGCGACGGGAAGTTCATGGATCGCCAATGGCAAAGCAAAGATTAAAAAATGCCGCTAGAAAACTCTCCAATGCGCTGAATCAAACAGATTAAAACGCCATCATATGTCGCAATATAGAGCAACTTTCGATTTCAAGCAGTAAAACACACTATGGAAAGAAACTGCGGCAGAAACTAAATCACCATTTAAGAAATATCACTGGTAAATGGGCCCGCAGCGATCAAGATAGAGCTACCACATTTGCAACGCATCTTCAAAGTGCGGACCAGCCGAACCCAACCATTTGAAATGAAAAGCTAAAACTAAAAGTCAATAGTCTTCACTGGCTTACAAATAAACGATCTGTCCTTTGTCTTCATTCTAAAGTCCTACTGCACAACTCAGTTATAAAACCAATTTGGACCTATGCATGCCAGTTTTGGGAACACTCAAGTAATAGCAACAATAATATAGCCCAGATAGCCAAGGAGAATAAAGGATTTTGAGAACCATCATAGGAGAACATCCAATGAAACCTAAATATTCCAGTCCGTGATAACATAGCGGCAAACAAGCATGACCTTTTCAAGCTCTCTCCGCGCAAGATCTGACAAGGTTCAGTAGCACATATCGTCTTAATCTATTAACCCAGCGCTAAACGATAGGTCAGTGAAATCATATGCTTGTAAGCTAATATAAGGTTGTCAAATATCTCCCTTCCGCTTTTTTGCTCTTCATTTAATGCTTTATAAAAAGTGTTACAGTGATCGGATTTAGTTAAAATATGCGCCGTTTTGTTCGATGATCTGTTTCCATCTAGACTGCAACTTCATAATACATTCCTCGTAGAAACCTCCCTCCTTATATGCGAAGAATTCGGACAGCCACTTTTCACAAGCCTCTTTTGAGTTCAACTTCAAACCACCAAGGGCGTTTGCCATGGACAGGAACAGTTGGTAATCACTTGACGTTACGTCCGGGCTATATGGTGGATGCGATAAAACCTCCCATCCGAGCTCCCGTATCTTCTGACGAGTCATCAACGAAGTGTGTGGTCTGGCGTTGTCCTGGTGGAACACTACAGACTTCCTGTTGGCCAATTCTGGACGCTTCTGGTCGATCGCCTGCTTCAAGCGCTCCAGTTGTTCGCAGTAGACGGTAGAATTAAGCGTCTGACCATATGGGAGCAGCTCATAGTGGATGATTCCCTTCCAATCCCACCAAACACACAGCAAAACTTTGCTGGCCGTCAATCCCGGCTTGGCCACTGTTTGGGACGATTCCCCGGCCTTCGACCACGACCGTTTTCGCTTGATATTGTCGTATGTGATCCATTTTTCGTCGCCAGTCACCATCCGCTTCAAGAATGGGTCGAGTTCGTTCCGTTTCAGCAGCATATCGCAGGCGTTGATTCGGTCCAGAAGGTTTTTTTGCGTAAAATTATGCGGCACCCAAACATCAAACTTTTTTTTGGATCCAGCTTTCTGCAGATGGTTCAAAATGGTTTGGTGACTAACTACCATCTCCTGGGCGATGTCACGAGATGCCATATGCCGGTTTAGCTCGATGTATTACATGATTTGATCGGTATTTGTCGTCGCAGGCCTTTCGCCGGCTGGCTTATCCATGGTGTCGTTTTCACCGGCTCTGAATCATCGAAATCATTCCTCCGCGGTTCGAAGTGATAGAGTACCATCCCACAAAACACCATTAATCTCACGAAACGTTTCTCTAGCGGATTTGCCTTTAACGAAGGAAAACTTTAAAATAGCGCGAATTTCGGCGTTAGTGAACTCCATGTTTACACGTCTATAACTGTTGAACGCAATATCCAAACTAATCATGCATAGCGTTGTTTTGTAGGTTATGTCAAGACCTTTCAAATTATGTATAGTGTTGCCTAGTACGAGCTCTGTAGCGCTTTGTGCATAGCCGCGAAATTCAAAAGACAAAAAAGCGGAAGGGAGATATTTGACAACCTTATATATATAATATTTTTATGATTTGATTGTTAGTCATTAATATAAGAGAAGATTCAATTAATAAAGCAATGTAAAAAAAAAACTACAGATGAAATATTGTATGAATAATAATGACGATGATGTATGACGATCGTCGACTTCAATTGATGACAGTTTTCTTCAATTATCGTGGTGACCAGAAAGAGACCGGAATTATGGGTTTCTGATTTTTCGTGAGTTTTTCGCCAAAAACTCGACCCATGTTGCTCCACAACTACCGTATTCACCTGATTTAGCACCGTGTGACGTTTGGCTGTTCCCAAGAGACCTCTGCGGAGAAATCGTTTTGAGTCGATTGAAAAGATCGAAAATGTACGACCATTGAAGGCTCAGTATGCTTCGAAGATTCGGTCCAGAAGGTTTTTTTGCGTAAAATTATGCGGCACCAAACATCAAACTTTTTTTTGGATCCAGCTTTCTGCAGATGGTTCAAAATGGTTTGGTGACTAACTCCCATCTCCTGGGCGATGTCACGAGATGCCATATGCCGGTTTAGCTCGATGTATTATATGATTTGATCGGTATTTGTCGTCACAGGTCTTCCGCCGGCTGGCTTATCCATGGTGTCGTTTTCACCGGCTCTGAATCATCGAAATCATTCCTCCGCGGTTCGAAGTGATAGAGTACCATCCCACAAAACACCATTAATCTCATAGTCCAAGAGCTAGCAACGTTTTTGAACGAGAATTTCAGTAAGGCTAGTTTTTAGATATGCTATCTCTCTTACTCCCCCGGACGTCACACGGGCTGTCTGGCTGGCGGTAGTGGTTGCGTTCACCTGTGCGCATCGTACCTGTGCAGGTAAAAAATTAATATTTCAAATAATTTTAAGAAGGTTTTTTTTGTTTTTATTATTTTTATTGAATTATTTACAATATAAATTTATTATTGCCAGACATTTTTATTGTTGCTTAAACGGTGCCAGACGGCAATTTTGAATAAAAAAAAAATTTTTTTCAAAATATTTTAGTATAGCTGAAATTTTAATAGCATGTTATTTAACTATTTAAAAGCTCAGAATTAATTTGCCAGACAAAAAATCGGTTGTTAAACCTTTGCCAGACCGAAATAAAGTGTAAAGTGATTGAGCATGTTAGAGGAGTGCGGACAATCACGTGTTAGCTGCGCAAGCGAGATAGACGACAGCAGCTGCTTGTAGTCAAGATGCCTCCGTATTTTGTGATGCAATTATGAATTATAAAATTTAACTTTTTCAAACTTAACATTGATCATTATCTCAATTTTGTACAACAATAAATTATTATTTTTATACCGTATTCATCTATAAATAAATTCAATAGTTATTAATCCTTCTTCCATCATTTATTAGACGATTAATTTTCTTGACCAAGATAAATGATACTACATCTTTTTTTAAAATGTTCGTTGAAGTTCAAGGATAGTTTTTACGGAGAGAAAAATTAGAATTATTGCTGGAAAACCCCTAAAAATAGCCCTTTTCTTTTTCCCATACAAATAATTTGTAACTAAAACGTAGTCAATCGTAGTAATCTACTGAGTTTGCTTTTGACAACTACCGTATACCGTGTTTTGTGCAGAGTGTTTACTTAGTTAGTGTTTGTTTAGTTCGTGATTAGTGAAAAAATAATTTATATTTGATATGCCTCCTATAAAACGAAGCAATTTAGGTAGCAGAACCAGAAATGCTACAAACCAAGCTAATTACCGATCTAATCGTACTGCACAAGAACGTGACAACGGAAATGAACGCCGAATATTTTGTTAAAACATAACGTCAAAGTAAACGGTTCAGCCCAAGGGAAAGCGTAAGAAGATCACTGACTTCAGCTGAACCGTTACTACAAAAGTAGATAATCACATGCGCTCAGAGAACACTCTCTCTATACGCTAAAATAAGAAATATATATGAAAACCGCTCCGCTGCTGGCGTCACGGCAGTGCAACTTTGCGGTTTTAGGCCAAGCGAACCTTTATTAGCAGATATTAAGAACAGTCGAAGAATAAATTTCGGTGCGGGACCTCCCCTGCTCCCTGATAATTAGTTGGACTTGTTCTGGGTCAGGACTCTACTATTATATAACGACCGCCATTAATCTCGTGGCCACTTAAACCCGTGGCTATTACAGCATACTTAATGAATTAAATATTCTGTTGCACACCCTTACTTTGAATAAATATTGGGTACCTTCGTCAAAGTAATTTTTAGCGTATAAACGTGGAGAATCGAATAAAAAGTGCAGCGCCCTGAACTATTACGCCTGCCGCTTATTGATTCGAAATAATGAGAGATATATTTTAAAATTAATTACAATTTGACACAGGGAAGCGTGGCAGGGTGAAGCTAGTTACAAATAAAAGTATTCCACAAATGAATTGCACTGAATAGATTAAAATTGATTGAGATGCCCGATTTGCCCCTCGGATTTTAGGGGGGCACTCCCTATAACACGTCAAAAAATTATGTTTTTTTGCGATTTTTTTTCACCAAGAAAAAAACAACACACGCAAATCATCTTCCGCATATATTTGAGCACATGTTTGAACAACATAAAACTATTTTTTTTATCAACAATTAATAAAAACTCAATGAGTTATTGGAGATCTCGTATGGCAGTTCGCAGCGGAGTGGCTAAACGCGGTCCGTCCTGCAGTCAAAAGTATGCATCTGAAACACACAAACGAGTTTTTTTATTGTGTGGCAGCCTGTTAACAAGTGCGTGAATTAAAAGAAAAAAATTAAAAACGATTAAAAAGTATCAAAATCATGATGTTCGTAAAAAATTGCTTTTTTTACGTCATTTTTTTGGTTAAATGTACCTGTAAAAATTACAAATAAATTTTTTTTTGTCAAAATTGATAATTCACGCACTAGTTTATTGAATACTGAACAAAAAAAAACGTAAGAACACGGAAATCGGTCGAGTAGTTTTTTTGCAATCCAGGACCGCGATTTTCAAAACATGGTTTCGAGAAAACTGGACTTGAAGTTTAAGTCAGTGATTCATGAATTTACGAGTGACTTACATTAATCAGCTATACCGGGTCCATAGAAGGAATCTTCATCTTCTTCAAAGAACTCATTTTCAGCCAATCGTGCCTCTCGTTGGGCCGTACGAGCCTCCTTTGATGAAGCACTATGCCTTTTCACCGCGCGCGCCAGTCGGCTGTCGTCTGCTTGATCAGCAAATATCTTAGTTTGTTGTCCGATGACCAGGTCCATGAGATGCATTACCACCAAAATTGCAGCATATGCTTCATTGAACACCCCTGCAGCGATGAATGCTGCTATTTCTGCGATTTTCCTCCCTGAATTCAAATGCTTTGGACACATGCGCTACACTGTGTTATTGAATGACTCATTTGAATTTTGAGTGTGGCCGCCCAAACACTTCGTTAAAAGATCATCCCGGGAGAGATCTTCATAAATGGGACGAATGATTTCCGGTGAAATGACTTGTGGAGGGTGCTTGAAGGATTTGAGAGACTTGGTTGCCTGCGCCTTACGATAATCGCACCAGCTGTCAGCGCCTTTGGGACATTTCTGGTGGCGCGGCTTCTTGTCAGTCGAGCAGTAGTGATCGAGCGTTGCCATAATAGCATTTTTCATGTCCTTCACAGAATTAACATTCCTCCGTATTGCCAAACCATAGTAAATAGTCAATTTTTTTATCAATGCATCAGTGAGTTTCCCCCTGCCACCAATTTTCGCTTCTTTCTTTATATTCCGAAGACGCGTGCCCATTCGTTTTTGTACGTGCCCCACGCATTCACCTTTCACAACAGGGTGCTCTTTCCCGTAAGGATTCGCTTTTACAATATTTGCGAAAGTCTTCGAATCGCCGTCGCCGATGTAGTTCAAGTATTTCACCCCGAATTTTTCTTCCGATCTCTGAAACATTGCATTGATTGAATCCACCTCCATTTTTCCCGCTGTACCTTCATGATTAGCTGAACAGGATTCTTGATGAGACTCAAACCATTCTTCATATTCTTTGGTACCTTTTTTCGAACTCCACATTACGCACGCCTGGCAAAAAGCACTTTTCACAATCAAGTCCACAACTTTTTTGCTATAATAGCCGATAAGAGTTGTAATTCCATATAACGAGGTGAAACCACTTTTTTTCCAGGATCCATCACCGGAGACTTTGAAATCCGTTTCAAATCTGCCATTTTCGACATTCTTCTTTTTCTCTTCGTCAACTGCTTTCTTAGTGAACTTTTCAAACATGGTAGCTGCCGCCTTGTGCATGTGCTCAACTATTCTCGTATACCCAGTACTCGACAGTCCTCTGCAAATGTCCATTAGGCCGCAAAAAAGATTTAGCCCTTCTCGTCCAATGCCGAGTAATCGCATAACAAACACGATACGCCTGTTTATTTCAAAAACAACGCCGTTTTCGCGGTTTTGATATACTTCTTTCTCCTTTATGACGATTCATGATATTATTGTCGACGGCCGAAGCAAAATTGTCGCACAGGGTATAGAAGCGGATATTTAAAGCCCTAAAAACTACTGACTTAGTTTCTACACACAATCATACGAGAAAACTTATAGAGAAAGATTGAGAATGACATTAGAATACCTTCTGATGCGCGGATAAAGTAAAAGTGACAGTTGGGATGATCGAAGAAACAAAAGAAACTTGACACATCTGCTATGCACCGCGCGTCATAAATCTCGCTCGGAGCGCGCCGACATCATGAGCCGTATCTTCCACAATTTTGAGAGTTAGCATTTGAGGTTTTCAGAACATTTTCTCAGAACATGACACTATCGATTTGGGGAATAAACAAAAATCGATTTTTTGAAAATTCTATAGGGAGAAAATCAACGATAGCGTGGAGGGGTATTTGGTAACTTCCGAAAAGTTACTTTTCGGAAAACCGCTGGAATAAGTGTATCGAGCTAAAAGGGGATTAAATTGAATAAAATTAATAAATAAAAAATGGAGAACAAAACATACACTGCACATCATTGAGTTAGTTAAGGGTATTATAATTTTGGTCACAAATGTGCGAAGCCATGAAAGAGACATCTCCGACCCTATAAAATGTATATATTCTTGACCAGGTTTTCCACCTGAGGCGCTATAAACATGTCGGTCTGTCCGTCTGTCCGACTGCCTATTTATAAGCAAAATACACGTGTAGTCTAAGTTTTATTTTTCGACTCCAAAATTTCTATAAGTTTTATAACTTACGTAATTTTGGTAGTAGGACTTGAGGACTTTTTCAAAATCCAATTTTTAACCCTCTAATGCCCAACCCCGCCTTTTTGCGGGTTGCAATAGAACAGCGTACAAAAACTGCGTAGTTAATTTTATTCAAAAAAGGGGAATAACATATATTTTAGGACATTTCATTTTGCATGTATGTGTACATCGCTGATCGTTTTTTTACTGAAACACTTCACAAGTTCAGTCCAAAGTGAAAAGTTGCAGGTGTCGGTCGTAATAATTCATTTTGCAAAAACAGTGATTTTGAAGATTGAACAAAAAGTTTATTTTGTGTCGTACAAGAAAAAAAAAATATTGGTGAGAAGAACGCATCATCAATCAGTTAGTTTAAAAATCAAATAAAAAAAAAACAATATAAGTTAAGAAGTATCGACTTGGAACAAATCCAGTTAGCTGTAAATTTATTATTTATTATTAATAATAATTTATTATTATTAAAAAAACATGCAAGATGGCCAACTGCAAATCCGAAACACAGTCTTTTTGCACAAAATGTAATATTCATCTATGCAATTCATCTTCAAAAAACTGCTTTTTTAATTTTCATATGCAACAATAAAAATTAAACACAATAAAAGTTGTTTAAGTCTTCATATGGGGACAATACACGTAAATGCCCAGCCCCGCCTTTTGGCGGGTTAGGTATTTTTACCTGTAACAGGTAAACCATTAGCGTAATAAAAAAACTAACTTCATATTCGTTCGTTTTGACCGATAATTAGTCTAATATAATTTTTTCACTGCAATAGAAAAATTGGGCATTTGAGGGTTAAGGAATTCCTCTGATAATGAAGTTCATAAGAATTGCCGCTTAACTGCCAGGGTTATAAGCTTGGTTTGATCTAAGGATAGATTACCTTTGTTTTTTATGTAGTTTTTAAATATAAAAAAATATTATTTATTTTCGGATTTTCCAAGTTCCACGCCTCCACTAAAATACAAGGCTACGGACATGGCTAGATCAACTTGTCTCGAAAACGCTTTCTTCTACCTTTTACGTAGGGCAGAAAAATATCAATAGGATGATATTTACATCTAAAGATCAAAATATATATAATAATATATATTATTAATATTTAATTTAATTTCATAAAAATTAATTTATATGTTATTTAATTTATTTAATAATTATTATAATAATTATAATACAGTGCCGCTCAACTGAATAGGTTTGAAAAATCCTTCTCACATTTTGTTCTATATCTTTGGTTCAACTGCGTTTTTTTCTCCCATTTTTTTTTAAACCTTGAATTGCTTACTTATTATGTGCTAGAAAAAAGTAACGGTACAAATGCAACGGTAATTCGGAATTTAGCTTTCATCGTGAAATTCGCTTAATGTGTGCACTTTTTATGGCTCATCTGAATAGGTATTACACTTTTGACTTCATTTTTTGTTTAACCGCGTGATTGAAAAGAGTTGATTTCTTTTGTATTCTAAAGTTAAAATCATCTCTTATCATTTTTTTTTTTTAAATGGGCCGCGGAAAACCTTTAACCGATTTTGAAAAAGGTCAAATAAAAGGATATATTGAATCTGGCTTAAAACACTGTGTAATAGCCAAGAAAATCGGTCGAAGTCAAAACGTTGTGAGTAATTTTCTCCGTAATGAAGCCGACTATGGAAAAAAAATGAAAGGTGGAAAAAAATATGCAACAACATCATCAGAGAGGCGACTTATCCTACGAACTACCTCAAATTCCCACCTTTCCGCTGAAAAAATTAAGGAAAAATGCAGCGTAAATGCTAGTGTGGCCACGGTAAAACGAATTATTCAAAGTGCCAAATACTTAAAGAGATTAAAAATTAAACAAAAACCACCTCTCAATGATGCTCGTAAGAAAGCACGACTTCGATTTGCCCGAGAACACATGATGTGGAACAAGGAGTGGAAGACGGTGGTTTTCTCCGATGAAAAGAAGTTCAACCTCGATGGACCGGATGGCTATAACTACTATTTCCATGATATAAGAAAGGAAAAATGTTTTTTAAGCCGTCATCACACTGTGCAGGTGGTGTAATGGTGTGGGGAGCCATATCTTTCTATGAAACGTGCGAGCTCCAGTTTGTCACCTAGAAAATGAACGCAAACGTGTATACAGGGTGCGTTATGAAAGTAATACGCATGGTTTCATTGTCACGTAACTACCTATCACAGCACGCTCGGACCTGTCTCTCCTTTCCAACGCGCTCGGTCTCAGTTCGCTCTGAGCAATAGAAGTGGTAGGACGTGTCGTAGAGCGAAGTCATTTTTTCTGTTGTGTCACGGTGCGATGGAGCGTTCGCTGGAACAGCGGTACGCCATAAAGTTTTGTGTGCGACTTGGCAAAAATGCATCGGAAACTTATCAAATGCTTCGAGAGCCCTTTAAGGAGGAGTGCATTTCGAGATCTCAGTGTGGAAGGTGGCACAAGGCCTTCAAGGAGGGTCGAGAGGATGTCACCGACGATACACGTTCCGGACGTCCAACAACAGCACGAATAGATGAAAACGTCCGCCGTGTGCGAGAAACTTTGAGTTCAGACCGTCGGTTAAGCATCCGGGCAATCGCTGACATCCTAAACTTGTCAACATTTGCGGTACATGGAATAGCGACGGAGGATTTGCAAATGCGAAAGGTCTGTGTGAAGCTTGTGCCGAAGGTGTTGACGGAGGAGCAGAAAAACGTTCGAGTTGTGCGCTGTGAAGAATTGTTGGAATCGATTAGAAATGATCCAGGTTTTTTAAATTATACTGTAACTGGGGATGAATCCTGGATGTTCGAGTACGATCCAGAATCCAAACGACAGAGCTCCGAGTGGCACACACAATTTTCTCCCAGACCCAAGAAGGCGCGCATGAGCAAATCTCGTATCAAAACAATGCTGATTGTCTTCTTTGACGTCCGAGGAATCGTCCATTTTGAGTTTGTACCGCAAGGACAAACTGTCAACGAAGCCTTTTACCAAGAGGTACTCAAGAGACTGAAACGCCGATTCGTACGCGTCAGGCCAGACATCAAAGACGTTTTCATGCTCCACCACGCTAACGCTCCCAGCCACACGGCCTTCGTCGTCACCAACTTCTTGACCCAGAAGATCTCAGTTGTGCCCCAGCCTCCTTACAGCCCTGACTTAGCTCCGTGCGACTTTTTTTTGTTCCCCCTACTGAAGAGAGAGCTAAAGGGAAAACACTGGGAGTCGGTGGAGAACATCCAAGCTCGCGTAACAAGGTTCCTGAAAGGCATTTCTGTCGAGGAGTTTCAGGGTGCTTTCCAGGCGTGGCTTACACGTCTCCGCAAGTGTATTGACGCAGGAGGGGACTATTTTGAAGAATTTTAATAATTTGTACTGATTGGATCAACAAATATATTTTTCTTAGAAACTGCGCATTACTTTCATAATGCACCCTGTAAGACTGTGCTTCAAAAGGCTTTTCCTCAGTTTTCTGAGATTTATGGTCATATTCAATGGACGTACCAACATGACAACGCTCCCATCCATACGGCTCGTATTATAAAACGTAAAATTGCTCGAGTGGCCGCCTTACTCCCCTGACATTAACATTATTGAAAACATTTGGGGTCTTTTGTCCAGGAGAGTGTACGAAGGGGGAAGACAATTTAGTGACACTGGGACCCTAGTTGAAGCAATTAAAAAAGCCTGGTCAACAATTTCACTAAATGAAATTAAAAAATATTATGATTCCTTACCAAACCGTATGTTTGAAATAATTAAAAGCAAAGGTAGCCATACCAAATACTAAATAATGCTAAAACATTACACTTTGTTATTTAAAATACCCAGTTCCTTGAAATTTTGCTTTGTTACTAATGAATTAAATAGTTTTAGTGGTCAAACCTATTCAGTTGAGCCAAAAAAATTGGAGATTTTTGTTATGTTTTTGAAAAAAAAAATTAAAATGATATAAAAACAAAAATAAGAGATCAGAAACTTAATTATTTAACAAATGACAGATTAATTCATACATAAAAATGTATTTCGCTTAAATCGATTTCATATAACTAAATACAACATTTCAAACCTGAACAAATAGTCAAACCTATTCAGTTGAGTGGCACTGTATATGGTATATATGTATATAATATCAATAGGGAGAACATGGATGATTTTAACATCTATAGATCAAAATATATAGAACAACAAATGTTTCTAAAAAGGTCTTGTGATGTTGGGTTTCAATTGAATACATTGTTTTCTGGAGGGCCGACGAACTTATTTTTTATAGGACACCGAAGCCTCCACGAAATATTTTTCCCTTTCAACTGAAAATGTTAATACGGAAAAAGTTTCTTATGATGATACTTTTCAGCAGTTTATGCTGTACTGTAATTGAAAAGTTATATTTATTTTAGATCATAACGTTTTTTTTAGTTATATCTAAAATGGAAACCTATTATTTTTCAAATAAATGTATCAATAGATTACCTTATTATAATATTTATTATTATATTACTATTATTTCAGACACAATGGCTTGGGATAACATTACTTTGGACACAGTGGAGGAAAATGTGCCCCGCGCTCGAGCTGGCCATTGCGCCGTTGGTATTCAAAGTCGGCTATACGTATGGTCTGGGCGTGATGGTTACCGAAAAGCATGGAACAACCAGGTTAGGGTGAGCCATTTTATATACAAAAGTCATACCGTTATTTTTTTTATACTTGTATCTCCAGATAATTTGTATTATAAATAGATATTGAATACCTATGAATATCTAAATTAAACTTGCTAAAGTTATATTTTTACCGTTATTTATTGCCTTATTCAAACCTAATTAAAAATAAATTAACGCCGCAAAACTTCAGTTAATTTTTAATTTTTTTTGTACAAAATTCTACCAATTATGCAATTTTCTTTTTTCGTGGAATCTTTGGACTCCGTAGGCTTGTCATAGTTATAAATTCATTTTTTTTCCTTAAAAACTTCTGAAATTGGTTGGTAACTGTACCGATCATTTTTGGTAGCTATAAAAATAGTTAAGAAATTGTAAATTTAAAAATAGCAACACGAAAGAAGAACCCAGTTAATAGACTGAACAGGAAAATAAATTATTTAATAACCATTTTCTTATCGACGAAGCCCATTTAAACCTTCAAAGTAATAATTTTAATATTAGGTTAAGTAAAAAGTTCATTCGGTTTGTATTTATTGATTTTTCAAAAGATGATAATTTTGTGTATATTTGTCCGATTTAAGTAAAATATGCGCCGTTTTGTTCGTAACCTTGTTGCCAACGAGATGCCAACTTCATTAAACCCCTTAAGTGGAAGGCCTCTTTCGAGGACATCTGCTCACCATTAAGCGCGTTCGCCATGGACAGGAAAAGATGGTAATCACTTGGTGCCAGGTCCGGACTATAATGTGGGTGCATTAGGATCTCTCATCCGACCTCCCGGAGCTTCTGGCGCGTCACCAAAGACGTTTGTGGCCTGGCGTTGTCCTGATGGAACACAATTCGGCCTCTGTTGCTCAAAGATGGCCTCTTCTGGATGAGTGCCGCCTTCAAGCGGTCCAGTTGTTGACAGTAAAGGGCCGAATTGAGCGGTTGGCCATAAGGAAGCAGCTCGTAGTAGATGATTCCTTGCCAATCCCACCAAACACACAGTAAAACCTTCCTGACCGTTTATCCAGTCTTGGCCACCGTCTGGGCCGCTTCCCTGAACCACGACTGTTTGATGCGACACGTAACACTAGTACTATGGATAATAACGCCATCTCTTAGATAAAACCGGATCAAACTTTTTACTTGACCTAATATGACTCTTCTCGTTACATTTGAAGCATTTAGTTTCTGATGTGCATTCTTTCTTCTTATACTCCGACAGTATTCTTGACTTTTTCCATCAACTTTCTGTGTACTCGGAGACTTTTTTTCGAACGCCAAAAGGCTCATAGCGATGTGCAACCCATACACTATATAGCGCAATACTGCTGGCTCTTCAATGTCACCGATACGGCAAACTTTGTTATATTTAGCAAATATTCATAAAATGATTCTGATTTTAATTTGTTCCGTTTACGTAACAAGTCATGAATCTCCGAACTGTTCAAATGTCTCCCGAAGTTTTTATAAGTGCATACTTCAGTGTTTCATAGTACGCACGCAAAATCGAAAAAACAATTTGAGCAGCATTAATCATTTTGTTTCGCTCTCGTAAATATTTCCGCTTGTCCGACAACGCATATGCATCAGCATTGTTTTCGAAAATTTCGAACCATTTTTTTAAACAGGAATTGTAAATTTACTGGAATACTCCATCAAAGCCATTTATAATTTTCTCGAAACCATCTATTCATATTTTCGCCTGATTTTGTTTTCGTGCATCTACTTCGACTTTCAACGCTAGCAACTGCAACAGCTGATCAACTTTTTTGTTAACTTCTGCAATATTTTTGTTCTCCTCTCTCTGGTTTTTTTTTTGCTGGCGTACGAGCTGGCTTCAGCATTCCTTATGAGTATTATTTTATGCGCACGCCTTAACACAACTGCAACTTCGACCGAATTTCACCACGCATCTAGAAATTTTAAACTGACGCCGACCGACCGTTTTGCAAATTTGACTACCTTTGTGTCTTTTTGCAACTTTTACACGACATTTACAACTTAAGTTTTCGGTCCATAACTGCTTAACTGTACGACTTTGATTTTGAATTACACTTAACTGCACCAACGACTTTCGCACTCAGACAGGTTGACCCTCCAAATGTAAAATGTTTATTAATGTAATATGTTTATCAATGGTTCAATCCATATGCTTATACTAGTAACTAATTTTAAACTCAAAATTATAAATCTCGCTCAACTGCCGCCGCTGCTTTATTCGCTTTTCCCGATCGACTCTGTTTTCAACTTTACTTTACCGCTATCCACGATCAACCGACTTTTTTTCTTCTCAGCATTGCCATCCTTCTCGTTGAGTTTTCAACAACTTCTTTTAGAGGGATTAGTAAGACATCAGTGAGATACCACTTTACATAAATCCTCTTCTTCCCAATATAAACTTCAGTTTGAAACCAGGCCACATACTTTATTTATGGGATTTTCTTCTAAAGATTAACCACGGTTAATGATCTTGGTGTCCTATTACACTTTAAACTTAAATTTTCCGACCATATTTACACGATGGTTAATGGACCCAAAGGGTGTGCTTGGCTTAATTAAAATATAATCTAAGGAATGACCTAATGACCCTTGTCGGGTGTTTTTATTTTTAGGTTTTTTTTCAATAGGGTCCAGTTCGGCCATCTTTGATGTCAGCTGACATCTTTCGAGTGCATTAGGTTAACAGCTGAGCAGCGATACCAAATCGTTGAATTTTATTTCGAAAATTAGAGGTCGTTTGTTAAAGTGCACAGTTTGCTTTGCCCGTTTTATGGTGCTCATAATCGGCCATCAATTCAGACTCAGTGGTGTGATAAACAAACAAAATTGCCGCATATGGGCCGACACAAATCCACAAGCATACCATGAGCAACTGATGCACCCAGGGAAATGCACAGTTTGGTGCGGTTTATGGGCTGTCGGTATCATAGTGCCGAATTTCTTAAATAACGACGAAGGAATGAATGTTACCATCAACAGAAACAGCTACTGAGCCATGCTCGACGAATTTTTGTTTCCAAAAGTACGTCAAAAAGACGGCGCATCTTGCCACACAGTCCTTCAAACCATCGACTTATTGGGCGAAGTGTTCGGTAACTCACGTGGTGTGCTTGTGCGTGCGGTTCTTTACTTCCCTTCCCGGGAATCTGCGATCCTTTACTTCCCTTTCCGGTTATCTGCGGTCCTTTAGACCCCCGCCATAACAAGTTGTGTTGCGGTGCTTTCCTTCCCCTCTTGGGAATCCGACACACAAACTGTTGTCCACATCTAGGACTTTAATTATCTTAAAAGGTCCGTTGAATTTTGGGTCAAGTTTAGTTTGACGTCTTCTTCTTAAATTGTTGGTAATAAATCTAAAGGCGTCGCTATCGCCTAATAATTCTAGTTGGCTTACTTTGGTAATTCGATTGATCATGCAATTCATTGCTAGATGAACCTCAGTCAAAGCGTCCTGAGTCGGAAAAAAATGAAATAGATTTACTAGATAGATTTATTTTGCCTTGCTACTGCTTCTACATGCTTCTCATAGCCTCTATCGTTGCCGCTTGGACGGCCTTTCGGAAATGCAGATGCATAGTCAATTTCATTGCTCTTTAAAGACTTTACATTAAACCGATCTATTGCGTTCTATTGTTTGTTTTTTAAATACTACGACTCCTAGTAGCCGGTAAAAATAAGGACAGTGTCTTAAAACACGATTTAATTCGTTCTGCGACATATATATAATAATTTTAGGGAAGTGTAAGTTTTGTTGAGTTGCAAAGAGCTATTTTCAATAATTATTTTTATAGTATATAGTATTCGAGTATATAATATATATAAGGTTGTCAAATATCTCCCTTCCGCTTTTTTGCTCTTCATTCAATGCTTTATAAAAAGTGTTACAGTGATCGGATTTAGTTAAAATATGCGCCGTTTTGTTCGATGATCTGTTTCCATCTAGACTGCAACTTCATAATACATTCCTCGTAGAAACCCCCCTCCTTATATGCGAAGAATTCGGACAGCCACTTTTCACAAGCCTCTTTTGAGTTCAACTTCAAACCACCAAGGGCGTTTGCCATGGACAGGAACAGTTGGTAATCACTTGGCGCAACGTCCGGGCTATATGGTGGATGCGACAAAACCTCCCATCCGAGCTCCCGTAGCTTCATCAACGAAGTGTGTGGTCTGGCGTTGTCCTGGTGGGACACTACACCCTTTCTGTTGGCCAATTCTGGACGCTTCTGGTCAATCGCCTGCTTCATGCGCTCCAGTTGTTCGCAATAAACGGTAGAATTAAGCGTCTGACCATATGGGAGCAGCTCATAGTGGATGATACCCTTCCAATCCCACCAAACACACAGCAAAACCTTTCTGGCCGTCAATCCCGGCTTGGCCACTGTTTGGGGCGATTCACCGGCCTTCGATCACGACCGTTTTCGCTTGATATTGTCGTATGTGATCCATTTTTCATCGCCAGTCACCATCCGCTTCAAGAATGGGTCGAGTTCGTTCCGTTTCAGCAGCATATCGCAGGCGTTGATTTGGTCCAGAAGGTTTTTTTGCGTCAAATTATGCGGCACCCAAACATCAAACTTTTTTTTGGATCCAGCCTTCTGCAGATGGTTCAAAATGGTTTGGTGACTAACTCCCATCTCCTGGGCGATGTCACGAGATGCCATATGCCGGTTTAGCTCGATGTATTCCATGATTTGATCGGTATTTGTCGTCACAGGTCTTCCGCCGGCTGGCTTATCCATGGTGTCGTTTTCACCGGCTCTGAATCGTCGAAACCATTCCTCCGCGTTTCGAAGTGATAGAGTACCATCCCACAAAACACCATTAATCTCACGGAACGTTTCTCTAGCGGATTTGCCTTTAACGAAGGAAAACTTTAAAATAGCGCGAATTTCGGCGTTAGTGAACTCCATGTTTACACGTCTATAACTGTTGAACGCAATATCCAAACTAATCATCATAATCATATCGTTGTTTTGTAGGTTATGTCAACACCTTTAAAATTATGTATAGTGTTGCCTGATATGAGCTCTGTAGCGCTTTGTACACAGCCGCGAAAATTAAAAGACAAAAAAGCGGAAGGGAGATATTTGACAACCTTATATATAAATATTGGGTTGCCCAAAAAGTAATTGCAGATTTTTCATATAGTCGGCGTTGACAAATTTAATTGCATTCTTTCTTCTGTCAGTTATTAGCTGTTACTTTTAGCTTGCTTTAGAAAAAAAGGGCGCGAAATTTTGTTTACATTTGTTTGTTTGTCGTCAATTTTAATATGGAGCCCACAAAGGAGCATTTTCGTCATATTTTACTTTATTATTTCCGTAAAGGAAAAAACGCGGAGCAGGTTGCTAAAAAGTTACGAGATGTGTATGGTGATGAAGCCTTAAAAGGAAGACAGTGTCAAAATTGGTTTCGCAAATTCCGTTCTGGAGATTTTTCACTAAAAGATGAGCCACGTTCAGTTCGGCCACATGAAGTGGATGATGACCAAATCAAAGCATTAATCGAATTGGATCGTCATGTAACTGAGCGTGAGATAGGAGAGAAGTTGAATATACCAAAATCAACCGTTAATTATCACATTAAAAGTCTTGGACTGGTGAAAAAGCTTGATATTTGGGTACCACATGTATTGAAAGAAATTCATTCAACACACCGAATCAACGCTTGTGATATGCACCTTAAACTCAATGAATTCGATCCGTTTTTAAAACGAATCATAACTGGAGATGAAAAATGGATTGTTTACAACAACGTTAGTCGAAAACGATCATGGTCCAAGCATGGTGAACCAGCTCAAACCACTTCAAAGGCTGATATCCACCAAAAGAAGGTTATGCTGTCTGTTTGGTGGGATTGGAGAGTGTCGTATATTTTGAACTGCTTCCAAGGAACCAAACGATTAATTCGGATGTTTACTGTCAACAATTGGACAAATTGAATACAGCCATCAAGGAGAAGCGACCAGAATTGGTCAATCGTAAAGGTGTCATATTCCACCAGGACAACGCTAGACCGCACACATCTTTGGTCACTCGCCAAAAACTGAGTGAGGTTGGCTGGGAACTTTTGATGCATCCACCATATAGCCCTGACCTTGCACCATCAGACTACCATTTATTTCGATCTTTGCAGAACTCCTTAAATGGTAAAACTTTCGGCAATGATGAGGCTATAAAATCGCACTTGGTTCAGTTTTTTGCAGATAAAGGCCAGAAGTTCTATAAGCGTGGAATACTAAATTTGCCAGGAAGATGGCAAAAGGTTATCGAACAAAATGGAATTTATATATTTGATGAAAGTTCATTCTAAGTTTTATTAAAAATGCATTTACTTTCTTTTAAAAAATCCGCAATTACTTTTTGGGCAACCCAATATATAGTAGGACTAAAATTAATTTAGGGAATTATAAGTTTTGTTCAGTTATATTTATATGTAGGAACTATATACAAGAACTGCGGTCATTTGATGTTAAGTATACAAATATCTTCGGGACCCGGGGTCCACAGTTGGCCATCTCCGATTTAAGGTAATTTTCCTGATCAGTTTTTTTTCATCACTTGAATACGTTTTCGGTGACAAAAAAATGTTTATTATACAGGTATTTCAGAAAGAAAATTTCATTCAAAAATTAAATAGTGTTTATTTATTATCTTTAAAAGAAATTATGGATATATATTTATTGATGAATAATATACAGGAACGCCATGGAAAATTATTTGTACATCATAACACATTACTAAAACTAAACAAAAATGACAAAAAAATGAAATTGATAGGTTTAATCTGGCTACGGAGCCATTTCAGAACATACACGGTTATTAGTTACATATTTTTTGCCGCGGCTCCCGCTGCATAACGTACAGTACACCTCCCGGACCGAGGGGCACTGCCGTTTATCGTACTGCATGAGTCGCGGGGATAGATCCGAGAATATATAGTATAGAAATGATTACGAGAAAGAAGCAGAGTGTGTTTGTTGCTCTTTAAAGGGTAGGTGAGAATTGAGGAATTAATAGAAGAGAAGTGAAGTCATGCCATAGAGGCCGTTGTAGTCAGAACACAGAACACATCTTTCTACGGTTTTTTAGAGATGTCAAATGAATTGGCAAGAATCTGCTAAAATAAGAAGTGAGATGAAGATCTGCATACCAGTTGAGTTCCCTAAGAGCGAATATCCAGAAGTTTTTTTGTAGTGTGTGGTAATGTGGTGTGACCAATTTTTTTTAAAAAAGCTTTATAACTGCTGACAATTTAGATGTGCCTCTATAATTGGTAGCATCCAGCTTAACCCTATAAGAAACTCTTGTGGCAGGTCGCTTGACGTTATCTTCTCAAATATAACTCACAAATAATAAGGTCTCCTCCCTTATCTACTTCTTAGGTCTTACACCATCCACCACTATTCGCTTTCTTGAATTCCCCCCAGTAAAATTTCAGCAATATCGATGCTGCTACGGACTCTTTTTTATGAAGTAATTTAAACCGCCTTCAATATTGACTCCATTAACGTCAAAACAGGTATGGTTTAATAGGCAACTCTCTCTCCTTAAAGATAGGCAATATAGAGCTTGCTAAAAGTCTCTAAGTACTTAATCCTTATTACATCTTTCAAATTACCTTTTCATCCGCAACCAGTTTGTTGACCTTAACCATCAACTATATACAAATTATATCAAAAAAACGTAAACTCAGTTTTCGAAAGAATCCATGCTCTTTTCATTTTTTTGCAAACTATAAACGTAAATCCAATCTTTTCCCCCCTTCCCTCTGTAATAATTCTGACTCTTCACAAGAGCATAATCTCAACATGGGTTGGTCAAGCTTCTCTCGACAACAACTAATCTACTAGAATTTTCTTTAATCATCCACCGAGGATTTCTGGATCGTTTGCAAACTGACGTAATGTATAGTGACTTTACAAAGCATTTGATTCAGTTAATCATCAGCTCCTGCTACGCAAACTATCGCTTAATATTTTTCACCCAAATATCCTTATTTGGATTGCTGTGTGATGTTGTGTTTATCAGTTGGCGATTTCTTACAATTGCATGCGCTGGGAGTATAACGGAATCGTTTATATGGTCTGATGTTTTGTCGATGGTATATGCGCTAGGCATAACTGAATAGCTTATATGGACTGATGTTGGTGGCCCGGGGCGAGTAAGAAATTAGGGAGGCGCGGATCTAGCACATTGGAGTCCATTGGGGCCTGTAATTATTTTATTTATTATTAACTTTATTGTTGGTAACTCTTCCCCCTCCAATTTATGCTTGTCCTATAAGGGTATGGACTGTTATTGAGCTGAGGTAGATTGCACAAGATACGCTCCAGGTGTCAGACCTGTGGGTTCCAGGTTTCTGAGCCATTTTTTGTCGATTATCATCCAGTCGTCTGATAGCTGGACCAAGTAGGTGCCCTCTAGATAAAGTTCGAGTTTGTTCCAGGTCACGTTGCCTTTATAGTTGTTTGGTAGCATGATCCCGTCGTCGATTTCTTCTATTTTTGGTACATGGTCTGCGTTGCTAAAACTACAAAGCCCGTTCTTTTTCTCTGAATTAACTTTTGGAATACAATTTGAGTTACTTATTGTAGTAGGCTAGAGGTACATAAGTTTAGTATAGCAACATAGTATATAAACATCAAGTGTATAAACATTAAGTCATGGTTCGCTTTCGGGTGGCATTCTCTCTGTTTCGCAACATCGGCTCTGTAGCAACAAGCATAGAGGCAGATCGTTAACGGAGAGGGAGTCAGTCGATTGCTAAAGTTGGAAATGCAAAGTACCGAATAAACTTAAGAGGCTAAATCCTGCGTTCCTGTTTATTTAAATCAGAGGGCTTATAGTACCCCTACATTATGCTTATTAACTATTTCTTTTCTATATCTTGGGGAAACCTAATCTACCGTTAATTCTTATAAAAATTTTCTGTCCGGCCACTTAGTAAAGTATTTCTTTTCTGTTTTTTTTATGTCTTGAAAAGTCTGACTTTTGTTTATTTTTAAGTTTTTTAATATTGTCTAGTCTAGATGTTTCGTATAGGTCCGGGTTCGTCGTTACTCTCCTGCCAACGAATACTCCTAATAGTCCCTTTATCGTGGTTGAATGAAAACTATAATTGTATTCGAAAACTGCTCTATCTAAAAGTACTTTAAAGTTTCTATCTATGCCTTCTTTCTTTAGGCAACTCATCATATCTAAAAGTGTGCAATGAAATCGTTCCATCTGTCCATTAACTATGCAGTATAGACTTATCCATTGAGAATTAAAGGTTTTTTCGTTGTCAATAATGATGTGTACTATAGGGACTCCGAAGTAAAAAAATAAGATCACGTAATGAGGTTCTAATGTCTTATGAGGCTTTTGAATTTATAATCCTTGCTTGCTCTAATTTAGGAAATTTATTTATTGCAGTGAGTACTAACTTTCGTTCAGTATTGCTTTTATTATGTAACATAGACCAGGGTATTCTGGAATTGAGTTTCCTTAATCTCTGGATTAGCGGGTGTTCGTCGCATTTGGATTCTTTAACATTAAATTTACATGACCAGATTAACAATTTTTTTTCATTCTGTTAAGTATCCCTGGAGTGCGTGAATTGCGTTTTAATTCCCTTGAAATGGCTTCGGTAGATTTTTTCAATTTCCGTCTTTCTCTTCGGTCGTGAAAAGGCCGTTTATTACTGAGGAGTTCAAATGTTTTTTTAGGTCATTTAATTTGTCGTCTGTTCTGGAGTTATTCTAAAAAATGCGTGTGCAACAACATTTTCTTTCCCCGGTTTATAGAATATCTAAGTCAAATTTCACTAGGTAAGCGTTCCATCACTTAATTCTGGCATTTCCATTCCAACGATTCAAAAAATGTGTTAAAGGTTGGTGATCTGTAAAGATCTTAACCTTTACTTTAACGTACAGGTAGTTTTTGTGGGGCTTGAGTGGCCACAATTATGGCTAACATTTGTTTTCATTGACGGCATAATTCTCTCCTGCTTTAGATAGTGCTCTAGAGAGGAAGGATATGGGTGATTATCTTGCGATTGGACTGCTCCGATCGCGAAATTTGAAGCATCAGTAGTCAGGTGGAACTCCTTATTGAAATCTGGGTAGCGGAGAATAATTTATTTTGACAAGTTACTTTTCAGCTCCCTAAGTGAATCTAGATCTTCTACGTGTAGTGAAAATGATTTTTTTTGATGACATTCTCTTGGACACGTAGTCATCCCTCCTCTTAAAAGCAGGGTCAGGGGCTTTGCTAATTTAGCATAATTTTGTATAAATCTTCTGTAGTAGCCGGAGAGGCCGAGGAAGGATCTAAGATCCCTCAAACTTTTTAGGATAGGGATAATTTGCTAACGCTGCAACTTTACTCGGGATTGTTTCTATGCCTTTATCGGAGACAACAAATCCGAGAAATAGGACTTTTATCTTCATGAATTCGCATTTGTCCAACGGGCATTTCATGTTGGAATCCCGTAGAGTTTGAAAAACTTTAGCCAAGTTTTTCACATGCGTATCATCATTTTTGCTAAATATGATGATTTCATCTATATAAATAAAATGTATTTCGCCAATACGTTTTCGAAGTATGACATCTAATGCTCTTTGAAACATTGCGGGCGCATTGTTTAGACCGAATGAAAGTCGTGTAAACTGGTATTTTCCGTGGTTTACGGAGAAGGCGGTCTTTTTTATGTCATTATCTTTTAAAGGGATTTGATGGAAACCACTTTTCAAGTCTAATACTGAGAAGACTTTATTGTTTCCTAATTGTCTAAGAACCTCATTTATCTCGGGAATAGGGTATTCATGGTTATACCCTGGTTATTTTATTAAGTTTACGGGAGTCGATAACCATGCGATATTTCCTCATCTGTCTTTTTAGGTACAATTCATTCTCGTATGAGTAGGACGCGTTTGTTTCTCTGGTTCACCTTTTTTCCGGTACCACTTCAACAAAGACTCACTCTGAGTTATATGGACAAGTCCATGTTTGTGGCAATATTCTATTTAATCTGCGAGTACAGAAAGTGCTAACTAAGTGATTTAGTTGTCTGTGCCATTCAAATAAAATAATCACTTATATTTTGTCGCCGCGCCTGCTATCTTTTAGCTCGCGTGGCGATCAGCTGCTAAAGCTTAAGCTTCAAGCTTGATTAACCGTTATTACTCTGTCTGGGCCATAAGTTTAGCCGGTTTTAGAACCTGCTCTGCGAATGTACTTCTGGCAATTTTTTAACTTTATCATATAAAGTTTTAAGCAATTGCTAGAAGACATGGACAATCCGTCGCCAAGTACACCAATTGAATCCGACGCAATGGAGACAATTGCTGACTTCGGTTCATCACTTATGCGCGCTGGTAAGCAATCATCCTCACAAATTGGGATCTCCATGGGATCTCACAACTTGTACTACAACTAGTACAACAACTTCAAGTATCTCCACAATGTCAACCCAGTACAACTCTACACCGACACTAAATGGTAGTGTGTGCTCTACTACAATTAGCAAGAGCCAAATCAATGTGGCTGTAACCACCTCACCGATTTCCACTGTTCACCTTAGAGGGTGGCAAGATGTTTCCTATAAAAGAGCCGACTCAGCTCTTTCCCCAAAATAACCCGTAAAAAGGCAGTCCTTCATCAGGAGGACAATGTCCGCAAGAATCGTTTCCAGGATTTAACGGACATCGAAGACATGGAACCCTCTACCTCGCCAGCAGCGATCAGTCACAATTCACATTCACAATAAAAACCTTAAATTCAGGTGATTGTGCCATTCAGTGCAACTCATCTGACGACTACAGGATTGTGGCCCGTCACTTCCGCGACAAGGGTACACTTTTTTACCACCACCAGCTACCCGAGGATCGGCCCTTCCGCATTGTCATGCGCATGCACATTCATCACGGTGTTCCGTCGGAAGAAATTACCGAATGCCTGCTTAACAAAATCACGAAACTCCCACTGAACATGAGGTTCATTGACCTCAAAAAAGACGAGAGTAACTACCTCGTAAAAAACATCTCTGCTGTCTTCAGACACAAAGTTTCCTGGGAGAAGCCGCGTAAACAAACCGAGCCTGTCCAATGCCTTAGGTGCCAGGAATACGGGCACACCAAGGCATACTGCACCCGACACCACATTTGCAGGCAGTGCGGAAGGAACCATCCAACTTCCGAATGCAATCTCGAACCGGACGATCCTAAATGCTGCTATCACTGTGGCAACTCTCACGCAGCCAAAAAATATTTACAAATCAACTCTAAAAATCAGCAGCAGCAGAAAATCATTCCATCGCCACTACCAAGTTCTACCCCTACCTTTGGCAAGCAAACTTAAGCGAGCTTAGCAAGCATTAATAATACGGTCACTCAAATCAGACAGCCCAGTATACTACCAGTTTACAATCCGCATTAAACTGTCTGCAAGCAGAGAAACTTTCGATGTTGCCTCGGTGCATTGCCCCCCTGCCTACACTTGGCCGGAGACAGCATTTCTGTCACTTTTCTCCCAACTCTGCAGGAAATTCCTTGCTGCAGGGGACTGGAACGCCAAACATAGGTGGTGGGGCAACAAAAGAATGTTTGCCAGAGGCAGGGCTTTGTCCTCTGCTCTAGCAAACGAGGGCATTGACATTGTAGCTACAGGCGAAGCTACCTGCTACCCCTACCGGGTGAACGCCTCTCCCAGCGCCATTGACTTTGGAATATCTAAAGGCTTCAGACAGCAACAAATCCAAGTGAGAGCCCTCACTGAGCTTTTATCTGACCATCTACCGCTTCTCTTTGAACTGGACGAGGCCAATACTTACAGGGAACCCCTAGAACACTGCCCCGGCATGCAAACGTTGCTCTATTTAAAGCACACATCGAAGATATTGTCGCGCTCAATTCGCCCATAAACACTAGCGACGCACTAGATGTCGACTGCTTCACTGTTACTGTCATTGAGGCAGGACGACAAGGTACTCCTTCGGCATGCCAAGTAAGCCCGAAAACTATTAGTAGACCAATACTAAATCCGGAGGCAAGAGCTCTTCTGAACCTCAAAAGACACCTCAGGAGGCGTTTCAATGCAACAGGAGATCCTGCAACTAAGCAGTCCCTCTCAAGTGTCACAAACAGACTGCGTTGGATGCTTTCCAAAAACCGCCAGGAAAACTTTAACAGCCTACTTGAGGGAGCCGGCCCTGACAATAGCAGCGACTTCTCAGTACAGAAGCTAACGAGAGGAATAAAGAGGCAGTCGCTCTGCCAATGGCCGTTTTGGGACACAGTGGACTGTGGCTGAAAACAGATTGTGACAAAGCGAACGCATTTGCAAAGCACTTGTTTTCCACTTTCACCCCCTTCTGTTTGACGGACGACTCCCACCGAGAAGAAGTCGTTAGCTTTTTGGATGTGCCTACTCAACCAACCCATCCCATAAGACATACCACGGCGCAAGAAGTCACTCTGCAGTTAGAGGGCCTCCAACTGAAGAAGACACCTACACCAGATGGTATTGACAACCGTGCAGCCAAATACCTTCCTCACAAAGGAGTTATGGCATTCGTTAAAATTTATAATGCTATGCTATGCTATAAGATTAGGGCACTTTCCTAAGCAATGGAAGCGTGCGAGGATCGTTATGATACCCAAACCCGGCCAACCTTGAGTCCAAGCTCGACACGGTGGCAGTCATCCTCGATGTCAAGCAAGCTTTTGATAAGTTATGGCATGAGGGACTCAAATATAAAGTCAAGGCTCTTCTTCCAGAATCACACTATAATATCCTGAGATCTTTCATCACCGATCGGACTTTCGAGGTGGCAGTGAGAGACTCTCGATCGAGAATGCTGGCCCTGAACGCAGGAGTTCCTCAAGAAAATGTACTCGGACCCTTTTTGTACACCCTATACGCAGCAGATATGCCAGTTCCGTCCCCCATTGCTCCCAGTGCTGAGGTACTACTGGCTACATACCCCGACGACATAGATGCTTGCGTCTCACATGTCTCTGCAAACGGTATCGAATGCAGTATGTAAGAGTAAGAATGGCTGCACGACATTGAAGCCTGGGCAGCCAATTGGTATACAGCCATCAATTGTGCTAAGTCCGCTTGTGTGACCTTCGCGCTCCGTCCCGGCACCTGCGCCGACCTAACATTTAACGGTGGGTTGACAGGTAACGTCAATTCCCACTGTTACCTGGGAGTCCACCTGGATCGGAAACTCATCTGGCGGGCCCATATCACAGCGGTCAAGGCCAAGTGTCTTTTAAACATGAAAAAAACTGGACTGGCTCCTACGGTCTAGAAAACTACAACTCCAAACTAAAGTGCTACTCATCAAGGTAGTACTAAACCCTACATGGACCTACGCCATCCTAGTATGGGGTATGGTTTCCAAGCACCAGCTTGACAGGCTGAAAACTGTTCAGACACGTGCTGCTCGGCTTGCATCCGGGCTCCCTTAGTACGTCTCCAACCACGCTATCCTAAGGGATCTCCGGATAACTCTGATTGGTGATCAGATCTACCTCCACAGCAGCCGATACGCGGAGAAATTGGCAACTCACCCAAACTCTCTGGCAAGTGATCTCGCCAATGCTCTCTGCCTCCGTCGTCTGAAGAGGATCCACCCCTCTGATCTCCCTACCCGCATAATATTATAAGATTATAAATTCCCCGTCAACCTCTTAAATGTAAGTTGGTTAAGTGTTTATGTAGCAAAATGTAATCCTCCATTACCCTCGTCTGGTTACATTCAGAAGGCTATGAACTGAAAAAAAAGGTACAATTCAAACTGGTCAATTATACGGAGACCTGGAAGGTCGGTCTTCTAAAAGTTCTTTTATTTGTTTGTTTACTTCATCTTTAAGTGGCATAGGATCCTGATAGTAAGCCGGAGTGTCGAACGAGGTTGTGATCTTTGCCTTTACGATAGTTGTGTAGGTCAGTTTTTGATTTGGGCCTGCAAAAAAGTCTGGATTTGATTTCAGTATTTTGTTAAGGTTGAATTTTTGTGTGTCGGACAAGTGGGATATTTTAGGAGTGATGGTATTTATCTCTTTGATTTTTTTTTCTCTTATCTGAATTGTAATACCGCTCTTAAGATTCATTATTTTTATACCCTTGAAAATGGTATTATAATTTTGTCCAAAAATGTGTAACGCATTAAAGGAAGCATCTCCGACCCCACATAGTATATATATTCTTGATAAGCAGCAACAGCCGAGTCGATATAGCCATGTCGGTCTGTCCGTCTGTTTCTATGCAAAAAATAGACAGTAATTTTAAATCTAGCGTTTTTTTAACCAGATCATTATTTTTGTTGCACGCAGATCAAGTGTAAAAATCGGTCGGATCGGAACACTATATCATATAGCTGCCATACAAACGATCAAACAGATTTCAAGTCTTTGTATGGAAAACTTTTTTGTTCTCCAAGCTATCGCAACCGAATTAGACATTTATTCATTTGACGTAGCCATACATGATTTTTAAAAGTTTGCTCTCGATCTAACTACTGTATCATTAAAAAGTCTTTGTATGGAAAACTTTTTTGTTTTCCAAGCTATTGCAACCGAACTCAACATTTTTTCATTTGACATAGCCATAAACGATTTGTGAAAGTTTGGTCTGTATCGGACTACGATATCATTAAGCTGCCATACAAACGACCGATATGAAAAAAAGTCTTTTGTGGCAATCGATGAGAGCCTGGTTTGATACGTTACCTTGACGACAAAAAAGATAACAAGTGCTCTTTTGAATGAGCAGACTGAAGATGAAGATCAGCATAGCGACGATGACGATGAGAATAGCGGTGATGAAGAACCAAAGCTGCCAACAGTTAAAGAAAGTTTTGATGCTTTTAGGAATGAACACTTTTTTTGAACACTTCGCCCAATAAGTCGATTCCTTCGTCGTCGTTTAAGAAATACGGCCCTATGATACCGCCATGTTAATTATTTTAAGAAAATTAAAGAAAAAAAAATATTGTTTAAAAAATTGTATGATCGTATATTTCTTCTTCTTTAAGAAAATGGAATAGAAATAAATATGAAATGAAATAAATAAAATTACAAAGAAATTTTTAAGCTTATAATATAGTATACTTTGGGCCCAAAATCACTTTGTTGATGAAAAATTCCGTTCCGAGAACACCAGCTCACACGCTAAAGAAGACCCAAGACGGATGTAACGCTCATTATTAAATTTTATCATGGCTTAAGGATGGCCGCCATACTCTTTCGACCATTAATTTCGTCAAGCGATTGAGGCAGAATACTTGAAATGAACGAGTTCATTTTGAATCCAGTTTGTAACAATGTTACTTCAGCAAATTTCGATTGTATTATATGTCGGAGATATCGTTGGACCCGCGATTCGGACTCAGAATCACTCCTCTGCACGGCTTTGGCGCCACGTTTTCTGATCTTTGGTGGGGAGCGCGGCATGTCTGTTTCCTTTTACTTTCCTTCATCAAGTGATGAAATCAACCCTGGGCATATACCTACCACGCATCATGATGATGGTGTTGCGATTCCTTTGCATACACACATGCCATCACACAGTGTTATCTCACCATGCTCATGCACACAATACTAATGCACGATCAACGGTACCTAATCGGTACCTCCTTTTTGGCCCAGACGTCTCCGCCACATACGCTCCCTCCCCTTCGCCCATACTCGCGGTCAGACTACGTTAGGTTGCAACTAATAATAGTTGTCTACCACGCTCGAGCATACAGAGAAAGAATACAGAGAGAAAGAACATTGCAAACGCCACTCTGTCGGCTGTGCTCGTTACAATTTGAATTTAAAAATAATCTGTTACAATGTTCGCGTTAATTTCAAGGAACTTTGTTTTCGGTGTTAAATTGAATTATTTTTCGGAATTTTGTGTTTTGTTATTCCAATTTTTTTTACGACCTGCCCGCACTTGGGACTTGGTGGACTGCGCATTTTAGGGGCCGGGTCTGGCTGCCAAGAGCGGAGTCCCACTGTTTCCGTTGCCCCTTTGCTGCCGTTGCTGCTGTGACTAATTTATTGCAAAAACGTTAATTGAACGCCAACCTAGAGTATGGACTGAAGGCCCCGCCGCGTGCCATCAAGCTCGACAAAACAATGCCCTGCAAGAAGGCCCTCAAAGCAAGGAAGTGCAGCTCGAGCAGAGACTCTAGCTGGAGTTTTTCTTAGCACCAGCGCAGCTCTGCGCAGAAAGCTGGCAAACAACCCCTTTGCCCTCCTCTCAAGAAAAGAAGATGACGACGAACATTACGAACCCGAAACTGCCTCAGAGGCAGTGGCATCTAAAACGGCAGTAAAACCGAAACCGAACCCGATCCCGAAGACCCATCCCCGATCTAGACGTGACCGACATTACCGCGGTTGTCAAGATGATAACGACTCTCGTGGCTACCAAAAAGGACTTCTCATACAAAACGGAGAGAAATAATAATGTACGCGTAATGATGCCAGACAAGGAGTCCTACAAAGCCCTATGCCAGCACCTCGTGGCACATATTAAAAGGCACCGCACCTTCCAACCAAAGGACGAGAGAGCGTACAGGACCGCCCTCAGGACCGATCAAGGGACTTCACCACTCAACGGACCAGACTAAAATTAAAGATGAACTCCACAAATACGGATCTGCACAATCCAATTGGCAGGAAATCCAAACAACCACTGGGGATATTTTTTGTTAATCTCGAACCAGCGAGCAACAACACAGAGGTTTTTAAACGGATTTGCAAGTCAGTCGTCACCGTAGATCCCCCACTGAAGTTCAACGATGTTCCACAATGTTTCAGATGCCAAGGGTTCGGACACACCCAGCGCTACTGTTTCCTGGAACATCGCTATGTGAAATGTGGTGATTTTCACGACTCTAGGTCGTGCACCAAAAGAGATGACGAGAAAGCATGCTGTTTACATTGCCAAGCTAATCACCCTGCGTCGTTCATAGGATGCCCTGCCTACAAAAAGGCAAAGGCACAGCAATCTCCTAAAGCCAGACCCGTTGAGAGTAGCAACAAACCACCTTTCATTCAGATACCAACTATTATCAATGGTACGAGTTACAGGGACGTACTTCTAGGAAACCAAGCAACACAGCCAACGAATCCCCAACAAACCCCTCAAACCACTCCCGATTCCCCAAATCCCAACCAGCTTGAAACAATGTTTGCCCGATTGAAAGGAACGATTGAGAGGATGATGGAAAAGTTGATCTCGCAGATGTTCGCGCAGATGACGCAGTTTATAGCTCCCTTCCTCAACAGAAAGTAATGCAAATAAGTCTCATAATAAGTCTTAATATAGTTTTTTGGAACGGCTTGCAGAAGAGCAAAGCCGAAGCATCTCATGAAAACAGAATATATCGCTGTTCTTCTAGTTTCGGAATCCCACTTTTGTCCCAGATCCTACTTTAACATTAGCGGATACGATCTGTTACATGCCAACCATCCATCTGTCAGAGCACGCGGAGGAGCAGTTATGCTCATCAGGAGTGGCATTCAGTACACGGAACTTCCCGCGTTTCAGGAGGAATGGGCTCAGTGCGCCGGGACCAGGATTTCTAGCCCATAGGGAGATATCACCATTGGTGCGGTTTACTTCCCACCCATTCGATAACCGAGACCCACCTTCCCTTGGAGTCCCTTGGACCTCGCTTTATAGCAGACGGAGATTTTAACCCCAAAGGCATAAAGCTCTATAAGTACCTGCAGCGCAAAAGTCTGGACTGCCATTCCACTGGAGAGCCCACACACTGGCCTACCGACCCTTCAAAGCAGCCGGATCTGCTGGACTTCGCCGTCTCCAAGGGCATAGGACACTCTAAGTTAACATGCTCAAGCTATGATAAACTACTATCCGACCACAGCGCAGTAAACTTGCACCTAAACATCCCCGTCCTCAGAAAAATCCCGCTGAGTTTGCGAACCCACCTCCTCCGACTAACCCGAGAATACCTGAAAGAGACGTGCATTTGTTGTCTCCGGGAATCGCGGCCCTCGTGGCCGAAAAAAGGCGCCTCAGAAGAGTCTGGTTTTCATCGCGCAACCCCAGGGACAAGACAGCACTTAATCGTGCCACCAAGCAACTGAAGGACAAGCTAACCATCCTAAGATTCCTTAAGGAGCTGGAACCTGGAGACCCGCAGCACAATCTGTGGAATGTCACGAGGCACATAAAAAGACCTGCGAAGAAGATATCACCCGTGCGCAAAGTGGACGGTTCCTGGTGTCGGTCTGAGGTCGAAAGAGCCAAAGCCTTTGCTGACCATCTACATAGTGCATTGTCACCTTTCGACAGATGCACTGGCGAAGAGAGAGCTGCCTACATAAGGTTCGTAGACAGCCCAAGTGCTCCTGGCCCGCCAGTACAGCCCGTCGAACCAGAGGAGATTGTGCAGGAGATCGCCTCCTTAAAAAATGGCAAGTCACCAGGTCCTGACCGTATCGATGCAATAGCACTGAAATGCCCCTAATCCATTCCCAAAGGCAGGTCAACATCTTCAACAGCTGCCTCCGTCTAGGGTACTTCCTGAAAGTGTGAAAGCGTGCTGAAATAATTGTCCTCCTCAAGCCTGGAAAACCTGAAGCCTCGTATCGTCCGATTAGTTTGCTGGCAATCCTCTCTAAAATACTTGAAAGAATATTTTTGCGTAGAGTACTGCCAGTTTTGGACGAGGCCGGACCTGGTCCTGATCACCAGTTTGGCTTCAGAAGCCTTCATGGAACACCTGAGCAATGCCACCGGCTTGTTGAGAGCATACTAGAGGCCTTCGAAAAGAAGAAATACTGCTGCGCCGTTATGCTGGATGTCAAACAGGCGTTTGACAGAGTCTGGCACCCTGCACTCCTTTTCAAAATTAAATCCCACCTTCCAAGTTTCCACTTCGCCTTCCTCAAGTCGTACACAGAGGTAAGAGAATTCCAAGTGAGATGCGGTTCATCAATCAGCCTAGGCAGGAGTACCTTCAATGCAGTGTTCTTGGACCCATCTTGTACACACTCTACACAGCGGACCTCCCCATCACCCCCTCCCGGAACCACACAGTAGCCACATATGCCGATGACACCGCCTTCCTAGCCTCCGCCACAGATCTCCAGGAAGCATCAGGCATCATCCAGAGACAACTGGATACTCTAGATCCATGGCTGAAACGATGGAACATCGTGGTCAACGCGGAGAAATCCTCCCACACAACCTTCGCATTACACAGGGGGGATTGCCGCCCCGTCACACTCAAAGGGGAAATCATCCCTATGAATAACACTCCCAAATATCTAGGGCTGACCCTGGACCGCAGGCTCACATGGCGCCCTCACCTGATCAACAAGCGCAACCACGCCAACCTACGACTAAAGCAATTGCACTGGCTTCTGGGGAGAAGGTCCAAGCTCAAAGAAAACCTCAAACTGCTTATATACAAAGTAGTCCTGAAGCCAATCTGGACCTATGGGAAACCGCATCAAAATCCAGCGGTTTCAAAATAAATGTCTGAGAACAATTTTAACGCCCATCCATACCATGAAAACTCAATAATCCATAAAGAGCTTGGAATTCCTTGGGTAGCAGAGGAGATCACCCGACTCAGCGAAAGATATATGGTACAAAAAGACTGGACAACCACCCCAACTACCTGGCCATCAACCTCCTAGATAACAGCCAATCCCTAAGACGCCTGAAAAGGAAACACCCGCTTGACCTCCCCCACCAATAGACAACTAAGTCAAACTCATAAGATATACATTCCATGTACCTCCCTTAAGTCAATGTCATCCCCAAATCATTTAATGATTGTCCATTCCGACAGATTCTAAATATAAAAATGATAAAAATGTGATAAAAATGATAATCATAAAAAAAAAGATAACTCTTCATTTCAAATGAAACACTTTATTTTATTATTCAACACTTCTTATTCTCTTGAAACCAAATCAAACCAAAAATTATTTTCAAAATTAAATTTCGTAATTTAGCATTAGTTCAAAGCAAAGTACTTCAAAATTAATTTCAATCATTACATGATTTATTCCGAATGCTACAGATTCGTTTCCAATATTTCAAAATACATTTCACATATTACAATATTTAATTCAAATATTTCTCACTACTCCAAGCCATAAGATCCGGATTACCAATAACTTAAATTCAAAATACATTCAAAATTTTAATTTCATTAAAATAATAGCACACAGTTAACTACTGGAGTAACCGGAAAATCTTCATTACGATAGCTTATAGTTATGGTTAAACAAACCGGCCAATCAATCTCATTGTTATAGTAGCTCACGGTTGAGGTTCGACAAACCGGCCAAATGTTAGCTTACAGATGACGTTAACCAACAAAACGGCCTAACAAATCAATATTCTTTTATGAAGAAGATCAAAAATGCAATGGCGCAGTTCACCTACGCAACTTGCATAGCAGCATCGCTCTCTCTCTCCGGAAGCAGTAGGACTCTTAACTCTCAAGAAACGTCTCCGGCGTGAGTTCATCAGAACCAATGACCTAATAAATGACAGACTGTACCGAAGGATATCAAATCGGGTGAGAAAAGTACTGGATGAAAACTCAAAATTCGCGCTCTGGAAGCTCACGAAGAGATTCAAGAGACAAGTTGCTCCAAAGTTTCCAGTTCGTAACCCAGATGGCACTTGGGCAAAATCGCCTCAGGACAGAGCTGAAGCGTTTGCCAGAAACCTGGAGGAAAGATTCCAGCCGTTCGAGACAACTGGTTGCTGAATCCGTAGAAGCCCCATTGCAGATTGCCCTTCCTGTAAAGCCTATTAAACTCACGGAATTGGAAGATGATATCAAATCCCTTCGCAACAACAAGGCTCCTGGTGAGGATCACATTGACAACCGCTCCATTAAGCTGATGCCCCACAGAGCTTTGTTATTCCTTGTACTGATTATCAACTCTGCTCTTTGACTGGGACACTTCCCAAGCGCTTGGAAGAAGGCGAATATCATTATGCTCCATAAAAATGGGAAGCCAGCAGAGGAATTAGACTCCTATCGCCCAATAAGCCTGCTTCCAGCATTTGGCAAATTAGTTGAGAGGTGCATCCTGAGAAGATTGCTCGAGTCCCGAAAGGTCCAAAAAGCTATTCCGAAGTTTCAGTTTGGTTTTAGACTCAGGCATGGCACACCTGAACAGCTACACCGCGTAGTGAACTTTGTGCTGGAAGGTTTCCATGGAAAGGAGTACGTCGTTGGAGCTTTTTTCGACATCCAGCAGGCTTTCCACAGAGTGTGGCATGAGGGACACAAAAAAGACACATCACCAGGTGTATTTCTGCATGGAGAGCTCCTCACACAATCGAACGACCACAAATACCTCGGTGTCAGTCTGGATAAGCGACTTACATTTCAACGCCATGTAACGGATGTAACTCGGCGGCTCAAAACAAAGGCGAACAGCATGGCTTGGCTCCTTAGGCCTGGAAACAAACTTTCAATTTCAAACAAGGCCAAAATTTATAAGGTTGTCTTGGCTCCTATTTGGAGATATGGCATCCAAGTATATGGTATCGCCGCAAAGTCGCACCTCAACAAAATTCGTGTGGCACAGTCGCAAATTTTGCGTAAACTATCTGGAGCGGCTTGGTACATCCGCAACAAAGACATTGAAACGGAGCTGAGGGTACCAAGGATTGGCGATGTCATAAATAAGCAAGCAATCGCGTACATAAATAAATTGGGAAACCACCCTAACCAGTTGGCTCGAAAACTCTTGAAGAGGAGACAACTAATGGGACTGAGGGCGAGAAGGAGGCTCTTGCGCATTCACCCAACAGATCTGCCAAGCAGATATATAAATTAATTGATTAAATTAATTCATGCCTCTAGACTCCCTACTTAGGTTTAAGTAGTAACAGTGGACTGCAATATAAATAAATAAAATTTTAATAAATAAAAAAAACAATGTTCGTTTTAATTTGAATTTGAAAATATTCTGCGACATATATGTTATTCATTTGGTAGCAAAGTAAACTTCTACCATTTTATATATTTGAAACTGTAAAATATAGTTAAACCACTTACTTACATAACTATAAAAATTTGACGCTGTTAAAAAAAATCAGAGAAAAACATACGAGTACATTCATAATACCAGCCAAGGGCAAAGGGTATCATAGAAACACGATTCAATTTGGTACAATCTATAAATAAATTAATTTATAATTTTTTATTTTTTTTAAGGTATGCTGCAAAGATTTGTGGTACCTCGAAGTGACGAAGCCTTTTTATGCCGTAAAGGTGGCACTCGTGCGTGCTTCGACACACGCTCTCGAGCTCTCGTGGTCTGCAACCACATTTGCAGCTGCATATATTTTGCAAATTCAAAAAATAGAGCAATCGTTGAACACAGTTTCCAAACCTTCGACTCAAAATCCATTACAGCATGGAACAACAGTAACTGGGGCAGTCGAGAAAGTTGGAATCGAACCAACCGCTACCGCAGACGAATGCTCAAAGACGATAAAGGGTATTCATCAAACTGGGAGTACCACAGGGTCAATAATTACACCGCAAAAAACATCTTTAAATAATACATCAATTGCTGAATTGTTGGACCCCCCGTCATCAGCAGCTAATCCACAGTTTCAAAGGAAACCTATTGTAAATGAGGGTAGCGCTACAAATTCTATATCTGCATCGGTAGTTTCTGCACAACCCAAAGTATCAGTAATTAGTACTACTGCCAGTACAACTAGTACCACATGTACTAGTAGTGTAAGTGGAGTTCTGCAAAAGTTGCGACAACCCGTTGCTACATCTAGATTAATAACCGCGAACTCGATTACAACCACTTCACCTGATGCTGATTCTGCATCTCTAAGAGTAACAAGCTCTTTAGCAGGAAATGTTGTTTTAACTTCCGTAGCCTCAAGTGGCGCTTTGCGACTTGTTCCAAGTATCGCTTCTTCACCAACAATTCGATTAGCTTCAGCTCATTCAAATGTTACTAACAGTGGCTCTACATCTAACTTAGTAAAACCAGCTACATCTGGACAATTTCAATCTTCCAGTCCCGCCGCCCCTATTAGTGGAAAACAGTACTATATTCAAAAGCCACTTACCTTAGCTCCAAATGTTCAACTGCAGTTTGTAAAAACAAGCAGCGGCGGAATGGCTGTACAAACTTTACCAAAAGTAAACTTTAACGTAGGAAAGAATACTAATGCCCAAAATGTTTGTGGGTCCAATCAGCAGCCAGCATCTGGCACAACTCAACTTCAGGTAAGCTTATTCAAAATATTTTTTTGTTAATACTAAATATTAAGTCGTGTATTTTTTGTCGTGTATTATTATTTCGTGTATAAACTTCAGTGGTAAAAAAAAAATTATACATGGTCGGAAAAAATGCAAAGTTGGAGCTCGATATCTTTAAAAAAAATTAACGACTAAAAAAAAATGCATAAGTCGAAGAGTGGTTCATTATTGTCTCACGATTGTGACAAGCAGTCAGTTCTTCTCGTAACTGGGCCGCGCACAAGACTGACTTGAATTTTTAATCGTAAAGCTCTTAAAAATTCATGGGAATACTAATGCATAAATATAGTGCGTTAACTAGTTACTAATTTTAGTTCATATTGGTCACCATCTGGGACTTTAACTATCTAAAAAAGGTCCCTTAAATTTTGAATCGAGTTTAGTTTGATTGCGTTATTCATTCTTTAACAATACGGTCGCCTACGTTATGTTTTATAATTTTGCTTTGTTTTATAAAATCTTATTATATCATATCGTGAAATGGCTTCCATATTTTATTTTCCCTGTTTTCTTTATTTTCTATGTCTACCACATTTTCTTATCCATTTATTGCTAATAAACCTAAAGGCCTCGACTCCTTGTCAATTAATAATTCAAGTGGGCTTATTTTGGTAACTCCATTGATTGTTTGATCATGGCTAGATTGAATTTCAGCCAAAGCCGCGACCTCTGACTCGTTTCTACAGCGGTTAATATACTCTTGAGTATACTCATTAACCGTTCTACCTGACCAGTTACTCGACTAGCACCTGTTGCAAATAAATTGAAACCAATTTTTGCCCCGGGCCCCGTCGTCAAGGGGGCCCCCAAACGTCGAATGGCAGTTTTTCAAAATATGACAAATCGGGTAGGAGGGGGGCCCCGAATTTTTTTTGCCCCGGGCCCCTCTTTTATAATATAAAACACTCAGCTCCAGAATCAATGATAAAAAGAAAGATCTCACCAAATTGATTCAGGAATGTTGGGCTTCATAACTGCACACTAATTCACTTTCGTCTCATTGTCGCTCTTATATGTCACCGTCGTCCCTTGTACGCCCGTAGACGCAAAGTTTTCAGTATTGCCCCATTTGCTCGCTCTCTAGCGGTAGTGGGTTTCGCCTTAAATTCACTCTTTACTTTTGATTTTTTCTTCAGACAATCCATTTCCCGCGTTTATCACAATAATGGCATTTTATCGGCGTGTGCACGTGGAACTTTAGTCTCTGTTGCTGGTGCCCTTAGTATCTGCATAGATTTGATGATCTATGATAAAGGAGTACAAGGATTTGTAGGCATGGCAGATTCCACTTCTGATGTCGAAGAGTGGCTCATAGTCTCACGACCGTGGCAAGCAATCAGTTCTGCTCGTAACTGGGCCGCGCATATGATTTACTGGACTTCACAAACAGTCTCTTCATCTGCATCGCGACAGCTCCAACAGTAGTTACGCATGTTAAGGGATATTAGCTGGATCTTTTTCTAAATTTAGTAGGCCAGATTATGCGTGATGTATTGTATGTATTGGAGGTCCTAATCCATCCATTTCCATTGAGCCAACAGCTATAAAGAGCTCCTGAACTTAAGCCTGCATGTGGCTAAGGGCACACCTAGTAATTTTTTCTGCGGTAGGAGAGGGATAGTAGTTCCCAGCCTTGCCAGTTCATCCGCGGCCCAGTTTCACTTGTAACCATTCTGGTCGGGAACCCATGCAAGGTGTAAGTCCCGCTGATCCGCATTCTCATTTAAAGATCTGCTTTAGTCGTCCACTGTCTTGCCGCTTGACTATCCGAAAAGATACACATTGGATCCATGTTGCCAATTAGATCCATGATTTCAGTGCAGTGATAAAGAAGTTGAGGGGTTCCCTTAGGCTCACAGCTCACACAAGATACCACCACTTACCTTGACGTTCATCTATGAGCGGACACAAACAAAAGACCCAACTGGTTCCGGGATGTTTGTGTCCCATTCCTCTTTCGCTGGGATGTTAATGTGGATATTAATGATAGTTTATGGGGTATGCAGAAATCTGTTTCCCTTATAGTCCCGAAACGTTCAAGGTTCTGATGTGCCCATAAATGGATTAAGGGCGTCGCTAGCCGTATTGTTGCCATGTATAACCTCTGCTTGGGGATATTGTATTTCATCGTGAACAGAAGGAGATTGGTCTTTGCTGGGTTGACTTCCAGATCGTTATGGTTTGTCGACTCCATAAGTTCTCAAAACTTTTACGTCAAACAGTCGCATAGCATTTTGTGAAAATTTCCCTGTGAATCTATTACAAAAATGTAGTCTTACAGCCAATTCCTTTCATGATCCCCAGAAGCTCGTTTATCGCTACTTTTTTTATATATTATGTATACGGCAGGAAAATGAAATCTTCTAAAGATACCATCTACTGTCCGTAGATGGCATGTACGATTTATAACCCTCCAATTAGTGTTATGCCTACGTACTAAACAAAAACCTCCGCCCTCTCTCCAGTCCTTATTGTGCTCACCGGGACTGGTGTGCATCATTCCTGTTGGCCATATCGTCCGTGCAGAAACGCTTTATCATGTTGACGATGATCTAGTGTGCCCCGTTTCAGATTACTTTGGCCGCCATCATAACGAAAATCAATCGTCTCGGTCTGAGAGATGCCCCGGCGAGTGACTCTAGCTGGGCCTTCTCCACGACGAACCTGGAGCAGTGCAGAAGAATGTGTTCTCCTTTTTCCACTGCGCCTGTGCAATAGAGGCACAGGTTGCAACTCTTGCCACCTTTTCTACCAGACTCCTCGAATCCACTCTTGAATCTCTGTCTGGGTAATCCCTTCTCGCGATAGGTATTGGCACTTTATCTCCAGGTCAATGGGTGTAATGCCTGAAAGGGCGTGCGCCCCGACATCCGATATGATTCTAAAACCTCTGATGAGTCTGACAGCCATTGTACTTTGTTGTAACACAGCACCAGATAGGGGCAGCGTAAAGCAATGTTGGCTTTGTAACCGCCACAAGCGGTCTCCTAGCCGACAATGTTGGTCCTTCCACGTTGGGCATGATTTTTAACAGGACTGCAGCTGGCCTATATGGCGTGGTCCTTAAAAGAGAGCCTTCGGTGTATTAGGACTCCCAGGTACTTCAGCGTTTCTGTTGAAACGATTTCTACTCACTTGACTTCGACCTGCATGCGCTCAACGATCTTTCTGGGGCTCATCTGGACTACTTCGGTCTTATGCACAGAAATTCCTAGCTCGATTTTCTCGAGCCATTCGATGATCGCCCTGATCGCCACATTGCTGTTTTCCTGGAGCTCCGGTATTGTCTTGGCAACAGCTATTACCGCAACGTCGTCGGCGAAGCAGTGTAGCGCCTCTGGGCTTGCTAATGCTCAATATCCCATCGTACATAATGTTCCATAGGATCGGTCCAAGTACCGACCCTTGAGGAACACCTTCGGAGACTTGGTGACTTCTTGGACCAGCTTCTGTTACATACCATAGCACGCGGTCCCTGAGGTAGTTGCCAATTACACTCCGTATGTATCCGGGTTTACCCAAGTTGCGCATTGCGCCGAGGATGTTGGGACATCTCGCTGAGTTGTTTGCGTTCTTTACATCAAGCGTGATGATGGCACATTACTCCTTACTGTCGCCTAACCATCGATCACCGTCGAGTGCGTTCTTGGCTACGTCTGTTACGGCTGTGAGAGCGTCCAGCGTACTTTTCCTCTTTCGGAAGGCATACCGTTAAAGGCCTGTGGGACTCTCGGTGATTAGCTCTATGCGCGCGTACAGTATGCGCTCAAAGAGCTTAGGGGTTTAAGAGCGGGTTACCATAACGTGTTTTGACTTAGGAATAGCTCCAACACGATGTTAGCCAGGGTGGCTGAGTCCTGCGGGGTTCCTGCAGCAGCGGCATTAAGTTTTTTCCTTACTGCTTTGTAAGGGAGTCCCCAGGGGTCGTCATCTACGCTTCCAAGCAGGTCCTTGAATGCATTCGCTTTTGCTTTTTGTTTTCCTCGGCATCACTGCATCGCACGTTGCTTTGAGCATATCCATGAGGGCTGCCATATCTCCGCGTGTCCATTTTTGGTCCCCATGAGACCATGGTCTCCATGGTATGCCAACATATCTTCATCCAGTTTCCTGATGTCCCAAACAGGCCCTAGTGCGTTTCTCCGCTGACTGGGCATCGCTGACATTGTACTCCTTTTATTTTCGGCATGCGATACCGCGCATTGGTACGGTTTCCCACTCCTCCATAGATAGGCTAGTATGACATTTAATAGCCGCCTTGCCCAATTCATCAAGTAGCACCCCTTAGTTTCCCACACCAGGAAGGTATGGTTTACTCAGAAGCACTACGTCAGCATGGCGCTCCTTCGCTGTCTAAGCCAAAAGGTTCTGGACAGCTGCTCAATGGTTGACGTTGAGCCGGATGATGTTATTCATTACGGCGGCTATTAGCCGTAGGTGGGGCATGCGAAATCACCACTCGAATGGTTCCTGTCCACGTTCCAAATGTCTCATAATTTACTTTTGCGGAAATGGGTTTATAACTTTTCATAAGTAAATCGATAGTGAAATTGTACTGAGTTAAATTCTTAGAAAAGCGATATTTTTAACAGATAAATAGGCATTCAAAACATAGACAAACTCTAAACACTCCTGTGATAATTTTTGAAGTTTTCAATGGGTCAATCAGTGTAATTTTCTCAGAGCCGCGTCGACCCCTGGCAGCGCATGTGTGCGAAACCCATGAAGCGCCTCTTTTTTAACGAATTATCATAAAAAACGAATTTAAATTTTTTATGAATTAATTTTTATTGTTAATTTTGACTGAAATAAATGTTATCAAGCTTTACAGTACTTAGATAATTTTATCATTAATATGTAAGTGTACAAAACTGGAGAACATTTAGGAATTAGGATACTAAATAGGTAAATCCCGTTCGCTTCTGCTTGCCAATTACTGCGAAAAATAAAACTCGAACAAAGTTTTAAGATTTTATTAATTTTCTTTTGGTGCGATGCACCATCTCTCAATACATATTCTGTAAGTATAAATAAGTAGTTCTACATCTTCAAATAAATAAAAAAAAAGCACTATGAGACAGAACGACATTCGAGCTCAGCGACAGCGCGAGCAATACGATCGCTGGCTCTCATTGCAACGAAACATGCAGACAGGAAGCGTACAATTCAGACAGGGAGCGGTCAATCACCCCTAACCCTAAAAATGTATCTTTGCCAACAATTTAAGAAAAAGCGGGTTCTTGCTCTCCCTCACTAATAGTTTCATCACAAATTCTCTATTTTCAATTCTCTACTCCTTCCTACGCCTACTACTTTAAACTGAAACTCTCGCTGAATTTCGTCGACGCAAGCATTTGCTCTCACTGAGACAGCGATCTAAACAAAAACACAACTTAACGGTTCTTCTGCGCTATCAACAAACCAAAACGTAAACAAGGACGCCGGATCGACCTCACAGACTGAAATGGATCGCTACATAACAATAAAAAGAATACTTAGCCCTTAAAAGTACATAAGTCAACAAGCATAAAACATGCTCACTAATAAAACGCCATCAAACACCAACAGATTTGAGCTGCTGGCAAATTCTACTGGTGAAAGTATACAACCGAAAAAAATGTGGAGAAACTGCTGTAAAAGTCACACAGCGAACTGACGTCGCTGTATAGTATACAAGGAACATAAACGCCGCCTTAACATCAGTCACACTCCTGCACAAAGCCCATGGCGGCACTGGTATTCTTATCAGAAGTTGCATCAAACATCACCTATATAACAGAACAGAAATGGACTACCTGCAATCCACTTCCATAAGCATGCAATCCAGCAGCGGGCCCGTCACTCTGGCCGCAGTTTACTGTCCACCTCGTTTTGTAGTTTCTGAGGACCATTAAATGGAATTTTTCAACTCCCTCGGTGAGCAATTCATAGCGGCCGCTGAATACAAAGGGCAAACAACGCGCTCATTAAGCTGCGAAACAAGCTCGATTACAAGGTTCAATTCAAAAGTTCCAGGACTTTTATTAAAAAGCGAATATTATTTGTTTTTTTTTTTTTTTAATTATTGGTCGCCTTTAAAATGTCTACTTCTGCCGGAATACAAAATTTATATAACAGCTGAGATATCGCGCTACATGTGACATTACAATTGTAGTGTTGGAAAATGACCATCGAAAAAAGAGCCAATATTAAGTTTTGTTTGAAACTTGGTAAAACTTCTACCAAAACTCATCAAATGATGAAACTAGTTTATGGCGATGATTTTCTATCCAGTAGACTTATTCACGGGTGGTTTAAAAGTTTTAAGGAAGGCCGGGATGACTTGGAAGACGAAATTGTGCGTGAATTCATTAAAAAAGAGCCGAAATCATCGCTTAAATATGTGGAATCGAAATTATCAATATCTGCAGCGTCGATTTATCGTATTTTGACAGAAAATTGGGGCCTCAGAAAGGTTTATGCTCGATTTGTCCTGCACACAGTGCGGACGTGTTTATTTTCTGTTTCTCCAAAAATATACAAAATACTCCAAGTGAAAAGCGAATAACTAACAACAATTTACCACAAAAATTTAGCGAATAGACGCTCATTACGATGTATATTCGCTGATTCAAATAGTTGTGCAAACTACCGGCTTTTGAAAAATTATTATATTTATAAAAAATTAAACCAAAACCAACCCACGAACTCTAACATTGAGTTAAAACGACATTCGCGCTCAACGTCAACAAGAGCAAGACAAACGTCTTCAGTCATCGATACCAAACATCGCGTATTTTTCATATATGTCTTCGCAACCCGCGAAAGTGCGCGAAATTAATGCACTAATGCACTAATTAAATTGTTGGGGTAACAACACAGCAAACTTTAGAGGCTGTTCAATATACAAAGATTAATCATAGAGTAACGTCCGCACGCCTCCATAACGCACAGAATACCCCTCTACAATCGCAACGGCAAAGATGTCCTCTTATGGTCCTGTGACCACCTTCCAAAATGTGACCTTCGCAAACGTCGTAAAATCGGGACTAACAGAACCTCTACGAGAAGCTCTACGACCAAAACTCCGCAGGCTGCCCAAACTGATCCGACACCGAATCCCCCATCATCGACGCAACAACAAAATAGCTTTGAAACTATGATGCATACTCTGCAGCAACAGATGATCGAATTCATGTCCTTCATGAGGACTACCATGCAAACCCTTGTGCGGAACCAAAATATCTTCGTGGAGATGCTTGTATCCCAGAACTCCAAATAATCAATGGCTACTCTACAAATATCATTGTGGAACGCCAACGGCGTTTCACAGCATAAACTTGAAATAACTCCATTCCTGCATGACAATCATATTAACGTCCTGCTACTGTCAGAAACACATCTCACTTCTAAGTACAACTTTCAAATAAGTGACTTTTTGTTCTACGGAACAAATCATCCAGATGGAAAAGCACATGATGAAACCGGTATCCGCATCAAACACCACTACCACAGCGAGTTGCAGGCCATATATTTAAAGGTACAACTAAGAAACGGCAATCTTATCCTCGCAGCGGTATATTGTCCCCCTCGTTTCAATGTTTCCGAACAACAATTTCTGGACTTCTTCAACACCCTAGGGGACCACTTCATTGCTGCAGGGGATCACGCCTCGTCACCCCTAAAGGGAAACAGTTGTATAACGCCTTCATAAAGGCAAACAAAATGATTGACTGCGTCTCGTCAGGCAGACCATCATACTGGCCTACCGACAGGCTAACAGATTAACATCAAAGAGAAGAAACTGGGTCAAATATAGAAAATACCAAAGTTCGCACATTGAGCTGAACCCAAGGCTAAACTTTAATGCCGAGATAGATAAATTATTATAGATTATAGATTATAGATTATAGATTATAGATTAGATTATAGATTATATTATATTATAGATTACTCATCGTGGAAAAACGTTAAAACAATAATTAACACAAACTATTTATTTTAAAAACACACACTTTTAATCAAATGATTGTTCAATTGTTTTGTGTTGTTTTGGCTATCTCGTTCACAAACTCACTCATACTCATATAAACTTGGAGCCCCTACTGTTCAAAGTATCTAGTATTTTTCTCTGGTTCAAAAGAACTGCCGCCGTTTTAACGTTGAGCTCGTAAGTAATGTAAATGCTATCAGTATTGAGAGACTTTTTCAATAAACGTAATACCTGTTTTGTTGTTTACAAGGCATTTGTTGCACCTATTGTACCTACGCCGCACACTTCGCACACAGGGACGGCCAGGATGTTCTTTAAATATGTTCTTAGTATTAATTAAAACGCAAATGTCAAAATAGTCAAAATATTTCATATACCAAATAATAACTATACTTATTGTTAACTCTTATTTCCTCGCAACTGTTTAAGAAAATAATGGCCAAGAAAAAACTGGCAAAGAAATTTTGTCAAACCCTTAGACAATTAAGATTCTGGAAAGTTGTGAATAAAATGCAAAATTTGTCCTTTTCATCAATATTTATTTTATCGCCTTTAAAATACGCTTCTTCTGAAGCGATACACATATGTTATGTACCATCTTTTTCCAATCATACTGTTTGGGATAGCCTTTAGTTCCCTCCGCAAATTTTTTTTTACGGCCTCAAAATTTGATGCAAAATCTTTGTTCAATATTTGCATTGTCATTAGGAATATTAATTTAGGAAAAGTGCTTGAAATTTGCTTGACATTTTTCGAATTTAATTGTATTAGGGTATTTTGATTTTACTGGACTACTAAAATGCGTTTGTAGTACTGCTACAAGCATTATGTCAAGCTTTGTGTCACGCAATATTCCATATAGCTAAATAGCTAAAACCTATAAGTTAACACATAAGAATTGAATAGAATTAGTATACCTTTGTAGTATTTATAGTTATTTGTACCCATTTGCTTCACATTTCGCTGATGTGAGCTGTGATATCCCGACATTTGACTCTGCTGAAAATGTCTGCATTATCGCTTATGCTGAGTCGGCTTTTTGAATGTAGCTTTAAGCTTCTGAGCCCAGCTTTATGTTAAGCGTAAATTTAACTTAAGTACCATAGTGGGTTACATTAAGAATAAATACACTGCTCCATACACTGCAGTTCCAATTAAAAATTGTCTTATTTTCCTTAAATTATTGAGCCATAAGGACAGGAGCCATATAACCGAAAGGGGCCGAAGGTACCCCATCATCATTTTAGAAGACCCATTGATCCCTGGCAATCACCATCTCTCGACCGAGTGACGGTCACTGCCGCATTGCTAAACCACCACAGACACTTATTTTATATACCATACATACTTTCTAATCTATTTTATTATAATTATATTATATTATAAGTATATTATGAAAATAGATAAAATCAGATATGTATTTGGATCATACAAGTTAATACTCAGTATTTTTAAAACAGAATAAGAACAGTTTTATTTAGATGTTGATCGAAGATTAATTTTACAAACTTAAGTCTACCCTAAGCTAGCTGTGGTTTTCCGGGTGTTGCAGTTGGCTTCGCTGTCGGCGTAGGCGGCTGCAATGTCAACAAGAATTGCAAAATTGCTATTTTGGCCGCTGGTGGTCTGTGCCGCGATAAATTCTTAGAACTTATTGCAGAGGCGGATGTAAACGATTTTTAGTTAGCAAATTTTATTTGTAATTAATTTATGATTTATGGGCCATTGACCCTTTGGTTGATTTCTTGTGAATACAATACATTGTATTCATTTTGTTGCGTTATTACGAATTTTGACAATTGTGTACTTAACTCTGCCCCCTCAAATGCCTGCTTGTCCTCAAGTAGGTCTTGGAAGTAGGGAATGTTATTAAACTCGGGTTGAATTACTTTATGAAGGCTGGTTTGGATGGTTTGCGGTGGTTGGATCTGCAGAGTTATGTTATCCTTTGGTTTACATAGGTATCTTGATAAAATCATAGTTATCACTATAGAAATGAGTACCATGGATATGGCTACACGATTTACTACAGTATGTGTTTTTATTTCGTCAATGTGTTTTATATTTTTGATATTTTTTTTTGCTAGGGATTCCAAGGTGAGTAATTGTAAGCGTTTTTCTTCTGAGGGAGTAATTTGAATAATTGGTATTCCCGGTTTCAAAATAGTCGTTTCTCTGTTGCTAAATTTATCGTTGTTTATTTTAAGTGTGTCATTCCAAAAGTGGATTAGGTAAGTACCTTTTATTTTTTTAATTCGTTATTGTGAGTTATATTGCCACTAAAATCGTTTAATAAAATCAAGCTGTTGTCGATTCTTTCTATTGGTTGTATGTGCTCCGCGTTGCTATAAACACACAGCGCTTCCTTTCCCTGAACTAAGTTTACAATACATTGTGTTTCTCTTAAATTTATTGCTTTATCTTTTTGACAAATTTGGATGTGATTTATATTTTTAAAATTTTTTGGAATTTGAATTATTACACTTTGTGATATGAAAATTTCATTGGTTTCTAAGTGAACTATTGAATTATTTCTCACTACTGGTTTTATTATCATGTTCTCATAGTTAGTTTGTTCTAATTCTGCGATTTTTATGATGTAGATCAGTGCGGTTTTGTTATGCAATACCGACACGTCTACTAATTCTAACATCTCTTCGGTAGATAAAGATGTTATGTTGCTTTTTTCAAAAATGTTATGTACTTAATTTATTTCTTTCTAATTTAACAATATTGTATTTATTATGTTTAATTTTGCCCATTGCATGGCATATTCAACATTTTTTATTTCTTCTTTAATTAATCTAACCTGGTTTTGCAATCTTATAGATATTTCATTGCTTAAATATTCATTTTTGTTAATTGAGTTAGTTAATATGTTTGATATTGAGGTCAAGCTATTTATTCTGTCTTGTAACTGTCTATTTATATTTATCTGGTCGTTATTGTTGGAAATTAAATTGTTAAGGTTATTATTGTTAAGTCGTCATGATCCCAGCAACATACTTCTAGGCAGAGCTGATCCAATTAATCGATCTGGCTTTTCTGTCTTTGAAAGTAAGTGTACTTAAAGCTGAGAGTGTTTGAACTATTTCATATGTCAGGGTATGAAAAAGGTAACTTTCCCTAAGTTCTTTCATTGTATGGTGTTGTATTTTTAAAAGTTCGTTTTCTATTTGTTGTAATTCAATTAAGTGAACTAGCCTTATTGTTTTTACTTGAAGTTTCCTTATGCCTTGATACTGTATGAGCTGTATTGATTCTGTATAGTTAGTGATCTCCATTTTGGCCAATGCCATTGATAATATTATTAACATTAAGAAAAGCCAGAAATGAATGAAAAAATGTTGTTCTTTTTATAAACTAATATGCATAGGTTTTTTAAGGGTATGGACCGAACCCTCACGTTCGGATCGATACCCGCAAACGGACAATAATTAAAATTTTGCGGATATTTATTTATTAGTATATTTTATTATTTTTTTTATAATATAATTTCGGACTGATAGGACATAGTTAATTCTAGGCGGTTTTCGGACCTATCCATTCTTTATATTACTCTTATGCACAATTCTACCAGTGATAATAGTTGTATTTCTGTCTTCTTTTACTATTTCCTTTTTGGAGCGCTTTGTTAACTTTGACCCTAATCTAGTATTCTGTTTTACGAATATTTCTTGTCCCGGTACATATGTTTTAATTTCTTTACGTTTTTTATTATGGTTTTCTAGATCCTGTAATTGTTTTTGTTTATATTATCCTGTCTACTTTTCTCATACTGTTCCGGATTAGTAGTTACATTTCTTCCGAAGAATACCTCTAATGGTCTCTTTTTAGTTACGGAGTGTATTGTATAATTGTACTCGTAAACAGCTCTCTGTAGTAATTCTTCAAATGTTTTATATACTTGTTTTGTTTTCAAACATCTCATTATTTCAGATAGCGTAGAATGAAACCTTTCTATTTGTCCATTAACTGAACTTTTATATGGGGGAACTGTAAATATTCCTATGCCTAACTGATCTTTCATCATGAAACTGATACTTGCTGAGTTGAATGACCTTTCATTGTCCATTACAACGAATTTCGGCACACCATAATCAAATAATATGTCATTTAACGGTTTCTTAATAGGTTCTATTGCTTTTGATTCTATAATTTTTGCCTGAGCCAATTTTGAGAATTTGTCTATTGCGGTGAGTACTAATTTGTTTTCAGTTGAGAATATGTCAATGTGTATTGTGTGTCCTGGGTATTCTGGAATTGGTGTTTTTTGTAGTTTTGGATTCGTTGGTTTTCTATCGTATTTTACTTCTTTACAAACGAGGCATTGTTTTACTATCGTAAATATTTTTTTTTTCATTTTGGGAAAGTAATATTTTTCTGAAATTTGCAATTTGTTTTCTTCGTCATTCCTATGAGCTCTATTATGTGTTTGTAAAATAACTTCATCTTGTTCAGTTTCTTTTGTTATGTCCTCTACCTTTGATTGTGTAAAACTAATTTTAAATGATGAGAAGTTGTCTGGGTATAAACTTTTTATTTGTCCCATTAGATCTTCTGTTGTGTAGATTCCATTTATAACGGACGGATTTAAATATTTCTTTATTATTTGATTTAGATCACTATCGGAAAATTCGGACTTGGAAATTACGTGTCTATGGAAGGTTGGAAAGGGTATTATAAACTTATAATCAGATGGCTTTTCTTTATGAATGAAAATTTGGTTTTTGAAAACGTTAATTGGTGCTTCAATACTTGGAATAAGATTATGACTCGAGCTCTGTGCACTATGTTGTGTTGCAGTCATTGAATTTACTTCGCTTTGTTTAGGCATTCGTGATTATGCATCGGCTACTACATTTTTTCCCCAGGTTTGTAAATTAATTCCTTATTATATTCGTCCAGGTAAGATTTCCATCTTCTTACTGCTATGCTGCCTCTCCAGCTACAATCGTGTGTCAAGGGTTCGTGGTCTGTGTAAATCTTAACTTTGGAACCACCATATAGGTAAATAAAAAATTTCACTGCCCAATATATGGCTAGCATTTCTTTACGTGCGGTCTCGTATTTTTCTTCGGGTTTTGATAAAGTTGTAGATATTAAGGCTATTGGTCTGTCGGATTGCGAAAGAACTGCTCCTATTGCGTGATCGGAGGCATCAGTGGTCAGTGTGAATTCCTTATTAAAATCGGGATATTGTAAAATAACATCGTCAGATATTAGAGTATTTTTTAACTGATCAAAGGCTTTCAAACCTTCTTCATTGATTTGTATAACATTTTTAGCTGAGGCCCCTTTGGATATGCGACCATCTTCACCTCTCAGCAGTATTGTGAGTGGCTTAGCGATTTTGGCATAGTCCTTTATGAACCTTCTATAATATCCTGATAACCCAAGGAATGATCTCAATTCCTTAAGTGTCTTAGGGCACGGGTAGCTGGCTATGGCTTTTACTTTTTCAGAATTTGTCTCGATACCTTTATCTGATATGACAAACCCTAGAAATTCTACTTTGGTATTGAAAAACTCACACTTGTCTAATTGGCATTTGATATTGGCTGCATTTAAGGTTTGGAATATTAGGTCAAGATTTTTGCAATGTGTTTCTTCGTTTTTGCTGAACACAATTATGTCGTCAATGTAAATGTATCAAATTTTACCTATGTGTACTCTAAGAATGTCATCTAAGGCACGTTGAAATATGGAAGGGGCGTTTTTCAGCCCAAATGGAAGTCTAGTAAATTCGTACTTTCCATTATTTACTGAAAATGCTGTTTCCTCAATGTCTTTTTCTTTCAGGAGAATTTGGTGGAACCCACTCTTGAGGTCTAACACCGAAAATAATTGATTGTTACCTAATTGTGCAAGTACTCCATTAATGTCTGGTATAGGGTATCTGTCAGCTATTGTACAACTATTTAATTTTCTGTAGTCGATTACCATTCTGTATTTTTTTATATTTGAAGCGTCTAACTTTTTCTGCACAATCCACACAGGTGAGTTGTATGGGGATCTTGATGGACGTATTATATTGGGTTGCCCAAAAAGTAATTGCGGATTTTTCATATAGTCGGCGTTGACAAATTTTTTCAACGGCTTGTGACTCTGTAATTGCATTCTTTCTTCTGTCAGTTATCAGCTGTTACTTTTAGCTTGCTTTAGAAAAAAAGGGCGCGAAATTTTGTTTACATTTGTTTGTTTGGCGTCAATTTTAATATGGAGCCCACAAAGGAGCATTTTCGTCATATTTTACTTTATTATTTCCGTAAAGGAAAAAACGCGGAGCAGGTTGCTAAAAAGTTACGAGATGTGTATGGTGATGAAGCCTTAAAAGGAAGACAGTGTCAAAATTGGTTTCGCAAATTCCGTTCTGGAGATTTTTCACTAAAAGATGAGCCACGTTCAGTTCGGCCACATGAAGTGGATGATGACCAAATCAAAGCATTAATCGAATTGGATCGTCATGTAACTGAGCGTGAGATAGGAGAGAAGTTAAATATACCAAAATCAACCGTTCATTATCACATAAAAAGTCTTGGACTGGTGAAAAAGCTTGATATTTGGGTACCACATGTATTGAAAGAAATTCATTCAACACACCGAATCAACGCTTGTGATACGCACCTTAAACGCAATGAATTCGATCCGTTTTTAAAACGAATCATAACTGGAGATGAAAAATGGATTGTTTACAACAACGTTAGTCGAAAACGATCATGGTCCAAGCATGGTGAACCAGCTCAAACCACTTCAAAGGCTGATATCCATCAAAAGAAGGTTATGCTGTCTGTTTGGTGGGATTGGAAGGGTGTCGTATATTTTGAGCTGCTTCCAAGGAACCAAACGATTAATTCGGATGTTTACTGTCAACAATTGGACAAATTGAATACAGCCATCAAGGAGAAGCGACCAGAATTGGTCAATTGTAAAGGTGTCATATTCCACCAGGACAACGCTAGACCGCACATTAAAGTTCATTCTAAGTTTTATTAAAAATGCATTTACTTTCTTTTAAAAAATCCGCAATTACTTTTTGGGCAACCCAATATTATTATCTAGAAGCTCAACGATTTGTTTATCAATTTCATTCTTTAAAGACATTGGGTCTCTAGTGCGAATTTCTGCTCTAACGTTTTTAGTAAATGTTAATTTTTAATTAGGCTCTGAGAAAAGCTTCGGATACTTTTTTAATAGTAGGTTTAACTCGGATTTTGTATTGTTGTGAGATGCTCGATTCTAGGAATTATAAACTTTCTTTCTTTGATGTTAACTCTTGTTCCGTTTCTTAAGGACATGGTTTTCTTGTTTGTGTCGATTACAGCACCTAAAGCTTTTAAGCTATCATTATCTAATATTGCGTCGAACGTTTTGAGAGTTGAAGGTAAGAAAAACTTTAATGTTACATTTTGATCGTTAAATAAGTTTGCTAGTTTATGATGAGTAATTTTTATGTTGCCTCCTACAGAGACAGCTTGAAATGGATTTTGATTTGGTATCGGGTTTGCAACTAATTTGGGTTGGATGTAATTTCTATTAGAGCCAGTATCTTTTATTATTTTCAAGATTTGTCCACTCCTCACCTTACACTCAAAGTATGGCAATGAGGAGTCCGTTACTCTAAAAAATTTAGGTAAGTGTAATCGTATTCGTACTCTTTATTGTTGTCATTTATTGTTTCAGTGTATTCGTCCAGTGTGTTTTCATAGTCGTTATGTTCTTCTTGAGATGATATTAACTTTTCGTATTCTTCTAGTGTAGAGTCTGTCTGTTCCTCCTCTGGCTGTTCTTCTGAGATAAAGTTCTTTGTCTTTTGAATTGTTGTTGAGTTCGTGGTGGTGGTCTTTTGCCGACTTCAAATTGTGGTCCAATGGTGTAATTTATTTGTCGGGTTTGAATACTTTTGTCAACGTCCATTGGTTCTGGTCTAGGTTGAGGTTTGGCTCCTGTAGGTCGGTCTGGCATGTTATTAAAAAATGGTCTTGCTACGTATTGTGGCATTTGCAAATTCTGATTATTGAAAAATGGTCTTGGCTGCTGTTGTCCAAACCCGTTTTCAGTTGGTCTGGTCATTATATATGGATTTCTAGGGGGAATGGGGGGTCGAGGTTGGAATCCTGTATTGTTTGAAGCATTTAAGAACCTTACGTTATTGGGGTTCTGAACCTGGCGTGTAACTACTCTTTGTGTTTGTAACTGTGGTTGTTGTTGTCCTTTGACAAAAGCGTGATTAGCGCGGAATGCCTGATTTTCCAATTTCAAGCATAAATGGAGCGCAGATGGAAGATCTGCCTGCTTAGTAGCAGGCGTGACAAATCTCCACGAAGTCCTCTTATAAAGGTATCTAAGGCTTTGCCTCTATATAATTTGGTCATAAGTTGTTGGGATTCTAGGCTCATTTCCATAGAACTAATTTTGTTCAAAATTAACGAAAGATGTCTGTATACGACTTGGTGAAATTCTTCGACTGATTGATTTGGCCTTTGGACTATAATGGTCATCTGATATTCTAGGGTCCTCAAATCTCTTTTATCTGCATAGTGCAATGACAAGCATTTCGAAATGGCTTGCCAATTTAGAGGCACATTATGTGACTCCAGGGCAATATCTGCATTACCTGTAATTTTATTACGAACTAGCTTCACCACCTTCCACGCTTCCCTGTGGCAAATTGTAATTAATTATAAAATATAACTCTCATTATTTCGAATCAATAAGCGGTAAGCGTAATAGTTCGGGGCGCTGCACTTTTTATTCGATTCTCCACGTTTATACGCTAAAAATTACTTTGACGAAGGTACCCAATATTTATTCAAAGTAAGGGTGTGCAACAGAATATTTAATTCATTAAGTATGCTGTAATAGCCACGGGTTTAAGTGGCCACGTGATTAAGGGCGGTCGTTATATAATAGTACAGTCCTGACCCAGAAAAAGTCCAACTAATTATCAGGGAGCAGGGAATAATATGTTGAGCCAGTGTTGTGTACATTTGTTTATTATAAACAATTTGCTATACAATTACCTAATCCCTTACAGTGTGAGCAAACCGAGTTCATAGAACCAATAACAACACATTGGTAGTTACTGTAGTCAATTGACACATCGTAACTGAAAGCAGCTCGATTCAAACTTGCGCGATTATTAGTTGAATGTCGCGCTCGCGCTTCACGCGTTTGTGATATCCGAATTCTTTCACGTTCATTTCCGTCGTCACGTTCTTGTGCAGTACGATTAGATCGGTAATTAGCTTGGTTTGTAGCATTTCTGGTTCTTCTACCTAAATTGCTTCGTTTTATAGAAGGCATATCAAATATAAATTATTTTTTCACTAATCACGAACTAAACTAACACTAACTAAGTAAACACTCTGCACAAAACACGGTATACGAATTTGTTTCGTGTATCAGTTGTCAAAAGCAAACTCAGTAGATTACTACGATTGACTACGTTTTAGTTACAAATTATTTGTATGGGAAAAAGAAGAGGGCCATTTTTAGGGGTTTTTCAGCAATAATTCTAATTTTTCTCTCCGTAAAAACCATCCTTGAACTTCAACGAACATTTTAAAAAAAGATTTGGCCAAATTGGTCCAGGCGTTGTTGAGTTATGCGTTTACCAACACATTTTGCGATTCATTTTTATATATAAGATAGTGTGTAAGATACCGAAAAATTTTGCTGTACCCCTAGTATGCTCATATGTTTTTAATATTCTATCTACCCCTTTTTTCCATGAACTAAATTCCGATGGATCACCTGAAAACTCACGTAAACTTTTCACTATGTCTGGTACCCTATCTAGGTCTGTTAAATTTCTTTGAAGGTCCGGAAAAATTCCTTGATTTTCTGCATTTGTAAAATCGAATGTTGGGTTTCTAGCCCTTTCTAGTATGACTGGTAGTTGCTCGTCTAATATTCGCCGAATTGTGGCGTTAATTACTTCATTCTCTGCCTCGTTCATTGCGTTGTTTTCGTTTGTCGTGTGTCTTGTCTCTGATTTTGTCGTTGTAAATTTAATTGTGGTATTCGTAAAGTTTGTGGAAATATTAGATTGTTACGATTTGCCATGTATTTGTTAGCACATTTGTTTCAGTATTCTTATTTTCATAGATAGTATTTTGTATGATATGGATTTCGATTCAACTTATTACTTATTATTTATTAATTATTTGTTTGAATAAAAAAAGTTTTAATATGTAGAAAATTATTGAAATTTTTTTTTTTTTTTGAAAATTGACTTATGTAAGTGATTAGAAGAATTTAAATGTTTTTATTTCTATTTAATTAGAGAAATTTATCTTATAATTTTTTGTATTTATTATTCAAATTGTACTCATTGATATTTATTACTTTATTTATTTTTTTTTTTTTTTTTTTTAAACCAGTAGCTGGTTTTGCCCTTCTATTCTGGAGGGTCCTCTTGAGATTCGCAAAATTGGGTTTTCTTTATACTGATATTTGCATATGTTTTATTTAAAAAAGACTTTCCAAATACAGTGTATTATTTTGTTATCGCTTTACGCTTTTTTTATTTCGTATTAACTTAATCTGTGATTTTATTTCACTTTCTATAAAACGTTAAACTCGTTTAATCACTTAATTAATTTCTTTGCTTAAAATTTATTTTATTTGTTCACTTAGTTTTGATTTCGGTTTTCACTTAATTTTAATTTTAATTGTTTGTTTGGTTTGATTTCGTTTATAAATTTTTCACTTATTCACTAGCTTACATAATTTGATGTGGCCACTCCTCCTGGTGATCCGGATGTCTTCCTTTTTGGTATTCTACTCGGGATCCTGCGATTCACACACAATTGGGGGATGTTCTACGGGCGTACCTGATAAAACGTGTGGTCCACCTATGAGCCGATAGGTTTTATTAGTCAGCCTTTGGTTTCAAAGGAGCTTCGTCCTAATGGTTATAGAACAGTCAACGTTGGAAGTCCTTTAAAGTTGCCAGCAATGCAATACTTGCCTGTCCTGTCACGGTCGCCAGTTAATACTCAGTATTTTTAAAACAATTTTTTTTTTTTTTTTTTTTATTATTGTAAGTATTGAAACCGTGCTACAATTTTGCACCTTAACAACACAAGCAAAAAAAAAAAATAGTATTTATAAGCCCATCGCCGAGCGCCTAGCACGGGGATTTTATGTTAATGGAGGTGGAAACGGTGATTTATGTTCGTGGAGGGGGAAGCGTCTTCACGAAGCCTTGTCTTTTTAGCCTTCTAAGCGGCCTGGCGGGAAGCAAATTCCTGGCTAGTTCACTGCGATGAGTGGTGAGTCTGTCTCTGTACCTGCTGGTGTGTCTGTTGATCTGCTCCTCCACAGTATGCAGATTAAGGTCCCGATGTAGGGTTGAATTCCTTACATACCAAGGACAGTTGGTTATCTGCCTCAGGGTACGATTCTGGAGTACCTGGATGCGATTGCAATTAGATTTTGCTGCAATCCCCCAAATTTGCAGCCCGTAGAGCCAGATTGGGGCGACGCACTGAGCGTACACTTGTCTTTTTGCCTTAAGTGACATTTTGCTCTTTCTGCTCAGCAGCCAACGTAATTGCTGAAGTCTTAGGACGCACCTCTTGCGAGTGGCTTTAAGATGCGGCAAGAAGGTGAGTCGCTTGTCTAAAGTAATACCAAGGTACTTCACCGTTGCTGGTTGCTCCAGGATCTGTCCTTCCATTTGGATTGGTGGGATTGTTTTCATCCTTAATGTGAAGGCAGGGTTGGACGTTTTTCGAGCGTTTATTTTTAGGTTCCACCTCTTGCACCACGCTGATAGGGCTGCAACATATCCCTGCAAACCATCTGCTGCCTCAAAGCGACATTTTGAGCTATACAAAACGGCAATGTCGTCTGCATATGTGGCAATTAGAGCCTTCGAGGGGTCTTCCATATAGCCATCATCGGGTACGGGCAAGTCTGCAGTATAGAATGAGTACAGGAGCGGGCCAAGAACACTTCCTTGCGGGACTCCAGCTCTCATTTGGGCAGGCGCAGAGTAAGTGTCCCGGATCTTGACTTTAAATACCCGCCCTTCCAGGTATGACTTTAGGAGCAAGTAATAAGGTGCTGGTAGTAAATCTTTCACCTTGCAAAGGAGACCGTCGTGCCACACCCGATCAAAGGCTTGTTGGATATCAATAAAAACTGAGTTGCAGTATTCAAGATCATCAAATGTGAACCTGCATGAAATCCAAATTGATGGTTCGGCACAATTCCGCACTGAGTTATAATCCTAGTAAGTCGATTAGCAATGAGTCTTTCCCATACCTTCGACATAGAGGGAAGAAGACTTATTGGCCGATAGGATTCCGGGTCGTCTTCCGGCTTGCCTGGCTTATATATCATTTGGATTGCCGCTATTTTCCATTGGGAAGGGAAGAACTGAATCCTTAGCATAGCATTAAAAATAAGTGCCATGTAGAGGATCGCACGATTTGGCAGGGCCTTCAGTGTGACGTGGCATATTCTGTCCATGCCAGGAGCCTTGTTTTTCGGAAGAGCTTTTATGGCTTCGGTAATCTCCTGAACTCTGATTGGCGTGATGGGGAGGGACATCTGAAGCGGGGTCTGCAAGCTCTCCAGGGTCTCTTCGATGTCAGCCAGCGTAGCAACGTTGTGTGGGGTGAATCTGGCCTCCAGGTGTTGAGCAAATATGTTTGCCTGTTCCTCTTCATTCCGTGCAAGGTCGCCGCCATGCTGCCTAACTGGGACCTGTCTAAACGGCTGGTTTTTCGTAGCCTTTGTGCATTTCCACAGTGAGTAATTGGCGTCAACAGTGTAGTCCATCGAGGACAGCTTGCGTTCAAAGAAGTTATTTCTGAGCTCCCTTAAGAGGATCCGTAGTCGCTTGGCTGCTCGGTTCCACAGGATTCGATCCCAAGGGTCTTGGGTTCGAATTGCTTTTCTTCGTAGGCGCCTTTTTTCAACCAGTAGCTCTTTTGCCTTTCTGGTAAGTGTGACGCCATATTTTGTCGGCTTTAATGGGCTCGCAGGTGGAGTGGATGCAGCAGCAGCCATGTGGATGTTATTAGTGAAGATTTCCACTGCCATTTCTATATCCTCCCCAGAATTCAGCTCCGTTTCAAGATGGATGGAGCTCTCCAGATTCTGGTGAAATAGAGTTATTTCAGTTCGATTGCTGATCAGCCTTGCATTAGAGCGAGCATTAATCCCATTGGTATCTATGGTGACTACGAGGGCCAGATGGTCAGACTCTAAATCCCAATTTTGGGTAATACTCGCGCAGTAGTCCGGTACTCCATGGTGGACGGCAAAATCAATACATGTGGGCGTATGTGTGGTGACGTATGGGTATCTGGTAGGAGCTCCTGTGGCAAGAATCTTTGCCCCGGTGGCGGAGATGGCTTCAGCTAGTTCTTGTCCCCTAGGGGAGTTGCAGGTGTCGCCCCATAGCCAATGTCGTGCGTTCCAATCGCCACCAACCAGGTACCTTTGTCCACATTTTCGAAGTATACTGGTGAAGAGACTTTCCCGTATTCTGTTTCCTGGTGGACAGTAGATGGAACTGAACTCCATGTCACCAAGGCCCGTAGCAACTTTCACCGATGACATTTGTATACTGCGCGTCTCTATTACTCTTTGGGGAAAATGTCGGAGAGTAGTCCTGACTAGTACCGCTACTCCACCTCCACTGTGATTATTGGAAGATGGCTTGTAGGCAGGATAGAATGTGTATCCAAACACTCGAACAGTTCCACCGCGGTTTAGTCTGGTTTCAGTCAAGAGAAGGATATCAATGTTGTTGTTGTGTGCAAAAAGTTCGACTTCTCCGACTTTTCCTGAAATGCCGTTGACATTCCAGATGAGGACTTTAAGTGAATTCATGGCGAGGCTGTAGCGTTGACCTGAGAATTATTTCCAGCCCATTGCTTCATTGTGCTGGCCATCTCAGACACTATTGTTTCTAGCCGTGCAAGGCGTTCATTAGCTAGCTTATTTTGCTGTTGTTGTTCTTGTTGTTGCTGTTGGAGCCACATGAGAAACTGCTGTTGCTGCTGCTGCTGGAGGTGCTGTTGCCATTCCTGAAACTGTTGTTGCTGCTGTTGCAGCAGCGACTGGATATCGATCGGCTGTTGTTGATGTGGACTTGGCTGCGTTTGAGCATAGTTCAAACGACGTTGAGCATTTCCAGAATTGCTTGGCACTGAAGCTGCGACTGCTGCATAGGAGGCACTTGTGCGGGCACTGTAGCTCCGTGGTGTCATCTGCTCTGCTGCTGGTTGGAATGCAATTTGGGCCACTTGTTGCCTTGCTATTCTAGCGGAGCCAAGCGCAGGAAATTCCTGCACGTACCTTGTAGCAGAATATTAATTGGCCACATTGCCATAAGGTGATCTAGTTTAAAACAATAAGAACAGTTTTATTTAGATGTTGATCGAAGACTAATTTTACAAATATTAAGGTTAAACGATTTGAAATACGGTTTTTTCCAGTTGCTGCCAAGTGCTCAATCGAGCAGAAAATATGCGTCTTTTGTGACACACCGAGGCCGATATCAGTTTTTGAAAGTACCCTTATAGAAAATAGTAAAATTTAAGCCTTACCAATATAAAGTTTTTTGGGCCTGACGGGATATTTCAGAAAATGAATACCAAATTAGGCAGGCTAGCTAGACCTTTAACTGAGTTGACATAAAAACGCTTACTTTAGATTTGATTTGGACGAAGAGAATGCAGTTAATATTTTGAAGAAATTACTAACTGAGAACCCTGTTTTAAGTATTTATAATCAGACTTACGAAACAGAAGTGCATACAGATGCGTCTATTAATGGATTCGGAGCAGTTTTATTATAGATGAACGTTGACGATGGTCAACTGCATCTTGTGTATTTTATGTCAAAAAATATCACAGACGCACAGCGTAAATACAGCAGATATGAGTTAGAAATATTGGCAGTCATCGAAGCTTTGGCTGAAGCCGTGTGGCTGGGGGCGTTAGCGTGGTGGAGCATGAAAACGTCTTTGATGTCTGGCCTGACGCGTACGACTCGGCGTTTCAGTCTCTTGAGTACCTCTTGGTAAAAGGCTCCGTTGACAGTTTGTCCTTGCGGTACAAACTCAAAATGGACGATTCCTCGGACGTCAAAGAAGACAATCAGCATTGTTTTGATACGAGATTTGCTCATGCGCCCCTTCTTGGGTCTGGGAGAAAATTGTGTGTGCCACTCGGAGCTCTGTCGTTTGGATTCTGGATCGTACTCGAACATCCAGGATTCATCCCCAGTTACAGTATAATTTAAAAAACCTGGATCATTTCTAATCGATTCCAACAATTCTTCACAGCGCACAACTCGAACGTTTTTCTGCTCCTCCGTCAACACCTTCGGCACAAGCTTCACACAGACCTTTCGCATTCGCAAATCCTCCGTCACTATTCCATGTACCGCAAATGTTGACAAATTTAGGATGTCAGCGATTGCCCGGATGCTTAACCGACGGTCTGAACTCAAAGTTTCTCGCACACGGCGGACGTTTTCATCAATTCGTGCTATTGTTGGACGTCCGGAACGTGGATCGTCGGTGACATCCTCTCGACCCTCCTTGAAGGCCTTGTGCCACCTTCCACACTGAGATCTCGAAATGCACTCCTCCTTAAAGGGCTCTCGAAGCATTTGATAAGTTTCCGATGCATTTTTGCCAAGTCGCACACAAAACTTTATGGCGTACCGCTGTTCCAGCGAACGCTCCATTGCACCGTGACACAACAGAAAAAATGACTTCGCTCTACGACACGTCCTACCACTTCTATTGCTCAGAGCGAACTGAGACCGAGCGCGTTGGAAAGGAGTGACTCCGCCCCAAATTTTCAGACAGGTCCGAGCGTGCTGCGACAGGTAGTTACGTGACAATGAAACCATGCGCATTACTTTCATAACGCACCCTGTATTTGTATAAAGAAACCATACGTAAGAAATACATATAAATATCGCCACAAGTCAGAAATATATGAAAGCTTTAGAATTTATTTTTGTATCTAGAAAGATTCATAACATTGTCTGATCAATTTAACTGAAGAATAATATCATTGTGCTATTTTTGGAAATAGCAATATCAAATTTGTAGCCCCAATTGATTTAGAACAGAAAACGATTTTTAAAGTAACATATTATATTTCGCAAACATTTTACTTCCTATTTTTTCTGATAAAATTATTAATTTTGTGTTGCAGGGACCTGTGATGCCTGGAAGTCAGCAGCAAAAGTCAATCGTGTCTGGAAACGTTTTGAAATTGGTGTCGCCACATAATGTGACTAGTGGTAAGCTAATCATGAAAAATCCAAATATTTTACAAATGGGCAAAGTAACATCCAACGTCATAGGCGGAAAACCAGCATTTGTTATAACAAATAAGCAGGGAGCCCAGCTAACAAATCAACAGATAATTATTGTCACTACTGGTAACAGCGTACGCCCCGTTCCAACTAGTACTACTGTGAGTACTGCAGTTGGCACGACATCTGGAACAAATATTGTAAGTCTAGTAAGTTCCACATCGACTATCAATACTCCTGCTCTGGGTGCCCAAAGAACCGTTATATCCAATCAGACTGGCTTAAAAATGCTACATAATATATCACCTGTCCAAACACCAACATCAATAACAGCAATGCAGAAAGCAAGCAGTACCGCGGTTCCACAAAAAAAAGCACTATACATTGGTGGTAAAGCTGTCACGGTTATGAGTACGAACGCTAATGTTGCCACTTCTGCTGCTATCCCCAATAAAGTAGTAGTTTTTCCTACCTCAACCAGCGCCACTGCTACTCCTGCTTCAACAACATTTAGCACTAAAAAAAGTTTTGTGTTTAATGCTGATAGCAGTCCACGAGCAGTGACCTTGACTTCTAAAAATTTGGCCACCAAAATTTTGTCATCAACAAACGTGTCAAAGAACAGCGTATCAGAAGCTCCAGTTTCTATAATCAACATAAAAGAAGTAGATCCAATGGACGATATTATTGAGCAGCTTGATGGAGCTGGTGATCTATTCAAACTCACACAAAATAATGTACAAGCGGAATCGATGGAAAACCCAAACAACGAAAGCGCCACACCAACATTATCGCCTGTACCTTTACCTAACTCTGACTCAGATGGCCAACAACCTAGTGTTGAATTATTAGAAGCTTCAAATGGCCAAAATTCGGAACAGCCAGTTGAGGATATTTCTGGAGTAAGCAGTACCACTGATGTTAGGCGAACAGAACTTTCAAAAATTGAAGGTGTAAAACCTCAATCTATTGCTGAAAACGATTTAAGTAATGTCCATTGTATGGTAAGTATTCTAACTGCAAAATACAAAATAGAAACAACAAACAAAAGCTTACTTCGGGTGAAGCCGAATCCTCTACATATCATATTAAGTTTATCTTATAAGCCTCAAATTATTTCGGTCTTAAAAAATTTTTTGACACACCAGTTCTTTATATATTGGATTCTAAAGATTCGAAGCTTCTAAGTGCAAAATCATGAAAGTAATAAAAACTGGGATCGTCTATGTATATTTTAGGTATAGAATACTGTTTTCCGCTGCTTCCACTGCTGAATGTACAGCCCACTTTCCAAGCGGTCCAGGAAAGCTGCTTCTATAAAGCATAGCTTAAATCGGGAGGATAGAGCCGATAATATAAGAGTTCCATTCCAAGGGTAGAGAAAGAGCAGAATGAAATAATACAATGGACCTACAATATCTTAGAAATACGGTAGAAAAGTTTCATAAAAGTCAAGAGGAAACGTAAAATTTTAAGGGGCGTATCTATCAATATCACCAGTTTTAAAGTTATGAATGAAATCAAATTTAAGTACGATTCGATGTTTTGACCCAATTGAAATGACTGCACTCCGCAAACCGCAAATTTATTCATTTTTTAAATTTATTGGGAAAGAAATATAGTTCTGCGTTCTTTTTAATAAATGTAAATTTTGGTATTAATTTTGAATTTCAAGATTTATTTGATTTATTATTCACTGTGCGACGAAGTGAGGGTCAATGGCAGTACAGTACAAAACTTTACAGCCTCTCAGTACAAGAAACATAATCCATTTTCGAAGAACGGTACAGATAGCGTACTTGGGCCTATTATGTACAGGGAAAATCTATAAAAGATAGCAGGCGTAATATTGCATTGCACATAAAGAACGAGAACCCTGTACTGCGTCTCATACAAGCACCCAGACGGGACAAGGGTCGAACGCGCGTAAAGCTTAAAGAGTTGATAGTAAAACATCGAAAGACCCGGCAGATAAAAGTGAAGAGATATACGGTCGGCGCAATCGTCCGAAGCCTCAGTTGCGCTAAAATAAACAATTATTTATCTTAGATAGTTTAGTGCTAAAATGTGTTTGTAAGGAATAAATTGTTTTAAATTTCGAAACCCGTAAATCGCAGGATACATTCAATTCATTTTCATACAGGTTTTGAACAAATTCTCGTGATTAATCGATGTTTTTTTTGCATAAATCGCTTGAACATATATGATAATAAGACGCACAATACAATGTACGTTCCAAAGTAAACAGGACTTTTTTAAAACAAGTAAGGAAGCTGCAGTCGAGTTTCCCGACTGCAAAATACCCTTTACCCTTAGACATGCTTACAATTTATTTATTTAGTATCAATAAATAAAAGAAACAATATTCTTTTATAAAAGAGTACCACAACCATTAAGCGCGCAATGCGTGTTTTGCTGCGCTTCTGCTTCCCTTGCCATAGATTTTGCATGTGGCATAACTTCCGTGTTTCTTATCCGATTCGGCATATGCCGAATTGCATAGCATTAGGTTAATAATTGTGGGAGTGGCAGTTTTTTGCAGTTTGCGGCGGAGCGGGGGGTGATATCAAAATAAAACAACAAACTTGTACTGCGTATGGTAATTAACTATCCAACGATATATGGCACATGTTTGTAGCTCTTGTAGTTTCTAAAATCTAGGCGTTGATACGGACAGACAGACGGACAGACGGACGGACGGACAGACGGACATGGCTATATCGACTCGGCTGTTGATGCTGATCAAGAATATATATACTTTATGGGGTCGGAGATGCTTCCTTCTGCCTGTTACATACATTTGCACCATATTATGATACCTTTTTCATCCATTTTTAATGGGTACAGGGTATAAAAAGACAGAAGAAATGGTTTTATCGGTAAAATCCAATAATTTTATTTAAGTCTCCTTTTTCTTTATTACAGCTTTTTGCACGGTCCAAAAGCATGTAAAACAAATGTTTTAGCTCGTTGCCCGGTATGGCCGCCAGTATCCCGGTGAAAGCATTTTAAATGGCCTCCACGTCTGCATAACGTTTTCCTTTTATCGGCAAATGCATTTTTCCGAAAAGGTAGAAGTCGCACGGTGCCATATCAGGTGAATGTCGTGCAACAAACGCCAACTTCCATCTTCGCGCTATTTGGGCCGAACATGTCGAATACGGCGCACCAAGCGCTTAAAAACTCCAAGGTGGAATACCGCATTAACATTTTGCTCGGGTGGAACAAATTCTTTGCGGACAATACCCTTGGAATTATAAAAACAAATCAGCATTGTTTTCACTTTTGACTTCTCCACTTGGGTTTCGGATCGTCCGGCGTCTTCCATTCTCTGGCGTTTCGTTTCGGGATCATATTGAAAACACCACGTTTCTTCACCAGTCACAATCTTGTAAAGGAAGTTCGTGTCTTTTGTTGTCTCTTTAAATAATGATGTCCTTTAAATGTTGAATTATGGCCAATTTTTGGTCGTTTTTGGATCATTATAGCTTAAATGGCTCAGATGAAATGTCATGATGAACCGAAAGTCGATAAAGGATAGCAGATTCTAACGCACTACTAGAGGGCGCTAGATTCAAAAAGTCGTCTTTGCTTTGGGATGAACCTTGTATATTTATTAATTAATTATGCAAATTAATTTATGATTCTCGACAAAAACATATAAGATTACAATATGTTCTTATCCAAAATAATAATTTTAAATTTCAAAAGCTGCCATATCGTTGATTATCAAAAATTACAGAAAAACTTTTCATTAGGAACAGGTTTTATTAAATTAATTGTTAATGCTTGATCAGTTTTTAAGTAGTCTTCAAGAAGTTATGTCACCGTAGAGCCCTCTTAATATAACTTTTCCTATAAATTCCTATACCTTTTTACATTATAAATTATTTTGGATACATATTTCTGTTTTTAAGCTAAAACAAGCCATGTAGCCTTACATATTTTGTTAATAAATACAGAACCAATACAGTTGGGTCATATTATATAATAGATGTTGTATATAAAATTTGCCACTAGATGATGTGTTATATTATATACATATATATAGTAAAATTAGTTGTATTTTTTTAGTTGAGTCGAATAAATGTCCCGTCAGTTGACTAAGGACAACGCCGAGAAGAATTATTACACGAAGGTTTTTATTAAACTTCTTTATTCGGATATCAGCTTAAGACTAAAAATCAAATGTAAATTGGATTAAGGAGAAGCCTCAGTATTTTAACAATATTTGTATTTCGGGAGAGCCTCGCTCTTGGATTCTTAAGATTAGGAAAAGATTCAAAGACAGCAGTCAAATCTGCTTAGGTCAGGCTTTAGGATGTGTACAAAAACGGCTAAATGCCGCTGTCAAAGAATTCTTTATTAGAAACGTTTGTGTTTCGGGAGAGCCTCGCTCTCCCGTGTTTATTAGTGAAAGGTAAATGGGTATGTGGGATATGATTAATAATTGTAGTTTTTGCTCAAAATAGTCAACCACGATGTCTATTTCAGTTAAATTTAATTTTTAAGCAATGACGTTCAAAGGAGGATGGTATCTGGACGGGTTTATCAGAAAAAAGGAGATATCCGTGGTTGGTGTCAATATTATTAATTTTAATTTGCTGTCCACGAACCGCTGTGATCAGTATAAGCAATAATGTTATGAGGTACCAGGTGCCTGTGAAATTGAGAGTTGATTATTTTTCTTTTGTTTTTTGAATTGTGTTTTGTAGTAGTGCGTAACTCTATTTCTATTAGTGATTTTGTAATGGTCAGGGTCTGTCTGTTCTACATTTTTGGTTGGTTTAAATTTTCTAATTTGCCTTTCTGTAGTGGACCTTTTCTGTAATTAGTGTCAATATTAAATTCCTGTCGGTATTCATTTATTTTATCTATTTTCTTCTCTTTCATTTTTTGAGTGTCTAATATTGGATGCCCAACGAATTAGAAAATTTAAGCAGGTGTCTGTCCAGTAATGTCATGTTTAATTTTATGGTTGTATGTGTAAAGGATTGTTTCTATCTTGCTTAATTTTACTTCTTCATCATCAGATGAATTGATTATATGAATTTTTTCATTTATTGTTTTATGTAATCTTTCAAAGTCTGCTACCCCGTATTTGCTGTATTGAGCTGTAGTTCGATTTCTTTTTCATCAAGCCATCGCTTCAAAGCTAAACTGGAGCAAGCTCCGTCTGTCTGCCTTTAGTAATTTGGGGTTGCCTAACTGATTGAAAAAGCGTGTTAATGCGTTTCTGCATTCTATCCAGTTCTTTGCTATAATTTGTTTAAGTGTAGCGAATTTAGAATAAATGTTAATGCAACTGGTGTAATGTTTTCCCTCAGATGAATAAATATCTACCACAATTTTTTTCGCGGAAATATCAGGGTTAGGTGTGATTTTAAAAGGTATTTTGGTGTTACTATGTTCTGTTTTAGCCAAATTGCAAACGTTGCATACGTTTATTAAATTTTGAATTAGTAGTTGGCTATTTGGAAAGAACTTATTTTCTTTAAATAATTCTGTCATTTTCTGTATACCTGGATGTAAAAGTTTTTCATGTGATTGAAGTACAATTTCTTTGATTTCGGCGTATGAACGTTCTTTAATTGGAAGAGACTGCGATTTACTTTTGTGTAGGTGGTATTGATAATTTCTCTGTGTATTCTTTGAATAATTTAAAAATCTACATCGCTCTCAATATAAATGGTAATGTTTCTATGAATAAAATGATCAAGAAAAATTTGTTTGGCCTTTTCGAGTGTTATTACATCACATTGAATTGTGGTAATGGAGTTACCGAATATTATTAAATGCTCTACTTTATTTTTATCGGATTTAATAAAGATTATTGGTTTTTTGAAATAATTGGTTTTTCTGTTAAATGAATAAGGTTGCTATTGTCTTCTTCTGCACCATGTTGAGTAGCTTCACTATGATGATTTTCTTCAATTTTAATTCTTGATAGTGCATCGGCAACTGAATTTTCCTTCCCTTTAATATAATCGATTTTAAATTGGTATTTGCTTAATCTAATTCTCCATCTTTCTAACCTAGCATTCGGCTCCTTTAAGTTATGAAGCCATCTAAGAGGTTGATGGTCACTAGCAATGAGAAAATGTCGCCCTAGTAAATAATTGTCGAATGTAATTGTTAAAACAAATTTCTTTTCAAAATCAGGTAATTGTAAAATTACTCGAATTATCAAAGCCTTAAGTTTTCCGAATACCTCTATGTACTCAAGTTTTTGCGTATCTATCTTTGCTCCTTTTTTTAAGCAACTGGTTATGGGTTTTGCTGTGTCTTCGTAATTTGGAATAAATTTGCGATAATAACCTGTTAATCCGAGGAAAGCTCTAATCTCTTTTACTTATGTCGGAATTAAGTATGAAACTATGGCTTTAACATTAATAGGATTTGGTTTAATACCATCAGGAGTTACTATGTGACCAAGAAAGTTAGCTTCCTTTTTTAAGAACTCACATTTGTCTAGTTGCAATTTTAAGTTTGCTTCTGCAAGCTTTGAATGAACTAATTGCAGTGAATTCAAATGTTCTGTACGGGATGTTGAAAAAATTATAATATCATCCAGTAACACCAAACAGTGTTTGTTAAGCAACGGTCGAAGGATATTATTCATGCACCTTTGAAAAATGGCATTAGCAAGGCAATGGCAATGGCAAATGGCAGGGTATTCGTATTGGCCGCTTTTGGTGGAGAATGCAGTTTTAGGAATTGATTCCTCGTCCATTCTTATTTGGTGAAATCCTTTTGCCAGATCGATGGTTGTAAAATATTGGCATTTACCCAGTTTGCCAAGTATTTTGTCCATATTTGGAATTGGATATCTGTCAGTTATGGTTATTTCATTTAGCTTTCTATAATCAATTACTACCCTGTACTTCATTAAGCCAGAGGCATCCGGTAGGACTATTGTATGGTGAATTAGTTTCCCTAATTAATCCCTGATTTAGCAATTCCTGTACTCGGGTTTCTACTTCAATTTCGTGTTTGCGCAAGTGGGTATTGATTTGAATAAATTGGGGAGTTATGTGTGGTATTTAGTACGTGTTTAATGGTATTTGTAAATGTTAATTTGTCTCCTTCCTTATACTCAAGATTTTTAAATTTATTTAATAAGCCTTTTAACTTTAAAGTTTCCTCCTGATTTAGGTGATCTAATCGAAACTGTGAAAAATTTTTTTATTGTTTCCTGATCTGAGTTTGCAATTGGTTCTGGTGTCATTTGGATATCAAAATTTTGGTTTCATTCCGATTCTGAAGTAATTAATTTGTATGTTTTATCAAAAAGGGTAACTGTATTATTTTTGTAATTAATAACTGATTGTGCATTTTCAACAATTTTCTGCCAATTAGCATATCGTAATTATTAGAAAATCTGTGCACATAAAATGGTTCGGTTTTTTTGAAAATACTATTTCTGGGTAACATAATCAAGTCGTTTAAGGTGATAGGGCCATCTGATGTTAAAACTTCACATCTACTATTTTGAATGGGAAGACAAAATATATTTTCAATGATGATGAATATTAATTGTGGATCTTGTATCTAGAAGGCATTTGTATGTGCACCCTATGTATACTATTTTTATGTATTCGTGTTGTCCAGGGCTGTTGACCGAAAATTTTCGTTTAGTTCAGGATTATTTTGATTTTGTTGTTCCTTATTAATTTGTACGGGTTTGGACCTGTTGTTGCCCCTTGTTGATGAACCCATGATTTTGATATGGATTGTATTGGTTTTGGTCATAGTACTGCTGTTTGTAATAATTAGGTTGGATTTATTCAAATTCATGCGCATCTTGGAATCTCATTTCGTCAATGGACATTTTAGTTTGTTCACTGTCCGATGGTCTTAGTCGTTTAGTGATCGGGAAGTTAGTATTTTTAGATGTAGAGGGTTGTTGTAGTTGAGGGTATGTATTTCCTCTAAAATATGTTTTTTGGGGATTTTGGGCTTTGTTGGGATGTTGTTGGAAAGTTTTTTTTTGAATAATGGGTTGTGTGTTTATGTATTGGTTGGGTCTGAAATAATTAGGTGCGTGCCACATAGGTGGGTTGTTAGTCATCTGCTGTGTATAGCTAGGTCTAAATGGTTTCATGTATTGATTCAAATTAGGTTGGAATGGTTGGGAATATTGTGGGTAACGTCGGCGATATTGAATTTGAACATTTGTATTGAATTTATGTGCTTTCGAATTCTGATCATAATTTGAGTTTTTATTACGGTATTCTGGGTTTAGATTAAATTCAAAATTAATATGTTCTTCATAAATTCCCTCATTTTGTGCAATGTTAATTAAGGATCTTAAGTCTCTAATATCGTGATGAGCTAAAATAGTAAATAACTGTATTGGTAGTTTTCTGATCAGTATCTTAATAGAGTCTTTAATAGCCTGAGTATAAATAAGGAAATCCGATTAGTTACCTTCCAGGTGTAGTTTCGAAATTAATAGTTGACGTCGTCTTTCCGCTTCTTCGCAGAATGCTCTTAGGTTTCTTCTGTATGGTGTCTCCCTGAAGTTCTCCAGAAGTTTGTAGTTGGGTTTTTGCGTTTCAAATTCCGAGATGAGTCTTGATTTGAGGGTAGGCCAATCTTCGATGTTCGAAAGTCCCAAAGATCGTGTAACCTGTCTGTCCAAGTTCCTTTCGATGGCTCACAGTAGAATCCTCTGTTGTCGGACATCATTGGTTTGGTAGAACGAAATTACGTAATCCACCTGCTGACGAAGGTGTGAATGGTTGCTGGGTCACCCTTGAATGGCCGACGGCCATCGGCAAGGTTGTTGTCACTCAGCACAACGATTTGGGGTGCGGCAAATATTGGTTGTGACATTTTTATTGTATGATTTTAAATTTTGTGTTTTATTTTTTTTATGTTGATTTTTGTTGTTGTTGAGATTATAATTCTATGCTTGTTTTTGCGAACACTTAAGGTTTCTGTTATTCACTTATTTCTTCTATGTTGATTTTGCTGTTGTTGAGATTGTAATTCTATGTTTGTTTTTCCGATTACTTAATGCTTAAGTTATTCCATTATTTCTTTTGTTGATTTTTTTTTGTTTTGGATTTAATGTTATTTTTTGTTTTTGTTTCGGATTTATTTGACTTATATAAGGTTGTCAAATATCTCCCTTCCGCTTTTTTGCTCTTCATTCAATGCTTTATAAAAAGTGTTACAGTGATCGGATTTAGTTAAAATATGCGCCGTTTTGTTCGATGATCTGTTTCCATCTAGACGGCAACTTCATAATACCTGCCTCGTAGAAACCCCCCTCCTTATTTGCGAAGAATTCGGACAGCCACTTTTCACAAGCCTCTTTTGAGTTCAACTTCACACCACCAAGGGCGTTTGCCATGGACAGGAACAGGTAATAACTTGGCGCTACGTCTGGGCTATATGGTGGATGCGATAAAACCTCCCATCCGAGCTCCCGTAGCTTCTGACGAGTCACCAACGAAGTGGGTGGTCTGGAGTTGTCCTGGTGGAACACTACACCCTTCCTGTTGGCCAATTCTGGACGCTTCTGGTCGATCGCATGCTTTAAGCGGTCCAGTTGTTCGCAGTAGATGGTAGAATTAAGCGTCTGGCCATATGGGAGCAGCTCATAGTGGATGATTCCCTTCCAATCCCACCAAACACACAACAAAACCTTCCTGGCCGTCAATCCCGGCTTGGCCACTGTTTGGGACGATTCACCGTCCTTTTCGACCACGACCGTTTTGCTTGATCGTATGTGATCCATTTTTTGTCGCCAGTTCAAGAATGGGTCGAGTTCGTTCCGTTTCAGCAGCATATCGCAGGCGTTGATTCGGTCCAGAAGGTTTTTTTGCGTAAAATTATGCGGCACCCAAACATCAAACTTTTTTTTGGATTCAGCCTTCTGCAGATGGTTCAAAATGGTTTGGTGACTAACTCCCATCTCCTGGGCGATGTCACGAGATGCCATATGCCGGTTTAGCTCGATGTATTCCATGATTTGATCGGTATTTGTCGTCACAGGTCTTCCGCCGGCTGGCTTATCCATGGTGTCGTTTTCACCGGCTCTGAATCGTCGAAACCATTCCTCCGCGGTTCGAAGTGATAGAGTACCATCCCACAAAACACCATTAATCTCACGAAACGTTTCTCTAGCGGATTTACCTTTAACGAAGGAAAACTTTAAAATAGCGCGAATTTCGGCGCTAGTGAACTCCATGTTTACACGTCTATAACTTTTAAACGCAATGTCCAAACTAATCATGCATAGCGTTGTTTTGTAGGTTATGTCAAGACCTTCCAAATGGTGTATAGTGTTGCCTGATATGAGCTCTGTAGCGCTTTGTACATAGCCGCGAAATTCAAAAGACAAAAAAGTGGAAGGGAGATATTTGACAAACTTATATTTATTATTTTTGTTTCGGATTTAATGTTATTTTTATTTTTTTTTTAAGTTTTCTAGTTTTACTTACACATTTATATTGTACAACTTTTTTATTTTAATTTTGATGTTGTATTATTATGTTGCTTTAATTTATTGTTCTTTTTTATACCCTGTACGGAAGGTATGCCACATGCAAAATCTATGGCAAGGGAAGCAGAAGCGCAGCAAAATATGCATTGCGCGACGCCGACTGCGACGTTGGCAGCGAAATGTGTATGGCTTTATGACACACGAAACTTATTTTCATAACGTAGCGCAACGGCAGCAGGCGATGCTCATTGAAATATGAAATATTGTTTCATTTATTTATTAATACTAAATAAATAATCTGTAGGCATGTCTAAGGGTACAGGGTATTTTGCAGTAGGGAAACTCGACTGCTGCTTCCTTACTTGTTTATTTTTATTGAAGTATAAAAGTTTGTTTCACTTCACATTCTTATAATTTTATATGTTGGCTTTAAAACTTAGATGCCTTTGGACTTAATGTTTTTGTTTCGTATTTCACTTTCACTTTTTATTGCGTAACCGAATTGGAATTATAACCCAAGTTGAAGAGTTTTCACGAATTTATTTTGGGAAATGTTTCGAGCACTGTATTAAAAAATTTAACTTATTTTCAACTTGAAGGTTCTTTTTTTCGGATACTTTTTGTATCCTACCGACTCCGCCAGTAAAATTAGTTGTCGTATTTTTTAGTTGAGTCGAATAAATGTCCCGTCAGTTGATTAAGGACAACGCCGAGAAGAATTATTACACGAAGGTTTTTATTAAACTTCTTAACTAAAAATCAAATGTAAATTGGATTAAGGAGAAGTCTCAGTATTTTAACAATATTTGTATTTCGGGAGAGCCTCTCTCTTGGATTCTTAAGATTAGGAAAAGATTCAAAGACAGCAGTCAAATCTGCTTAGTTCAGGATGTGTACAAAAAGGGCTAAATGCCGTTGTCAAAAAAATTTTTTATTAGAAACGTTTGTATTTCGGGAGAGCCTCGCTCTTGGGTTCTTAAGATTAGATAAGATTCAAAGAGAGCAGTCAAATCTGCTTAGGTCAGGCTTTCGGATGTTTACAAAAACGGCTAAGTGTCGCTGCCAAAGAATTCTTTATTATTAACAGATGTTGAGCAACTGGGACACATTATGGAAATTACTAAAGTGCATTATTGTTTATAATTCTTTGAAATAATTGAAGTGACCGGTTTGGGCCTCGCAATTACGTCACTATATATATATATATATTATATATAGATATATTATACGCTACATCGATTGTATATTATATATACTTTATCTCTTATCTATAAATCGCGTTGTACAAGTCCGGTTAAAAAGATGACATTTTGTCCCAAAAAAGTTTTTCTGACAGTTTTGTGATTGGACACTACCTAAGAGAAAAAACGCTATATTATACAGTTTTTCTTCGATCAGGGCGGAGAGGCAAGCGAGCCGGGATATTGCAATTTCCCTTAAAAAGGGCATCAAGAGGGCAGTGTAACATTCCTCATTCCGTTTCAGTTTCCTTTCAAGTACTACCCCAAATTGCTTGGTGCTGTTGCTAAAGCCTAACGTAGTTATTGGGTAGTTATAGGAGTTAAACCTGAAGCTTCATACCTTATTGCCCGTTTCTGTTTGTCCAGTTGGATACGGTGAGAACAACTACATATGCTATTAGCATTCTGCTTCTTGGTTTAGCAAATGGCATCGAAAATCGGCATTTAAAAGTTATGATCCTTGTAGCCAGCGAAGAGTTTCTCCTATTTATTTGAAGGTTATCCAATTATTTTTTTTTTGTAGCTTAAGCTGAAATCATGTGAACAAGATTTCTTACTTTTCTAAAATCGTCAACTTTAATTTTGTGTTTTTATTTAATTTTTCTAAATTATTTGGTTAATTGTAATAAATTGTGCTACATGTTAAACTATTTTATATATACATGTACTTTTACATTAAAATTTACTTATAATCTGAGGAATTCTTATTTTTTGTATGCTTTTATGTCTTTTAATAATAATATTCATTAAATTACTAATTTTAGCCCAAAGGTAGGAAATTTAAAAACGTAATTTGTATGCTGTGAATTTTTATATTGATTAAAATCATAGGGACATTATCAGGCTGCAAGTGACGCACACTATCTTTATCAAGCAATTCAAAAACCTTAATTGTTTAAGGTTTTACCCCTCTGGTTCGATTGCATATCAAATATTTTTATGGAATTTGTTTTTATTTCACTTTTAAAAATTTTTAAAACGCAAAAAAATTCCGCTTTATAACAGTAAGACTTGAAGGCTTTATTTTAACATTGGGTAGCTCCGTTAAATTTTGATCTTGATTTGCCAGATATAAAAAGTTCTTAATAATTTTACTTATAAATAAATTTAACAAACATTTTAAAAAATCCGGCCGTCACAAAAACGGCGTCATCCCCCTTAAACGTTTTAATAGCCGGAAGAAGGGGCAGTGCCCTGATTTCTCATCAAATACTTTAATATTATCGAGTAAAGACTTTTTACTTAAGGATTTAAGTCAGGATTTTCAGTAATAAATCGTCAACTTTTCCTGATAAGCCAGAGTAGATGGTTTCTTAGCTTTTAGTCACGTCAGATTAACTCTTATTAATGAGGCAATTTTTAAGTGGCTAAACTCGAAACTCGGAGGAAAGAGTTTCAACATATCCGAAACATCTAAAAAATTACCCATCTTTTATATACTGCCAAAGATGAAGAAGATCCCTTTGGGATATTGAAATTCAACCTTGCATCGAATGGACCATGATGTTATGGAAATTTTTTCCTTGTTTTTTATGGTGGTGGAATTACAGATACGATAATTTTCCTTTTTAGTACCCTTGGAGAGGAAATTATAATTTTTGGTGGCAAATGCATCTGTCCGTCTGCGTGTTGAATGAAATGACAGTTCTCTCAGTTCTAAAGATATTAACTTAAAACTTTGCACACATCTTTCTTTACTTCTGTCCGTCCCAAGGTCCGTCCAAATTTAACATTTTTTTAATCGATGTTAAGTGCCTTAAGTGTTTTCAAGAAAAATGTTGTTTGTATCTTAATGTTTTTAATATACTGTTAAAGGTTAAATCATCAATATCAGCAGACGACAGCAACCAACCAATGAGTACATCGGAGACAGAAGCTGCCACTATACTGACCACTATAAAGGATGCTGAATTGTTAGTGCAAGGAACTGGCAAAGATACATCCTCTTTAAACTTTGATACTGAAGAAAATATAAACCGGTATAATGAACCTAAATTGGTTAAAAAACCCCATTTATCTCCCATATCAATGCCTATAATTCCAAAGCAATGTAGGTAGCACCGCTTTTATAAAATGTATATACTTATGCATTATTTATTATAGTAGATGGATCACATTTGGACGCACTTGCTTCAGCTGCCATTATGCAAGCAGCTACTGTAAACGTTACAGGTGGCGAAGATGATAAGGTTGTCGCGGAAAATTGTAACAGCCATCAGACCAGAAGTAATTTCGCTGGAAATGCTCATGTATGTAGAATATAAAATTTTAATAAAAAATGAATTTAACTTCTTAAGTTATTCAAAATTTCGACAATTTTGTTTTGTTCGATTTCTCCTGTTACTGAAGTATATTAGTATGTCATTTTTTTCTCGTATTTTTACGCGATTTATATAAAAAACTGGATTGAATCTATAGCTATCATAAAAATCGCCTAACTATATTCTACATTTGCTATAAATCTTAACATTTATTAATATATTAGTACTAGCATTACCCTGCCACTCTTCCCTGTGGCACATTCTGATTGAATGCATGATTGTAAGACAAAAAAATAAATTTAACTCAAAATGGTTAGTTTTCCAACATCCAAATGAATTCTTCTGAATTCATTCATTCGGAGCGGAGTTTGTGCGGGCTCAAACGAAGATTGGCTATTTCTTCGTTTTGTATTTAGGTTTCTTTTTTTGCGTACATATCCACAATATACTGTTAATACAACTGACGGCATCTTAATATATAATTCCCCTCATTATTTGGAATCATTAATCAGTAGGAGTAATAGCTGCACTTTTTATTCGTTTTTTCATCGTTGCTTGGATTAATCATCTTTATGTTGAAGTGATAACCATCGAATCAATCCCAGAAGATAAATGGATATTGCAAAGCATCGTAACAACGATGAGTTTCTGCGACAATTACCAATTGATCGTTTCTTCGCTCCCTCTAAACCCCCTTAAAGCAAACACTAGTAGTTGCATTTTCATGTAATAAAAAAAAATTGTATAATTAATATCTTATATAAAATATATGGTCAGGTTGACCTTCTGTCTGTTTCTACGAAATCTATTTTCTCAGTAATTAAGCTATCGACTTAAAACTTTGCACACACCCTTATTTCCATTGCACGCAATATGGAGTTGCAGTTGGACCTGCCGAGATCGATCGAGTATATTCTTTAGCTCAACCATATAATTGAACGACTGGAAATGCTACTACTTGTACTAGTATTTTTTTGCAGATAGAAAGATGCAGATGAAATTCGCTGAATTTTCTTATGGGGGGAAGCTTTAAAAGGCGCTTTAGGGTCTTCGAAATAACATACCAAAAGATGGATGCCGGTAAAAATGTCTAAATGCCCAAATGTGCAAATTTTAACTTTTTGTTCAAACGTGCACCATTTTGCGAAAAAAATATCGCAAAAGTCCTACGTCCGTCTCTTGCTGTTGATAATAGAAACAAAAAAATTTAATTTTTTGAACCAGGACAAAAATTAAGGAGTTTACATCTTCGGCCATGGACCCGTTAGAAACAACTGCGTCTTTGGAGAAATGGTGGATAGCGGCCATTTTGAAATTAATTCACACATTAAAAATTTTGAAAACCATGAAACCATGAAAAATATTAAACCTATATTATTAAACCTATTTCACAGATTTTGGATTGATTCCTTTGTTTAGTCAAAATAAATTCATGAAATATGCCCATTTTTTTGCTCTCTAGACCAGCTTCCTTCCCCCCCCTTTAAAAATCGGTGACCATTTGGAATATATTATATGTATTGTATACCAAATTCGCAATCTTAAATGCTATAACTTTTATGTGTTCGCAACTAAAAATTTAATTTTTTTAGAGCTTTATTTATGGAAATCTGTGCTCACCTTCTATATTCGATAGCTACCATATTTAGCTACCATATCAATTCTGAAGTTCTTATTAGGATCGGCAAGCTATATATGATGTCTGCCAAACCTCTCATCAATACAAACTGTGAATTTTACTTCAAGAGTACAAAAACTTCGGTTCCGGCCGAAGTTATCTCTTCTTTCTTGTTTTCTCTTTTTAGATTATAATTAATGATTTTGTTTATTTCATTTGAAAAATTTTGTAGCGAAAACGAAACACGCGTATTTCATTTTTGTCTTTTCAGCAGCAATCTCATTCCGTGCAAGTTCCTGCTTTAAATGTATCTCAAAATATTAATCAAAATTGGCATACAGTTGGAATATTTAAGGACCTCTCCCATACAGTTACCAATTTTATTGAATCGAATTGCCTAAGTGAATGTGAACTTGATAATATAGACTTGGATAATTTACCAGATTTCAGTAAGCATCCACGAATCAGTTTGGAACCAGGAACAGCTTACCGCTTTCGACTTGCTGCTATTAATTCCTGTGGCCGTGGCGAATGGGGAGAGGTATGTTATGTATCTATTATTTAAAATTGTAAATGGGAACATCTAAGTAATAAGAAAAATTTTTTTTTAAATGTTAATGTTTTTTTGTTTTGCCGCCTTTCTGATTTTGACTGTAACTTGAAAATTTTAATCGAATATTAATAAATATTTTTTTCGGGATAGATAAGAATAGATAGTTTAATAAAGTGCACAGCAAATATATGGAATTTAAAAATATAACATAACATCCCCTTAAGATAGTGTTAAGCTGCTGATTTTTTTTAATAGTAATAATCATATCCGAAAATCATATTCATAAGGACATACGAGAAGTACGTATATAAGTATGTTTAGTAACTTAGTTCAGAATTTATTATTTTTTAATTGTATTTATTCAAAATCAGTCTGCGTTGTGAAGTGCCTTATTTAGGTGACAATAATTGTATTTATTTTAATTTACCAAATAAGTGTGTGAGCTGGTACAGTGGTGCGACAGTGGCCGACAGTTGCCAGGTATCAGTTGGTCCTTTATGAAGATATTTATGGGGGACTTAACTTAGACACCTTTAGTAAATACTAACTTTGTGACACAGGAATGTAATGGTTAGAAGTCGGGTTATCACAGCTGACAAATGGGTAAAAACAAATGCAAAGTATATTACAAAGTTATACTAATTATGTTAAATTCTTATGTGTATCTGTAAAACCGTGCAACAGCATGCTTCCAGCGAACCAGCCTTGCATAAATTATTATCTGTGTAAAATTTCTGTATTTCGGATGCCATTTCCCGTTCTGATTGAGTTCACTTTTATTGCACTGGATGTCGTGTTGTTCAAAACGAGTTGCGTTGCTGGGGATGTCGTATTTGGAGAGACTACTCGTCAGCCTCATTAGCCATTTTTATTGGCAGTCGTTCATATCACAACCTGAATCTGTGGTCGTTCTCGGGGATCTTTTGCTCGGTCGCCCCGCAATCGTCAAGCGTTGATTCGATCACTTTAATATATTCGGTCATTACCTCACCGCCCCGCATCTCGCGAACTTTATCTTATAGTAGTAAACCAAATAATATTGGAATTCACCTTTGTATGTTTTTAATAAAGGGAAAGAAGAAGGATGTTCAGTCTGTGAACATCTAATAATTATTAAAAAAGCTTAATATTCAAACAATGCTGACTCTGACGTGAACGTGTGGAATAAATGTTCCTCTAAAAGTTGGACAAAATTAAGGCAAACCATAAACAAACAAACAATAAACCTAAAACATTGAGCGGTGATTGTGTTTGTCGGCAAAAAAAAATAAATCTTTGGAAACATGGAAACAAAGTGCAAGTGGTCTGGTACGGTGTTTCTTCTGGTCCCACTATTTATCAGAGCGTTAATCCCGTCAATTTGTACGCCAATGTAAATGTCGTGCCGTGGGAAGATATTGCTTAACTGTGTAAGTAAGTTAAAGCAATTCAAGAAATTATTTTTAGCTGTGCTGTTGCGCTGTGCTGCATCAAGCCGTGACATAATCTTATTATTGACATTTATCATTCGGCGTTCATTGGAAACATAACGAATCCTTTTTTGCCATCCCACAAAATTGCTGCCCCTTGATGGAGAAAGTTTCTCCACTTTCAAGACTACGACGTTGCCTTGCAGTTGCTAAATAACCGACATGTCAAAGAACATGCAGGTGCAAACAAACAGCTGACTTCTTGCCAAGGACCATGACCCAATAAAAGAGCGTTGCTTTAACACTGGATTGTAAGGCGCACTTTGCTGAAAATTGGGTTTGATTAGAGTCATGGGTGCAGCGAAATGTAGTTTAAATGCAATAAGGGACTCCTACACGTAGGCCTTGAGGCGTTTCCATTTTCTGGAAAGAAATCTGTCGCGTCAGCCAGAATATTGTGATCAGTACCTTTGTAAAAGAATATCTTGAGCAATGACACATGTTCTTTTTTCCAATCGAGTCAGTAGGATCCTGCAAATATTATCTTCGTCATCATTGTGTTTTAAAGCAAGAGAGTTCGAGGACTACGTCTGTGGTAGTTTTTGACTTATTACTTACTAAATGTTAATTGAATGCCTGAACCTGTCATACAGTCCAAGCAGCTTCACATTCTTCGGAGGTTTTGTTCCTATCCTGTGGTGCTGTGGTGACATTTGTAAAAGGTGTTTTTTAGGAGGTTTTTTTTCAATGAGGTGCTTTATGTTCAGTTTGGTTTGGCAATAAATGATGAATAGGTTAACAGCTGAGCAGCGATACCAAATCGTTGAATTTAATATTGAAAATCAGAAGTTGTTTGAAAAAGGGCACCGTTTGCTTCGCCCGTTTTATGGTAACAACGTTGTCTCTAGATCCAAGATCGTGCGATATTACACCATTAGATTATTTTTTGTGGGGGTATTTGAAGTCGAACATAGAACGAGCTATTGCCGACATACTACCCAAGATGCTTGAAAAAGTGGTCGAGAATTGGACTTCCAGGATGCAGTTTCTGAAGAACTCACGTGGTGTCCATTTGCCCGAAGTTATATTTCATCATTAATGCCTTCGAATTATCTTTCAATTAAAAAAAAAACAACTCTCTACCGCAACCTGTGCATTTTCTTCAATTTAAAAACATAAAACTGCTGAAAAACACCCGATAAAAAATATCAATATGTTGGAATGTCTTCTGCTTACAATGATTTCAGTCCTTTGGGCGCCGAAATCTTTTGCCGCTATTCCTACGTTGATGATCTCATTTCTGGCGGCTGGTCTAAGAAAGAGTTGGTTAACATAATGAAGTATGTTTTGGAGAGAGTCCCTGTAAAGAGTGGGGAGTCTTATCTTATCTTCGATGATAGCAGCAGCTTAACGAAGCTTATGGAGCGTGCTTATAGTATGTCTGGTCTCACAGATTCCCGGTACTAAGGATCGAATCGAAGTCCCGGGTGGCTCCTCTCAAAACGTTAACAGTGCCAAAGCTAGAATTTTCTTAAACCGAACTACTGGAATGGTTGATATTCGGGGTGTTTCGGCTAGGAGTATATTAAGATAAATACGTTGATGCGATTCGGCTGTTGCAAAGATGGTCGAGAAACCATCGAAGACATGCGTCGTTCCCGTGCTCAAAAATCGTCATGCGAGTGTTAGAGAGATATAGCACATAAGCTAAACATTAGCCGTGAAACAGCTCAAATCGTCATGCGAGTGTTAGAGAGATATAGCACATAAGCTAAACATTAGCCGTGAAACAGCTCATTTTGGCATGAGACGCCTCAATGTTCGGCTTGTTCCAAATGTGCTGACGCGGCAACGCCCTGAGCTGTACTTGTGAACGATTTTAAGACCAAAAACTCGTCCAATACCATCGCTCAATCACCGTATTCACCGGATTTGGGCTCATGTGATTTTTTTTCCAAAACTCATGTTACCACTCCGTGAGACTCGTATCAACTCGATAGAGGCCGTAAAAGAATATTCGCCGAGGGAACTAAAGGCAACCACGGACATCGCCTACAAGGCATGTTTTGATGATTGGAAATAGAGGTGGCATATGTGTATCGCTTCAGAAGGAGCATATTTTGAAAGCGATAAAATAAATATTGATGAAAATGACAAATTTTGCATTTTATTCACAATTTTCCGGAATATTAATTGTCTTAGCGTATGCTGTGTTAAAAAAAAAACAGCAAGAGTCAGTTTGTTTAAATATATAAATTCAAGAATTTCAACCTCATCATTATTTAATTTTTATGAAAAATGTCTGACAAGACATAATTATCTCATAAAAAACATCGTCGTTAATATCCAATGAAACATTTGCTGAAAGTTTCTCCTGTAAGCGATGACAGCTACTTATTAATCGTCTTTGATCTCGGTCATCACTTAAATTCAAAAGAAAATTAAACACGTTGTTATTCGCGGCTCTGGACGTTCTTTAAATCTGTTCTTAGAATTAAATAAATCGCAAATGTCAAAATAGTCATAATATTTCGTATTCCAAATAATGACTATACGTATTGTTAACTCTCATATCCTCGCAAGTGTTTGAGAACATAATGGCCAACAGAAAACACATGCTTTACAAACCAACATGATTTATTAAAGACGTCGAAAGATTAATTCGAAAAAAATGTATCAGAATTTTGCATACTGAGGTCGACTGAACAGCTGCTGCAAACAAACTGGTTGGCAGATATTCAGCGCGGGCAGTTTAAATGACATTTTCCGGAAACTTAATTGCCTTAGGGTATGTCTTCGGCGAAAGCCTCGGTAAAATTGGTTCGACAACGCCACCAATATCATTGGTGCCACAATCAATTGCTCGATTTATAAAGATTATTCTCTAAACTATACCTCAACAGCTTAAATACGTGGCAGCGCGTCGTCTTCCTTCAGCAGAGTTTTTGAACCTTTTTAGTAAAGGCTTGAATATTTTCCTGTGTAGGGGCCGTTGGCGATAGTGGTAGAGCAGATACTAGAAGCTGACGGAGTCTATCGAGTGGCACTGCTAAAAACTGCAACTACAACGCATGCATTTATCAAACTATTTTTGCTGCCTCTTCAAGATGCTGTAAAAATTCATCTTCCAAAGGGGGGAGTATATCAGATCACACACAGACCACATTCTTCAGGTCGAATTTGCGCCTTCCATAACGCCCCGATTTTTGAAGATTTCGTTGACTGGTAATAAAAACACATACTTATTACCTTTTATTTTTTGTCACAAGTGTGCATCGAAGTAAAATTAAGAAAAATGTATATATTATTTATAATAACGACATTAGAAAGTTTAAATATAGTCACTCGAGACTTACGTCATTCTTCAAGATACGTGTAGCTTTTCTGATGTTCGACACGATTTATTCGCCCAGCCTTTGGCCAGAAAACATACTCGTACAAAAACATCAGCCGAGTACAGTCAAGAAATAACTTACCAGGCTTGTGGGAGTTAAACTCCCAAAACCTAATAACACGGATCAGTCATCTTACTCATCTTCTTTTTCAAAAAACTAACATATTCCATTACTCTTACCTATTAGAATACTACGAAGTAAGCTCCGTAAACGTTATATAGTACTGATAGTTCTTCATTTGCATCCCAGTTAATTGACTTTACAGAAACCTGCTTAAAGCTGGAGATTTTTAGCTCCGAAGTTTTTCCAGATAGGTTCACCACTTACAGACGAGACCGACCACTGAGAAGAAAGGGAGTCCTAATCTCTGTGAAAAAGGTGAAGTTACCGAACTTTGGGGATTTAGAAATCCTATGTGTGAAAATCACTGTTTATCCTTGTTGTTGTTGATCTTGCTGATCCAGATGGATTAGCCTTTCGAGAGCCCTGCCACTTTCGACCCCAAAAGATCCTTAGCACTCAACGCTTGAGTTGTCGCTTGAAACCCTTACTGCTAACAATCTTCAGTCTCGCCATGGAGTTTATCTTTCAGAGACTAAGCAATTTACTTTCCGCATTTGATTGGTCCGAACTCTGGGAATGCACCGATATTAATATCGCTTTAGAACATTCTAAAAAACGCTTAACGCTTTTTTCGACTCTTGCGTGTCATGGAAGTATCCATCCGCCTCTACTAAATAATCTTGGTTTACAAGGAATCTCAAAAACTTAAAATATATTAAGAACAGACTCCTAAAGAGATGTAGAAACGATGTAACTTTTTCAAGATACCTAGTAGCTCCGTCAAACTTAACCGTGCATAACGCTAAGTGTTATAAGAATTATATTTACCGCTGCTGTAACCAATAAAACCAGTCTATTCGCCAGGTCCCGATGGTGTTCGAGGCTGTGTTCTGAAGAACTGCGCTAAGCAATTGTGCAAATGGCTTAACTCTGGAAACTTTGATGTTTCCTCGCACGGGAATATTTTTAAAGTCCATAACATAAAAAAGGAAAAAAAAATCCGATGCTACAAATTACAGAGGCATATGTACATTTTTAGCAATTCCAAAGCTTTTTGAAAAATTTGTCACAACACATCTGCAACACCTCGGCAATCACTGCTTTTGAATATCGTCAATCTCTTGGTATTTCCCCTATGTGGATTTCCAGCTACTAAGTTGGAAGAACCCAACGGGTCCTTTTTTAATAATGTACACTCTAGCCGTGTCAGCGCTACATCGGGAGTTCCCCAAGGAAGCCATCTTGCCCCGTTACTATTCACGCTACAATTTTCTGAACATACCTATTTCCACGATGGTTAGTAAAGCCAAGGGTTTGCTTGGCTTCATTAAAAGAGGATGCATTTCGGATTATAAATCGCTTAAATATTGACCCTGCACTACAGGTTAAAGAAGTAATCGCATTTAATTTGTACACTTGCAAAAAATCGGAACCCTTTTTCTCCATCGATTAATTGAAAGATTCGTTGCGTCTGGTCAATTTATAATTGACTGGTAATTTTTGTAATGCCAACTATAAGAGCGTGTTTATGACAACGAATTTTGAATAAAATAGCATATAATGAAAGTTAGATTTTCGCTCCTACCATAACTATACTATACCACGTCTTTTAATGATAATTAAGTAGTCGTTTTTCACGACGCATTCAAAACGATTTTAAGATTTGTTATTGTGTTTGTGGTCTTTTAATACACTCGTAGGGTATAAAATAGAGAGGTTCTGATTATTGTGAATTTGTCTTGCCCATAAATTACCCTTTTGTCCATTATAATTGCTAAAGTAAAACAATTTGGTCTTTTCAAATAAAGGATTTTCCTATGCTGTGCGTACTAGGGAATGATGCTCGAATTGGTTATAGATTTCTAAACTTACAACGCTCACACACCACACGCCCAAAAACAGTATTTTGCCTTGTTTTATAAGGCCTTGTGTCACTATATAGAAGAAGGTGTAGACAAGTTGTGTACTCCCTGAGGTTTATAAAACGATTGATGATTGGAACCAGAGGATACCGAAGCTTTAGATGAGAAACGAGGCTTTCGAAAAAATCCGGGAATGTAAGGAATAAGATTTGGCAGTAACAACCTTGAATGATGAACAGTAATTTATAAAGTAATCGTTACACTTTGAAAACAACAATTTTTCAGCCTTTCTGTTGCTCGTTTGAGACACTGCAATGAAGTATTTTCCACTTGCTTGGCTGAGTGAAATTTTTGGTTCGACCCGTATGCTGATGATGCTTATTGAAAGGGGATTTACAATCCTTCCATTATAATAGAGTTTTATATTCTAATTTTTCCTCCCAATTGGAGCGAGTTTTGGAATCTACTTTCAACATTATTGTATGGATTGGAATTGCTATTATCCGCCTTCCTGTCGCCGCGTCTACCATCCAACCCGTATTGATATCATCAAAGCCACTTACTGCCGGCAGCGCGATCTTCAGGACTTATGCAAAGAGCTGTCGCTCTCTGGAGTCCATTAAGTATCCCATCTTTTGCTGGATGCCTCTGCAGATGTCGTTCCTTTCGAATTTGTGCCCAAATTTAATTTTAAGAACAGAAGTAGCATATCCTTATTTAAAATTATTTTACCAGATACCTGCAGCCTGGTCCGAGCACACTTAATTATTTCTTGGCCAGAGATTCTCAAGGACCCAGTTCTGTATCAATTTGAAACGTTTGCAGTATCAATGGTAAACTGAGTCACGAGCTTTAAAAGACTCAAATGAGTTTTGCATTTAAATCTCGTTTTTGGTAGGCATTTTTATAAATATATTGACACTAATATTCGCTCTTAATTAAAGGTTGAGAACTGCATCCAATGAGTGCTAATAATTGCAAAGATAATTTACTTTGTAAATAAATTAAATGTTACCTTGAGACTGCTTCTTAAATCGAGTTTTTAACTACCATATTAACGCATGCATGCATAATGAAAATGCACATGCTAAACTAAATATGCAAGTGAAAAGCAAATATATAATTACGCTCCACAATAACAATAACTTTTCGGAGAGTGGCAAAAAGGCGATTAACAGCTTTAGAACCATAAACAAAGCGAGGTAAAAAAATAGCTGTGCCAGCAGAACGCAAAAATGAGAAGGGTGAGAGTGAAACGGATTAATTACAATAAAAACGATTATCGATACCATTCCAAAAAAACTTTTTATCTTTCGAGGCAAACTATTTGACTAGCCATTTTTCGACTTTTTCAAAATTAGCAAACCACTGCTCTGCAAGGGACTACGAAAAGGTGATAGTCAGACGAGGCGAGGTCTGGAGTGTACAGCGGGTGCGATAATATTTCCCAATTAAGTGTTTTTAATGTGTCCTTCACCAGTTTAGCGGTATGAGACGGCGCGTTGTCATGTTGCGAGATAACTTTGTCATGTCTTCGGCCCATACCGGCCATTTTTCGATCAAATTTAACTCAAATTAATTATTTGTTGTCGGTAGCGATCCGTGTTCACCGTTTCTCCAGGTTTTACCAACTTTTTTTTTATGAAATAAGCAACGAATGCCGCAAATGCGATTTACTTGGATCGAAACTCGACATATTCACTGAGGTAACAAATATTTTTTTTTTTTTATCATTCTTATTTTGTATTTAAAATCTGTCCGAATGGACAATCATTAAATGATTTGGGGGTGACATTAACTTAAGGGAGGTACATGGAATGTAAATCTTATGAGTCTGACTTAGGTGTCTATTGGTGGGGGAGGTCAAGCGGGTGTTTCCTTTTCAGGCGTCTTAGGGATTGGCTGTTATCTAGGAGCTTGATGGCCAGGTGGTTGGGGTGGTTGTCCAGTCTTTTTGTATATCTTTCGCTGAGTCGGGTGATCTCCTCTGCTACCGAAGGAATTCCAAGCTCTTTGTGGATTATTGAGTTTTCGTGGTACGGATGAGCGTTAGAAAATGTTCTCAGACATATATTCTGAAACCGCTGTATTCTGATGCGGTTGGAACAGCTTGCCGTGCCCCACAACTGAATCCCATATGTCCAGATTGGCTTCAGCACTACTTTGTAAATAAGCAGTTTGAGTTTTTCTTTGAGCTTGGACCTTCTCCCTAGGAGCCAGTACAGTTGCTTCAGTCGTAGGTCGGCCTGGTTGCGCTTGTTGATCAGGTGGGGGCGCCATGTGAGCCTGCGGTCCAGGGTCAGCCCTAGATATTTGGGAGTGTTATTCGTAGGGATGATTTCCCCGTTGAGTGTGACGGGGGGCAATCCCCCCTGCGTAATGCGAAGGTTGTGTGTGCGGATTTCTCCGCGTTGACCACGATGTTCCATCGTTTCAGCCATGGATCTAGAGCATCCAGTTGTCTTTGTATGATGGCGGATTTGTGGCGGAGGCTAGGAACGCGGTGTCGTCCGCATATGTAGCTACTGTGAGGTTCCGAGAGGGGGTGATGGGAAGGTCCGCCGTGTAGAGTGTGTATAAGATGGGTCCAAGAACACTGCCTTGAGGTACTCCTGCTCTTATAGACCTAGGCGTGCTGATGATCCGCATCTTTCCTCTATGTACGACTTGAGGAAGGCGAAGTGGGAACTTGGAAGGTGGGATTTAATTTTGAAATAGAATCCAGTGTGCCAGACTCTGTCAAACGCCTGTTTGACATCCAGCATAACGGCGCGGCAGTACTTCTTCTTTTCGAAGGCCTCTAGTATGCTCTCAACAAGCCGGTGGCATTGCTCAGGTGTTCCATGAAGGCGTCTGAAGCCAAACTGGTGATCCGGGATCAGTCCGGCCTCGTCCAAAACTGGCAGTACTCTACGAAAAAATATTCTTTCAAGTATTTTAGACAGGACTGCCAGCAAACTACTCGGACGATACGATGCTAGATTGGCTTCAGGTTTTCCAGGCTTGAGGAGGACAATTACTTCAGCACGCTTCCACACTTTCGGGAAGTACCCTAGACGGAGGCAGCTGTTAAAGATGTTAGCCAGCCTTTGGGAACAGATTAGGGGCAACATTTTCAGTGCTGTTGCATCAATTCGGTCAGGACCTGGTGACTTGCCATTTTTTAAGGAGGCGATCTCCTGCACAATCTCCCCTGGTTCGACGGGCTTTATTGGCGTGCCAGTAGCACTTGGGCTCTCCACGAACCTTATGATGGCAGCTCTCTCTTCGGCAGTGCATCTATCGAAAGGTGACAATGCACTATGTAGATGGTCGGCAAAGGCTTCTGCTCTATCGATCTCAGACCGACACCAGGACCCGTCCACTTTGCGCACGGGTGATATCTTCTTCGCAGGTCTTTTAATGTGCCTCGTGACATTCCACAGATTGTGCTGTGGGTCTCCAGGTTCCAGCTCCTTAAGTAATCTATGGAAGGAGTCCTGCCGTAGGATGGTTAGCTTGTCCTTCAGTTCCTTTGTGGCACAATTAAGTGCTGTCTTGTCCCTGGGGTTGCGCGATGAAAACCAGACTCTTCTGAGGCGCCTTTTTTCTGCCACGAGGGCCGCGATTTCAGGAGACCACAAGTGCACGTCTCTTTCAGGTGTTCTCGGGGTAGTCGGAGGAGATGGGTTCGCAAACTCAGCAGCATTGTGCATCTCTTTGGTTAGGTTTTCGACGGCCGCATCTATGTTGCTTGGTGTGGAAAGAGGGGGATCTGAGTACAGGGAGGAAAGCATCCATAACGTAAACTTGGGGGCATTTGTGTGTTTCCCGGTGAGTTTTCTGGGCGGGGTTTTTCTGAGGACGGGGATGTTTAGGAGAAAATTTACTGCGCTGTGGTCGGATAGCAGTTTATCATAGCTTGAGCATGTTATCTTAGACTGTCCTATGCCCTTGGAGACGGCGAAGTCCAGAAGATCCGGCTGCTTTCAAGGGTCGGAAGGCCAGTGTGTGGGTTCTCCAGTGGAATGGCAGTCCAGACTTTGTTTGGCTTTAAAGTCTCCGGCTGCTATAAAGCGAGGTCCAAGGGACTTGAAGAAGTCCCGAAGGTGGGTCTCGGTTATCGAGTGTTTGGGTGGTAAGTTAACCGCACCGCAATGGTGATATCTCCCTGTGGGCTAGAAATCCTGGTCACGGCGCACTAAGCCCATTCCTCCTGAAAGACGGGAAGTTCCGTGTACTGAATGCCACTCCTGATGAGCATAGCTGCTCCTCCGCGTGCTCTGACAGATGGATGGTTGGCATGTAACAGATCGTATCCGCTAATGTTAAAGTAGGATCTGGGACAAAAGTGGGATTCCGAAACTAGAAGAACATCAATAGTGTCTGTTTTCATGAGATGCTCTACTTCGGCTTTGCTCTTCTGCAAGCCGTTTGCGTTCCAAAAAACTATATTAAGCCTTATTTGCATTACTTTCTGTTGAGGAAGGGAGCTATAAACTGAGTCATCTGCGAGAACATCTGCGAGAACATCTTTCCATCTTTCTTTGAGATCAACTTTTCCATCATCCTCTCAATCGTTCCTTCCATGCGGGCAAACATCGTTTCAAGCTGGTTGAGATTTGGGGCTTCGGGAGTGGTTTGAGGGGTTTGTTGGGGATTCCTTGGCTGTGGTGCATGGTTTCCAAGAAGTACGTCCCTGTAACTCGTACCATTGATGATAGTTGGTATTTGGATGAGAGGTGGTTTGTTGCTACTCTCAACGGGTCTGGCTTTAGGAGATAGCTGTGCCTTTGCCTTTTTGTAGGCAGGGCATCCTATGAACGACGCAGGGTGATCAGCTTGACAATGTAAACAGCATGCTTTCTCGGCATCTTTTTTGGTGCATGACCTAGAGTCGTGAGAATCACCACATTTCACGCAGCGATGTTCCAGGAAACAGTAGCGCTGGGTGTGTCCGAACCCTTGGCATCTGAAACATTGTGGAACATCGTTGAACTTCAGTGGGGGCTCTACGGTGACGACTGACTTGCAAATCCGTTTAAAAACCTCTGTGTTGTTGCTCGCTGGTTCGAGATTAACAAAAAATATCCCCAGTGGTTGTTTGGATTTCCTGCCAATGGGATTGTGCAGATCAGTCTGGTCCGTTGAGTGGTGAAGTCCCCTGATGACCGCCCTGTACGCTCTCTCGTCCCTTGGTTGGAAGGTGCGGTGCCTTTTGTTATGTGCCTAGAGGTGCTGGCGTAGGGCTGTGTTCTAGATTAACAAAAAATATCCCCAGTGGTTGTTTGGATTTCCTGCCAATGGGATTGTGCAGATACCTCACAGTATGGCCGTATTTGTGGAGTTCATCTTTAATTTCAGTCTGGTCCGTTGAGTGGTGAAGTCCCTATCTGGCATCATTACGCGTACATTATTATTTCTCTCCGTTTTGTATGAGAAGTCCTTTTTGGTACCCACGAGATTCGTTATCATCTTGACAATCTCGGTAATGTCGGTCACGTCTGGGATGTAGATCGGGGGAGGCTTGAGGGTTTTCGGGGTCGGGTTCGATTTCTCTGCTGGTTTGGATGCCACTGCCTCTGCAGCAGGTTCGGGTTCGTCATGTTCGTCGTCATCTTCTTTGCTCGAGAGGGGGGCAAAGTAGTTGTTTGCCAGCTTCCTATGCAGAGCTGCGCTGGTGCTAGGCGTGACGTCTGGCTCCTCTCCCTGCCTTTTACGCGCGGGCTTACGCTTGATCTCCCCGGGCTCCGAGTAAGATGGTCTCGAGGTTGAGTTGCTGCTCGAGCTGCGCTTCCTAGTTTTGAGAGCCTTTTTGCAGGGCATTGTTTTTCCAAGCTTAGCGGTCCGCGCGGGGGCTTGCCAATCCATGCTGTAGGTTGTGGATGATTGAGTGGGGGGAGGGGGAACTAAGCACCGTTGGCCGGTGTGCCAACCGCTCTTTGCTTCTGCTGAGTTGTACGCAGAATTTGGTAGGCAGCAGATGACGCTAACTCTGGAATGTGCGTTAGAGTTTGTAGCAGACCGTTAGGTTCGCAAGTTGAACCAATCAGACGCTATGTGACAGTTTCGGAATAGTGGGAGTTAAAGCACGATAAGAAATTTGCTGTCGATCCGCAGGTACGTCTGCACTCTTTGAGTGTTAGATCGCAACTGTAAACAAATATGACGCCATTATTTTGGTGGAATGCGACTTGCGTATTTTTGTAGGTTAATGTCAATAGAAAAAAATTAAATACATGCTATCATAGAAATGTATACATGTAACGATGGTTATCGATATGCGACGATCGATGGTCATCGCAAGGGGTAGCGTCGTGAGCGTGGGCAGAAGAGGAAGAGTCAGTCGAGAAAGAAAAGACCGAGTTGAAAGTTGGGAAGTAAGAAAAAGATCGTCAAGCCGAAAAGTTGTCGTGTCCGGAGTAAGGCAAAGTTGTGTAGTCGTCGTATGTCCGGAGATCAAGAAGTGTTGGCACGAGTCATCTTTTTATTAAAGACTAACTATTATAACCAAACTATTATAACCAAACTATAATAACCAACTATTATTAAGATAAACAATTGTGTAATCAATAAATATCCTACATACATATTGCTAGCGACATCCAATAGCAAAACCGGCAAACTTCAACTGACGCCCCTGGTATATGGACGGGAGGTTTAGATGTTTGTAGGAATAGTATTTATGTGATTATTAATTTAACCATTGACCACATAGCTATGTATAAGCAATGGTTTTACGAGGGTGGTCAAAAAAGTGGTGATTTACATGGTACCCTTTTAGATCGATACACTTGAGCCAGCGATGCTCCAATTTCTTTAACCCGTCTGAAAAATACGTGGCAACGATAATCTCGTCATTCGACTGAAATTTCTGTCCGGCGAGTGACTTTCAAGTTTGGAAACAGAAAATAAGTCGCACGGGGCCAAATCTGGAGAATACGGTGAATGGGGCAGCAGTTAGTAGCCCAATTCGACCAATTTGGCGTTGGCAAGGACGGACTTGTGAGCCGGTGCATTATCATGGTGGAAGAGCACTTTTTTCTTCTTTGCCAAGTGGGTCCGTTTTTTCATAAATTTTGTGTCGAATCGGGCCAATAACTCGGCGTAGTACTGCTCTGTGATCGTTTTTCCTTGTCCAGGTAGTCGATATGGATCACACCTTGTGAATCCCAGAAAACGGTGGCCATCACTTTTCCGTCCGATGGGACATCCTTCGCCTTCTTCTGTTCCTTGGTCTATGGTGTGTACCAGTGGATTCATATTTCGACGGCTGTCACGAAACGACAAAGAAACACCTTCGTATTTCGTTTAAATATCGTCAAACACTTTGAAGTGGCCTCACGGTTGCGCTTGTTGTCCGGAGTGATCAAATGCGGCACTCACAACTTTCTCATGCCCAAAATTGCATGCAAGATATGACCCACGCGATTTTTTGAAATGCCTACTGTCTCAGCTATCTCTGCCACCTTCAATCGGCGGTCTGCCAATACGAGATCGTGGATTTTTGTTTCGATTTTTGTTTCGGACGTGGCTCATCAAAAACCGACGGGCGACCACGTTGAAACTCGTTCAACCAATTTTTTGATGGTCGCTATCGAAGGAAAAGAGTCACCGTACACAGCATCCAAACGCTCTTTGATTTCAGTGCCCAATTTCCCATCCAGAAACAAGAAGCGAATCAGCGACACATATTGCCCTCGTAATATTGATTTAGGTTTAATAATATTTTTATTTTTTAATAAAATACCTGGTTGTTGGCCAACTTTTGCAAATGGTTGTACTTCCAACGTACCAAACCTATGTACCAATTAAAATTGAAGTTCCTCGATGATTTCAACAAATAATTTTGCTGCTAAACCATCGAGGTTGGCTTCTTTGAAGATGAGTCCAAGAGTCCACCAGGGTGCACCAAAAATGGATGCATAAAAACAGGTGCACCAGTAATGTGCCTTTATGCACAACAGATGATTTGATTTAGTTTTCTTATGTTTGGTGTAAAACCACGGAGATCAGACGGACAATTAGTTTTAAAAAGAACCTTCTCGTTCAGTGGTAAACAACTGCATACCCAACCAACCTACTCTCAGTGGTACAAACAAAGCAACTAAAAGTGAGGAAATTAAAGGCGACGTTACCATGTTGCCGGCAGTGCAATTATAAATAAATAATTAAAGTAAAGAGTATGGTAAAGTAGGATTTCCAAAAACGGTAAACAATTAGTTTCATTTATATTATATATTTATTTCATAAAATGTTAACCTTAAGATTTACCGAGCACTGTCTACGTTGGCCTTAACGTCTAGCTCTGGATTAGTAGATTTTAGCGACAAAGACAGGACCTACCGCTAATCCTTATCATGGGAGATGGTTAGGATACAAAGAGATATTGACCAGTTATTTTTCTTTGCTTACCGCTATACGGAGTGTGTTCAAAAAATATCGGGAATATTGTGTTTTTTCAAAAATTATTTATTTATTCATGAATATTTATATTGTCCCCTTTAAAGTAATCCCCATGAGATATTATGCACTTGTGCCAAGGGTTTTTCCAATCTTCGAAGTACTTTTTTATCTTGTTCAGCTCCTCAATCAATGCCTCCTTCGATTTATCTCGTCAATCTTAGCGTAAGGTCGTCCTTTCATGGGCCTCTTCTGTTTAGGGAACAAGAAAAAGTCACAGGGGGCTGCGGCATCATTAGCGTTGTTTTTGGCCAAAAAGTCGCGAACAAGCAACAATGTGTGAACAGGGGCGTTATCGTGGTGCAAAAGCCAATTTTTGTTCTTCCACAAATCCGGGCGTTTCTGTCGGATTGCTTCACGTAAATTGCGCATAACTTGCAGGTAATATTAATTATTGACCGTTCTACCCTGTGGTAAGAACTCATGATGCACCACGCCCCTGCAATCGAAGAAAACTGTCAGCCAAACTTTCACACTCGACCGAACTTGGCGCACTTTTTTCGGTCTCGTTTCGTGCAGCAGCTTCCTTTGAGATGATTGAGCTTTGGTTTCCACGTCATAACCATAAACCAATGATTCATTACCAGTTATGATCCTCTGGAGCAAATTTGGGTCGTCGCGGACGAGTCCAAAATCTCTTTAGCAATGTTCATGCGATGCTGTTTTTGCTCGCAATTGAGCTAAAAATCGAAGCAAAGCACCTGTCAACTATTAAGTGAACATTCAAAATGGCCGAGCTTGTCGGCATAAGTGACAGACATGAGTACCAACATAACGCCACAAAAAAATCGAAATTCGATTATATTTAACCCGCGAATATTCAAAATTCGCGACACTTTTTTAACACACCGCGTATTATCGCCTTAGCAAATTTAGGTCTCTTTGGATGGTCTCATTCACAACGTTTTACGGTGCGCCAGTGATGGTTTCAGGATCCTTGATTGGGGGCAGTTTTTATTTTTCACGATATATTTCTACTTTTACTAGATGAAGGTCTGATTGTTCTGATGCTTTAATAGCGCATGGAGCTGCTGAGTATAGTTGACGTGGTTGTGTATGTGACATAATATTTGGACCAAAACCCTGACTTGAGGAACCATCACCACAAGCGCCAATAATGTGGTCATCGGAGCTTGGGCGTGTTGCGTGCATTAGCCCGGCTCTGACCAACATCTGTCAAATGTTTGACAGACATTAAAGAATACTAAAAAATACAGTGTTCTCTAATGCAATCGGTGTTTCCATTCTTTAGTGTTTGTGTAAGTTAGCAGGTACTATCTTTAAACCTTTGCCGTGCGGTTGGTACCCGGATCCCTCTATCGTTCCCATTCTCCACGTAACAGTCGCTTTTCAAGAACGAGTTTTTCTATTTGCTCGTTCATCTGCCTTTGAATATAGTATTTCTGAGCGGGTTGGGGTGTTAAAATGCGAGTTGGTTGATGGGATATTTCAGTGTGTGGTTTCCGGTCAGGTAGGAATTGTGATTGCTCAAGTTTGGTCAGGGTAGAATTCATAGTTTTAACATATTTTTTTTGGTGCTGGTGGTGCTTGGGCTGCATACATTCTAGCCAACGATTTTCGAATAATTGTGGTCACCAACTTAAACAAACCAGTTTAAGAAAACCATCTAGCCACATTAAGAGGCTTTTATGTTATTATTCACTAAATTATGAGGCACGTCCAGAAAGTAACTATTTAATTTATGAAGGGCTAAACAAAAAAATGGTTGAAACAAAAACATACATGGTTATACTAGTACTATTTTGGGACCAACCTTGCAGACAATTTCCGATATCCGAGAGTTTCTGTGTCAAGGATCTGGAGATTTGCGGAAACTCGGTTTTTCCATAAGTTCGTCAGTTACAATTGAAGGCCCTCCTCCTCTGATTATTTTGCACGGAAGTTCGTTTTTTTAACTCGCGACATCACTTGCACGCACTCGTACGATTCATAGCTCTATTAGGTATATACGTTATAATTATATTATAGGTATAAGTGGGGAGCAAAAGTGATTCCATGATCAACGTTTTCATGTTTGGAAACACATAGAAACTAAACGAACGAAGTGAATGATAAAACTTACAAAATAAATTCATTATTAATATTTTGTCCAGAGACCCTTCTATGACATTTTTCCCGTCATTTTTGTGAAACGGTCCAACGTGCGAATACGTGAAACACCCCTATACCATTATGTTGCCGCCTCCATGTTACACGGTTTGCTTCACATGATACCTTTGGAGCGTGTCACCAGGTTTCCGCCAACAGTATTGCTTTTCATCCGATTGAAAACGATTAAACATAGATTCGTCCGACCAAATAACACGTTTTCAGTCTTCTATTGTCCAGTTCTTGTGTTCCTTTGCGAATTTTAGCCAAGCCTTAACATTTTTCTTGGATAAAGCTGGTTTGTTTTTTTCACGTACCCAATCCTAGCGCTCTTCTAACTGTCCATCGACTCACGTCTTTATTAATTTCTTTAGATGCTTCTTTTGGCGTTAAAAGTCTATTTTTTCTCATTTTAGACATCATAAGACGAGCATCAGAGTGTTAGAAGGCGACGGAGATCATTAAACTTATTTTCAGCACAAACATTTTGTATTTTCTGCACCTTGTCAACCACTAATTGACTAATTTGCAGCTTCTCAGCAATAGTGTGTGTCGAACACCCCTTTTTAGTCAGGGAGATAATACTATTTTCTTTATCAGAAGACTGCTTCACAGCACCGGGATCTGCTGGACTTCGCCGTCTCCAAGGGATTACTCTAAGATAACATTCTCAAGCTATGATAAACTGCTATCCGACCACAGCGCAGTAAACTTGCTCCTAAACATCCCCGTCCTCAGAAAAACCCTGCCTAGAAGACTCACCAGCAAACACACAGGTGCCCCCAAGTTTACGTTCTGGATGCTTTCTTCCCTGAACCCAGATCTCCCCTTTCCACACCAAGCAACATAGATGATGCGGCCATCGAAGAACTAACCAACTAAGCCAATCTAGCCTCGTATCGTCCGATTAGATTGCTGGCAATCCTCTCCAAAATACTTGAAAGAGTATTTTTGCGTAGAGTACTGCCAGTTTTGGACGAGACCGGACTAATCCCTGATCATCAGTTTGGCTTCAGACGCTTCCATAGAACACCTGAGCAATGCTACCGGCTTGTTGAGAGCATACTAGAGGCCTTCGAAAAGAAGAAGTACTGCTGTGTCGTTATGCTGGATGTCAAACCGGCGTTTGACAGAGTCTGGCACCCTGAACTCCTTTTCAAAATTAAATCCCACCTTCCATGTTCCCACTTCGCCTTCCTCAAGTCATACACAGAGCGAAGAGAATTCCGAGTGATATGCGGATCATCAATCAGCACGTCAGTGGAATCATCATTGAGAAAGGGATCAGTTCGATTTTATTTTCATTAAATATTTTCCGACAAAGAAAAAGAAAAAAAAGTTATTGGCAAAATAATCAAATTTTATTATTTATTTGAGGAAATTAAAAAAAAAGAGGTGCTTCAAGAGAAGTATGGTCGATCGATTCCGAGATGTCGGAAGTCGCTGGGTGCACATAAGCGGAGTTACGAGAGGTACCACGAAGAGGATGCTCCTTTCAGAGCATGCCCCCGCCTAGCACAACTGGTAGGGAGCCTCTTATGGTTAGAAGCCCAAGCCAATTAAACAAACCTAACCAGAAAACAGTTGGAAATAGTCGCCTATAACCGCAAATTGAAAAAATAGTAATACGCTCACAATCCAGCCGGCTTCAGTCTCTTGGCAAAAAGTTCCATCCAAGAAGAGAAGCCTACCAACCTCACCGAAAAGTTCGAAAAAAAAGAGCCCATGTTATCGAACATACAAACCATCTCGCTTTAAATAAAGTTGCTGCTCATGCAAGCCTAGATGACTGTCAAGAAGGCGAAAATAGCATGGACATTCTCCAGGTCGAAACCGTTGCAGAAGAATCTGGACAAGCTGAAATTCCAGTGAAACAGAAGTCACCTAAACCTAGCCACATAACAGTACTTGCTGTCAGCGACGTACCTGCCTTAGAAAGACTGTCTGTCGGCGGTATCGTCTGACTCATATGAGCTCAAGATCGCGCGTAATGGCAACTTGCGCATATACCCCCGTGACTCTGATACCCACAGAGCTATCACTAAAAAATTATCTGAAGTTCATCTCCAATACACTCACTTCTGCCTCCCGGAGGACAGAGCCTACAGGGTTGTGGTGTGCAACTTGGCTGCTTCTACCCCAATTGAGCAAATTTTAAATGCGTTCACCTCCCAAGGTCACGCTGTGGTTAATACCTATAATCCAAAGGTGAAGTCACAGAATGTTGACTCCTCTGATCCGGTTCCAGGCAAGGCTTCTGGTTTATAGACATCAAAAAGGCTATTAATAACAGAGAAGCTCTAAAAATAAATAAAGTTGGCCGTCAAAGAGTCAGAGTGGAACTGCCGAGAAAAAATGTTAGTTTGCGTCAATGTTACCGATGTTTTGGCTTTGATCACACTAAAAAATATTGCACTAAGGAGCCCCGATGTGGTAGATGCAGTTTGCCTCATTGGACTGGTTCCAGTCAATGCCAGGCAAGGACCTATGACGACCTGGAGTGCGTTAATTGCCAAGGAAAACATGAGGCAACTCACAAGGGCTGCAGAATTTACGTCCAGAGACTCAAACGCCGAAAAACTGGAATCAACATTACTCCCATGACCCGCGCAGAACATCCACAGCCCATGCACAACATCAAGAAACAAGCTATTCCATCCTCAATCGTGCGGAAGGCCTATCTTATGCAGATGCGACTAGAACTGGACAACAGAGCACACGACCTGACGGAAAATACTCCCAACAGCGAAATGCTTTCTCAAATACAAGGTTCCAGACTTTTCTGAATGCTGCGTTTGCTCCTGTAACAAACGCAGGCGAACCTCAACATCCTAACCAAATGATCAATTACCATTTGGCTCCCTCCCACAAATTATCATCTCAATGCAGCAGACCATTGCTGGTCTACAAAAAACCATCGCTGAGTTATTTGAGGAGATCAAAGAACTCAGAGCTTCCAAGTCGTTGACGCAGCGCAAGTAATGGCTTGTGAACTGTTTCGGAGCCTGGAACGCTCGTAGCATTATCCCAAATGCTAATGAGCTTAAAGTGTTTCTCAGCAAGCACGAAATTGATGTTATGCTTATTTCAGAGACACTCCTACACGACGGATCCTACCTCAAAATGATAGGTTACAGCTGCTATAGAGCAGATCACCCAGGAGGTCGAGCCAGAGGTGGAGCTTGTATCCTAATCAGGCAGGGATTAGTACACTATTACCTGCATTCGATCACCACGAATCACCTACAAATGGCGACGGTAAAAATTTTCACTAATTTGGGCGATATTACGGTGTCAGCTGTGTACCTTCCTCTAGGCCTGCCTTGGAATTCCTCTGAGTTTGATAATCTCCTCGGTCAACATGGTCAAAAGTTTATCATTGGAGGTAATTTTAACGCTAAGCATCGCCTCTGGGGTAGTATAAGAGCGAATGCTCGAGGCACAACACTTCACGATGTTATCTCCGGCAGCTCAACTCAAGTTCTGGCTACAGGCAAACCCACTCACTAACCGTATAACACGAGGAATGTACCTTCATTTATCGACTTCTTCTTGTACAAAGGTATAGCTAACAGTCTACTATCAGTACGCGAAGAGTATGACCTATCTTCCGATCACTTGCCGCTGATCGCTTCACTAACAACGTCACCTCATAGCACCGCCCCTATTAGGATGCTCGTTCCGCCTGGTGCGAATATAAGGCTGTTTCAGTACGAATTTAACAATGCCTTTAACCTCAATACACAAATAAATACAGCAGACCATATCGAGAAAGCGGTTGAAACTTTTATGAAAAAGATCAAAGATGAAGCTCAAATTGCAGCTCCTGGCGGCGCAGTTCACCTACGCAACGTGCGTAGCAGCATCGCTCTCTCTCCGGAAGCAGTAGGACTTCTAACTCTCAAGAAACGTCTCCGGCGTGAGTTCATCAGGACCAATGACCTAATAAATGACAGACTGGACCGAAGGATATCAAATCGGGTGAGAAAAGTACTGGCCAACCTGAAAAGAGAAGCAACTGACGCGTTCCTCGGGAAAGCTACTGCCGATGAAAACTCAAAATTCGCGCTCTGGAAGCTCACGAAGAGATTCAAGAGACAAATTGCTCCAAAGTTTCCAGTTCGAAACCCAGATGGCACTTTGGCAAAATCACCTCAGGACAGAGCTGAAGCGTTTGCCCCACAGAGCTTTGTTATTCCTTGTTCTGATTTTGAATTCTGCTCTTCGACTGGGACACTTCCCAAGCGCCTGGAAGAAGGCGAATATCATTATGATCCATAAAAATGGAAAGCCAGCAGAGGAATTAGACTCCTATCGCCCTATAAGCCTGCTTCTAGTATTTGGCAAATTACTTGAGAGGTGCATCCTGAGAAGATTGCTCGAGTCCCGAAAGGTCCAGAAAGCAATTCCAAAGTTTCAGTTTGGTTTTAAACTCAGGCATGGCACATCTGAAGAGCTACACCGCGTAGTGAATTTGTACTGAAAGGTTTCCATTGAAAGCAGTACGTCGTTGGAGATTTTCTGGACATCCAGCAAGCTTTCGATAGGGTGTGGCATGAAGGACTTCTGCACAAGCTTAAAAGCCTACTAAATGCTCAGCTCTTTTTAATAATAAAAAGCTTCCTACACGAGCGGTCCTTTAAAGTAGTACAGGACAGGCTGTTCTCCCAAACAAAAAGAGTCAGAGCAGGTGTACCCCAGGAAAGTGTATACTGTATAGCCTGTATTTGCACGAGATTCCAATGACCTGCTAGTTGCCACTTTTGCTGATGACTCTGCAGTCCTGGCCAGAGATAGTTGCTTTATTTAAAAAAATTTGAGAACTGGGCCCTACGCTGGAACATCGCAGCCAATCCAGAAAAGTGTGTCTCCGTGACGTACACCCTTAGAAAAGACACATCACCAGTCGTGTTTCTGCATGAAGTGCTCCTCTCACAAACGAACGCCCACAAATACCTCGGTGTCACTCTGGATAAGCGACTTGCATTTCAACGCCATGTAACGGATGTCACTCGGCGGCTCAAAACAAAGGCGAACAGCATGGCTTGGCTCTTTAGGCCTGGAAACAAACTTTCAATTTCCAACAAGGCCAAAATTTATAAAGTTGTCTTGGCTCCTATTTGGAAATATGGCATCCAAGTGTATGGCATCGCCGCAAAGTTGCACATCAACAAAATTCGTGTGGCGCAGTCGCAAATCTTGCGTAAACTATCTGGAGCGGCTTGGTACATCCGCAACAAAGACATTGAACAAGAGCTGAAGGTACCAAGGATTGGCGATGTCATAAACAAAAAAGCAACAGCGTACGTGAATAAATTGGGAAACCACCCGGACCAGTTGGCACGAAAACTCTTGAAGAGGAGACAAGTAATGGGACTGAGGGCGAGAAGGAGGCTCCTGCGCATTCACCCAACAGATCTGCCAAGAAGATAAATAAATTAATTGATTAAATTAATTCATGCCTCTAGATTCCCTACTTAGGTTTAAGTATGTACATATGTAAATACTCGCTAGAAATTATGAATCTCTGCAGTATAAGTTATTATAAATAGTAACCGCTTTTCTAGCCTCCGCCACAGATCCCCAGGAAGCATCAGCCATCATCCAGAGTCAACTGGATGCTCTTGATCCATGACTGAAACGATGGAACATCGTGGTCAACGCGGAGAAATCCTCCCACACAACCTTTGCACTACGCAGGGGGGAATGCCCCCCCGTCACACTCAACGGGAAAACCATCCCACGCCCATCGAAAACTCAATCATTCATTAAGAGCTTGGAATTCCTTGGGTAGCGAAAGATAAAAAAAATGACTTGACAACCACCCCAACCACCTAGCCATCAACCTCCTAGACAATAGCCAATCCCAAAGATGACTGAAGAGGAAAACCCGGAGCTCAAACATGAAAACGTTGATCGTGGAATCACTTTTGCTCCCCACTGTATAAGTAAAGTGGCATCACACTGATATTTTGACATTCCCACTAAAAGTAGAAGTTGTTGAAAACTCAACGAGAAGAATGGCAACACTAAAAAGAAAAGTTAGTTGATCGTGGACAATAGTGAAGTAAAGTTGTAAAAGCAGAGCCGATCGGGAAAAGCGAATAAAGCAGCGTCGGCAGTTGAGCGAGACCTATCATTTTGAGTTACAAAAATTATTTACTAGTTTCAGCATTTGGATTGAACCATTAATAAACATCTTACATATACCAGTTGTACAAGTATGAAATGTCGTTTCGAACATATAGATGTCTCGCAAACCTAAATATTTATCGATTGTCATAAAACTTTGACAGTGTGAAGTGTCAATATCGACTGTCAAACCACCATAGTTTCGCGCCAATCGAGCGTCATTATCGTTTACTCTCAGTGCAGTCAACATGTCGAGTTTCGTGCCGAATAAAGAGCAAACGCGGACAGTGTTAATTTTCTGTTTTTATTTGAAGAAAACAGCTGCGGAATCGCACCGAATGCTTGTTGAAGCCTTTGGCGACCAAGTACCAACGGTGAAAACGTGTGAACGGTGGTTTCAACGCTTCAAAAGTGGTGATTTTGACGTCGACGACAAAGGACACGGAAAACCACCAAAAAGGTACGAAGACACCGAACTGCAAGCATTATTGGATGAAGATGATGCGAAACGGTAAATACGGCACGCTACCAACAACAATTGATCAATTTGAACCGCACGCTTCAGAGAAAACGACCGAAATATCAAAAAGGACAACACAAGGTTATTCTTCTCCATGACAACGCTCCATCACATACGGCAAGACCGGTTCGCGACACGTTCGAAACACTCAATTGGGAAGTGCTTGTGCATGCGGCTTACTCACCAGACCTGGCCCCATCCGATTACCACCTATTCGCTTCGATGGGACACGCACTCGCTGAGTAGCGCTTCGATTCTTACGAAAGTTTGAAAAAATGGCTGGATGAATGGTTCGCCGCAAAGGACGATGAGTTCTACTGGCGCGGAATCCACAAATTTCCCCAAAGATGGGAGAAATGTGTAGCTAGCGACGGCAAATACTTTGAATAAATGATTTTTTCTTTTTCCACAAAATTTAACATGTTTTTTGATTTAAAAAAAACGACATTTCATACTTGTACACCTAGTATAGTATATTATATATTATATATACACTGAAAATATCACCTCGATTTGGACAACTTTTCGAGTACGAGGCACGCCCAGAAAGTGAGTATACTGGTACTCTCAAAGCTGTAGAGAAGATGTTTTCGACATGTTGGCAACACTGCCGCGTCGCCTGATCTCTCTGCTTTAGAACGAGACCAATCCGAGGTTAGTGTGCTAAAAACTCTTAACGCTGTCATTCGTTAGCTCGTTGAGAAGGAAAAAGCTTCGGTTATAATTTATAATGAAAAACTGTTTACGGTTATAAACATAAATAAAAGGACGGGCGTGCTGATGAGGGGAATCTGCCTCTTTCACAACAATGCAAGACCTTTTACGGCCAACGCCACCAAGAAACTCGTTGACTCTTTTGGATGGGACGTTTTGAACCACCCCCCGTATTCCCCTGACCTCTTTGGATTTCCATCTCTTCACTTCGCTTCAGTTGCACATGAAAGGGAACTAGATTTCAACGGACGTTGTGGCAATGGGGCGGGTGGAGAAGTGGCCGAAAGAGCTGGCGGGAGACTTCTTCATTATTCCGCGGCAGACCACTTGTACATGTGTAACCAAGTGTGTTTTTCTTTTAATAAATTTTTTCTTAACCCTACATAAATTGAGTTACTTACTTTCTAGATGTGCCACGCACTTACTCCTAAAAACAACATTGCATTTCCTTCGAATTTGCTTATCTTAGTAATATAATAATATTTTTTGTTTTAATTTTTTTCGCAGATTTCAAGCTTTAAAACTTGCTTACCAGGCTACCCAGGGGCACCCTCGGCGATAAAAATTTCGAAGGATGTTAAAGAAGGTGCTCACTTGACCTGGGAGCCACCTCCAGCCCAGAAAACAAAAGAGATAGTTGAGTATTCAGTATACCTTGCAGTAAAGCCAACGGCCAAGGACAAGGCTTTGTCGACTCCACAATTGGCTTTTGTGCGGGTTTATGTCGGCGCAGCCAACCAGTGTACTGTGCCGAATACGTCTCTATTAAACGCTCATGTAGATTGCTCCAACAAGCCGGCAATTATATTTCGAATTGCTGCTCGCAATCAGAAGGGTTACGGACCAGCTACCCAAGTGAGATGGCTGCAGGGTATGAATTCCAATTTTGAAAGTGAAATATTTTAAGGTATTAAACCTTTTTAAGACTTATGATTTTTTTTAGATCCGACTGCAACTAAATTGCAGTCCCCGTCAAATACACAAAATTTGAAACGAGCACAGGACAAAACTTCTATTTCAACTGGTAGCGCAGCAAATTCTTTTTGTTTGCCAAACAAGCGTGGGCGTAATGGATTACACGAATGACAATGTAGCTAACTTTAAAATTTATAAATATGCGAAGAAATAGTGTTATTGATAAGTGAAATATTAAAAAAAATAAATGAAGATAATTAAGAAAAGTGAGCTCCTTTTTCTTTTAATATTATGATGGTATGTGGGGGAAAAAGGCCTATGTTGAGGTACCAGAGGTTAAGTAGCCAGTAGATTTATCAGATCGTAAGTTAAAAGCCAATACGTCATCGGAATTATTTTGTTAGGATCTTTTTTTTAATTCCATTAAAAAATATTCAACAATCATGAAAAATATTCAACTATTTTTTGCAGATGCGATCTAACACTCAAAGAGTGCAGACGTTCCTGCGGATCGAAAGCAAGTTTCTTATAGTGCTTTCAATCCCACTATTCTGAAAGTGCCACATAGTTGCCACAAGTTAGTAAACAACTCCTTTGCCCTCCTCTCAAGCAAAGAAGATGATGACGAACATGACGAACTTCTGCAAAGGCAGTGGCATCCAAAACAGCAGAGAAACCGAACCCGATCCCGAAGACCCTCAAGCCTCCCCCGTTCTACATCCCAGAAGTGTCCGTCATTACCGCGCTTGTCAAGTCGATAACGACTCTAGTCGGTACCAAAAAAGGAAGGCACATAACAAAAGGCACCGCACCTTCCAAACAAAGGACGAGAGAGCGTACAGGGCGGTCATCAAGGGACTTCACCACTCAACGGACCAGACTGAAATCAAAGAAGAACTCCACAAATACGGCCATGCTGTGAGGGATCTGCAAAATCCCATTGGCAGGAAATGCAAACAACTACTGGGGATATTTTTTGTTAATCTCGAACCAGCGAGCAACTCCACAGAGGTTTTCAAAATAAAGAGGACTTGCAGGTCAGTCGTCACCGTAGAGCCCCCACTGAAGTTCAACGAAGTTCCACAATGTTTCAGATGACAAGGGCTCGGACACACCCAGCACTACTGCTTCCTGGAACATCGCTGCGTGAAATGTGGTGGTCCTCATGACTCCAGGTCATGCACCAAAAAGGATGACGAGAAAGCATGCTGTTTACATTGCCAAGCTGATCACCCTGCGTCGTTCATAGGATGCCCTGCCTACAAAAAGGCAAAAGCACAGCAGTCTCCTAAAGCCAGACCCGTTGTGAGTAGCAACAAACCACATCCCATCCAGATACCCAACATCATCAATGGTATGAGTTACAGGGATGCACTTCAAGGAAACCAAGTGACAAGCCAACGAATCTCCAACAAACCGTTCAAAGCACTCCCGAAGCCCCACAACCCAACCAGCTTGAAACGATGATGTTCTCGCAGATGTTCTCGTAGATGATGCAGTTTATAGCTCCCATCCTCAACAGAAACTAATGCAAATAAGTGTTAATATAGTTTTTTGGAACGCAAACGGCCTGCAGAGGAGCAAACCGAAGCATCTCATCAAAACAGACAATATCGATGTTCTTCTAGTTTCGGAATTCCACTTTTATTCCTGATCCTACTTTAACATTAGCGGGTACGAACTGATACATGCCAACCATCCATCTGTCAGAGCACGCGGAGGAGCAGCTATGCTCATCAGGAGTGGCATTCAGTACACGGAACTTCCCGTGTTTCAGGAGGAATGGGCTTAGTGCGCCGTGACCAGGATTTCTAGCCCACAGGGAGATATCACCATTGCGGTGCGGTTAACTTACCACCCAAACACTCGATAACCGAGACCCACCTTCGGGACTTCTTCAAGTCCCTTGGACCTCGCTTTATAGCAGCCGGAGACTTTAAAGCCAAACAAAGTCTGGACTGCCATTCCACTGGAGAACCCACACACTGGCCTTCCGACCCTTGAAAGCAGCCGGATCTTCTGGACTTCGCCGTCTCCAAGGGCATGGGACAGTCTAAGATAACATGCTCAAGCTATGATAAACTGCTATCCGACCACAGTAAACTTGCTCCTCAGAAAAACCCCGCCTAGACGGCTCACCGGGAAACATACCAATGCCCCCAAGTTTACGTTATGGATGCTTTCGTCCCTGTACCCAGATCCCCCTCTTTCCACACCAAGCAACATAGATGCGGCCATCGAAAAACTAACCAAAGAGATGCACAATGCTGCTGAGTTTGCGAATCCACCTCCTCCGACTACCCTTGAGAACACCTGAACGAGACGTGCACTTGTGGTCTCCTGAAATCGCGGCCCTCGTGGCCGAAAAAAGGCGCCTCAGAAGAGTCTGGTTTTTATCGCGTAACCCCAGGGACAAGACAGCACTTAATCGTGCCACCAAGGAACTGAAGGACAAGCTAACCATACTACGGCAGGACTCCTTCCATAGATTACTTAAGGAGCTGGAACCTGGAGAACCGCAGCACAATCTGTGGAATGTCACGAGGCACATAAAAAGACCTGCGAAGAAGATATCACCCGTGCGCAAAGTGGACGGTTCCTGGTGTCGGCCTGAGGTCGAGAGAGCCAAAGCCTTTGCTGACCATCTACATAGTGCATTGTCACCTTTCGATAGATGCACTGCCGAAGAGAGAGCTGCCATCATAAGGTTCGTGGAGAGCCCAAGTGCTACTGGCACGCCAATAAAGCCCGTCGAACCAGGGGAGATTGTGCAGGAGATCGCCTCCTTAAAAAATGGCAAGTCACCAGGTCCTGACCGAATTGATGCAACAGCACTGAAAATGTTGCCCCTAATCTGTTCCCAAAGGCTGGCTAACATCTGCCTCCGTCTAGGGTACTTCCCGAAAGAAACTGTGAGGTTCCGGGAGGGGGTGATGGGAAGGTCTGCTGTTTAGAGTGTGTATAAGATGGGTCCAAGAACACTGCCTTGAGGTACTCCTGCTCTTATAGGCCTAGGCGTTCTGATTGATGATCGGCATCTCACTCGGAATTCTTTTCCCTCTGTGTATGACCTGAGTAAGGGGAAATGGGAACTTGGGAGGTGGGATTTAATTTTGAAAAGGAGTCCAGGGTGCCAGATCAGATTCAGGTTTTCCAGGCTTGAGAAGGACAATTACTTCAGCACGTTTCCACTCTTTAGGGCACCCTAGACGGAGGCAGCTGTTGAAGATGTTGACCAGCCTTTGGGAATGGATTAGGGGAATTTCAGTGCTATTGCATCGATACGGTCAGGACCGGTCAGGTGACTTGCCATATTTTAGGGAGGCGATCTCCTGCACAATCTCTTCTGGTTCGACGGGCTGTATTGGCGGGCCAGGAGCACTTGGGCTGTCTACGAACCTTATGGTGGTAGCTCTCTCTTCGAAAGTGCATCTGTCGAAAGGTGCAAGAGCAAAGGCTTTTGCTCTTTCGACCTCAGACCGACACCAGGAACCGTCCACTTTGCGCACGGGTGATATCTTCTTCGCAGGTCTTTTTATGTGCCTCGTGACATTCCACAGGTTGTTCTGCGGGTCTCCAGGTTCCAGCTCCTCAAGGAATCTATGAAACGAGTCCTGCCGTAGGATGGATAGCTTGTACTTCATTTCCTTGGTGGCACAACTAAGTGCTGTCTTGTCCCTGGGGTTGCGCGATGAAAACCAGACTCTTCTGAGGCGCCTTTTTTCGGCCACGAGGGCCGCGATTTCCGGAGACCACAAATACACGTTTCTTTCAGGTATTCTCGGGGTAGTCGGAGGAGGTGGATTCGCAAACTCAGCGGCATTGTGCATCTCTTTGGTAAACTAAAGTAAACTTGGGGGCATCTGTGTGTTTCCCGGTGAGTCTTCTGGGCGGGATTTTTCTGAGAACGGGGATGTTTAGGAGCAAGTTTACTGCGCTGTGGTCGGATAGCAGTTTATTATAGCTTGAGCATGTTATCTTAGAGTGTCCTATGCCCTTGGAGACGGCGAAGTCCAGAAGATCCGGCTGCTTTGAAGGGTCGGTAGGCCAGTGTGTGGGCTCTCCAGAGGAATGGCAGTCCAGACTTTTGCGCTGCAGGTACTTATAGAGCTTTATGCCTTTGGGGTTAAAACCTCCGTCTGCTATAAAGCGAGGTCCAAGGGACTCGAATTAGTTCAGAAGGTGGGTCTCGGGTATTGAATGGGTGGGAAGTAAACCGCACCAATGGTGATATCTCCCTGAGGGCTGGTAATCCTGGTCTCGGCGCACTGTGCCCATTCCTCCTGAAACGTGGGAAGTTCCGTGTACTGAAAGCCACTCCTGATGAGCATAGCTGCTCCCCCGCGTGCTCTGCCAGATGGATAGTTGGCATGTATCAGTGTATACCCTCTGATGTTAAAGTCGGATCTGGGACTAAAGTGGGATTCCGAAACTAGAAGAACATAAATATTGTCTGTTTTGATTAGACGCTTTACTTTGGCTTTGCTCCTCTGTAAGCCGTTCGCGTTCCAAAAAACTATGTTGAGACTTATTTACATTATTTCCTGTTGAAGATGGGAGCTATAAACTGCATCATCTGCGAGAACATCTGCGAGATCAAATTTTCCATCATCCTCTTAATCGTTCCTTTCATGCGGGCAAGCATCGTTTCAAGTTGGTTGGGTTGTGGGGCTTCGGGAGTGGTTTGAGGGTTTGTTGGGGGCTCCTTGGCTATATCACTTGGTTTCCTTGAAGTGCGTTCCTGTGACTCATACCATTGATGATAGTTGGTATCTCGGTGGGTGGTGGTTTTTTGCTATTCGCAAAGGGTCTGGCTTTGGGAGATTGCTGGGCCTTTGCCTTTTTTTAATCAGGGCATCCTTTGAATGACGCAGGTTGATCAGCTTGGCAATGTAAACAGCATACTTTCTCGTCATCTTTCTTTGGTGCATGATCTGGAGTCGTGATGTTCTGGACGCAGCGATGTTCCAGGAAGCAGTAGCGCTGGGTATGTCCAAAGCCTTGGCATCTGAAACATTGTGGAACGTCGTTGAACTTCATTGGGGGCTTTACGGTGGCGACTGACCTGCAAATCCTCTTTATTTTGAGAACCTCTGTGTTGTTGCTCGCTGGTTCTAGATTAACAAAATGTATCCCCAGTGGTTGTTTGGATTTCCTGCCAATGGGATTGTGCAGATCCATCACAGTATGGCCGTATTTGTGGAGTTCATCTTTAATTTCAGTCTGGTCCGTTGAGTGGTGAAGTCCCTTGATGATCGCTCTGTACGCTCTCTCGGCCTTTGGTTGGAAGGTGCGGTGCCTTTTGTTATGTGCCACGAGGTGCTGACGTAGGGCTGTGTAGGACTCCTTATCTGGCATCATTACGCGTACATTATTATTTCTCTCCGTTTTGTATGAGAAGTCCTTTTTGGTACCCACGAGAGTCGTTATCATCTTGACAATCTCGGTAATGTCGGTCACGTCTGGGATGTAGATCGGGGGAGGCTTGAGGGTTTTCGGTGTCGGGTTTGGTTTCTCTGCTGTTTTGGATACCACTGCCTTTGCGGCAGGTTCGTCATGTTCGTCGTCGTCTTCTTTGCTTGAGAGGAGGGCAAAGGAGTTTTTGCGAGCTTGCTATGCAGAGCTGCGTTGGTGCTAGGCGTGACGTCAGGTTCCTCTCTTTGCCTTTTACGCGCGGGCTTGCGCTTGATCTCGCCGGGCTCCATGTAAGAAGAACTCAAACTTGAGTCGCTTCTCGAGCTGCACTTCCTTGATTTGAGAGCCTTCTTGCAGGGCGTTGTTTTGCCTAGCTTGATGGTACGCGGGGGGGCCTGCCATGCTCTAGGTTGGCGTTCAATTTTCGTTTTTGCAAATATTTAGTCACAGCAGCAACGGCAGCGAAGGGGCAACGGACACAATGGGCCTCCGCTCTTGGCAGCCCGACCCGGCCCGTTATAAATGCGCAGTTCCCCAAGTCCCAAGTGCAGGCAGGCCGTAAAAAATTGGAATAACGAAACAAAAAATTTCGAAAAATAATTCCATTTAACACCGAAAACAAAGTTCCTTTTTGATGAACGATTTTTCAATGATGAAAGTTCACATTGGGCAGAAGAGAATTTATTTTGAAGGCAAAGCTAAACTTCGTCTGCGCGCATAAGTACCAAAGTTCATTAGAAAGGGGGGCGACAATGATGAAAAAAGCAACGGCCCGAGATGGGATCCTTGGGAGAAACTCTGACTATTTAGAAATGCCTCAATAATTGTCTCTCTTTTTTATGCAGAGAAATTATGATTAATAAAAATGATGAGAAAGATTCCAATTTTTGAAGCTTCAAGAGATAATGAGAAAAGTTAACTCAAAAGTTTACTTAATTAATTCAAACATGAATTAAAGAATAAGTTTAGTTTAATAGAATTTTTTAAAGGCGCTATTTTAAGATAAAGGCATTATAAGATCGGACCAATAAAATTTAAGACCTAAGTTATTTATGAGTAACGTGTGGAGACGATGCAAGAAGGGTCTCGAGCGTTGGGTAGAATGGATCCTTTGTGGTCGAAAGGGGCATGGCTCTGTAAAGGGTGTTTCCATCAGGATCAGATCTAGAAGCCGAGCTAATCAATTTTCATCGTGTTTAATTTAACCAAAGGACATGTAAAATATCTCTGAATTGAAATCAAGGTCTGTTGAAAGTGATAAAGATGTCAATTTGTAATAATTTTTTTTTGAGTTCTGGTTGATGGAAGTCACCCAGAATGACTAGCGGGTCACCACAGATTAAATAAGATTAAGAACCAACGGATATAAGAACTGGTAATAAGCAGTACTTGGGCAAAGTTTTTGTCAAGACAATTATTGGAAATCGTCATCAGTCATTCAGCAACTTCTATTAGGGTCGCAGGCCCAATTTGAATTTTTCACTTACTCACCAGTTGGTCACACTAGCAGATCGGCATTCGATGAAAAGCACACAAAAGCAAATCTGAAGCGACAACAAACAAATGCACAATATAAAAAGACCCCTCATTATTATTAGATCAGTTGCGATCTAACACTCAAAGAGTGCAGACGTACCTGCGGATCGACAGCAAGTTTCTTATCGTGCCCTTACTCCCACTATTCCGAAACTGTCACATAGCGTCTGATTGGTTCAACTTGCGAACCTAACGGTCTGCTACAAACTCTAACGCACATTCCAGAGTTAGCGTCATCTGCTGCCTACCAAATTCTGTGTACAACTCAGCAGAAGCAAAGAGCGGTTGGCACACCGGCCAACGGTGCCTAGTTCCCCCTCCCCCCACTCAATCGTCCACAACCTACAGCATGGATTGGCAAGCCCCCGCGCGGACCTCCAAGCTTGGAAAAACAACGCCCTGCAAAAAGGCTCTCAAAACAGGGAAGTGCAGCTCGAGCAGCGACTCAAGCTCGAGATCATCTGACTCGGAGCCCGGGGAGATCAAGCGTAAGCCCGCGCGTAAAAGGCAGGGAGAGGAGCCAGACGTCACGCCTAGCACCAGCGCAGCTCTGCATAGGAAGCTGGCAAACAACTTCTTTGCCCCCCTCTCAAGCAAAGAAGATGACGACGAACATGACGAACCCAAACCTGCTGCAGAGGCAGTGGCATCCAAAACAGTAGAGAAATCGAACCCGACCCCGAAAACCCTCAAGCCTCCCCCGATCTACATCCCAGACGTGACCGACATTACCGAGATTGTCAAAATGATAACGACTCTCGTGGGTTCCCAAAACGACTTCTCATACAAAACGGAGAGAAATAATAATGTACGCATAATGATGCCAGATAAGGAGTCCTACACAGCCCTACGTCAGCACCTCGTGGCACATAACAAAAGGCACCGCACCTTCCAACCAAAGGATGAGAGAGCATACAGGGCGGTCATCAAGGGACTTCACCACACAACGGACCAGACTGAAATTAAGGAAGAACTCCACAAATACGGCCATACTGTGAGGGATCTGCACAATCCCATTGGCAGGAAATCCAAACAACCACTGGGGATATTTTTTGTCAACCTAGAACCAGCGAGCAACAACACAGAGGTGTTCAAAATAAAGAGGATTTGCAGGTCAGTCGTCACCGTTGAGCCCCCACTGAAGTTCAACGATGTTCCACAATGTTTCAGATGCCAAGGATTCGGACACACCCAGCGCTACTGTTTCCTGGAACATCGCTGCGTGAAATGTGGTGATTCTCACGACTCTAGGTCATGCACCAAAAAAGATGCCGAGAAAGCTTGCTGTTTACATTGTCAAGCTGATCACCCTGCGTCGTACAGAGGATGCCCTGCATACAAAAAGGCAAAGGCACAGCTATCTCCTAAAGCCAGACCCGTTGAGAGCAGCAACAAACCACCTCTCATCCAAATACCAACTGTCATCAATGGTACGAGTTACAGGGACGCACTTCTTGGAAACCATGCAACACAGCCAAGGAATCACCAACAAACCCCTCAAACCACTCCCGAAGCCCCAAATCTCAACCAGCTTGAAACGATGTTTGCCCGCATGGAAGGAACGATTGAGAGGATGATGGAAAAGTTGATCCCACAGATGCTTTCGCAGATGTTCTCGCAGATGACGCAGTTTATAGCTCCCTTCCTCAACAGAAAGTAATGCAAATAAGGCTTAATATAGTTTTTTGGAACGCAAACGGCTTGCAGAAGAGCAAAGCCGAAGTAGAGCATCTCATGAAAACAGACAATATTGATGTTCTTCTAGTTTCAGAATCCCACTTTTGTCCCAGATCCTACTTTAACATTAGCGGATACGATCTGTTACATGCCAACCATCCATCTGGCAGAGCACGCGGAGGAGCAGCTATGCTCATCAGGAGTGGCATTCAGTACACGGAACTTCCCGCGTTTCAGGAGGAATGGGCTCAGTGCGCCGTGACCAGGATTTCTAGCCCACAGGGAGATATCCCCATTGGTGCGGTTTACTTCCCACCCAGACACTCGATAACCGAGACCCACCTTCAGGACTTCTTCGAGTCCCTTGGACCTCGTTTTATAGCAGCCGGAGACTTTAACGCCAAACACTCCTGGTGGGGGTCCCGCACAAACAACCCCAAAGGCATTAAGCTTTACAAGTACCTGCAGCGGAAGAGTCTGGACTGCCATTCCACTGGAGAACCCACACACTGGCCTTCCGACCCTTGAAAGCAGCCGGATCTTCTGGACTTCGCCGTCTCCAAGGGCATAGGACACTCTAAAATAACATGCTCAAGCTATGATAAACTGCTATCCGACCACAGCGCAGTAAATTTGCTCCTAAACATCCCCGTCCTCAGAAAAACCCCGCCTAGAAGACTCACTGGGAAACACACAAATGCCCCCAAGTTTACGTTTTGGATGCTTTCCTCCCTGAACTCAGATCCCCCTCTTTCCACACCAAGCAACATAGATGCGGCCATCGAAAACTTAACCAGAGAGATGCACAATGCTGCTGAGTTTGCGAACCCACCTCCTCCGTCTACCCCGAGAACACCTGAAAGAGACTTGCACTTGTGGTCTCCTGAAATCGCGGCCCTCGTGGCCGAAAAAAGGCGCCTCAGAAGAGTCTGGTTTTCATCGCGCAATCCCAGGGACAAGACAGCACTTAATCGTGCCACCAAGGAACTGAAGGACAAGCTAACCATCCTACGGCAGGACTCCTTCCATAGATTCCTCAAGGAGCTGGAACCTGGAGACCCGCAGCACAACCTGTGGAATGTCACGAGGCACATTAAAAGACCTGCTAAGAAGATATCACCCGTGCGCAAAGTGGACGGGTCCTGGTGTCGGTCTGAGATCGAAAGAGCAGAAGCCTTTGCCGACCATTTACATAGTGCTTTCTCACCTTTCGATAGATGCACTGCCGAAGAGAGAGCTGCCATCATAAGGTTCGTAGAGAACCCAAGTGCTCCTGGCACGCCAATACAGCCCGTCGAACCAGAGGAGATTGTGCAGGAGATCGCCTCCTTAAAAAATGGCAAGTCACCAGGTCCTGACCGAATTGATGCAACAGCACTGAAAATGTTGCCCCTAATCTGTTCCCAAAGGCTGGCTAACTTCTTTAACAGCTGCCTCCGTCTAGGGTACTTCCCGAAAGTGTGGAAGCGTGCGGAAATAATTGTCCTCCTCAAGCCTGGAAAACCTGAAGCCAATCTAGCATCGTATCGTCCGATTAGTTTGCTGGCAATCCTCTCCAAAATACTTTAAAGAGTATTTTTGCGTAGAGTACTGCCAGTGTTTGACGAGGCCGGACTGATCCCTGATCACCAGTTTGGATTCAGACGCCTTCATGGAACACCAGAGCAATGCCACCGGCTTGTTGAGTGCATACTAGAGGCCTTCGAAAAGAAGAAGTACTGCTGCGCCGTTATGCTGGATGTTAAACAGGCGTTTGACAGAGTCTGGCACCCTGGACTCCAGTTCAAAATTAAATCCAACCTTCCAAGTTCCCACTTCGCCTTCCTCAAGTCGTACACAGAGGAAAGAGAATTCCGAGTGAGATGCGGATCATCAATCAGCACGCCTAGGCCTATAAGAGCAGGAGTACCTCAAGGCAGTGTTCTTGGACCCATCTTGTACACACTCTACACAACGGACCTTCCCATCACCCCCTCTCGGAACCTCACAGTAGCTACATACGCGGACGACACCGCGTTCCTAGCCTCCGCCAAGAATCCGCAGGATGCATCAGCCATCATACAAAGACAACTGGATGCTCTAGATCCATGGCTGAAACGATGGAACATCGTGGTAAACGCGGAGAAATCCTCCCACACAACCTTTGCTTTACGCAGGAGGGATTGCCCCCCCGTCACACTCAACGGGGAAACCATTCCAACGAATGACACTCCCAAATATCTAGGGCTGACCCTGGACCGCAGGCTCACATGGCGTCCACACCTAATCAACAAGCGCAACCAGGCCGACCTACGACTCAGGCAACTTCACTGGCTCCTGGGCAGAAGATCCAAGCTCAGGGAAAAATTCAAACTACTCACATACAAAGTAGTGCTGAAGCCAATCTGGACCTATGGGATTCAGTTGTGGGGCACGGCAAGCTATTCCAACCGCATCAGAATACAGCGGTTTCAGAATAAATGTCTGAGAACATTTTCTAACGCTCATCCGTACCACGAGAACGCAATCATCCACAAAGAGCTTGGAATTCCTTCGGTAGCAGAGGAGATCACCAGACACAGTGAAAGATATACAAAAAGACTGGACAATCACCCCAACCACCTGGCCATCAAGCTCCTAGAAAACAGCCAATCCCTAAGACGCCTGAAAAGGAAACACCCGCTTGACCTCCCCCACCAATAGACACCTAAGTCAGACTCATATGATGTACATTCCTTGTACCCCCTTAAGTTAATGTCACCGCCAAATCATTTAATGATTGTCCATTCGGACAGATTTTAAATATAAAATAAGAATGATGACAAAAAAAAAAAAAAAAAAAATTATTATTAGATAACTACAAGGTGCTTTCCAACGTAAATAGGACAAACAAAAAAATTTTCCCCTTTTTTTTGCTGAAATTTTTCCTGAATTTCCTTATATACGGAGCCCGAGACCTTTCTAACGAATGCAAAACCGTGGAAATCGGTTGGTGTATTTTGGAGTTACGGCGTCAGGAAAGCCAATTCATTTATATATATATATATAGAAGTTATGAACCCTCTTCTTGCGCTCTTCGTCACACCCCCTCCCACCGGCCTGGCTCACACACGCTTCCCCCGTTAGACCACTCTACACCACACTGAGTGCGACTAACGGCACTTGTTGCGAATGCACACATACACAAACATGTTACTAAACATCCAAGTTATGAACCCTCTCTGAGTATCTTTCCTCTTCTCCCGCCCCGCTGCTTTTATATACGCTTCCCCCGTTAGACCACTCTCCACCACACTGTGGTCTCTCTCATACCTCAAGAAAAGAGGCGCGAAAACACGAGAGCGGAGCGCTGGTGAGATCTGGCGAAGACGGTAGGAGTTAGTCTTGGACTAACACCCGAAACCTCAACCAGGCGAACTGTTAAATTAATTTGTAAACCTCAAAGCTAAGTTGAATTTAATAAAATTATAAAGTCAGCAGTAGTCTCACTTAACTGGCGCTCGAGCAGTCAGAACTCTGACTACCGGCAATGGTTACCAACTTAACACAATAAAAAATTATAAAAATGAAAAAAAAAAAAAAAAAAAGGAAAAAGGGAACCACGAAATGTGGTAAAACAAGATAACGACAAGTGACGAATGGCAGTGATGTCATAGTGGAACTATGAAAGTAAAAAAAAAAAAAACGACCACCCGCCGCGGTGAGAATGCCGCTACAACCTGTAACGGGAGAAACATTCTGCACGGGCGCAAAAAGTCGTATGTAACAAAACAAAAGACCACCCGCCGCAGCGTTAACGCCGTCTCCGTCCAGGAGCGGGGCATATTTAACGCGGGCGCAAAATGTCTACCTAAAATATTAAAAAATGACCTATGTAACAACCCACTGCGGCGATCTGTCTACAGCCCCTGTAGCCCATTCGCGAGTGCAAAAGTTCATAGCGTCAAACTGATACCTAAATGAAACAAGAAGAATAACTTCGTCAATAATAAAATAACCTGTGAATTGTGATTAAAGCGTGTGGTAATCTGCTGGATAGGCTGAGCGGTGTGGAGGCACCCGAAAAAGCTGCCCAGTAGATTGTGTGGCAACCGTACCTTAGTAGGCCAAGGCCAAAAAGGGAAAATACGGACCACCGTGCCCAGTGCTAGGCTTCACTCGTCCGTCACTACCGTAATACAATACAAAGAAAAAATACGAAAAAAATTGTGGAAATTTGTGCGTAAAAATGGTGGTGGTGTGCATAAGTCAGATTAAGATCTGAAATCCATAAAAGAAAAAGAAGTGTTGCGTGAGCTGTGTATAAAATGATAAAATAGCAATTACCCGCTGCCGGGGGGAACTACGCCCATCCCGGGGCGCAACAAAAATTGCATAATTCAATAAAAGGTGTAAAATTTCTAAAATAAAAATGTAAACCTATGTTGCGCCAAGACCTAATTTAAATTAATAAAACAACGACCCGCTACCGGAGGACGCCACGTCGTCCATGCCGAGCGCAAGAGTTGTACGATACCTATAACGTAATTAAAACATAATCAACCCACTGCGGCGGTACGGCTTGTGGAAAAAATTTTTTTTTCCCTTGCCAATTCGCGAGTGCAAAAGATTGTGTGGAATAAACCAATAATTAACCATTGCAGCAGTTTACCTGGGGCAATACGAGTAATATGAGCGCCCAGCGTGATAAAGTGGTGTGTGGCAGCTTGTTGGATACGTTAAGTGGTGTGGAATGCATCCAAAAAAAACCGCCCAACAAGTTGTGTGGCGGCCGTACCTTAGTAGGCAAACAGCCAAAAGAGATACTACGGAACCACCGTGCCCAGTGCCGAAGTAAATTAGAGGTCATCAATAAAAACCTGTAACAGCACGCACGCAAGAAAAAAATATTACAAAATGCGTAGCGCACATGCAATCAAAATACACAAAAAAAAAAAAAAAAAAAAAAAAAAAATTGTACAAACACATGCACAACACCACTATTCAAAAGAAAACAAATATAGTACAATTTCCCCAATTTCCCGAAATGGAACGAATAAAATACAAATTCTCTACAATACACTAAGTCACCTTTTTTTTTTTACTTATCCCAATAGAATATTCATGCCGTAAGGGTACAACCTATAACGACGAAAACCAATAAAGAGCATACAAGGCTCAATTTCTGCATGCGTAGTAAATCCTGCCCACGTTTACAAGTACGAGGGGCCGGTGATCCCCTTGCAGCACGGCGAAGTATGGAGAACCAATGGTGTTTTCAAACTGGCACACCTCGTCGATCTTGCAAGGATGAACAGACTGGCCGAGGAAATCAGACAAGAAATAGTAGCCTTGGCGGATAGGAGAGCCGAAGCTCTTGTCAACTACTACCTCAACACAGCTATGGAAGGAATCAATAGGCTTTCCGGACGAGCGCGGCGCAAATCCCGCTCACTGGACTGGCTGGGGTCGGCTTGGAAATGGGTAGCTGGATCTCCAGATGCTGCTGATTGGAACGCCGTCTTGGCCGCGCAAGCGACGGCTTCGAGGAACAGCGACCAACAATTAAGGACAAACGCGCGCTTGCTCGATGCAACACACGAATCCGTCGAGCAGCTAAACAACGTCAACGGAACTCTAAGAACGGCTGCAAAGAACTACGACCTGATCGGCTCCTTTATCATCCAATTTGACAATGAGACGATAATGGTCAACGGCCAAAACTATTCCAGTTACTCGGTCAGTCATCTAATGGCGATGCCGGCCGTGTTGAGCCACATAACGGCCAGCAACTCTCAACTTTCCCTGGAATACGTCCACGACGTGAGCATGAAGAATTTGGAAAAGATAACCAACGTGGCGAGTGAGCTACTAGCCTCTTTTCTCACCGAGGCGGCACTCGCAATCTGCATATTCCTAGGCTTTTATTTCCTATGGAAGAAGCTGATGTCCACCAAAGGCATGCCCGATGTCCGCGAGATTGCTGCAAACTTAGAAGCATTGGGCCAAACCGAGCTGAACAAGGCTCACTAATCTGCGGGACGCAGATCTTGAGGGGGGAGGAGTTATGAACCCTCTTCTTGCGCTCTTCGTCACACCCCCTCCCACCGGCCTGGCTCACACACGCTTCCCCCGTTAGACCACTCTACACCACACTGAGTGCGACTAACGGCACTTGTTGCGAATGCACACATACACAAACATGTTACTAAACATCCAAGTTATGAACCCTCTCTGAGTATCTTTCCTCTTCTCCCGCCCCGCTGCTTTTATATACGCTTCCCCCGTTAGACCACTCTCCACCACACTGTGGTCTCTCTCATACCTCAAAAAAAGAGGCGCGAAAACACGAGAGCGGAGCGCTGGTGAGATCTGGCGAAGACGGTAGGAGTTAGTCTTGGACTAACACCCGAAACCTCAACCAGGCGAACTGTTAAATTAATTTGTAAACCTCAAAGCTAAGTTGAATTTAATAAAATTATAAAGTGAGCAGTAGTCTCACTTAACTTAGATATAACTTATGTACTAAATTTATATCTGAAACAAGTGAGAAAAGTTATCTTCGGACTGCCGAAGATGGTATACCCTTGAAGATTTTTACAAAATTTCAATAAGTACTTATGTAAAAATCAGAGGTCTTTCCAAAATTATTGGTATACCTATGTGTAAATGAATAAATGAATAAATGTTGAATTTTGTTGCAATACCTTGGAAAACAAAAAAATTTTCCATACAAAGACTTGTTTTCATATTGAAAGATACACAAAAAGACTGGACAACCACCCTAACCACCTGGCCATCAACCTCCTAGATAATAGCTAATCCCAAAGACGACTGAAGAGGAAACACTCGCTTGACCTCCCCCATCAATAGAAACCTAAGTCAACCTCCATAAAATACATTCCATGTACCTCACTTATGTCAATGTCACCCCAAAACCATTTAATGATTGACCACTTTGACTGATTTTAAATTTAAAATAAGAACGTTAGGTGTGACTTACCATTAGACAAAATCAAGTCCGTGCCAGAGTTCTCGGGCACCCAAGACGAGTATGTGGCCGGGAGGCAATCGGTCTTGAAAAGGTCGTAGGCGTATATGACCGATTGCCTCCCGGCCACATACTCCTACGACCTTTTCAAGGCTTATAACGGCAGCAGTGCGCACTACCAAGCTGTAGCCATCCTAAGGAACAAAATTCGATGCACAGCTAGAGCCCTGCTTGTGTCTCAATTAAAATTTCGATGCCATTTTGGCCAGATTAGATTGCACGTACTCAGACAAGACATCCCTATGCCTACTGAGGCAGTGATTAGAGATGGTCAGACAAGGTGACCTACCCTTGATGCAGTACTACGACAAAGTCGAAAATAAAGTTAACGATTGTTACCAACAAGATTGTGATGACACACGAACAAGAGGGCGCTGACCTGCTCAACGGTGAAGTTAGAGCCGATACCCTGCATGCTTTCACTTCGGGTATGAAAAAGCCCCTCAGAGCTGTGGTTTTCCCGGCTCAACCCAAAGACTTGCCATCTGCCCTGGTTTGTTTCTTTGCCAAGGCCCTAGAGGAACGAGCGCAGACATCTGGAAACGGCAAGAGCCGCTTCAAGGGTAGGCAAGGTAGAGACAGCAAGGAAGAACAGGGCCAAGACAGGAATTCAAATTTTTTCAGGCGTCTAAAAAATACCGTCAACGGCCAGTCAAGTCAAAATTCTTCACTACCCTTGATCTAAAGTAAGGGTATCACCAAATATACCTTGCGGAGCACAACCGCGAGGAGACGTCGTTCTCAGTAAATGGCGGCAAATACGAATTTTGTCGTTTGCCGTTCGGCTTGAGAAATGCAAGCAGTATTTTTCAAAGAGCCTTAGACGATATTTTGAGAAAACAGATTGGGAAAATATGTTACGCCTATGTAGATGACGTAATAATTTTCTCAGAAAACGAGGTTGACCTCGTCCGCTATATCGACACGGTGCTGAAATGCCTAATTGATGCAAATATGAGAGTAAGCCAGGAAAAGACTAGGTTCTTCAGAGGAAGTGTAGAGTACCTTGGCTTCATAGTAAGCAAAGACGGAACCAAGTCCTATCCAGAAAAGGTAAAGGCCATTCAGGAGTACCCTGAACCAAATAGCGTCTACAGTGTTAGATCTTTCCTTAGTTTAGCCAGCTACCACAGAGTCTTCATCAAAGACTTTGCCGTCATAGCCCGTCCGATAACAGATATCCTAAAAGGGGAGAATGCTTCGGTGATTAGGCACAAGTCTAAGAAGGTCCGTGTCGAGTTTAATGAAACTCAACGTAAAGCATTCCAAAGGCATTCTGGCATCCAAAGATGTCAAACTCAAGTACCCCGACCTTAAAAAGCCCTGAAAGAAGTCATTAATCCTGATGTCGTGAACGCTATTCATTGCGACTTTCCCACTCTACCAAGTCTCCAACTCGACCTTATAAAGCACTTTCCAGCCACCCAATTCCGCCACTGCAAGAACGTCGTGTTAAATATATCCGATAAGAACTAGCAGTTAGAAATCGTCACTGCAGAGCACAACCGTGCGCACAGAGCCGCGCAGGAAAATATTAAACAAGTCCTTTGTGACTATTATTTTCCTAAAATGGACAGTTTAACAAAGGAAGTGGTAGCTAGTTGTAGGGTCTGTACTCAAGCATAGTATGACAGGCACCCTAAGAAGCAAGAGCTTGGGCCTGCCTGCCTCCGCGCCTACCATCCAACCCACCGTGATATCATCAAAGCCACTTACGGATGTGAAAACGGAAACATGTGCCATGAAAAACAGAGTTTCTCAAGGTTCCAGTCCTATAGCTATTCCACAAAACTAAGCAACCAGATTTTTTTCTTGTTGCTACCAAAACGTTTGCAGTATTCTTTGTAAACTGAACCTTTTCTTACCTTCAGTGCTTCTTTAGACTTCGATGCTATTGTGCTAATCCCAAGCATCCACTGTCTTTCGTGAAGATCGCACATACTTTGGGGGTCGCGTTCTTATTGCCGTAAACAACATTTACTCAGTGGAAAATATCACTAAACCTAATCTTTTTAGAATTGACTTTTTAGCCATTAAAATTCATTCTGAGTCCTTTAACCTTTTCGTTACTTGTTCCCACATTCCTCCTCTGTGTGATTGAAGCATTTATATGCACCAACAAACTGTTATTAAATCACTTATGTCTCTGCTAAATGATTCTTATCTTATACTAGTTATGGGTGATTTCAATTTGCCCCTCATTTCATAGATCAACTCTGACGATGCTAGCTCGCTGTTACCCATTAGCCAAAATGACATCGTCGATAGCTTTGGCGACTCTACCGTTTTCCAACCTGACCCTATAAGGAACTCTCGGGGTAGGTCGCTTGACCTCATTTTCTCAAACAAGACCTCATTAAAAAAAAAATCGACAATAGATAGTCTCCTACTACTAGACCATCTACTATTAAGATCTACCATATACCAAAAAGAAAACATTCCTAAATAATATGTATTGACTTCGTTTGGAGTTACGGCGTCAGGAAAGCCGATTCATTTATATATATATATATATATAATTAACTTATGTACTAAATTTATATCTGAAACATGTGAGAAAAGTTATCTTCGGACTGCCGAAGATGGTATACCCTTGAAGATTTTTACAAAATTTCAATAAGTACTTATGTAAAAATCAGAGGTCTTTCCAAAATTATTGGTATACCTATGTCAAATGAATAAATGTTGAATTTTGTTGCAATACCTTGGAAAACAAAAAAATTTTCCATACAAACCTTTGTTTTCATATTGAAAGATACACAAAAAGACTGGACAACCACCCCAACCACCTGGCCATCAACCTCCTAGATAATAGCCAATCCCAAAGACGACTGAAGAGGAAACACTCGCTTGACCTCCCCCATCAATAGAAACCTAAGTCAACCTCCATAAAATACATTCCATGTACCTCACTTATGTCAATGTCACCCCAAAACCATTTAATGATTGACCACTTTGACTGATTTTAAATTTAAAATAAGAACGTTAGGTGTGACTTACCATTAGACATAATCAAGTCCGTGCCAGAGTTCTCGGGCACCCAAGACGAGTATGTGGCCGGGAGGCAATCGGTCATATACGCCTACGACCTTTTCAAGGCTTATAACGGCAGCAGTGCGCACTACCAAGCTGTAGCCATCCTAAGGAACAAAATTCGAGGCACAGCTAGAGCCCTGCTTGTGTCTCAATTAAAATTTCGATGCCATTTTGGCCAGATTAGATTGCACGTACTCAGACAAGACATCCCTATGCCTACTGAGGCAGTGATTAGAGATGGTCAGACAAGGTGACCTACCCTTGATGCAGTACTACGACAAAGTCGAAAATAAAGTTAACGATTGTTACCAACAAGATTGTGATGACACACGAACAAGAGGGCGCTGACCTGCTCAACGGTGAAGTTAGAGCCGATACCCTGCATGCTTTCACTTCGGGTATGAAAAAGCCCCTCAGAGCTGTGGTTTTCCCGGCTCAACCCAAAGACTTGCCATCTGCCCTGGTTTGTTTCTTTGCCAAGGCCCTAGAGGAACGAGCGCAGACATCTGGAAACGGCAAGAGCCGCTTCAAGGGTAGGCAAGGTAGAGACAGCAAGGAAGAACAGGGCCAAGACAGGAATTCAAATTTTTTCAGGCGTCTAAAAAATACCGTCAACGGCCAGTCAAGTCAAAATTCTTCACTACCCTTGACCTAAAGTAAGGGTATCACCAAATATACCTTGCGGAGCACAACCGCGAGGAGACGTCGTTCTCAGTAAATGGCGGCAAATACGAATTTTGTCGTTTGCCGTTCGGCTTGAGAAATGCAAGCAGTATTTTTCAAAGAGCCTTAGACGATATTTTGAGAAAACAGATTGTGAAAATATGTTACGCCTATGTAGATGACGTAATAATTTTCTCAGAAAACGAGGTTGACCTCGTCCGCTATATCGACACGGTGCTGAAATGCCTAATTGATGCAAATATGAGAGTAAGCCAGGAAAAGACTAGGTTCTTCAGAGAAAGTGTAGAGTACCTTGGCTTCATAGTAAGCAAAGACGGAACCAAGTCCTATCCAGAAAAGGTAAAGGCCATTCAGGAGTACCCTGAACCAAATAGCGTCTACAGTGTTAGATCTTTCCTTAGTTTAGCCAGCTACCACAGAGTCTTCATCAAAGACTTTGCCGTCATAGCCCGTCCGATAACAGATATCCTAAAAGGGGAGAATGCTTCGGTGATTAGGCACAAGTCTAAGAAGGTCCGTGTCGAGTTTAATGAAACTCAACGTAAAGCATTCCAAAGGCATTCTGGCATCCAAAGATGTCATACTCAAGTACCCCGACCTTAAAAAGCCCTGAAAGAAGTCATTAATCCTGATGTCGTGAACGCTATTCATTGCGACTTTCCCACTCTACCAAGTCTCCAACTCGACCTTATAAATCACTTTCCAGCCACCCAATTCCGCCACTGCAAGAACGTCGTGTTAAATATATCCGATAAGAACTAGCAGTTAGAAATCGTCACTGCAGAGCACAACCGTGCGCACAGAGCCGCGCAGGAAAATATTAAACAAGTCCTTTGTGACTATTATTTTCCTAAAATGGACAGTTTAACAAAGGAAGTGGTAGCTAGTTGTAGGGTCTGTACTCAAGCATAGTATGACAGGCACCCTAAGAAGCAAGAGCTTGGGCCTGTCTGCCTCCGCGCCTACCATCCAACCCACCGTGATATCATCAAAGCCACTTACGGATGTGAAAACGGAAACATGTGCCATGAAAAACAGAGTTTCTCAAGGTTCCAGTCCTATAGCTATTCCACAAAACTAAGCAACCAGATTTTTTTCTTGTTGCTACCAAAACGTTTGCAGTATTCTTTGTAAACTGAACCTTTTCTTACCTTCAGTGCTTCTTTAGACTTCGATGCTATTGTGCTAATCCCAAGCATCCACTGTCTTTCGTGAAGATCGCACATACTTTGGGGGTCGCGTTCTTATTGCCGTAAACAACATTTACTCAGTGGAATATTTTCACTAAACCTAATCTTTTTAGAATTGACTTTTTAGCCATTAAAATTCATTCTGAGTCCTTTAACCTTTTCGTTACTTGTTCCCACATTCCTCCTCTGTGTGATTGAAGCATTTATATGCACCAACAAACTGTTATTAAATCAGTTATGTCTCTGCTAAATGATTCTTATCTTATACTAGTTATGGGTGATTTCAATTTGCCCCTCATTTCATAGATCAACTCTGACGATGCTAGCTCGCTGTTACCCATTAGCCAAAATGACATCGTCGATAGCTTTGGCGACTCTACCGTTTTCCAACCTGACCCTATAAGGAACTCCCGTGGTAGGTCGCTTGACCTCATTTTCTCAAACAAGAGCTCATTAAAAAAAAAATCGACAATAGATAGTCTCCTACTACTAGACCATCTACTATTAAGATCTACCATATACCAAAAAGAAAACATTCCTAAATAATATGTATTGACTTCGTTTGGAGTTACGGCGTCAGGAAAGCCGATTCATTTATATATATATATATATATAGATATAACTTATGTACTAAATTTATATCTGAAACATGTGAGAAAAGTTATCTTCGGACTGCCGAAGATGGTATACCCTTGAAGATTTTTACAAAATTTCAATAAGTACTTATGTAAAAATCAGAGGTCTTTCCAAAATTATTGGTATACCTATGTCAAATGAATAAATGTTGAATTTTGTTGCAATACCTTGGAAAACAAAAAAATTTTCCATACAAACCCTTGTTTTCATATTGAAAGATACACAAAAAGACTGGACAACCACCCCAACCACCTGGCCATCAACCTCCTAGATAATAGCCAATCCCAAAGACGACTGAAGAGGAAACACTCGCTTGACCTCCCCCATCAATAGAAACCTAAGTCAACCTCCATAAAATACATTCCATGTACCTCACTTATGTCAATGTCACCCCAAAACCATTTAATGATTGACCACTTTGACTGATTTTAAATTTAAAATAAGAACGTTAGGTGTGACTTACCATTAGACATAATCAAGTCCGTGCCAGAGTTCTCGGGCACCCAAGACGAGTATGTGGCCGGGAGGCAATCGGTCATATACGCCTACGACCTTTTCAAGGCTTATAACGGCAGCAGTGCGCACTACCAAGCTGTAGCCATCCTAAGGAACAAAATTCGAGGCACAGCTAGAGCCCTGCTTGTGTCTCAATTAAAATTTCGATGCCATTTTGGCCAGATTAGATTGCACGTACTCAGACAAGACATCCCTATGCCTACTGAGGCAGTGATTAGAGATGGTCAGACAAGGTGACCTACCCTTGATGCAGTACTACGACAAAGTCGAAAATAAAGTTAACGATTGTTACCAATAAGATTGTGATGACACACGAACAAGAGGGCGCTGACCTGCTCAACGCTGAAGTTAGAGCCGATACCCTGCATGCTTTCACTTCGGGTATGAAAAAGCCCCTCAGAGCTGTGGTTTTCCCGGCTCAACCCAAAGACTTGCCATCTGCCCTGGTTTGTTTCTTTGCCAAGGCCCTAGAGGAACGAGCGCAGACATCTGGAAACGGCAAGAGCCGCTTCAAGGGTAGGCAAGGTAGAGACACCAAGGAAGAACAGGGCCAAGACAGGAATTCACATTTTTTCAGGCGTCTAAAAAATACCGTCAACGGCCAGTCAAGTCAAAATTCTTCACTACCCTTGACCAAAAGTAAGGGTATCACCAAATATACCTTGCGGAGCACAACCGCGAGGAGACGTCGTTCTCAGTAAATGGCGGCAAATACGAATTTTGTCGTTTGCCGTTCGGCTTGAGAAATGCAAGCAGTATTTTTCAAAGAGCCTTAGACGATATTTTGAGAAAACAGATTGGGAAAATATGTTACGCCTATGTAGATGACGTAATAATTTTCTCAGAAAACGAGGTTGACCTCGTCCGCTATATCGACACGGTGCTGAAATGCCTAATTGATGCAAATATGAGAGTAAGCCAGGAAAAGACTAGGTTCTTCAGAGAAAGTGTAGAGTACCTTGGCTTCATAGTAAGCAAAGACGGAACCAAGTCCTATCCAGAAAAGGTAAAGGCCATTCAGGAGTACCCTGAACCAAATAGCGTCTACAGTGTTAGATCTTTCCTTAGTTTAGCCAGCTACCACAGAGTCTTCATCAAAGACTTTGCCGTCATAGCCCGTCCGATAACAGATATCCTAAAAGGGGAGAATGCTTCGGTGATTAGGCACAAGTCTAAGAAGGTCCGTGTCGAGTTTAATGAAACTCAACGTAAAGCATTCCAAAGGCATTCTGGCATCCAAAGATGTCATACTCAAGTACCCCGACCTTAAAAAGCCCTGAAAGAAGTCATTAATCCTGATGTCGTGAACGCTATTCATTGCGACTTTCCCACTCTACCAAGTCTCCAACTCGACCTTATAAAGCACTTTCCAGCCACCCAATTCCGCCACTGCAAGAACGTCGTGTTAAATATATCCGATAAGAACTTGCAGTTAGAAATCGTCACTGCAGAGCACAACCGTGCGCACAGAGCCGCGCAGGAAAATATTAAACAAGTCCTTTGTGACTATTATTTTCCTAAAATGGACAGTTTAACAAAGGAAGTGGTAGCTAGTTGTAGGGTCTGTACTCAAGCATAGTATGACAGGCACCCTAAGAAGCAAGAGCTTGGGCCTGCCTGCCTCCGCGCCTACCATCCAACCCACCGTGATATCATCAAAGCCACTTACGGATGTGAAAACGGAAACATGTGCCATGAAAAACAGAGTTTCTCAAGGTTCCAGTCCTATAGCTATTCCACAAAACTAAGCAACCAGATTTTTTTCTTGTTGCTACCAAAACGTTTGCAGTATTCTTTGTAAACTGAACCTTTTCTTACCTTCAGTGCTTCTTTAGACTTCGATGCTATTGTGCTAATCCCAAGCATCCACTGTCTTTCGTGAAGATCGCACATACTTTGGGGGTCGCGTTCTTATTGCCGTAAACAACATTTACTCAGTGGAAAATATCACTAAACCTAATCTTTTTAGAATTGACTTTTTAGCCATTAAAATTCATTCTGAGTCCTTTAACCTTTTCGTTACTTGTTCCCACATTCCTCCTCTGTGTGATTGAAGCATTTATATGCACCAACAAACTGTTATTAAATCACTTATGTCTCTGCTAAATGATTCTTATCTTATACTAGTTATGGGTGATTTCAATTTGCCCCTCATTTCATAGATCAACTCTGACGATGCTAGCTCGCTGTTACCCATTAGCCAAAATGACATCGTCGATAGCTTTGGCGACTCTACCGTTTTCCAACCTGACCCTATAAGGAACTCTCGTGGTAGGTCGCTTGACCTCATTTTCTCAAACAAGACCTCATTAAAAAAAAAATCGACAATAGATAGTCTCCTACTACTAGACCATCTACTATTAAGATCTACCATATACCAAAAAGAAAACATTCCTAAATAATATGTATTGACTTCGTTTGGAGTTACGGCGTCAGGAAAGCCGATTCATTTATATATATGTAACGATGGTTATCGATATGCGACGATCGATGGTCATCGCAAGGGGTGGCGTCGTGAGCGTGAGAAGAGGAAGAGTCAGTCGAGAAAGAAAAGACCGAGTTGAAAGTTGGGAGGTAAGAAAAAGATCGTCAAGCCGAAAAGTTGTCGTGTCCGGAGTAAGGCAAAGTTGTGTAGTCGTCGTATGTCCGGAGATCAAGAAGTGTTGGCACGAGTCATCTTTTTATTAGACACTAAGTATTATAACCAAACTATTATAACCAAACTATTATAACTAAATATTATTAAGATAAACAATTGTGTAATCAATAAATATCCTACATTTGGGGGCTCGTCCGTATAAACAATAAAAAGTTGACCCATTTGTAAAGTGCAGAAAGTTGAACAGTTGTGGCACGTCAAAAGTGCCAAATATAAAGTTGTAAATAAAAAGTTGTGAAATTACGCAAGTTGGTTGGCGTCGGTTAGAAACTCTTAGAATCGTGGTGAATAAATTTGAGTTGATGTCAAGCAGCGAATACGAAATCATGAGTGAGGAGGGACAAAAGGGACAGCGATATGGTGCCGTCACACGGTCGAGGGCAAAGCGAGGAGACGAAAGTGAAAATGCAGAAGAGCAGCGTCTATCAGAAGTGTGTGCAGACCAAATAAAAGAGATGCAAGCAGAAAGTAACAAAAATCTACAACAAATAATTCAGCTGCTTACTCTTAAGATTCAAGCTGATGAAATTACCCAGAAAGAGCCGAAAGTAACTGCAGACAACTTTGCAAAAATTGTACCCGACTTCGATGGCGTCAACATCCCAGTGGAGATTTGGCTTGAAAATTTTGAGCAGAATGCAGATGTATATGAGCTTACGGAAAAACAACGATATGTGCAGGCACGAGGAAAAATGGTTAAAATGGCCAAGTTGTTTCTGGAGTCAGAGTTGGTGAGCACATATGAGCAACTTAAAAATGCCCTAATTGGCGAATTTAAGCGCGCATCGAAAAGTGCCGATGTACATGCAAAGTTGACGCACAGGAAGAAGAAGAGCGACGAAAGCATGCACGAATACATGCTAATAATGAAAAAAATTGCAGCACTTGGACAAGTCGATGTTGAGTCTATTATCGGTTATATAGTTGATGGGCTGGATATTAAAAGCGAATTCAAATTTGCATTGTACGGCTGCAAGTCATACAGCGAACTGTTGGAAAAATATGAGTTGTACGAGAGCAAGTGTGTTATCGAAAAACCGCAAAAGCAATACAGTGGTGGCATACAAAATTTAACCGATGGAAAAAGTATTCGTTGCTACAACTGCGGATGTAATGAACACATGAGAAAAGACTGCAAGGCAGAAACAAAATGTTTTAAATGTGCAGGCAGCGGTCATATTTCTTCAAATTGTCCACAAGCTGTAAAAAGTGTTCTAGTCGTAAAAGATACTAAGCGCTTGAAAGTAGTCTTGCTGAACGGTACAGAGGTCGCCTGCCTTGTGGACACAGGATCCGATGTGTCAATCGTATGTCAGTCTTTGTACAATAAACTTCAAAGTACTGTGATGCAGAAGTGTGATTCCGTTATACGAGGCCTTGGAAACGTTAAGACGCAGCCGCTAGGTTCATTTATGGGCAGAGTACAAGTTGACGGGATCGAAGCCATACAAAAGTTTGTTGTGATACCAAACAATCACATCGAGAACGACGTAATACTTGGCTTTGACTTTGCATCGCAGTTCTGCATGACTTTGAATGACGGAGAATTCATCTTTACAAAGGCGTCAGCGCGGCCGGAATGCGCTGAATCAAAAGAGCTAAGTATTTACAATATTGTTGAGACTGGTAGTAACATAGATGCTTCTCCACAGTACAATCCGATGATCGAATCAATGATAGCAGAGTACAAGCCAGCCGAAAACAACGCTGAATGCCCGGTGTCGATGAAGATCGTGCTAGAGGAGCAAACAAAGCCCCAGGAAGATAATTAAGAGCAAGTGGAGCAACTGCAGCAGCAGGTGGTCAAGCTGAACGAGGAAATCAAGGCCGAGATAAATGCGAACATTGAGAATCGTGGCAACCTAAAGCAGCTGAAACAGCAGTTGCAGGAGCAGGAACTGGTCAACAAAGAGCTGCGTCGCGAACGCCAGGAAGCGGATGAGGAGATCTTCCAAATGGACCAGGAGAGTAGCCAGCGCAAGGAGGAGAACGCCAAGCTCAAGCAGGACGTCGCGAGGCTACAAAAGGAGCTTGACCAAAGGCAGCAAGAGTTGTCCCAGCTGAAAGAGAAGTTAGTGGCCAACAGCCCTCTCTGGAGGATTTGCGGCGCCAACTGGAGTCGAAATCCACCAAATTCGAAAAGTCCAAGGAACTGATCAATCACCGGAATACCACAATTCAATCTCTCCAAAAGGAACTGCAGCAGCTACGACAGAATCCGCCTGACCAGGAAGAGCGAATCAAGCAGTTGGAGCAGCTTTGTGAGAAGCAGGATAAGGAGATTGCCGATATCCAGCAACAGAAGGCGCGAGAGCTCATGGGGAAGCTCAGGAAGTATGCCCTCAATTTGAAGAAGCGCGGTCAGGAGAACGCGGAACTGGAGCAGCAGCTCCAGGAGCTGCGCAAACAGCTGGAGGAGAAGCAACGCGGAGCGGATCATGAAGTTATGGCGAATGCACACAGTGTTTGCCATTTTGCATTGCAAAAAACAATTCACAAACTAGCTAGCAGTTTTCTCGGGCCACATGAAATAACTAAGGTAAAAAGAAACGGACGTTACGAAGTACGGAAAGCAGCTCAGGTGGAAGGCCCTACAATAACTGCAACATGTTCAGAGAATATGAAGCTATGGAAATACGCTTCTACAAGTGAGGATCTATGGTCGTCTGGGTCAGACGAAAGTGATCAGGATGGCCGAATGTAACGATGGTTATCGATATGCGACGATCGATGGTCATCGCAAGGGGTGGCGTCGTGAGCGTGAGAAGAGGAAGAGTCAGTCGAGAAAGAAAAGACCGAGTTGAAAGTTGGGAGGTAAGAAAAAGATCGTCAAGCCGAAAAGTTGTCGTGTCCGGAGTAAGGCAAAGTTGTGTAGTCGTCGTATGTCCGGAGATCAAGAAGTGTTGGCACGAGTCATCTTTTTATTAGACACTAACTATTATAACCAAACTATTTTAACCAAACTATTATAACTAAATATTATTAAGATAAACAATTGTGTAATCAATAAATATCCTACATATATATATATATATAGATATAACTTATGTACTAAATTTATATCTGAAACATGTGAGAAAAGTTATCTTCGGACTGCCGAAGATGGTATACCCTTGAAGATTTTTACAAAATTTCAATAAGTACTTATGTAAAAATCAGAGGTCTTTCCAAAATTATTGGTATACCTATGTCAAATGAATAAATGTTGAATTTTGTTGCAATACCTTGGAAAACAAAAAAATTTTCCATACAAACCCTTGTTTTCATATTGAAAGATACACAAAAAGACTGGACAACCACCCCAACCACCTGGCCATCAACCTCCTAGATAATAGCCAATCCCAAAGACGACTGAAGAGGAAACACTCGCTTGACCTCCCCCATCAATAGAAACCTAAGTCAACCTCCATAAAATACATTCCATGTACCTCACTTATGTCAATGCCACCCCAAAACCATTTAATGATTGACCACTTTGACTGATTTTAAATTTAAAATAAGAACGTTAGGTGTGACTTACCATTAGACATAATCAAGTCCGTGCCAGAGTTCTCGGGCACCCAAGACGAGTATGTGGCCGGGAGGCAATCGGTCATATACGCCTACGACCTTTTCAAGGCTTATAACGGCAGCAGTGCGCACTACCAAGCTGTAGCCATCCTAAGGAACAAAATTCGAGGCACAGCTAGAGCCCTGCTTGTGTCTCAATTAAAATTTCGATGCCATTTTGGCCAGATTAGATTGCACGTACTCAGACAAGACATCCCTATGCCTACTGAGGCAGTGATTAGAGATGGTCAGACAAGGTGACCTACCCTTGATGCAGTACTACGACAAAGTCGAAAATAAAGTTAACGATTGTTACCAACAAGATTGTGATGACACACGAACAAGAGGGCGCTGACCTGCTCAACGGTGAAGTTAGAGCCGATACCCTGCATGCTTTCACTTCGGGTATGAAAAAGCCCCTCAGAGCTGTGGTTTTCCCGGCTCAACCCAAAGACTTGCCATCTGCCCTGGTTTGTTTCTTTGCCAAGGCCCTAGAGGAACGAGCGCAGACATCTGGAAACGGCAAGAGCCGCTTCAAGGGTAGGCAAGGTAGAGACACCAAGGAAGAACAGGGCCAAGACAGGAATTCACATTTTTTCAGGCGTCTAAAAAATACCGTCAACGGCCAGTCAAGTCAAAATTCTTCACTACCCTTGACCAAAAGTAAGGGTATCACCAAATATACCTTGCGGAGCACAACCGCGAGGAGACGTCGTTCTCAGTAAATGGCGGCAAATACGAATTTTGTCGTTTGCCGTTCGGCTTGAGAAATGCAAGCAGTATTTTTCAAAGAGCCTTAGACGATATTTTGAGAAAACAGATTGGGAAAATATGTTACGCCTATGTAGATGACGTAATAATTTTCTCAGAAAACGAGGTTGACCTCGTCCGCTATATCGACACGGTGCTGAAATGCCTAATTGATGCAAATATGAGAGTAAGCCAGGAAAAGACTAGGTTCTTCAGAGAAAGTGTAGAGTACCTTGGCTTCATAGTAAGCAAAGACGGAACCAAGTCCTATCCAGAAAAGGTAAAGGCCATTCAGGAGTACCCTGAACCAAATAGCGTCTACAGTGTTAGATCTTTCCTTAGTTTAGCCAGCTACCACAGAGTCTTCATCAAAGACTTTGCCGTCATAGCCCGTCCGATAACAGATATCCTAAAAGGGGAGAATGCTTCGGTGATTAGGCACAAGTCTAAGAAGGTCCGTGTCGAGTTTAATGAAACTCAACGTAAAGCATTCCAAGGGCATTCTGGCATCCAAAGATGTCATACTCAAGTACCCCGACCTTAAAAAGCCCTGAAAGAAGTCATTAATCCTGATGTCGTGAACGCTATTCATTGCGACTTTCCCACTCTACCAAGTCTCCAACTCGACCTTATAAAGCACTTTCCAGCCACCCAATTCCGCCACTGCAAGAACGTCGTGTTAAATATATCCGATAAGAACTAGCAGTTAGAAATCGTCACTGCAGAGCACAACCGTGCGCACAGAGCCGCGCAGGAAAATATTAAACAAGTCCTTTGTGACTATTATTTTCCTAAAATGGACAGTTTAACAAAGGAAGTGGTAGCTGTTTGTAGGGTCTGTACTCAAGCATAGTATGACAGGCACCCTAAGAAGCAAGAGCTTGGGCCTGCCTGCCTCCGCGCCTACCATCCAACCCACCGTGATATCATCAAAGCCACATACGGATGTGAAAACGGAAACATGTGCCATGAGAAACAGAGTTTCTCAAGGTTCCAGTCCTATAGCTATTCCACAAAACTAAGCAACCAGATTTTTTTCTTGTTGCTACCAAAACGTTTGCAGTATTCTTTGTAAACTGAACCTTTTCTTACCTTCAGTGCTTCTTTAGACTTCGATGCTATTGTGCTAATCCCAAGCATCCACTGTCTTTCGTGAAGATCGCACATACTTTGGGGGTCGCGTTCTTATTGCCGTAAACAACATTTACTCAGTGGAAAATACCACTAAACCTAATCTTTTTAGAATTGACTTTTTAGCCATTAAAATTCATTCTGAGTCCTTTAACCTTTTCGTTACTTGTTCCCACATTCCTCCTCTGTGTGATTGAAGCATTTATATGCACCAACAAACTGTTATTAAATCAGTTATGTCTCTGCTAAATGATTCTTATCTTATACTAGTTATGGGTGATTTCAATTTGCCCCTCATTTCATAGATCAACTCTGACGATGCTAGCTCGCTGTTACCCATTAGCCAAAATGACATCGTCGATAGCTTTGGCGACTCTACCGTTTTCCAACCTGACCCTATAAGGAACTCCCGTGGTAGGTCGCTTGACCTCATTTTCTCAAACAAGACCTCATTAAAAAAAAAATCGACAATAGATAGTCTCCTACTACTAGACCATCTACTATTAAGATCTACCATATACCAAAAAGAAAACATTCCTAAATAATATGTATTGACTTCGTTTGGAGTTACGGCGTCAGGAAAGCCGATTCATTTATATATATATAGCTAAATAGTTTTTTATTGAGCCAAACAAATGATCCGTATTTAACTAAGATCAACGCTGAAAGTTAAATAGTTTTATTTTTCAAGTCGAACAAATGATCCGTATTTAAACTAGGATCAACTCCGAAATAAATTAAACACTGAATAAATTCGGTTTTGGTTTTTATTGAATATCGGTTTAAGACTTATTGAACTTTACGGTATAACTTTCAACTTAAGACTGATTTCAAATGTGAGTGAGATTTAGGAGGGGCCTCTATGGGTTACAGAAATAAAGAATAGGGAAGTGAAGTAATAGACGATCGACACGCAGATAAAGCAGAAAATAGCTTTAAACGGTAAAATCATGTGATGTTCTTGGATGTTTACGTTAAGGAGAGCTTATAGCTTTAAACGGTAAAATCATGTGATGTTCTTGGATGTTTACGTTAAGGAGAGCTTCAGAGAGAGCAGACGAAACTGCTAGGTCAGGCTTGGGAATCCGTTTACAAGAGCGGCCCAGTTTGGGTGGCGCGAATATTCAATTAAATGAGCGTGATGAGTTGGCGTGAATACGTCACTTCCCTTCCCTTAAAGATAAGCCTATACTTGGGCTGCGACTGATGGATATAGTAAGAGTAGTGGAACTTCTTCCATTCCATTCCATTTTGGTTTTTTCTTAATTTTAGTTTTGTATACATCATTATTCTATTTATTTCATTAATTCATTTGTGGGTATTGGCTTAAAATTACAGATTGGATTTAGGTGCTTAATTATATTGGTGACACATTCATTGTTTATTTCTTTATTTTCATTACTATACACTTTGTTTTCTTTTTCAAAATATAATTGTGAATCTGTGTAGTCTAACTGGTAGCCATTTGAGTCGGGGTATGGGTTTGATTAATTTTCTTTCGTTTTTTGAATTGTGTTTTGTAGTAATGCATAGCTCTGTTTCTATTAGTAATTTTGTAATGGTCAGGGTCTGTTTGTTCTACGTTTTTGGTTGGTTTATATGGGTTGTCCAATTTGCCTTTTTGTAATGGTCCTTTTCTGTATCTTGTGTCGATATCGTGGTCTTCTCTACCTTTGTTTAATTTGTCTATTTTAGTTCTCTTTAGTTCCTGCGTGTTCAAGGTAGGTTGTCCTGCGTATAAGAATATGTGAGCGGGCGTTTGTCCCGTGGTGTCATGTTTTGTTTTGTGATTGTAAGTATAAAGTATAGTTTCTATTTTACTCAGGTCTGTTTCAGTATTTTTCATAGTATTGATTATTCTTATTTTTTCGTTAATGGTCTTATGAAAACGTTCTATATCTGCCACTCCTGTTTTCGTGGTATTTAGCTGTAGTTCCACTCCTTCTGTTTCTAACCATTCTTTTAATGCTAGACTTGAAAATGCACCATCTCTGTCTGCTTTTAATAGCTTCGGTTTTCCCAATTGATTAAATATGCGCATCAGGGCGTTCTTGCATTCTATCCAGTCCTTGGTTTTTATCTGCTCTAGTGTAGCGAATTTTGAATAAGTGTCTATGCAGCTCAAATAGTGTTTGCCTTCCGCTGAGTAAATATCTATAACGAATTTGTCTCTACAGAATTCTATACTTGGCGTGAGTTTAAATGGGACTTTGGTATTTCTATGCTCTGACTTTGCTAGATTACAAACTTGACATTCGTTTATAATGTTTTGGATTTGTAGTTGGCTATTTGGAAAAAAGTAGTTTTCACTAAATAATTTCTTAGTTTTCTGGATTCCTGGGTGCAATAACTTTTCATGGGATTGAAGGATTAATTCCTTAAATTCTGCATATGATTTAATGTTTTTTAGTAAAGTTAGGCTTCTAATTACCTTTGTGGTGCTTGGGTTGATAATTTCTTTATGGGCTGCCTGTATTGTTTCAAAATCAGCGTCGCTGTCTATGTATAAAGCGCTGTGGTTGTTTACGAAGTAATCTATCAAATACTGTTTGGCTTTTTTATAAGTGAGTGTTTCGTACGAAATATGAATGATCTTCTTCTTATAATAATTCTCCTGTTTTACTTTTTCTGGTCCCTTAGTGAAAATGACTTGTCTATTGTAATTATTTACCGCTTTTTCTGTTAGGGAAATTAAATTCTGGTTGTCTTCTTGGGCGCTGTGCTGTGTAGCTTCAGTAAAGTACGCTTCCTCTATAGTAATCCTGGATAGGGCATCTGCTACATGATTTTCTTTACCTTTGACGTATTTAATATCGAAGTCGTATTCTGCAAGTCTGAATTTCCACCTTGTTAATTTAGCGTGGGCTCCTTCATCTTGTGCAACCAGCACAACGGTTGGTGATCACTTGCTATTTCAAAATGTCGACCTAGCAAATAGTGTCTAAACGTTTTCGTTGCCCAAACAATAGCTAGTAGTTCTTTTTCAATCGTACTGTAGTTTGTTTCATGGTCGTTAAGTGTTCTGCTAATATAACTTATGGGGTGACCATCTTGAGAAAGTACTGCTCCTAGAGCTACATTACTAGCGTCTGTTGTGAGTACAAATTTTTTCTTGAAGTCTGGTGATCGAAGTATGGGATCGTTAGAAATAAGGAGTTTTAACCTTTTGAATGCCTCAATATATTCCGGGTTTTTACTATCTACTTTTTTGTCCTTTTTAAGACATGTTGTTAGGGGTTTTGCAATCTGTGCGAAATGGGGTATGAACTTTCTATAAAAACCTGTGAGTCCTAAAAATGATTTTATCTCCTTCGGCTTAGTAGGAAGGGGGTAATTTTCTATTGCTCGTAGTTTTTCCGGGTTAGGTCTTATACCTTCTGGAGAAACCATATGTCCTAAGAAATATGTGTCGTGTTTTAAAAACTCGCATTTATCTAATTGGAGTTTTAGATTAGCATTAGATAATGCTTGAAAGACTGCTCTAAGGGATTGAAGATGTTCCTCTAAGGAAGCTGAAAATACAATAATGTCGTCCAAGTATACCATACAGATTTTATTTAATAGTGGACGAAGTACATCGTTCATACATCGTTGGAAGGTAGCTGGGGCGTTTTTCAGTCCAAATGGCATACGGGTATACTCGTAATGCCCTGTCTTAGTTGTGAAGGCTGTTTTGGGGATAGACTCGGGGTCCATTTCTATTTGGTGAAACCCTTTGATTAAGTCAATTGTAGTAAAATAGTTGCATCCTCCTAACTTGCTTAAGATTTCTTCCATATTTGGTATTGGGTATTTGTCTGCTATTGTTATTTCATTGAGGTTACGGTAGTCTATGGCTATTCTGTATTTCTTCTGTCCGGAGGTGTCTGTTTTCTTGGGTACTACTACAATGGGACTACAATAAGGGGAATTGCTTTCTCGGATTATTCCCTGATCTAACATTTCTTTTATTTGGTTTTCTACTTCCGTATCTAGTCCGGGTGCGTATCCGTAAGGCTTTCTGTATACTGGGTCATTATGGGATGTTCTAATAGTGTGTTTTACGTTATTAGTGACTGTGAGCTGGTCTCCCTTCTTATATTGAAGGTCCTGGAATTCTTTTAGGAGGGTTATCAATTTTGCGTTTTCTTCGGAATTTAAGTGGTCTAGCCTAAAGGAATCATTCTGTGTATCTTGAATATGTATTTCTTCTGAAGGAAGGAAGGCATCGATCATTTCGTGCACGTGTCCGTAAATTGTAACTGTACGGGGTCCGTAATTTACTGATGTAGTTCCCTCGTCAAGTAATTGTCGTCCTAAAATCAAGTCGTATTTAGCTGAAAAAGGATATATCAAAAAATCGTATGGTTTAGGGAAAAGATTATTTTTGGGTAACGTTACTTTCTTTTGTGCAATGAACTGGCCATTACTTGAGTTTATTTTCTTTGCTATCTCTTGGATTGGTAATTTGAAAAAATTTTGAGTGGCCACATTTACTGTTGAGCCTGTGTCTATTAAGCATTTTAAATTGAGTCCTTTGTGTTTAATAATTATGAATTGGCTTGTTCCGAGGCTTGGGGCCGAAAATTCTCAGCCGTTTCAGCTTCTGTTATTAATTCCATAGGAGGTTCAGTTGGCTCTTCTCGTGCCTCTGCCATCTCTTGTATGCCAACCGGACGTTGTTGTGGGGGGTCGTAAGGCATGTAATAAATCGGGATGTTGTTGGGGGGCGGCCCGTAAGGCATGTAAAGATCGAAAGGATATTGGGGATGATTCCCGTAATGCATGTAAGGATTGAACTGTTGATGAGTTTGGTCTAATTCTTCTTGGTAACGAGCCTCATCAAAACTCATACGTGATTGTCCACTGTCAGACGGTCGTTGTCTCTTTAGTGCTGGTCCACCGGTCGTTATATTTTCTCTTGTATTTAGTGCGTTTGAATAACTAAGTCCTGGTCGGTTCTGGTCAAATGTATGTTGACGATTCAATGGTCTAGGTTGAGCTATAACAGATACGTTAGGTTGAGGGTGAAGTTGACGGTATTGGTATTGGGAAAACGGATTAGGGTTAGTTCTGGGTAATTGAGGTGGTATATATGAAATTGGTTGGCGAATTGGTTGATACATGGCGTTGTATGATGGTTGGAATGGTGTTGTATGATTATAGTAGTTAGTTGTTTGTCTGTGAGTTGCATTGTTAGGTGATTTAATGGGATTTGAGACTGGCTTTGTATTGTTCTTGTATGTAGTTGCTATTTCATAAATTCCCTTTTCTTGCAATATATTTATTAATGATCTTAAATTCGGAATTTCGCATTTAACTATTCTTAACTGTATGTGAGTTGGTAATCTTAGAATTAATGTTTCTATACTGGTTCGTATTAGTTGGTTATACAGGGTAGTTTCTGCAGTGTCGCTTTCTAAGTCTAACTTATTTGTTAATATCTGCCGTCTACGTTCGGCTTCTTCTAAAAATTCACGAACGTTACCTCGGAATTGGGTATTCCGGAAGTCCTCCAATAGTAGATGATTTGGTCTCTGGGGTTTGTAGTTTAGGATCAGATGAGTCCTGAGTTCCGTCCAGGTGGTGAGGTTCGTAACTCCTAGTGTGCGGATGACCTCTCCCGCGATGTTGCGCTCAATGTGTCCGAAGATGGTGAGCTTCTGCCGTTCGTCGGTCGTTTGATATAGTGCCAGGATGAAATCGATGCGGCTGATGAACGTATACAGGGTCTGTGGGTCCCCGTTAAAGTGTTCGACTCCATTTATTTGTCGTTCAACTTGAATCATGTTCGAGTCGGACAGCATTATTGGGCTTGGTGCTGCTACTGCCATTTTTTTTTTATTTTTTTTTATTAGACTACCAAAATTGTTGGTTTCTTTTTTTTTTTTGTTTTTAAATGTTTATAGTTGCTGATGTTTCGTGAGTAGCGGTTATTTCATAATTTTATTATTGTTATTTTTATTTTTGTATTGTATAGTTTTAGTTTATTTTTAATTTATTCAAACTTTATATCTTCAGTTTTTTGTTTGTCTTCATTTAAATTTTATTCACTCTTATTGATTTTTCACTTATGTTACGTTTGAAGTCTATCACTCTACTCTCTTGAAAACACGTTAAGATTTATTTCTTTTGTTATTTTCCGTTGAGCTTAGATAGAGTTTATTTAGATATATATTTTCTTTGAGTGTATATAGTTTTGTTTTATATGCACTTATTTAATAGTTCGTATTAAAGATTTTTTTTTTAACTGATTGATTTGGGCTTACTTCCTTATGTTTTGTTTCACTTAGATTTTAATTTTTCACTTATTTGGTAATTCCTTAATATATTTAGTTTAGGTTCTCTTTTTTTTTTTATTTTTTATTTTCCAGCAATTCACTTGTTCGGAGTAACCAAAAAAAATTTCTGGATTTATAGCTCCGGTAAATGTTGGAAGTTCACTGTTGTTTAAACAGATGTGTCTCACTGTTCTTTTAAGTGTAGGCGTATTAATGGCCAACACTTCACTTTCACAGTAACACTACGTAAGTTCTTTGGCGGATAACACAGATTACAGGAATTAAAAAAATTTATATTTTCGCATCAAGCAATCTTTGAGTTATCCTACCGACTGCGCCAGTTAAATAGTTTTTTATTGAGCCAAACAAATGATCCGTATTTAACTAAGATCAACGCTGAAAGTTAAATAGTTTTATTTTTCAAGTCGAACAAATGATCCGTATTTAAACTAGGATCAACTCCGAAATAAATTAAACACTGAATAAATTCGGTTTTGGTTTTTATTGAATATCGGTTTAAGACTTATTGAACTTTACGGTATAACTTTCAACTTAAGACTGATTTCAAATGTGAGTGAGATTTAGGAGGGGCCTCTATGGGTTACAGAAATAAAGAATAGGGAAGTGAAGTAATAGACGATCGACACGCAGATAAAGCAGAAAATAGCTTTAAACGGTAAAATCATGTGATGTTCTTGGATGTTTACGTTAAGGAGAGCTTCAGAGAGAGCAGACGAAACTGCTAGGTCAGGCTTGGGAATCCGTTTACAAGAGCGGCCCAGTTTGGGTGGCGCGAATATTCAATTAACTGAGCGTGATGAGTTGGCGTGAATACGTCACTATATATATATAGATATAACTTATGTACTAAATTTATATCTGAAACATGTGAGAAAAGTTATCTTCGGACTGCCGAAGATGGTATACCCTTGAAGATTTTTACAAAATTTCAATAAGTACTTATGTAAAAATCAGAGGTCTTTCCAAAATTATTGGTATACCTATGTCAAATGAATAAATGTTGAATTTTGTTGCAATACCTTGGAAAACAAAAAAATTTTCCATACAAACCCTTGTTTTCATATTGAAAGATACACAAAAAGACTGGACAACCACCCCAACCACCTGGGCATCAACCTCCTAGATAATAGCCAATCCCAAAGACGACTGAAGAGGAAACACTCGCTTGACCTCCCCCATCAATAGAAACCTAAGTCAACCTCCATAAAATACATTCCATGTACCTCACTTATGTCAATGTCACCCCAAAACCATTTAATGATTGACCACTTTGACTGATTTTTAAATTTAAAATATGAACGTTAGGTGTGACTTACCATTAGACATAATCAAGTCCGTGCCAGAGTTCTCGGGCACCCAAGACGAGTATGTGGCCGGGAGGCAATCGGTCATATACGCCTACGACCTTTTCAAGGCTTATAACGGCAGCAGTGCGCACTACCAAGCTGTAGCCATCCTAAGGAACAAAATTCGAGGCACAGCTAGAGCCCTGCTCGTGTCTCAATTAAAATTTCGATGCCATTTTGGCCAGATTAGATTGCACGTACTCAGACAAGACATCCCTATGCCTACTGAGGCAGTGATTAGAGATGGTCAGACAAGGTGACCTACCCTTGATGCAGTACTACGACAAAGTCGAAAATAAAGTTAACGATTGTTACCAACAAGATTGTGATGACACGAACAAGAGGGCGCCCTGCATGCTTTCACTTCGGGTATGAAAAAGCCCCTCAGAGCTGTGGTTTTCCCGGCTCAACCCAAAGACTTGCCATCTGCCCTGGTTTGTTTCTTTGCCAAGGCCCTAGAGGAACGAGCGCAGACATCTGGAAACGGCAAGAGCCGCTTCAAGGGTAGGCAAGGTAGAGACAGCAAGGAAGAACAGGGCCAAGACAGGAATTCACATTTTTTCAGGCGTCTAAAAAATACCGTCAACGGCCAGTCAAGTCAAAATTCTTCACTACCCTTGACCTAAAGTAAGGGTATCACCAAATATACCTTGCGGAGCACAACCGCGAGGAGACGTCGTTCTCAGTAAATGGCGGCAAATACGAATTTTGTCGTTTGCCGTTCGGCTTGAGAAATGCAAGCAGTATTTTTCAAAAAGCCTTAGACGATATTTTGAGAAAACAGATTGGGAAAATATGTTACGCCTATGTAGATGACGTAATAATTTTCTCAGAAAACGAGGTTGACCTCGTCCGCTATATCGACACGGTGCTGAAATGCCTAATTGATGCAAATATGAGAGTAAGCCAGGAAAAGACTAGGTTCTTCAGAGAAAGTGTAGAGTACCTTGGCTTCATAGTAAGCAAAGACGGAACCAAGTCCTATCCAGAAAAGGTAAAGGCCATTCAGGAGTACCCTGAACCAAATAGCGTCTACAGTGTTAGATCTTTCCTTAGTTTAGCCAGCTACCACAGAGTCTTCATCAAAGATAACAGATATCCTAAAAGGGGAGAATGCTTCGGTGATTAGGCACAAGTCTAAGAAGGTCCGTGTCGAGTTTAATGAAACTCAACGTAAAGCATTCCAAAGGCATTCTGGCATCCAAAGATGTCATACTCAAGTACCCCGACCTTAAAAAGCCCTGAAAGAAGTCATTAATCCTGATGTCGTGAACGCTATTCATTGCGACTTTCCCACTCTACCAAGTCTCCAACTCGACCTTATAAAGCACTTTCCAGCCACCCAATTCCGCCACTGCAAGAACGTCGTGTTAAATATATCCGATAAGAACTAGCAGTTAGAAATCGTCACTGCAGAGCACAACCGTGCGCACAGAGCCGCGCAGGAAAATATTAAACAAGTCCTTTGTGACTATTATTTTCCTAAAATGGACAGTTTAACAAAGGAAGTGGTAGCTAGTTGTAGGGTCTGTACTCAAGCATAGTATGACAGGCACCCTAAGAAGCAAGAGCTTGGGCCTGCCTGCCTCCGCGCCTACCATCCAACCCACCGTGATATCATCAAAGCCACTTACGGATGTGAAAACGGAAACATGTGCCATGAAAAACAGAGTTTCTCAAGGTTCCAGTCCTATAGCTATTCCACAAAACTAAGCAACCAGATTTTTTTCTTGTTGCTACCAAAACGTTTGCAGTATTCTTTGTAAACTGAACCTTTTCTTACCTTCAGTGCTTCTTTAGACTTCGATGCTATTGTGCTAATCCCAAGCATCCACTGTCTTTCGTGAAGATCGCACATACTTTGGGGGTCGCGTTCTTATTGCCGTAAACAACATTTACTCAGTGGAAAATATCACTAAACCTAATCTTTTTAGAATTGACTTTTTAGCCATTAAAATTCATTCTGAGTCCTTTAACCTTTTCGTTACTTGTTCCCACATTCCTCCTCTGTGTGATTGAAGCATTTATATGCACCAACAAACTGTTATTAAATCAGTTATGTCTCTGCTAAATGATTATTATCTTATACTAGTTATGGGTGATTTCAATTTGCCCCTCATTTCATAGATCAACTCTGACGATGCTAGCTCGCTGTTACCCATTAGCCAAAATGACATCGTCGATAGCTTTGGCGACTCTACCGTTTTCCAACCTGACCCTATAAGGAACTCCCGTGGTAGGTCGCTTGACCTCATTTTCTCAAACAAGACCTCATTAAAAAAAAAATCGACAATAGATAGTCTCCTACTACTAGACCATCTACTATTAAGATCTACCATATACCAAAAAGAAAACATTCCTAAATAATATGTATTGACTTCGTAAAGGCTGAATTGGATTCCATTAAATCTTAGAGATGCGATCTAACAAAGAGTACAGATGTGCCTGCGGATCAACAGCAAGTTTCTTATCGTGCTTTCACTCCCACTATTCTGAAACTGTCACATAGTGTCGGATTGGTTACACTGCGAACCTAACCGTCTGCTACAAACTCTAACGCACATTCCAGAGTGCGTGTCATCTGCAGTCTACCAAACTCTCTCACTGTAGAAGCTATGTACAACTCAGCAGAAGCAAAGTGCGGTTGGCATACCGGCCAACGGTGCCCAGTTCCCCCTCCCCCCGCTCAATCGTCCACAACCAAGAGCATGGATTGGCAAGCCCCCGCGCGGGGGCACAGTGCGCCGCGACCAGGATTACCAGCCCTCAGGGAGATATCACCCTTGGTGCGGTTTACTTCCCACCCAGAAACTCGATAAACGAGACTCACCTTCAGGACTTCTTCGAGTCTCTTGGACCTTGCTTTATAGCAGCCGGAAACTTTAGCGCCAAACACTCCTGGTCCCGCACAAACAACCCCAAAGGCAAAAAAACACTCTTTAAATACCTGCATAGATGCCCCCAAGTTTACGTTCTGGATGCTTTCCTCGCTGAATCCAGATTTCCCTTTTTCTACACCCAGCAAAATAGATGCGGCCATCGAAAAACTAACCAAAGAGATGCAAAATGCCGCTGAGTTTGCGAATCCACCTCCTCCGACTACCCCGAGAACACCTGAAAGAGGCGTGCCCTTGTGGTCTCCTGAAATCGCGGCCCTCGTGGCCGAAAAAAGGCGCCTCAGAAGAGTCTGTGTGTGAGAAATCCTGACAAAAAAAAATGTTCCCCTTATTTTTGCTGAAATTTTTCCTGAATTTCCTTATATACGGAGCCCGAGACCTTTCTAACGAATGCAAAACCGTGGAAATCGGTTGGTGTATTTTGGAGTTACGGCGTCAGGAAAGCCGATTCATTTATATATATATATATAGATATAACTTATGTACTAAATTTATATCTGAAACAAGTGAGAAAAGTTATCTTCGGACTGCCGAAGATGGTATACCCTTGAAGATTTTTACAAAATTTCAATAAGTACTTATGTAAAAATCAGAGGTCTTTCCAAAATTATTGGTATACCTATGTCAAATGAATAAATGTTGAATTTTGTTGCAATACATTGGAAAACAAAAAAATTTTCCATACAAAGACTTGTTTTCATATCGGTCGTTTCTAAGGCAGCTTTATGATATAGTGGTCCGATCCAACCGATTTTTAAACTTGATCTGCATGCAACAAAAATAATAATCTGGTAAATATTTCAAAACGCTAGCTTTAAAACTACTGTCTATTTTTTGAATAGAAACGGACGGACAGACGGACATGGCTATATGGACTCGGCTGTTGATGCTGATCAAGAATATATATACTTTGTGGGGTCGGAGATGCTTCCTTTAATGCGTTACACATTTCTGGACAAAATTATAATACCCTCTGCAAGGGTATAAAAACTTAGCCTTTTATGAATCTTGGAATGCTTTTTCGCCCCTAATCGGTTCCCAAAGGCTGGTCAACATCTTCAACAGCTGCCTCCGTCTAGGGTACTTCCCGAAAGAGTGGAAGCGTGCGGAAGTAATTGTCCACCTCATGCCTGGAAACCTGAAGCCAATCTAACATAGCCTCGTATCGTCCGATTAGTTTGCTCTCAATCCTCTCCAAAATACTTGAAAGAGTATTTTTGCGCAGAGTACTGCCAGTACTAGACGATGATCCCTGATCACCAGTTTGGCTTCAGACGCCTCCATGGAACACCTGAGCAATGCCACCGGATTGTTCAGAGCATAATTGAGGCCCCCGAAAAGAAGGAGTACTGCTGCGCCGTTATGCTGGATGTCAAACAGGCATTTGACAGAGTCTGGCACCCTGGACTCCTTTACAAAACTAAATCCCACCTCCCAAGTTCCTATTTCGCCTTCCTCAAGTCGTACCCAGAGGGAAGAGAATTCTGGGTGAGAAACGGATCATCAATCAGCACGCCTAGGCATATAAGAGCAGGAGTACCTCAAGGCAGTGTTCTCAGCCATCATCCAGAGACAACTGGATGCTCTAGATCCATGGCTTAAACGATGGAACATCGTGGTCAACGCGGAGAAATCCTCACACACAACCTTCGCACTACGCAGGGGGGAATGCCCCCCACACTTAACCGGGAAACCATCCCAACGAATAACACTCCCAAATATCCAGGGCTGACCCTGGACCGCAGGCTCACATGGCGCCCACACCTGATCAATAAGCGCAACCAGACCGACCTACGACTCAAGCAACTGCACTGGATCCTGAGGAGAAGGTCCAAGCTCAGGGAAAAACTCAAACTCACATACAAAGTAGTCCTGAAGCCAATTTGGACCTATGGGATACAGATGTGGGGCACGGCAAGCAGTTCAAACAGCATCAGATCCCAGCGGTTTCAAAATAAATTACTGAGAACAGTTTCTAACGCCCATCCGTACCACGAAAACTCTATCATTCATAAAAAGCTTGGAATTCCATGGGTAGCAGAGCAGATCACCCGTGTCAGCGAAAGATTTTTAGGAATTTTTAGGAAACGAATAATTTATTTTTTTTACTTTTTTTCACAATTTCGCAGTGAACACAATACCGGTTTCACACATGAAATTAACTGAGCATAGAACAATATATACCATACATATATGGTATAATATATACAATACAATAGGTAGCTCTAAAACAACGTGTCACTCACCCCATGCTATATATCAAAGATGGCACTGTATGTGGAAAACAAATTTTGCCGTTTTTCTGTTGAAATTTTTCCTGAATTTCCTTTGCTATAAATATATACGGACCCCGAAACCTTTCTAACGAATGCAAAACCGTGGAAATCGGTTGGTGTGTTTTGGTGTTACGGCGTCAGGAAGGAAAAGCCGACTTATTTTTATATACATAGATCTAACTTATGTATTAAAATTTATGTCTGAAAAACTTAGCCTTTAATGAATATTGAAATGCTTTTTCTTTTTTGAATTTTTATATGTCGGACACTTTTTGATATAATTAAAAATTTCTATTGTCACATTTTTTTTCCAAAAACATTGCCATTATATTTCTGCTAATGTTCTAGCTATGTCTATATGACCAACTCGAATTGGAAAGTCGTGGATTGTTCAAAATTTAAAATCCTTGGCCATTCAAAGAACTGACTCAATCGTGAATTTCATTCATTCATACATAAAATGTAAAAAAAATTCATTTATTTCAGGGGTGGGGTACTTATCAGCTATTGTTATTTTCTTAAGTTTGCGGAAGTTAATGACCATGCGATACTTTCTTTCGCGTGAGGGATCTACTTTTTTAGGGACGATCCACACTGGTGAATTGTACGGAGATCTTGAAGGGCGGAATATGCCATCGTCTAGAAGTTCTATTACTTGTTTGTTTGCCTCGTCTTTCAGTGCCATAGGATACTGATAAAACTTTCAGCAAACTGGTATGTCGGTCGAAGTTTGGATTGCAGCTTCTACATTTGTAGTGTAAGTTAATCTTTAATGAGGGTCTGCGAAAAGATCTGGAAATGATCTGAGCAGGTTGTTCAACCTTGTTTTTTGGATATCGGATAAATGGGATGTTCTCGGAGTGATAGTATTGATGGATTCGAATTTTGTTTCTTTTATGTGGATTTTTATACTGTTTTTAAGGGTCATTATATAAGGTTTTGGTATATATATAAAAGTCATTGCATTCCCTAGACCATTTTTTATTGAAGCACACCCATTAACCATCGTAGAAATATGGTCGGAAAATTTAAGTTTAACGTCTAATGGTACACCAAGATCGTTAACCTGGGTTAATCTTTCTAAGGAAATCCCATACAGAAAGAATGTGGCCTGGTTAGGACACGAACGATAAAAAAACATAAGCTTACATTTTGACCCATTAAGTTTTGAGAGATTGGTAGAAAACCAATTTTTAAAATTGTCTGAATTGTCTGAAGAAAACTTTCTAGAATTTGACTGAAGTTTATATTGGGGAGCAGGGGATTTGTATCGAAGAAAAAGCTTTATGTCGTCTGCATAGATAAGAACCAGATAGTTCGTAATAACAGGGGGTAAAAATAGTGAAAAGTCGCGGCCCAAGATGGCTTTCTTGGGGGACTCCAGATATGGTTCTAACAAGGCGAGAGTGTACATCTTTAAAAAGGACACGGTGTGTTCTCCCAGCTGAGTAGCTGCAAATCCACGTGAAAAGGTTTGAGGGAAATCCTAAGATATTAAGATTACTTAAAAGGATTGAGTGGTTGACAGAGTCAATTGCTTTACTGAAGTCCGTATAGATAAAATCTGTTTGAAGGCCTTTACGGAAGCCATATATAATAAAGGACGTCAGCTCCAAGAGGTTTGTGGTAGTGGAGCGACGCTTTATGAAACCATGCTGGCATGGAGAAATAATTGAACTGCCAAGATGTTGAAGATGTGGTGTTACCAATTTTTCAAAAAGCTTTGGAATTCCTGACAATTTAGAGATTCTTATATAGTTTGTAGCATCCGATTTTTTCTCTTTTTAATTCAGGGGAATTATGAAAGATTCCATTCACATGTGGGGAAAGATCGAAGTTTCCAGAGACAAAGAGAAAATTTTTAGATGAGGTCTGCACAATGGCTTAGCGCAGTTTTTCAGTACACAGACAGGAACATCATCAGGACCTAGCGAATAGACTGGTTTCACAGATAACACAGTAAAGCGATATTAATATCAGTGCATTTCCAGATATCGGAACAATCAAATGTATAAATTAAATTGCTTAGTCTCTGAAAGTCAGCCTTACGAAAGCAGCGGGTTTTATGAGCTCCATGGCGAGACTGAAGGTTGCCAGCAGTAAGGGTTTCAATGGATATCTCTAGCGTTGGGTGGTAAGAATCTTCTGGGGTCGAAAGTGGCATAGCTCTGGAAAATGTTATTCCATCTGTATCAGAAACAAAACATAGATCTAGAAGCCGACCTAAAGAATTTCTTACGTGGTTTATTTGACCAAGAGATATGTCGAACATACCCTCAGTAGAATAATGATGTGTTGAAAGTGTTAAAGATGGCGAATTCTCGATGTTTGACCAGAAAAGTTCAGGTAAATTGAAGTCTCCTAGAGTCACTAAAAGGACATGCGATTAGAGACCAGCTGAATGGCAGATAAGTGGTGCCAGTGGTGTAGGTGGTTCTGAAGAAGGTGGCAAGTATGTGCATGTGATGAACAGTGATTGAAGCGACATAGTGATTTTCACACATAAGAATTAAAGATCACCAAGATTCGGTAACTTAACCTCTTCAGAAGCGAAGTTGGAGTCCACAGATATTAGGACTCCTCCTCCCCTTCGTAGTTGTCGGTCCCGTTTGTAAGTGGTGTACCTGTCTGGGAAAATTTCGGAGCTAAAAATCTCCGGCTTTAAGCAGGTCTCTGTGAAGACTACAATGTGGGATGCAAAAGATGATCTAGCAGAATAAAGTTTAGGTAGCTTACTGTTAGTTTTTTGAGGATGAAGGTTTAGGTGCGGAAGACGAAGACGGTACAGGGTTTTTAGGCTTTGGGAGTTTAGCTTTCACAGTCTTATAACTTTTTTAACTGTACTCGGCTGATGTTCTTGTACGAATACTACCTTGATCAAAAAGTTCCCGGAATCACGTGTGGCGCTTTCAGTCACCCGATTTTAGTTCTCTTTTTTCTCTAGTTTTTTTTTTAGGTTGGCACAACCCTCATTGACATTCTATAAAATTTTCAGCTTGATAGTGTGACATTTGTAAAAGTGACGCCGTATTGAGTACATCTACGATTGTGCACCACGATAACGCACCGTCGCACAATGCCATCATTATCCGTGAACATTTGGCTAAAAACGGAACGAATACCATTCAACAACCACCGAATTCTCCTGACTTGGCTCCCTGCGACTTTTTCCTATTCGGTCGACTCAAGAAACCGCTCCGTGGAACACGTTTCAGCACCCGGGATGAAATCATGGAAAAATCGAAGATGGCTTTGATGGCCATACCGCAAATTGAATATGAAAAATGTTTCAAGGATTGGATCAAGCGCTGGCATAAGTGCGTTGCAGTCGATGGGGAGTACTTTAAAGGGGACAATATCGATTTTGAATAATAATGAATAATAAAAATGAATAAATTCCGGGAACTTTTTGATCAAGGTAGTATGTTCTCCAGCCAAAAGCTCGGCGAACAGATCGTGTCTTAAAAGATCACGTAAGCCTCGAGTAATTAAGTAACTTCCTAATGTCCTCCACTCTAACAACGGCCTTAGATTTGGCTTGGATATATGCCGAGATATCAATCTCTGAGGTGTCAGGAGCCAGCAGAAATCGGCTTATTGGAAGATTCGTTTATAGCGCAGATGCTATAAAGTTCCATTCTAAAAGATTTTTGATTAAAAACAAAAATTTTAAAATATATAAAAAATATATTGATACAAAAAATTTATTTTCACAAAAACTAGTAGACTTAAACCACTGTACTTACTTGGTAAGAGCGTCATACAAGGGAGAGAAAATGGAAAAAAAAGAGCGCAAACTAGGAGAGAGTGAGTTTTTGCAATAATAGGAATTGCAGAAAATGTAAGAAATAGGGAATAGAAGTAGGGCACAGTACCTTACTTGGATAAATAATATAATATTTTAATCTCACCAAATACGGTACCGCGCAGACGCGAGAGCGAAGGGAATCCTTTTAAGTATTTGATTTAAATAATTAATTTCATAACAAACGCCGGTTTGTTTTTCGCAAGGCAGTAGTAAATAAATCGATGAGAGCAAGAAAAACACACGACCGTTCGCTATGAAAGTGAAGTGTTAAAGTTTTTGTTTTATTTTTTTTTTGTTATAACTAGAGTCTGGTTGTTTCCTTTTACTTAAGAGGGTCCCTTGGGAATCGTAAAGTTGGGAATTTGTTATACCACTATGTGATCTTTTGGCTTTATCGTTTACTATATTTTATTATACCCTGTACCCATTATAAATGGGTAAAAAGGGTATAACATGGGTATGTAACAGGCAGAAGTAAGCATCTCCGACCCCATAAAGTATATATATTCTTGATCAGCATCAACAGCTGAGTCGATATAGCCATGTCCGTCCGTCCGTTTGTCTGTCCGTCTGTCCGTCTGTCTGTCCGTATCAACGCCTAGATCTCAGAAACTACAAGAGCTACAAACATGTGTCATATATCGTTGGATAGGTATTTACCATACGCAGTACAAGTTTGTTGTTTTATTTTGATATCACCTCCCGCTCCCCCGCAAACCGCAAAAGACAGCCACGCTCACAATTATTAATCGGCAATTATTATTCGGCATATGCGTTGGTTCTTATAGAAGCTTTAAATTTGAAATCGGATATGAAACACGGAAGTTATGCCACATGCAATATCTATGGCAAGGGACTCAGAAGCGCACCAAAACACGCATTACGCGACGTTGATTGCGACGTTGACAGCGAAATATGTATGGCTTTATGACACACGAAACGACAACGAAAGGGAATAGTCAAGTTCTGTCCCTTTGTCTAAATCCCGCGGCTAAATCGTATTTACTTATTTAGGAGTCTGTCCGCTGGTTTATTTTGTTAACTGTTGATACCTGCGAAATATATATATTTTACTATTTTTCCGCGCACGTAGAGGCTTTTTGCTCTGTTGTGTTGTTTCAACGGTCCCTGCCTCGGGCGCCAATTAATTCTCTTTATGCGGATTTTTATTATCAAAATTCAACTTTCTTAGTTCTCCTCCAGTTAGTAACTCCCTGGCTAAACTTTTACCTAGCGTGCTCGAAGCCTTGGCAGACCATGAGTTGGCTTCGCTGCTTTCTTTTGTCAGCGGCCCGATGTCGTCTTTGCAGTCTTCTCATTGGTGGCTTACATGGCCCGATGTTGTGTTTATCAGCTGGGTTTTCTAAAATTTGCATGGTATAACGGAATTTCTTATGGGGTGATGTTGGTGGCCCGGCGCGTGGATCTAGCATATTACAATGCATTATTTGCATTATTTTTTTTTTTTTTTTATTTTACTTTTTTTTGTAACTTATATGATAGCTGAACAAAAAAATAATGTACGGATCGAGTGACTATATCCTATACCTCACTAAACGATCAGAAATGTTTTAATTTTCAGGTTTTAGCAGATAGACAGTTCCGCAGCGCCTCTTTTATAAGGATCTGAGTCAATTTAGATCGGAACGACTGGAAATGCTACATCTTTGGTGTTTTAAAAAACACCAAAATTGCTTTTGTAAGGAACATGTTTGATTTTGACGTTCTTATAGGATTGGCCAACTATATCCGATATTTTCTATATATTTTGCTAAAAGAAGGCGCCAATGATGATATTGTACTAATGAATTAAGATCCGCAAGCAAGTGTGCACAAAGCGCACACTAGAATCAACTACTCCCGATTTTACCACCGGCGCCTTTGATTAGCGAAGTCGTAGTCGGCTATCCATGCGCGCGCTGATCAAGTTGACCTGAGAGACAGAGTGGAGATGCATCCACCAGGAAAGAAATGCAAAGGTTCTATTTTGACTATTAGCAGTATCTAACAGTGGCGGCACATCAGTGCAACCGTCGCCAACAGCAAATTCGATTCATGGAAACTCTGCCGAGATGCTGCTGGCTGAAGGCGCATTGATAGAGGGTGCCTGTAGTAAATTGTGGGGCCTTCGACACATGTGGCAATTGGAGGATAGTTTCGTCCGCTAAAACACTTGCGGCGCACATATACAAACAGATTCCATTCTGTGTACTTGGTGATGGTCGGACATAGCTGCCTTTTCGATATTCGTTAGCCGTAACCCAATGTTTTTTTTTTGAAAATACAGTTGTTTTAGTTGTTGGGAAAGGGCTGGAAAATAAAGTTTATAGTTGAAGGCCGAACTGATTGTGTGTTTTTGTCTGTGGGCATTTGTCGCTTTGAGAAGTATTGTTATAAGATTGATATCAAGATATCAAAGTGCTGCTGGCGCCGATTGTGGCTCGATGTTATGAGAAAGAAAAGAAGTGGCGCATTTTAATTGAAATGCAAAACCGAAAGATCGCGGATCGTGCGGAAGGGAAGACCCCCAAGAGTTGAGATTGGAGCCTTATCTTATGGATTGCGCAGTTGGAACATGAGTTTAAGCAAGATATTCAACTTCGGCACTCAGAATTTGAATCGAATGAGCCGAACCATAAATCGATTCCTTCTATGAAACACGAGTTTATAGGTGAAGAGAGCAAGGAGGCGTGTGAAGTTTTTCGTATGGAAGAATGATCGGATGCCTTTTGTCGTGACTCAAGGATTTCGGCAGCTTCACACGTCCACATGCTCTGAGTGCTGGGAAAGCAAGCGATGAAGCCTGCTTGGGTAGAGATTGTCAGAAGACTTTGTTTGGCTGGCCATTTCTCCAAATCAATAGCGACCGTATCAGAAGAGTTGTGTAGCTAGAGCTAGAAGTTTGGCAACGCTAACAACAACAATAACTTAGTGCCCCTTTGGAACACCAACTAAAACCTCTTTGTGGTTGGACGTCCATTTTCGCAATGGGAATCCCGCAGTCTCTGAACCCTGGCACAAGAGTCTCGCACAGTAAACGCACCACCAAGAACGTCATCAAGGTACATATGGTCCTTCAGGATTCGACTAGCTGAAGCAGTTTGTTGCTGTTAAGCTCAAAATTTTGGTTGCAATAGGTGGTCTGATTTAGTTGGCCGGCTTATAGACTGCGTCAGCTGGGTACCACGTATGTTGGCCGGACGGCAATCGGATGATGCTCAGACGTTTATATTTAATGTATTTAATGGATGCACAGAAGGATGTATATATGTATATATATATATATAAATTTATATGTATATTTATATTACATATATTAAAATATTCAAATTGATTTTTTGACGTTTATATGTGTATGCTGCAGAACGAATTTAGTAGTATTTTGAGACATTGTGCTTATTTGTACCGGCGACTACGAGTCGCAGTATTAGAACAAGTAATAAGAAATGTGTGTGTTCTAGGAATTTGTGTACAGCAAACATAATTGCGATGAAAAGATAGCCATTGGTGAAGTCCCGTCCCGCCTTGTGTGTGGACCAGAGATGATCAGAACTCACTGCCGAGCACTATGGTTGCGACGAGAAATCAATCTTCGACATCAGTAGTGGGATCTGCCATACCTACAGATTCTTCACTTCTTCTTACACTTACTTGGTAACATTAAAAGCTCAGAACCGGTATCTTTTGGAGATCATCAAATCTATGCAGACACCAAGGGCACCAGCCAGCAACAGAGACTAAAGTTACACATGACACCTTACCCAAATTTAAACCCCGATTGCGCGTGACGTGACAGTTCAGCCTGGTGTACAACGGTATATCTCAAATTCAAGTGCATTGAAATGGGCCACTATGCATGTGCATGTTCGAAAGGCCGTCCAAGCGGAAACGATAGAGTTGAACCATTTATAAACATGTTCCGTTAATAAACATCTTACATTTGGGGGCTCAAACTGTGGAAGTGCAAATAAGTAAATAAAATCAGCAGAAAGTTGAAAGTCGTTGGTGCAGTTAAGTTTTTTTTTTTTTTTTTTATTATGTACACGTATACGGTAGGAATATGAAATCTATGCCTACGTTCTCTCCATATGCGTTGTAATGCAACGTGACGCTCCTTCCTCGAGTCTTTAGCCGCGTATTAGGGGCACGCCTACCGCGCTGTGGTAGAAATCTTGCCCCGCCACCACACGGGAGTGCTCCTCATCCATCATTCCTGTTGGTCATCTCGTCCGTGTGGACACGCTATATCATGTTGACGATGATCTCGTGTGGCCCCTCCCGCGACATCCGATATGGTTCTAAAGCCTCTGATGAGGCCGAAAGCCTTTGTCCGTGACAATGCACGCGCACTATCAAAGTTGAATACTTTTTTGGTACCAGATAGGGGCAGCGTTGCCTTCTGGGTCCTCCCACGTTGGGCATGATTCTTGCCAGGGCTGCAGCTGTCATTGCCGCTTTTTTGCTGGCATACATGGCGTGGTCCCTAAAAGAGAGCCTCCGGTCTATTAGGTTCCCAGGTACATCAGCGTTCCTGATGAAACGATTTCTACTCCCTTGACTTCGACCTGCATGCGCTCAATGGTCTTTCTGCTTCTCAACAGGACTACTTCGGTCTTATGCACAACAATTCCTAGGCCGACTTTCTCGAGCCATTCGATGATCGCCCTGATCGCCACATTGCTGTTTCCTATTGCTCCGGTATAGTCTTGGCAACAGCTGTTACCGCAACGACGTCGGCGAAGCGCCTCTGGGCTTGCTGATGCTCCATATCCCATCGTACATAATGTTCAATAGGATCGGTCCAAGTACGGACCCTGTGGAGACTTGGTGTGGAGACTTGCCGCCTAACCATCGATCACCGTGGAGTGCATTCTTGGCTACGTCTGTTACGGCTGTGAGAGCGTCGAGCGTACTTTTCCTCTTTCGGAAGCCATACCGTTGGCTTTAAAGGCCTGTGGGCTCTCGGTCAAAGAGTTTGCCCACAATGTCCAGCAGGCATAAGGGACAATAGCTGCCTGCTATATTTACAGGCCCCTTGACTTCCGGCAGAAGGACAAGCTTCATCGTTTTCCAACGCTTGGGGAAGACTCCATCCAGAAGACACTGTTGGAATGTGTCTTTGAAGACCTCAGGTCTTGCGGTTGCAGCTGCTTTAACGATTGCACCCGGGATACCATCCATACCGGAGCTTTGTTCGGCTTGATCCTCTTTGCTGCTTCGACGACTTCACATGTTGTAATCAGTTGCGATGTACCACTCAAAGAGTGCAGACGTACCTGCGGATCGACAGCAAATTTCTTATCGTACTTTCAATCTCAATATTCTGAAACTGTCCCATAGTGCCTGATTGGTTCAACCTGCGAACCTAACGGCTTGCTACCAACTCTAACGCACATTCAAGTGCGTTCTCTCGCTGTAGAAACTGTGTACAACTCAGCAGCAGCAAAGAGCGGTTGGCACACCGTCCAACGGTGCCTAGTTCCCCCTCCCCCCACTCAATCGTCCACAACCTACAGCATGGATTGGCAAGCCCCGCGCGGACCGCTAAGCACGGAAAAACAACGCCCTGCAAAAAGGCTCTCAAAACAAGGAAGTGCAGCTCGAGCAGCGACTCAAGCTCGAGATCATCATACTCGGAGACCGGGGAGATCAAGCGAAAGCCCGCGCGTAAAAGGCAGGGAGAGGAGCCTGACGTTACGCCTAGCACCAGCGCAGCTCTGCATAGGAAGCTGGCAAACAACTTCTTTGCCCCCCTCTCGAACAAAGAAGATGACGACGAACATGACGAACCCAAACCTGCTGCAGAGGCAGTGGCATCCAAGACAGCAGAGAAATCCAACCCGACCCCGAAAACCCTCAAGCCTCCCCCGATCTACATCCCAGACGTGACCGACATTACCGAGATTGTCAAGATGATAACGACTCTCGTGGGTACCAAAAAGGACTTCTCATACAAAACGGAGAGAAATAATAATGTACGCGTAATGATGCCAGATAAGGAGTCCTACACAGCCCTACGCCAGCACCTCGTGGCACATAACAAAAGGCACAGCACCTTCCAACCAAAGGACGAGAGAGCGTACAGGGCGGTCATCAAGGGACTTCACCACTCAACAACACAGAGGTTTTCAAAATAAAGAGGATTTGCAGGTCAGTCGTCACCGTTGAGCCCCCACTGAAGTTCAACGATGTTCCACAATGTTTCAGATGACAAGGATTCGACACACCCAGCGCTACTGTTTCCTGGAACATCGCTGCGAGAAATGTGGTGATTCTCACGACTCTAGGTCATGCACCAAAAAAGATGCCGAGAAAGCATGCTGTTTACATTGTCAAGCTGATCACCCTGCGTCGTACAGAGGATGCCCTGCCTACAAAAAGGCAAAGGCACAGCTATCTCCTAAAGCCAGACCCGTTGAGAGTAGCAACAAACCACCTCTCATCCAAATACCAACTATCATCAATGGTACGAGTTACAGGGACGTACTTCTTGGAAACCATGCAACACAGCCAAGGAATCCCCCACAAACCCCTCAAACCACTCCCGAAGCCCCAAATCTCAACCAGCTTGAAACGATGTTTGCCCGCATGGAAGGAACGATTGAGAGGATGATGGAAAAGTGGATCTCACAGATGTTCTCGCAGATGACGCAGTTTATAGCTCCCTTCCTCAACAGAAAGTAATGCAAATAATGCTTAATATAGTTTTTTGGAACGCAAACGGCTTGCAGAAGAGCAAAGCCGAAATAGAGCATCTCATGAAAACACACAATATTGATGTTCTTTTAGTTTCGGAATCCCACTTTTGTCCCAGATCATACTTTAACATTAGCGGATACGATCTGTTACATGCCAACCATCCATCTGGCAGAGCACGCGGAGGAGCAGCTATGCTCATCAGGAGTGGCATTCAGTACACGTGTCCAGGATTTCTAGCCCACAGGGAGATATCACCACCATTGGTGAGGTTTACTTCCCACCCAGACACTCGATAACCGAGACCCACCTTCAGGACTTCTTCGAGTCCCTTGGACTCTTTTATAGCAGCCGGAGACTTTATCGCCAAACACTCCTGGTGGGGGTCCCGCACAAACAACCCCAAAGGCATAAAGCTCTATAAGTACCTGCAGCGGAAGAGTTTGGTTGCCATTCCACTGGAGAACATACCCACTGGCCTTCCGACCCTTCAAAGCAGCCGGATCTTCTGGACTTCGCCGTCTCCAAGGGCATAGGACACTCTAAGATAACATGCTCAAGCTATGATAAACTGCTATCCGACCACAGCGCAGTAAACTTGCTCCTAAACATCCCCGTCCTCAGAAAAACCCCGCCTAGAAGACTCACCGGGAAACACACAAATGCCCCCAAGTTTACGTTATGGATGCTTTCCTCCCTGTACCCAGATCGCCCTCTTTCCACACCAAGCAACATAGATGCGGCCATCGAAAACCTAACCAAAGAGATGCACAATGCTGCTGAGTTTGCGAACCCACCTCCTCCGACTACCCCGAGAACACCTGAAAGAGACGTGCACTTGTGGTCTCCTGAAATCGCGGCCCTCGTGGCCGAAAAAAGGCGCCTCAGAAGAGTCTGGTTTTCTTCGCGCAATCCCAGGGACAAGACAACACTTAATCGTACCACCAAGGAACTGAAGGACAAGCTAACCATCCTACGGCAGGACTCCTTCCATAGATTCCATAAGGAGCTGGAACCTGGAGACCCGCAGCACAATCTGTGGAATGTCACGAGACACATAAAAAGACCTGCGAAGAAGATATCACCCGTGCGCAAAGTGGACGGGTCTTGGTGTCGGTCTGAGGTCGAAAGAGCAGAAGCCTTTGCTGACCATCTACATAGTACATTCTCACCTTTCGACAGATGCACTGGCGAAGAGAGAGCTGCCACCATAAGGTTCGTAGACAGCCCAAGTACTCCTGGCGCGCCAATACAGCCCGTCGAATCAGAGGAGATTGCACAGGAGATCGCCTCCGTAAAAAAATGGCAAGTCACCAGGTCCTGACCAAATTGATGCAACAGTGCTGAAAATGTCGCCCCTAATCTATTCCCAAAGGCTGGCTAACATCTTTAACAGCTGCCTCCGTCTAGGGTACTTCCCGAAAATGTAGAAGCGTGCTGAAATAATTGTTTTCCTCAAGCTTGGAAAACCTGAAGCTAATCTAGCCTCGTATCGTCCGATTAATTTGCTGGCAATCCTCTCTAAAATACTTGGAAGAATAGTTTTACGAAGAGCACTGCCAGTTTTGGACGAGGTCGGACTGATCCCTGATCACAAGTTTGGCTTCAGACGCCTTCATGGAACACCAGAGCAATGCCACCGGCTTGTTGAGAGCATACTAGAGGCCTTCGAAAAGAAGAAGTACTGCTGCGCCGTTATGCTGGATGTTAAACAGGCGTTTGACAGAGTCTGGCACCCTGGACTCCTGTTCAAAATTAAATCCCACCTTCCAAGTTCCCACTTCGGCTTCCTCAAGTCGTACACAGAGGAAAGAGAATTCCTAGTGAGATGCGGATCATCAATCAGCACGCCTAGGCCTATAAGAGCAGGAGTACCTCAAGGCAGTGTTCTTGGACCCATCTTATACATACTCTACACGGCGGACCTTCCCATCACCCCCTCTCGGAACCTCACAGTAGCTACATATGCGGACGACAGCGCATTCCTAGCCTCCGCCACAAATCCTCAGGAAGCATCAGCCATCATACAAAGACAACTGGATGCTCTAGATCCATGGCTGAAACGATGGAACATCGTGGTCAACGCGGAGAAATCCTCCCACACAACCTTCGCATTACGCAGAGGGGATTGCCCCCCCGTCACACTCAACGGGGAAACCATTCCAACGAATGACACTCCCAAATATCTAGGGCTGACCCTGGACCGCAGGCTCACGTGGCGTCCACACCTGATCAACAAGCGCAACCAGGCCGACCTAAGACTCAGGCAACTTCAGTGGCTCCTGGGCAGAAGATCCAAGCTCAGGGAAAAATTCAAACTATTCACATACAACGTAGTGCTGAAGCCAATCTGGACCTATGGGATTCAGTTGTGGGGCACGGCAAGCTGTTCCAACCGCATCAGAATACAGCGGTTTCAGAATATATGTCTGAGAACATTTTCTAACGCTCATCCGTACCACGAAAACTCAATAATCCACAAAGAGCTTTGAATTCCTTCGGTAGCAGAGGAGATCACCCGACACAGTGAAAGACACAAAAAGACTGGACAACCACCCCAATCACCTGGCCATGAAACTCCTAGACAACAGCCAATCCCTAAGACGCCTGAAAAGGAAACACCCGCTTGACCTCCCCCACCAATAGACACCTAAGTCGACTATAAGATATACATTCCATGTACCTCCCTTAAGTTAATGTCACCCCCAAATCATTTAATGATTGTCCATTCGGACAGATGTTAAATACAAAATAAGAATGAAAAAAAAAAAAAAAACATGTTGTAATACACGGAAAGTCGGAGGTAGGGGATTCGAGAGCGGGTTGCCATAGCGTGTCTTGCCTTGGGAATAGCTCCGGCACGATTTTAGCCAGTGTGGCTGGGTCCTGCGGGGCTCCTGCAACAGCGGAATTAAGTTTTTTCCTTACTGCTTTGTAAGCGAGTCCTCAGGCGAGTCGTCGTCTACGCTTTCAAGCAGGTCCTTGAATGCATTGGGTTTTCTCGCTTCTCTTCGCTTCTTGCTCGCTTCGCTTTGTATATCTCAATGCGCTGGGCGTCGTGCGGTTGCTTGCCTTGTTGACCTGAGGCATTCCGCACGAAGCTGGTGTAAAGAGACACTCCACCAGTAGACCGGCGGCTTGTGTTTCGCATTCGTTTTCCTCGGCATCACTACATTGCTTTGAGCATATCCATGAGCGCTGCCACCTTGACCATTCCACGATTACTACAGCCCGTTTGATGACCGCAATGGCATCGTTCGCGCTCATTAGCACAGAGGCTATTAGGGTTCATCCCGCATCCTGCGAAACGCCTCTCACCTTCTCTGGTTTCAGGAGGATTCCCTGAAATTGGGAGACCAGAAAACTGTAAAGATCCTCTGCCGTCGTGGCCTCGTCCAGACCGCTGCAGGTTAGCGCAGTTCTTTCCGCACCCGTGCGTACCGAAAGCAGCTATTTGAACGTCGCTTGTAACTCATTCTTAAATTTGGGGATGTCTGCAGAGCCTTTCCCTTCAATTTCCAGCAGCAGTTCTTCCAGTTGCGTCCTCCTTATTTTACGCACGTGCTTGCCGAATTCGCTGAGGCTCGGATCTGATTTGATCTTCCGGAGCATATCAGCGTACGTAGCCTCGCCCGTTTCTTTAAAAATGAGCGCCTCTGGTTTTTTGCGCAAGCGCTTAGGCTTCACTTTCGCCCACTCTTGGTCCTTTTTGGTGTTCTTGGCGACACACGCGTAGCTTACCGGCTTGGAGTCCTCCTTTGTGGGTACGCCTTTCTAGTAACTTTGGTGGCAGATATGAGGTTGCCAGTTTTTTCACCTGCATTTTCGGTACTGCCAGTTTGATTGGCTCTGCCTGGCTGCGCTTTATGTGCCTCCGTCTGGGTGGCCGTACTCTTGGGGGCGACCTCTTTGCGATACCTTCCTGCAGTTCTATAGCTTTGTTGTTGAGAGCCGATAGTCCTATAATCGCTCCCTTGGTCTCTCTGGTGACGTGGCGCTGAGTCTCAAAAGCTGCCAGCAATGTATTGATCTTGCCATTCATCCTGGCAAGAATACTCCGTAGGACCTCATTCTGATACGCCGCTATCAGGTCCATAGCCCCTTGTGGCGATAAAGATGGGGATTTGGCTCTGGTCTTTTGCAATGGGAGCCAGGTTCTCCACCTTTGCCGGATATCGCAGCGGTCGGCACTTGGATTCGCACTCCCTGCCCGGTAGTTCCGTCTTCTCTTATGCGGGACCTCAACAGTCTGGAGCTTCTTCTGAATGGGGCGTCGCCGATGGGGACAGTACCCCCCTCTGGACTATCCATTTAGTATCCAGCGACAGCGGTTAGACCTTTACAGATGATGAGCACCAAGGATTAGAGGGGGTCCACCTAGGCCATGGAATTCTCCTAGGCGTTGACTGACGGAGGTTATTCCGGCTCTTTTCGGACACCAGAGCCTCTACTTAGGAACTGCAAAGGTGAGAGGATGAATTTCGGTTTGTCAGCGATCTTTGTGCCTTTCCCCTTCTAATAATCGGTTCACTCAAACAATTTAAACTAGAAATCCAATTCAAATTTAAACTTTTATGGTATTTTACAGCGTTGTTGATCTGACCAGATCATCTTCTGCAGTAAGTTGGCAGCACTAAAAGATGTTTACACAGCTGGGCCGCCCACAACCAAATAATTGCCAAATTAGACAATTTGCTAATTCTTGCAATTCGCGCCCTTTTTCACGTCGCGATCGCTCAACCGAACTATTGCGTAACACCACTATGTGGTTCTCCTATTGATCCGGCCAAGTTTATACCGAAATACGATGATTTTCGCGCATCGTAACTAAAACACGTCCGCATCGGAGAACTTTCTCTCCCCTTTGCGATATCTTGAAGCTTGCATATGCTACGAGTTGCGTCAAAAGGCTGCTTATAAAGCCGTTAGTTTACATCCGATCTTCAACAAATAAGTTTTAAAACACTTTACGCATCAACACATATAAAATAAGATAACATTTGTGACGAGGCGATAGAAAATGGCAGAGATCTTTGCCGTTATACAAACTTTCTTTGTGATAACTTGAAGCTTGCAGTTGCAGTTGCGGCAAATGGCAGCTGATGAAGCCGTCAATTTACATCCGATCGTCACCAAATAGGTTTTAAAACGCTCTATGCATCAACACAAATAAAATAAAACATTATTTGTGACGAGGCGATATAAAATGGAGGAGATATTTTAAGTGTAGAGTGAAGTAATAGAATATAAGTCATTGTAGTCAGAACATAAAACCCTAAAAGGCTCATGCTGGCATATGTAGATCTACAACAACAGAAACAGGGGACTACAATTTCTAGTCCGTCTCTTCGGTAGTAGATACTGGCTGTCTACATAACCATTAATAAGGTTATGGAGAAAAACGACCCCCAGCATCTTTCTACGATTGGTTAGGGAAGGTAAATTGATTAGAAAGAGTCTGTTAAAATAAGAGGGGAAGTGAAGATTTTCATTCCAGTTAAGTTCCCTAAGAGCAAACATCAAGAAATTTTTTTGAACGGATTTAATGCGATCTTGACTGACCCCATACTGAGGGTTCCAGACATATGACCTGTACGCCAGTATTGGACGTAATAAAGATACGTATAAGCTTTTAGTTATATAAGGGTCATTGAATTCCTTAGACCATCTTTTAATGAAGCCAAACACACCCATTAATCATCATTAAAAATGAACAATTAAAAATGAACATTAAAAATATGTTCAGAAAATTTAAGTTTAACGTCTAATAGAACACCAAGATCGTTCACCTGGGTTAATCTTTCTAAGGAAATTCCATACAGAAAGAATGTGGCCTGGTTAGGACACGAACGATAAAAAGACATAAGCAAACATTTTGACCCATTAAGTTTTAAGAGATTAGCAGAACACCGTTTTTGAAAATTGTCTGAATTGTCTAAAGAAAACTGTCTAAAATTTAACTGAAGTTTATATTGGGCAGCAGGGGATTTTCATTGAAGACAAAGCTTTACGTCGTCTGCATACATAAGAACCAGATAGTTTGTTATAGCAGGGGGTAAGTCGTTCATAAAAATAGTGAAGTGTCGCGGCCCAAGATGGCTTCCTTGGGGGACTCCAGATATAGTTCTAACAAGGCGAGAGTGTACATCTTTAAAAAGGACACGTTGGGTTCTTTCAGCTGAGTAGCTGCAAATCCACGTGAAAAGGTTTGAGGGAAATCCTAAGATATTAAGATTACTTAAAAGGATTGAGTGGTTGACAGAGTCAATTGCTTTACTGAAGTCCGTATAGATAAAATCTGTTTGAAGGCCTTTACGGAAGCCATCTGTAATAAAGGACGTCAGCTCCAAGAGGTTTGTGGTAGTGGAGCGACGCTTTATGAAACCATGCTGGCATGGAGAAATAATTGAACTGCCGAGATGTTGAAGATGTGGTGTTACCAATTTTTCAAAAAGCTTTGGAATTCCTGACAATTTAGAGATTCCTATATTGTTTGTAGTGTCCGATTTTTTTCTCTTTTTAATGTAGAGGAATTATGAAAGATTCCATTCACATGTGGGAAAGATCGAAGTTTCCAGAGACAAAAAAAAAATTTTAAATAAGGTCTGCACAATGGCTTAGCGCAGTTTTTCAGTACACAGACAGGAACACCATCAGAACCTAGCGAATAGACTGGTTTCACCCTTTAGAAGATCCGATAACACAGTGCTTAACACACATAACACAGTATAGCGATATTAATATCAGTGCATTCCCAGATATCGGAACAATCAAATGTATAAATTAAATTGCTTAGTCTCTGAAAGTCAGCCTTACGAAAGCAGCGGGTTTTATGAGCTCCATGGCGAGACTGAAGGTTGCTAGCAGTAAGGGTTTCAATGGACATCTCTAGCTGATAGGTATTTTGATAGGTAAGAGTAATAGATTCTGTTAGTTTTTTGAGGATGAAGGCTTTGGTATGGAAGACTGTTCAGGGTTTTTAGGCTTTCGGAGTTTAACTCCCACAGGCTTATAACTTTTTTTAACTATACTCGGCTGATGTTCTTGTACGAATATATTCTCCAGCCAAAAGCTGGGCGAACAATTCGTGTCTAACATCGGCAAAGCTAGACGTTTCTTTAAAGATGACGTAATCTTCGAGTAAGTATATTTAATCTTCCGAATGTCACCCACTCTAGCAACGGCCTTAGTTTTGGCTTGGATGTAAACCGAGATATCAATTTCTGAGGTGTCAGGGCCAGCCGTAGGGGATTTGGTGTTACAGTTGGTAAGACCGCGACATCAGTCCGTACCGGGGGTCCAACTGGTGAATTTCTCTGAACTGTAGATTTTAGGGGGGTCAACTTCAGTGGTGCCGGGGGAATCCCCTGGAATGTTACCTAATAACCTGGAAGATAGCTCGGACGAGTTATGCTCAATTGGGGAGTCAAATTCAGGAACCGGGGATATTTTCCCCTAAACTCTCCTTTAATGTGAACAAATCTAAAATTATTGAATTCCTCTCAGAATATTTTTCATTAAATTGTTAAATAAATAAATAAAAAAATTATAACATTTTATGTACGAATGAATGAAATTCTCGACTTGGGTCAGTTCTATCAATGGCCAAGGATTTTACATTTTGAACATTCCACGACTTTCCAATTCGAGTTGGTCATAAAGGAATAGCTAGAACATTAGCAGAAATAAAATGACAAAGTTTAAAAAAAAAATGAAATTTTGAATTAAATTAAAATTTTATGTATGTATTAATTACATGTTAAAATTCAAAACCGACTAAGCATTTTTTACTTATTTATTTAAGATTAATTTAAGATTTATTTAGAATTTAAGATTTATTTAAGATTAAGTTTTTTCAGATATAAATTTAACCCATATATACTTGTAAACATATAAAACATACATACTTATGTATTCGCGGATGTTTCATTTTATTATACATGGATCATTCGTTGTTGGTGGACGAATGGAAATTCCGCTCAAAGTTTCAGGAATGCCTGCGGTTTTTCGTCTACCCGGGCGATGCTGTTATCCGCTGGCCCTCCAATAGTTCATTAAGTACGTTTATAAAGGGCTTTCCATTAATCTGACTGTATTTGATCGATAGCGTGGCGCATGTTGACTTTGAGGGCATCGGTGGTTTGCGGCTTGTTGGCATAGACCTGCGACTTAAGAAAACCCCACAAGAAAAAGTCCAGCAGGGTCAAATCGCACGATCTCGGTGACCAGTACACGTCGCCGCCGCGCGAGATTACCGTGTCCGGAAATTGCTCGTGCAGAACATCCATCGTAGCGTGTGCTGTGTGGCACGTAGCGCCGTCCTGTTAAAACCACATGTTGTCCAGATTCATATTCTCGATTTCACACCAAAATAAGTTGGTTATCATCGACCGGTATAGCTCACTATTGACGGTGACAGCCACACCATTATCGTTTTCGAAAAATACGGACCAATCACGCCTCCGGCTCAAAATCCGCACCAAACCGTCACTTTTTGCGGACGTATTGCCCCTTGGTGAGCCTCGTGTGGATTGGTCTCGTCAAAAAAACATCAATTTTGCTCGTCGCTGAAGATGATTTTTTTGCCAAAATCGGCGTCAACTTCCAACTGCTCTAATATCTAGTCAGCGAACACACGGCGCTGTTATGTTCATTAACCTTAAGCTGCTGGGTCAGCTGGATTGTATGCGGGTGCAGGCCCAAATCCCGACGCAAAATTCACCAAGCTGCGAAAGGCCGAGTTCCTGTGCGCGACGCGGAATTGCCTGCCACGGGTTTTCGATGACACTGTCGCGCAGAGCGGCGATATTTACGGCAGATCTCGCGTTACGTTGACGCACGGGAACCGGCTCATTGTTTACTGACCTGGTTGACTCGAATTTGGCCACCAATCGACGGATAGTCGACTCGGCAGGACGATTCTCGCTACCGTAAAACTGGCGAAAGTGCGAAGAACGTTGCTCGAACTGAAGACCCATTTTCATAAAATATATTTATGATTTGCACGTGCTGCTCCACACTGTAACCTAGTGGTTTGAGAGGACTGAATGAATCTCCCACCTGGCCCTATGCATGACAACTTTTTAACCGGCCAATCAACCAACCAGTCTGTGGTTCCGTCAATACGCCTGCCTGCTTTCGCGCCTACCATCCAACCCACTGATATATTATCAAAGCCACTTTCGGGAGTGTCATCGGAAATATGTGCCATGAAACAGTTTCTCAAGGTTCCTTTCCTATAGCTATTCCACAAAATCGAGCAACCAGATTTCCTGTTGCTACCAAGACGTTTGCAGTGTTCTTTGTAAACTGATCCTTAACCGTAAACAACATTTACTCAGTGGAAAGTATCACTATAACTAATCTTTTTGATTAATTTTAATTTTTAGCCATTACAATTCATTCTGAGTCCTTTAGCCTTTTTGTTACTTATTCCTGCATTCCTCTTCTGAGTGATGCAGTCATTTACCACCTAACTGCCATTAAATTAGTTTTGCCTCTGCCAAATGATTTTTATTTATACAAGCTATGGGTGATTTCAATTTGCCCCTCATTTCATGGATTAACTCTGATGATACTAACTCGCTGTTAGCAATAAGCCAAAATGACATCCTTAATAGGTTAGACGACTCTATTGTTTTTGAACCTAACCCTATAAGGCACTCCCGTGGTAGGTCGCTTGACATACTCGTCTGATTCATTTGATCCTTCCTCTAACTATCCACATCGCTTACCCTACATAAATAACATATATCTTCCGATATTCTTCTTTTTACGGCTCTTTAATCAATTAAAATCTAAAGTCCTCAGAAGGTTCTCCGAGTTTCTTAGCTTACCTCTCACTATATTATTTAATCTATCCTTGGAGCTAACATCTCTACATAAGTTATGGAATAAATCATTCCTTATACCTTTTCATAAAAAACGGTAATGCTAAGCTATCTGCGATTCCCAACCATCATGGGAAACTCATTTCATCGCAGCTGCAACATGCATGCAAGAGAATAATCTCACCATCACATGATTTTGTCAAGCTTCGCTCGACAACAACTAATCTACCAGAATTTTCTTCAATCATCCACCGAGGGCTTCAGTATCGCTTGCAAAATGATGTAATTTATACCGACTTTAGCAAGACATTTGATTCAGTTAATCATCAGCTCGTGGTACGGAAACTCTCGCTTATTGGTTTTCCACCAATGTGGATTTCTTCCTATCTTTGAGATCGAACTCAGCGAGTTCTATTTAAAACAACCAAGTCGAAGGGACCACTGTTTATACTCTTTGTAAACGATATTCTTAAAGTGAATAGTTATGCGTCCACGCATATGTATGCTATTGATGTCAAGTTATGCTACTCCGCCTCGGAACATTTTCTGCACAGGCATCTGCAACTAGACCTTGATGGGCTTCATTCGTGGTGCTCAACCAATCTTCTATTCCTAAACTGCTCGATATACAAACTTATGACATTTCATCGCAGTGAATAAAGCCAGAGGAACGTTAGCCTTAATTAAGCGATGGTCTAAAGAACTTAACGATCCTTTCACCACCAGATCCTTATATATCACCCTAGTTCGTCTCATCCTTGAATACTGCTCGTGCGTTTGGAGTCAACAATACTCCTCTCATTAAAATAGCATTGAGTCTGAAAAACTGAAAAACTTGAAGTGGGATCCTGACAATCGTCTTCCGCTGTGCCGTTGCAGGCTTAAATTGTTGAAGCTACATCCCCTGAAGAAGCGCCGAACCTGTGCTGGTCATGTTTCTACATATGCTTATCCATGATATGGTTAATTGTAATTTAAACCAACTATCTTTTTCCATCCCTAATAGGGAAACTAGGTTCTTCCGACCACTATGGTTACCTATTTGTTTTTTTTGTTTTTTGTTTTTTTTTTATAAGACATTTCTAGAATGCGTCGTTTAATCGAACCTAACATTAAAACTTATACTAGCTTATACTAGCGAATGTATGAATAACAAGATCAAAGGACAATAGATGGCTGATTAGAGTATGTTTATGGGATGATATACGCATGTGATATGCACAGATATTTGGACCAATGCTTTGTCGCCGGCTTTGGGTCGCCCACTGCAGCGTGTGCAACTACACCTGATAGTGCTATTTGTGTCAGGCCTTCCGGAACATGTCTCCGGAACCGTAGGATATGCGTCGCTCCTTGGAGTTATTTGTTACCAGCATATATATATATATATATATATATATCACCACATAGTAAACAGGGTTGAATATATCCAGAGCCTTGTTGAGATAATTCATTTGTATGGCTATGAAAGTGACCGTCACAAGGATGAGAAACCAGGGCATCCAAGTCAAAAACACATTTCCTCAGTTGTTCAGCGTCTGCCGGATGGCCAGCCCCAAAGCCTTGCAGGACATCACGGTTAGGGAGCCAATTCCGGAGCACAGAAATATTATATGTAGACCGCCACATTTATGTGGCCGTGCCGAGGAGCGATGAAGAAGGCAACAAAAACGGTAGAACCAATAATACAAATCACGTTCAGGATGAACAGGATGACAGGATCCTTCAGCATATCGAAGAGCAACTAGAGATCCTCAACTTTTTTTTCCTTGGGTGAGTGAATCACTATTATCGTGGAGCCCAATATGCAGAGGAAACATCCAATCTTGCTCAGTAGGTTCAGCTTCTCGTTAAGGAATCTGGAGGCAATCACGGGGGAGATGATCACGCTCAGGGCACCCAATGGGGTCAACAGGCTAGTCTTTGGGCTCCGGCTGTTTATCTTCTGCTTTTTGCACTTTGTTTCGCGTGAGTCGATCCAATTACGCTTTCGCACTATTTGTAAAAACTATAACATTAAAACATTAGTACATTAAAAATTTTAGAATCTCTCTTAGAATAGTTATTTGTTTTGTATTTATATTTATCGTTAGAAGATCTTTGATAAATTGTTAAAGAAATAAATTACCTATTTGTAGATCCAATCACGCAAAACACGATCTGTTTCACACTTTTTTGAAAATTATAACCTCCCATCTCATAATTTATCATCTAAACTCTTCCTTAATATTAAAAAATCAAAAATTTGAAATTCCTCCTAAAATAGTTACGTAGCAAATGTTAAGTGTAGTAGATGGACAGTCACTGTAGCACAACACATGTTGGTAGACCTGGAAAACGTCAATCAAGAGTCGTCGTTGGGCAGTCGTTAACGAGAGTCGTAGATTTTCAGATCGTACGAGTTGTCGAGTTGTGAATCTTTGTTGTATTAATTTTAACACCAACCGAGATGTAAAATCTTTTTTGTAACATCAAACCTAATTTTCTAGCTATATATTTTAATAATAAACTGGAAGGCTAAACCTACCTTACATAGGGGGCTCGTCCTAAGGTTGGCTGAAAGCAAAACAAGTGTGTATCAAGGTTAAAGTCAGACGTGCGGATTTCTGGCGCCGGCACAAACAGTGGCAATTCAGTGGTGCAAGCGAGACGGTTGTGTAACACTCGACCAGTAACGGAAAGCGGCAAAATGAGTATACGAGAAAGCCGATAAGCAACAGCCAGAATGGACGAAGAGGAACAAAGTGTACCTAAGAGTACAGAAAAAATTTCGGAAAATAATGAAATGTTGCAACAGCTAGTACAATTGATGTCTTTGAAAATTGTAGCTGATGAAATAAAGCTGAACCGAAAATAAGTCCGGAAAGTTTTACGACGGTAATACTAGACTTTGACGGCAGTACCATTACGGTATCACATTGGTTTAATAACTTCGAAGTTAATGCAGAAGCATACGGCCGAAGTAGTGTACAAAAGTACGTTCAGGCGCGAGCAAAAATAACTCAAACAGCTAAACTGTTTTTTGAGTCTACAATGGTGTACAATTATGAGTTGCGTACGGTATTAGAAGAGGAATTCGGTAATGAGTCAGTGTGCAGTGCCGATATTCATGCTGAGTTGCGCGGACGAAAGAAACGCAAAGAGGAAAGCTTTAACGAGTACATTTTGCATTTGAAAAAGATAGCAATAGTTGGACAAGTAGATATAACGTCAGGTTTTCGGTATGTAGTAGATGGGCTAAATATAAAGAGTGATTTTAAATACAGCTTGTATAATTGTAAATCGTATAAAGAATTGGAAAACCAATATGCGGTATGCGAGCGAGTGGCAGAATCGGAAAGTGCGTATAACGTAACAAAAAAAGTCAATAAATAACAAAATGAAACAAAAATGGGTTGTTATAATTGCTCGGATAGGTATTTGCGTAAGAGCAAAGAGCAGGCGAAATATTTGTGGTGCCAGCAGAGTTGACATATTTCGATGAATTATTCCACATTGGGTTTGGCTTTTAATGTCGTGCAAAACAGCAAATGCATGTAAAACTAAATGGGCTTGAGGTAGAATGCTTGATTGACATTGGAGCAGTTATAATGATCCTCAAGAAGAGCAGTTTTGTCAAAATTCCTAAAGTTCGGCTGGAAAATTTGACAAGCAGTTGCGTGCTTTAGGAAACAAGATGACCCGCCCAGTTGGTTGTTTCTACGTTAATATTGAGATAGATGGTCTTCGTACCTATCTTCAAGTGGTTGTTGTTGCTGACAAAGATTTTAACACTTTACTTTCATAGCCAACGGACGTGCTTTTTTTTTCTTACGATCATTCGATTTTATAATTATTTTCTTGCTAAAACAAACCGGCGTTTGTTAAGAAATTAATTATTTAAATCAAATACTTAAAACGATTCCCTTTGCAATCGCGTCTGCGCGGTAACGTATTTGGTGAGACTAAATTATTTTGGTATTTATCCAAGTAAGGTGCTGTGCCCTACTTCTATTCCGTTTTCTTAGATGTACTGAAATTTCTACTATTACAAAATCTCACTCTCTCCTAGTTTGCGCTCTTTTTTTCCGTTTCCTCTCCCATGTATCCCGCTTTTACTAGTAAGTACAGTGGTTTAAGGCTACTAGTTTTTGTGAAAATAAATTTTTTGTATCAATATATTTTTATATAATACAATTTTTTTTCGTTTTTTAATCAAGATATCTAACATGGAATTTTATAGCATCTGCCCTATAAAATCGTGCCCTATAAACTGATTTCCGCGTCCCAGCATAGCGTCCCCCGTTGGCTGTGTGAAAACGTAGTACATACGAAATGTGCCGGTTTCACCGCCTCAGTTTCGGATGCAATCTCAAGAAATGCTGGCTTCCACTTTTGTGGACGTCGAGCGGTTCAAAAAGAAATGTAAACATTCATGCGGCAAACTAAAAACGGATTAAAGAGTTGATCGGTGGTTGATCGGTAAAATCAAGGACCAACTTGACCAAGTCTGCGCTGGATTCCCAATTTAGCAGCCTACAGCTACTAAATGAATCTCCAAAGCGTAAAAAAACCGCTATTAGGGACTCCGTATGCACTGATATCGCTATTCAGCCTGATCAGCCGACGACCATGCAGCCGCTCATAACTCTTACCACTCCAAGAGCAGGAGTTGGAAACACAAATGCAGTTTCTGAATTTGACTCTATAATCGAGCATAACTCGTCTGAACTACCATCCAGGGTATCACTTCATGTGATTCCTCCGGCATGAGTATAGTCGACCCCCTTAAAATCCACTGCTAAGGGTAAACCACCGGTCGGACCCCCGGTACAGACTGATGTCGCGGTCTTAACAACCGTAACACCAAAGTCCTTACTGGTTATTCTCCCCTCTAAACACATATTTATTTCACGGCTGGCTCCTGACACCTCAGAGATTGATATCTCGGCATATATCCAAGCCAAATCTAAGGCCGTTGTTAGAGTGGAGGACATTAGGAAGTTAATTAATTACTCGAGGCTTACGTGATCTTTTAAGACACGATCTGTTCGCCGAGCTTTTGGCTGGAGAACATATTCGTACAAGAACATCAGCCGAGTACAGTTAAAAAAGTTATAAGACTGTGAAAGCTAAACTCCCAAAGCCTAAAAACCCTGTACCGTCCTCGTCTTCCGCACCTAAACCTTCATCCTCAAAAAACTAACAACATCTATCACTCTTAGTTATCAAAATACTAGGGGGCTTCGGAGTAAGCTCCCTAAACTGTATTCTGCTAGATCATCTTTTGCATCCCAGATTGTAGTCTTCACAGAGACCTGGTTAAAGCCGGAGATTTTTAGCTCCGAAATTTTCCCAGACAGGTACACCACTTACAAACGGGACCGACAACTACGAAGGGGAGGAGGAGTCCTAATATCTGTGGACTCCGACTTCGCTTCTGAAGAGGTTAAGTTACCGAATCTTGGTGATCTTTAATTCTTATGTGTGAAAATCACTATGTCGCTTCAATCACTGTTCATCACATGCACATACTTGCCACCTTCTTCAGAACCACCTACACCACTGGCACCACTTATCTGCCATTCAGCTGGTCTCTAATCGCATGTCCTTTTAGTGACTCTAGGAGACTTCAATTTACCTGAACTTTTCTGGTCAAACATCGAGAATTCGCCATCTTTAAGACTTTCAACACATCATTATTCTACTGAGGGTATGTTCGACATATCTCTTGGTCAAATAAACCACGTAAGAAATTCTTTAGGTCGGCTTCTAGATCTATGTTTTGTTTCTGATACAGATGGAATAACCCATTCCAAAGCTATGCCACTTTCGACCCCAGAAGATTCTTACCACCCAACGCTAGAGATATCCATTGAAACCCTTACTGCTGGCAACCTTCAGTCTCGCCATGGAGCTCATAAAACCCGCTGCTTTCGTAAGGCTGACTTTCAGAGACTAAGCAATTTAATTTATACATTTGATTGTTCCGATATCTGGGAATGCACTGATATTAATATCGCTTTACTGTGTTATCTGTGTTAAGCACTGTGTTATCGGATCTTCTAAAGGGTGAAACCAGTCTATTCGCTAGGTCCTGATGATGTTCCTGTCTGTGTACTGAAAAACTGCGCTAAGCCATTGTGCAGACCTCATCTAAAACTTTTCTCTTTGTCTCTGGAAACTTCGATCTTTTCCCACATGTGAATGGAACCTTTCATAATTCCCCTACATTAAAAAGAGAAAAAAATCGGACACTACAAACTATATAGGAATCTCTAAATTGTCAGGAATTCCAAAGCTTTTTGAAAAATTGGTAACACCACATCTTCAACATCTCGGCAGTTCAATTATTTCTCCATGCCAGCATGGTTTCATAAAGCGTCGCTCCACTACCACAAACCTCTTGGAGCTGACGTCCTTTATTACAGATGGCTTCCGTAAAGGCCTTCAAACAGATTTCATCTATACGGACTTCAGTAAAGCAATTGACTCTGTCAACCACTCAATCCTTTTAAGTAAACTTAATATCTTAGGATTTCCCTCAAACCTTTTCACGTGGATTTTTTAAACGTGTCCTTTTTAAACATGTACACTCTCGCCTTGTTAGAACTATATCTGGAGTCCCCCAAGGAAGCCATCTTGGGCCGCGACACTTCACTATTTTTATGAACGACTTACCCCCTGCTATAACGAACTATCTGGTTCTTATGTATGCAGACGACGTAAAGCTTTGTCTTCAATGAAAATCCCCTGCTGCCCAATATAAACTTCAGTTAAATTTTAGACAGTTTTCTTTAGACAATTCAGACAATTTTCAAAAATGGTGTTCTGCTAATCTCTTAAAACTTAATGGGTCAAAATGTTTGCTTATGTCTTTTTATCGTTCGTGTCCTAACCAGGCCACATCCTTTCTGTATGGGATTTCCTTAGAAAGATTAACCCAGGTTAACGATCTTGGTGTTCTATTAGACGTTAAACTGAAATTTTCTGAACATATTTCTACGATGGTTAATGGGTGTGCTTGGCTTCATAAAAAGATGGTCTAAGGAATTCAATGACCCTTATATAACTAAAAGCTTATACGTATCTTTATTACGTCCAATGGCGTACAGGTCATACGTCTGAAGCCCTCAGTATGGGGTCCATCAAGATCGCATTGAATCCGTTCAAAAAAAAAATTTTTTTTTTCTATTAAAATTGTATTTATTTACATTGCAGTCCACTGTTACTATTTTCATAATTTCTAGCGAGTATTTACATATGTACACTCTTAAACCTAATTAGGGAGTCTAGAAGCATGAATTAATTTAATCAATTAATTTATATATGTTCTTGGCAGATCTGTTGGGTGAATGTGCTGGAGCCTCCTTCTCGCCCTCAGTCTCATTACTTGTCTCCTCTTCAAGAGTTTTCAAGCCAACTGGTTAGGGTGGTTTCCCAATTTATTTATGTACGCGGTTGATTGCTTGTTTATGACATCGCCAATCCTTGGTACCTTCAGCTCTTGTTCAATGTCTTTGTTGCGGATGTACCAAGCCGCTCCAGACAGTTTACGCAAGATTTGCGACTGCGCCACACGAATTTTGTTGAGGTGCGACTTTGCGGCGATGCCATACACTTGGATGCCATATTTCCAAATAGGAGCCAAGACAACCTTATAAATTTTGGCCTTGTTTGAAATTGAAAGTTTGTTTCCAGGCCTAAGGAGCCAAGCCATGCTGTTCGCCTTTGTTTTGAGCCGCCGAGTGACATCCGTTACATGGCGTTGAAATGTAAGTCGCTTATCCAGAGTGACACCGAGGTATTTGTGGGCGTTCGATTGTGTGAGGAGCTCTTCATGCAGTAGGCTTTTAAGCTTGCACAGAAGTCCTTCATGCCACACTCTGTCGAAAGCCTGCTGGATGTCCAGAAAAGCTCCAACGACGTACTCCTTTCCATGGAAACCTTCCAGCACAAAGTTCACTACGCGGTGTAGCTGTTCAGGTGTGCCATGCCTAAATCTAAAACCAAACTGAAACTTCGGAACTTTTTGCCAAGAGACTGAAGCCGGCTGGAATGTAAGCGTATTACTATTTTTTTCAATTTGCGGTAATAGGCGACTATTTCCAAATGTTATCTTTGCAGAGGAGGAGAAAGTTTACAAGCAAATAGACGAAGGGCTACGCGATGGGATTGTCAGAGAATCATCATTGATTTTTGCAAGTCTCCTAGTGTTGGTAAAGAAAAAGGATGGCTCATGCCGCGTGTACGTGGATTTTAGAAAGTTGAATTCCATGGTTTTGAAGGATGCGTTCACGCATTGAGGAGAAAAGCAAAAAGTATACTAAGTTTGTAACCAAGAATTCAACAAGGCGCCGTTTGGTTTTTGAAATCAGCCTTTATTCGATACGTGAATAATGTATTCAGAGAGCTTAAAATAATGATGTGTTAGATGTCTATATGCACGACATAATAATTCATTCGGAGACAGCAGATGAATGCCTGTAGAAGATGAAGTGGGTTTTTTATACGGCTGCACTACACGGATTAAGAATTAAGTGGAAAAAATATCTCTGTTGCAATCGCCGATAAGACACCGATTTCGATTTCATTGAAAATGGACGTATTTGGCCTGGGAAAGAAAAGACGAAGGCCATTAACAGATTTACTTTTTCAAAAAATGTCAGAGCAGTGCAGGCATTTTTAAGGCTAACTGGATTCTTTCGAAAATTTATAAAAGATTATTCTTTGATGGCTTGCCCGCTGACAAACTTGTTGCGCAAAGATATGGAATTTCAAATGAGAGAATTGGAGATCAAAGCTTTTTCTCAGCTGAAAAAAGCTTTAACGAAGGAGCCAGTACTGAAGCTGCAGATCAGAGAAGACAAGACGGAAGTGCACACAGACTCCTCGAAAGATGGATTAGGAGCAGTACTCTTGCAGTGGTCGCAGGAGAGACTTCATCCAGTGTTGTATTGGAGCAAGAAAACCTCTGAAATCTGAATCTCGTAAGCATAGCTATATATTAGAAGCTGAAGCAGCATATTTTGCGGTTGAACATTTTCGTCGATACTTATTGGGGAAGCCATTTAAATTAGTAACGGACTGTTCGGCATTCAAGCATACTTTAAGCAAGCAAGATGTTCCCCGAGATGTGGGGCACTGGATCACATACATGCAGGATTCCCGTCTCAAAAAATGTAGACTGTCTGAATCGATACCCATGTCAGGTGTGGCTCATATCGTCGGAAATCTCAACTAAGATGATGCATTATTTTCAATAAAAACCTGGCCAAAAAGGAAGGTTGCTCGCATGCAATTGAGAAAGGAGACCAGCCACTTCAAATGATGAATGTGGATTACTTTGGGCCTACGGACGCGTCGTCAAAGCAGTACAAGTACGTTTTGGCAATAGTGGATGCATTTTCGAAATACGTGTGGCTTTAACTAAAACAACAAGTTGTGAGGAAACACTTAAGAAGCTGGAAATATGATTGTCGATGTTTGGCTATCCCATGTGAATTATATCCGATCGAGCAAAGAAATTTGAAGAGTTCATTATAGAGAATGGAATCGAGCATGTGTGGGGACAAGCGGTGTGTCGAGAGGAAACGGTCAGGTTGAAAGGATCAATCGCACAATTCTTTCAATCATAGCCAAGTTGTCTGCAGCAGATCCCGCAAGATGGTACGTGTGTATCGAAAGTACAAAAGGCAATTAATTCACACGTGCACACATCTACTAAGAAAAAACCGTTTGAACTTATGTTTGGAGTTAAAATGAACGTCATCTCATTAGATAACAGCTTTTGGAGTATGAGTTTTATACTGATTTTGATGACCGTCGGCAGCAGTTACGTGACAATGCTAAAGTAGAAATTCAGCGTGCCCAGGATTCATACAAGAAGCAGTATGAGAAGAAGCGTTTTGACGTAAAAGGATATCACATGGTGAGTTGGTAGCAATACGTGGAACCCAATTTTCTGCAGGGAGAAAACTGGCAAGGGAGTTTTTGCGCCCATACAAAGTCAAGCGTTTGGGCGATATGATGTACAAAAGACCACAGAAGCTGAAGGTCCAACAAATACATGCACGAGTGATGACAATATGAAGCTCTGATCATATGCAGCAGTTGATGAAGAAGAGCTAGATTCATTTGGGACAGATGAATAATCAGGATGACCGAGTGTAAAGTGAAGTAAATGGACATTCACTGTAGCACAACACAGTTTAGCAGACCTGGCAACGTCGATCAAGAGTCGTCGTTGGGCAGTCGTTAACGAGAGTCATAGAGTTGCAAATCGTACGAGTTTTGGAGTTTTAAATCTTCGGTGTATTGATCTTAACACCAACCGAGCTGTAAAACCTTTTTCATAACATCAAATCTAAATTGCTAGTAATATACTTGAATAATAAACTGGAAGGCTAAACCTTCTTTACATATAAGTTAAGTGAGACTACTGCTCACTTTATAATTTTATTAAATTCAACTTAGCTTTGAGGTTTACAAATTAATTTAACAGTTCGCCTGGTTGAGGTTTCGGGTGTTAGTCCAAGACTAACTCCTACCGTCTTCGCCAGATCTCACCAGCGCTCCGCTCTCGTGTTTTCGCGCCTCTTTTTTTGAGGTATGAGAGAGACCACAGTGTGGTGGAGAGTGGTCTAACGGGGGAAGCGTATATAAAAGCAGCGGGGCGGGAGAAGAGGAAAGATACTCAGAGAGGGTTCATAACTTGGATGTTTAGTAACATGTTTGTGTATGTGTGCATTCGCAACAAGTGCCGTTAGTCGCACTCAGTGTGGTGTAGAGTGGTCTAACGGGGGAAGCGTGTGTGAGCCAGGCCGGTGGGAGGGGGTGTGACGAAGAGCGCAAGAAGAGGGTTCATAACTCCTCCCCCCTCAAGATCTGCGTCCCGCAGATTAGTGAGCCTTGTTCAGCTCGGTTTGGCCCAATGCTTCTAAGTTTGCAGCAATCTCGCGGACATCGGGCATGCCTTTGGTGGACATCAGCTTCTTCCATAGGAAATAAAAGCCTAGGAATATGCAGATTGCGAGTGCCGCCTCGGTGAGAAAAGAGGCTAGTAGCTCACTCGCCACGTTGGTCATCTTTTCCAAATTCTTCATGCTCACGTCGTGGACGTATTCCAGGGAAAGTTGAAAGTTGCTGGCCGTTATGTGGCTCAACACGGCCGGCATCGCCATTAGATGACTGACCGAGTAACTGGAATAGTTTTGGCCGTTGACCATTATCGTCTCATTGTCAAATTGGATGATAAAGGAGCCGATCAGGTCGTAGTTCTTTGCAGCCGTTCTTAGAGTTCCGTTGACGTTGTTTAGCTGCTCGACGGATTCGTGTGTTGCATCGAACAAGCGCGCGTTTGTCCTTAATTGTTGGTCGCTGTTCCTCGAAGCCGTCGCTTGCGCGGCCAAGACGGCGTTCCAATCAGCAGCATCTGGAGATCCAGCTACCCATTTCCAAGCCGACCCCAGCCAGTCCAGTGAGCGGGATTTGCGCCGCGCTCGTCCGGAAAGCCTATTGATTCCTTCCATAGCTGTGTTGAGGTAGTAGTTGACAAGAGCTTCGGCTCTCCTATCCGCCAAGGCTACTATTTCTTGTCTGATTTCCTCGGCCAGTCTGTTCATCCTTGCAAGATCGACGAGGTGTGCCAGTTTGAAAACACCATTGGTTCTCCATACTTCGCCGTGCTGCAAGGGGATCACCGGCCCCTCGTACTTGTAAACGTGGGCAGGATTTACTACGCATGCAGAAATTGAGCCTTGTATGCTCTTTATTGGTTTTCGTCGTTATAGGTTGTACCCTTACGGCATGAATATTCTATTGGGATAAGTAAAAAAAAAAAAAAGATGACTTAGTGTATTGTAGAGAATTTGTATTTTATTCGTTCCATTTCGGGAAATTGGGGAAATTGTACTATATTTGTTTTCTTTTGAATAGTGGTGTTGTGCATGTGTTTGTACAATTTTTTTTTTTTTTTTTTTTTTTTTTTTTTAGTGTATTTTGATTGCATGTGCGCTACGCATTTTGTAATATTTTTTTCTTGCGTGCGTGCTGTTACAGGTTTTTATTGATGACCTCTAATTTACTTCGGCACTGGGCACGGTGGTTCCGTAGTATCCCTTTTGGCTGTTTGCCTACTAAGGTACGGCCGCCACACAACTTGTTGGGCGGTTTTTTTTGGGTGCATTCCACACCACTTAACGTATCCAACAAGCTGCCACACACCATTTTATCACGCTGGGCGCTCATATTACTCGTATTGCCGCAGGTAAACTGCTGCAATGGTTAATTATTGGTTTATTCCACACAATCTTTTGCACTCGCGAATTGGCAAGGGAAAAAAATGTTTTCCACAAGCCGTACCGCCGCAGTGGGTTGATTATGTTTTAATTACGTTATAGGTATCGTACAACTCTTGCGCTCGGCATGGACGACGTGGCGTCCTCCGGTAGCGGGTCGTTGTTCTATTTATTTAAATTAGGTCTTGGCGCAACATAGGTTTACATTTTTATTTTAGAAATTTTACACCTTTTATTGAATTATGCAATTTTTGTTGCGCCCCGGGATGGGCGTAGTTCCCCCCGGCAGCGGGTAATTGCTATTTTATCATTTTATACACAGTTCACGCAACACTTCTTTTTCTTTTATGGATTTCAGATCTTAATCTGACTTATGCACACCACCACCATTTTTACGCACAAATTTCCACAATTTTTTTCGTATTTTTTCTTTGTATTGTATTACGGTAGTGACGGACGAGTGAAGCCTAGCACTGGGCACGGTGGTCCGTATTTTCCCTTTTTGGCCTTGGCCTACTAAGGTACGGTTGCCACACAATCTACTGGGCAGCTTTTTCGGGTGCCTCCACACCGCTCAGCCTATCCAGCAGATTACCACACGCTTTAATCACAATTCACAGGTTATTTTATTATTGACGAAGTTATTCTTCTTGTTTCATTTAGGTATCAGTTTGACGCTATGAACTTTTGCACTCGCGAATGGGCTACAGGGGCTGTAGATAGATCGCCGCAGTGGGTTGTTACATAGGTCATTTTTTAATATTTTAGGTAGACATTTTGCGCCCGCGTTAAATATGCCCCGCTCCTGGACGGAGACGGCGTTAACGCTGCGGCGGGTGGTCTTTTGTTTTGTTACATACGACTTTTTGCGCCCGTGCAGAATGTTTCTCCCGTTACAGGTTGTAGCGGCATTCTCACCGCGGCGGGTGGTCGTTTTTTTTTTTTTTACTTTCATAGTTCCACTATGACATCACTGCCATTCGTCACTTGTCGTTATCTTGTTTTACCACATTTCGTGGTTCCCTTTTTCCTTTTTTTTTTTTTTTTTTTTTCATTTTTATAATTTTTTATTGTGTTAAGTTGGTAACCATTGCCGGTAGTCAGAGTTCTGACTGCTCGAGCGCCAGTTAAGTGAGACTACTGCTCACTTTATAATTTTATTAAATTCAACTTAGCTTTGAGGTTTTACAAATTAATTTAACAGTTCGCCTGGTTGAGGTTTCGGGTGTTAGTCCAAGACTAACTCCTACCGTCTTCGCCAGATCTCACCAGCGCTCCGCTCTCGTGTTTTCGCGCCTCTTTTCTTGAGGTATGAGAGAGACCACAGTGTGGTGGAGAGTGGTCTAACGGGGGAAGCGTATATAAAAGCAGCGGGGCGGGAGAAGAGGAAAGATACTCAGAGAGGGTTCATAACTTGGATGTTTAGTAACATGTTTGTGTATGTGTGCATTCGCAACAAGTGCCGTTAGTCGCACTCAGTGTGGTGTAGAGTGGTCTAACGGGGGAAGCGTGTGTGAGCCAGGCCGGTGGGAGGGGGTGTGACGAAGAGCGCAAGAAGAGGGTTCATAACTTATATATATTTAGAAGATCATTGTGAAATGGTTAAATAAAAAAAATCTGTGAAATCATTTGCATTCATTACTCGACTACGTTGTGTTTTATACGTCGAAACTACGAGTAGATATTATATTAATATTGTCGTAACTACAGCGCTCATCATGCTATTCTATCAGTTGGATTGTGGATAGAATGCAAACGCTTTAGAGCGTGATAATCCATAAAAGCCTTCCAAGTAGCGGCGAATCTTCCGTATGGTAATGAGTTCTACGTCAGCGGCGAAGTGAGGTAGGTGCCAAATCTTGTTCATCTGGAAAAAGTGGAACTTGTTCCTTCGACTTTAGGTTTGCGTAACCGTCTAAAGAGCTATGTTACTATTATCCCTTTACTTTTATGTCATCCAGACATTCAAAGGTGTATGGTTCCATGCTAGGTCTTTGACCTTATCCAGGTCTCTTTGAAACTTAACTGACACTGAGTGTAGAATGAAGGGAAAGACCTGCCACTGAATTAAGAGCACAACGAATGTGGTAAACTCCGAATATGCCCGGAGGCGCTCTTTAGATATAAACAGCGTATTCCGGAGTCGTCTGAAACAGTGTTGGCGTTCAGCTGTCCACAATCCATGCACAAGGTACAAACAAGGTACAATTTCGTTTTTCTTTGTAAATATTATGTGAATTCGCATAATTCGACTTGGGTTTACTGCGAGTTTTTCTGTTTGGTGGAATTTAAATAATATGTATGGTATCTCCTATTAGCTTGGTCACGAATGGTCTCGACCATCCGTGCCCTGATTAAACTTTGTGTTGCTTCGTTGTCCATCATCGTTGGTAACTAAGTGAGCTTGGTAAGCGTATTGGAAATCCCGTCCCGTTACCATGTTGTTACCAATCGTAGATCTACTATGTATTTAGTACATTGTTTTTCTGACTTTCTGACTTACGTCATTAATCAAGTAACATGAACACACGTGCCATTCTTTATGTTATGTGTGTCTTAGCCGATGTTTGACACGATTTGTTTGCCCCGCTTCTGGCCAGAGAACTTTTTATGAACATCAACCACTGTGTAAGTCAAACTATTAAACGCTGGAACCACCAGTCATCTTTTTTTCACAAAAAACTATCATCATTTATTATTCTTACCTATAAGAGTACTAGGATCTATGTAGTAAGTTCCATAAACTTATTTCTGATAGTTTTTTATTTCCATCCCATAATATTGTACCGAAGCTTTATGTGGAAGGAATCTTGCATAATTATTGCACATAAAAAAGGAAACATATCCCATGTTACAAATTATGGGGCCATCTCTAAATTGTCAGCAATTCCAAGGCTTTTTTGAGAAATTTGTCACGCCACATTTACATCACCTCTGCAGATAATTTTTTTCCCCATGCCAATATGGACTTTAAAAAAAAAGACAAAATGAATGCTTTTATCGGCAAAATTAATTAATTTTATTCAAAAGTCTCCTTCTGCTTTAATACAGCTTTTTGCACGATCCAAAAGCATGTCCAACGAGTGTATTCGCTCGTATGCCACGTCTGCATAACGCTTTCCCTTCATCGGAAAATGTATTTTTCCGAACAGGTAGAAGTCGCACGGTGCTGTATTAGGTGAATACAGGGAATGGTTGAATGTTAAAATGTGGTTTTTGATCAAATAATGATGTCCTTCGATAGTTGAATTCTCATCAATATTTAGTCGTCAGTCAATTTGTGCGGAACAAACCGTGCCTTTTTAAGCACAAATTATCGTTTAAAATGAGATAAATCGATGTTTTGTAGATTTTCAATTCTATTTCCATGAATTTCAAGGATGATTTCGGCTGATTTTTTATGACCTCACGCACAGTTGCGATGGAATTTTCGGTGATTACGGATTTTGGTTGGCCCACATGTTCATCGTCATTTATGTCCTCACGACCACTTTGAAAACGTTGAAACCACTCGTGCACTCTGCTACGGGATAGGCAATCATCGCCATAAACTTGTTTCATCAATTGAAATATTTCGGTAAAAGTTTTACCAATTTTAAAACAAAATTTAAATTAGCTCTTTGTTCGAAGCTCATTTTCGAATGAAATGAAATGTCATGAAATTTTTACTGGTCGATAAAGAACAGCAGATTCTAACGCACTACTCGACATATAGATGGCGCCACTAGAGGGCGATTCAAAAAGTCCTATTTACTTTTGAACGCACCTTGTATATACCTTGACCTCAGCAGGCTACGTACTTATACTTATACCTTATAGTGGCAGCTCTCTCTGCGCCAGTACATCTGTCGAAAGGTACAATGCACTATGTAGATGGTCAGCAAAGGCTTCTGCTCTTTCGACCTCAGTCCAACACCAGGAACCGTCCACTTTGCGCACGGGTGATATCTTCTTCGCAGGTCTTTTTATGTGTCTCGTGACATTCCACAGATTGTGCTGCGGGTCTCCAGGTTCCACCTCCTCAAGGAATCTATGAAACGAGTCCTGCCGTAGGATGTCCTTCAGTTTCTTGGTGGCACTATTAAGTGCTATCTTGTCCCTGGGGTTGCGCGAGGAAAACCAGACTCTTCTGAGGCGCCTTTTTTCGGCCACGAGGGCCGCGGCTTCCGAAGACCACAAGTGCACGTCTCTTTCAGCTGTTCTCGGGGTAGTCGGAGGAGGTGGGTTCGCAAACTCAGCAGCATTGTGCATCTCTTTGGTTAGGGTTTCGATGGCCGCATCTATGTTGCTTGGTGTGAAAAGAGGGGTCGTGGGTTCAGGGAGGAAAGCATCCAGAACGTAAACTTGGGGGCATTTGTGTGTTTCCCGGTGAGTTTTCTGGGCGGGGTTTTTCTGAGGACGGGGATGTTTAGGAGAAAATTTACTGCGCTGTGGGCGAATAGCCGTTTATCATAGCTTGAGCATGTTATCTTAGAGTGTCCTATGCCCTTGGAGACGGCGAAGTCCAGGAGATCCGGCTGCTTTGAAGGGTCGGAAGGCCAGTGTGTGGGTTCTTCAGTGGAATGGCAGTCCATACTCTTCCGCGGCAGGTACTTATAGAGCTTTATGCCTTTGGGGTTGTTTGTGCGGGACCCCCACCAGGAGTGTTTGGCGTTAAAGTCTCCGGCTGCCATAACGCGAGGTCCAAGGGACTCGAAGAAGTCCCGAAGGTGGGTCTCGGTTATCGAGTGTCTGGGTGGGAAGTAAACCGCACCAAGGGTGATATCGCCCTGAGGGCTGGTAATCCTGGTTGCGGCGCACTGTGCCCATTCCTCCTGAAACGGGAAGTTCCGTGTGCTGAATGCCACTCCTGATGCTCCCCCGCGTGCTCTGCCAGATGCGTGGTTGGCGTGTATCAGTTCGTACCCGCTGATGTGGAAGTAGGATCTGAAACAAAAGTGGGATTCCGAAACTAGAAGAACATCGATATTGTCTGTTTTGATGAGATGCTCTACTTCGGCTTTGCTCCTCTGCACGCCGTTTGCATTCCAAAAAACTGAGACTTATTTGCATTATTTCTTGTTGAGGAGGGGAGCTATTAACTCCATAATCCTCTCATTCGTTCCTTCCATGCGGGCAAGCATCGTTTCAAGCTGGTTGGGTTGTGGGGCTTCAGAAGTTGAGGGGTTTGTTGGGAGCTCGTTGGCTGTATCGCTTGGTTTCCTTGAACTGCGTCCCTGTAACTCATACCATTAATGATAGTTGGATCTGGATGGAAGGTGGTTTGTTGCTACTCACAACGGGTCTGGCTTTGGGAGATTGCTGTGCCTTTGCCTTTTTGTAGGCAGGGCATCCTCTGAACGACGCAGGGTGATCAGCTTGGCAATGTAAACAGCATGCTTTCTCGTCATCTTTTTTGGTGCATGACCTGGAGTCGTGAGGACCACCACATTTCACGCAGTGATGTTCCAGGAAGCAGTAGCGCTGGTTGTGTCCGAACCCTTGGCATCTGAAACATTGTGGGACATCGTTGAACTTCAGGGGGGGCTCTACGGTGACGACTGACTTGCAAATCCGCTTTTTTTTACAACCTCTGTGTTGTTGCTCGCTGGCTCGAGATTAACAAAAAAGATCCCCAGTGGTTGTTTGGATTTCCTGGTAATGGGATTGTGCAGATCCCTCACAGTATGGCCGTATTTGTGGAGTTCTTCTTTAATTTCAGTCTGATCTGTTGAGTGGTGAAGTCCCTTGATGACCGCCCTGTACGCTCTCTCGTCCTTTGGTTGGAAGGTGCGGTGCCTTTTGTTATGTGCTACGAGGTGCTGGCGTAGGGCTGTGTAGGGCTCCTTGTCTGGCATCATTACACGTACGTTATTGTTTCTCTCCGTTTTGAACGATAAATCCTTTTTGGTACCCACTAGAGTCGTTATTGTCTGGGATGTAGATGGGGGGAGGCTTGAGGGTCTTCGGGATCGGTTTCGGTTTCTCTGCTGTTTTGGATGCCACGGCCCCTGCACCAGGTTTGGGTTCGTCATGTTCGTTGTCATCTTCTTTGCTTGAGAGAAGGGCAAGGGAGTTGTTTGCCAGCTTGCTATGCATGGCTGCGCTGGTGCTAGGTGTGACGTCAGGCTTCTCTCCTTGCTTTTTACGCGCAGGCTTACGCTTGATCTCCCCGGGCTCCGAGTAAGAAGAACTCGAGCTTGAGTCGCTGCTCGAGCTGCACTTCGTTGCTTTAAGAGCCTTCCTGCAGGGCGCGGGGGCCTGCCAATCCATGCTCTTGGTTGTGAACGAGTGAGGGGGGGGGGGGGGAGGGGGAACTAACCTTATCTAGCTTTAACTGTAAAAAAAAAGATGGGTGTTCTCTTGCTGCATAGCCTTATTAATGGTAATGTAGACAGACAGTATCTAATAACAAGCATAAAATTCAACATTTCCAATATACTTTTATTCCTCTTTTCCTAAGCTTTTTAGGGTACCGTGTTCGGACTATAATGGAATTCAATTTTTCTCCTATCAAATCGTACAACAAACGTACTCCTTTCCGTTCCACACATTGTTCTCTCGGACACCAAGATTCGAGCCGTACGATAAACACCGGCTTGGATGATTACCATCACGGCCAAGCTCATTAAAACGTTTCATTTATCGAAGACCCAACGAACATGCAATGCTAAGATATCGCGTGAGTTTGCAATTGCGTTTATTCAACTCATGCTGTGTAATTACTGTACCACCAATGTTTGCCACCAATATCACCAATATTAAAACAAACAATAACATAAAATATAACTGGGCTACATGAAATACTAGATAACTTCTAACTTCTTTAAGTCATTATCTTTTTAAAAATATGATTAAAAAATTTCTTGCCTTGGGTTACAAATTTATCTCAGGTTAAAAGCGAACTCAAATAACAAAAATAAAATAAATAAACAAATAAATGGATACATAAAATTCCAGCACTCTCGCTTGGGGACCGCAAAATTTTTGAAATTATTATTTAATGAAATCGATATTAATGTTGTCAAATTTTTCGCGACTGTTTGAATATGTACTATCCCAATTGCGCCGTCCTTGAGAATGACGGGGGAGGTTGGGTTTATGTAGAACTTAATAACGGAAATGCTAAGCAGCCTGACTGCGTCAGCAACTCCCAGAGTTGCTCACCTAGTAAATAGGAAAGAATCGGAGAGAATGATGCCAATTATGTCTTCAAGGTCGCCCTACAGAACCTTTTAAAAGAGGCTTTACCGGTTATTTGCCTCGCAGAAAGGACATCCGGTACGTAGTGCAGTATCAAAGTGCTGTAAGTGAAGCAGTAAGAGCACTTACACACTTATGTAAAAAAAATATATATTCTTGAAAAGGTTCAATTTCTAAAGACACTTCGGCTGTCTCTCCATTTCTTGCTGGGACTGCATATAATAGTTAAAATAAAATTAACGCCCATTACATTGTGAATTGGTGACCGCAATGTAATTTTCCTAAAATATTTGACCACCATAGCTCCACAGCTTGACCACCATAGAAATAAGCGGCTACAAAACAAGCGTCTCACAGATAGTAAGAGTTTGCATTTTTAAGCCCAGTGCCCGTACTCCGAATCAATATATCTCACCAAAGATCTGTTGCTGATAACAACGAGGACAATGCTCTTAATAAGAACTGACTCTTCGACCTCTACATGACGTCAAATTTCAGCCCATACAATTAAAAAACACAAATTACGATAAATTATATCTATGAATACAGATTGAGCTCGATTTCTATGTGCAAGTAAAAAATACTAGTTGAAAGAAAAGCAAAAAAAACTAACTCACAGAAAAGTATCAGAACTTCAAAAAATACGTTACCAGGAATGGCTCTGGAAAACAAAATATTTTCCCTCACTAGCGACAAAATGAGCAATATAATAATAATAATAATAAGCGTGGTAAAGCTTGCTTCGCATCCATTCGCTCAATATTTGACGATTTCAATGATCTACCTATCCTGTACTAAACGCTTATCATTAAACGCGGAATCATGTTATTTTTAGCTCATTTTTAATTTTAAAACTTAATAATTATCAAGTTCAAAAAACTTATGACAGTATCCTACAAACTGAATTTGACTAAGAAAGTATGCAGAAAATTTCACGAAATCGCTCCAAAAACGCTTGACTGGAAGAAATGATGAAACATTACAGAAGGGCGTAAACCAAATGCCCACATAGTTGCCCACTAAGTTGAGCCTTAATTGGAGAAGTTTTAGTCAAGATGTGGCTTCAATCAATTCCTTCCGGACCCTATGGTTAGCTATTCGCAGATCCAATTACACCGAACACGATCCTCTTGGCACTATATGTAAAAATTATTGCCTCTCATTCCATATTTTATCCCCTGAACTCTCCCTTAATGTTAACAAATCGAAAATTTTGGAATTTCTCTTAGAATAGTTATATTGTATACAAGTATATATTTATCAAATCATTGTTAAATTGCTAAATAAATAAAATATGAGATTGATATTCCACTACTGTTGCGTTTGCTGACAGACTACTCAAGCTATTTCGATGGTTTTCGAAGAAAAGAGCTTGCAAATAATACTTGACAGTATGTATTTATGGACCTTTTGAACAAATTGTGTTGTTGTTCCCGTTTACTCAGTTTATTAACGGACCGTTTGACTATGTATTCAAGCAGTGAAGTCGTTTATGTATGTGCCAACATAATGTCCGTTTTCAGCCTTCCATATTATGTTATCAGAAATTCCCCAACTTAGTTATACGAAGATTGAAAAAAATGCTCTGATTGAATCCGATTGAATTTTTATTGATACACCAATCCACCATGGCTCATTTTACTATTTTGGCATAAATTTTTTTATAAAAATAGTAACAAATGTTATTTCCGTAACAGGGATGATTTACTTAATCCGGACCCAGAATAGCGGCACCCAGATATTACTAAACCGTCCCGATTCAAATATTGCGGTTAAAGGTTTTAAAAAAAGATCTTATGTTTTAAAAATTTGTTAGTTGTTTAAAAAAAGTTAGAGTTCAAATGGAAAGCCTTAACCGAAAACCAAAATATATATCTAAGTGATTTTTTTTCCGATCGAAACAAAATTACGGTCGTTTTATTGATTTGTTTCGTAGGAAGAACGTAAAGGAGATAACTAAAATTTTTAAGTTATTTGCAAGCTCTGCTTAAAAAACACTAGCATAAAGTGAAAAGAAATTTAATTTAAGTAATATGCCAGCAATAAATATTTATTTATTTTTCAAAATATTGCCGCTACTCAAATGATGGAATATCGATATCATGCAACTTAAAGGTTATTTCCAAAGAGATAAAGTACGAATAGTCGTCAAATTCAGTCTGGTCTGAACGGTATAAGCCGTCCATATATGATCTATAAGACCATATCCAATGTTTAGTAAATGCGTATATAAGACTTTATGCGCATTTAGCATATTCTTATTAGGAACGTAAATATAACACGAATATAATATAAATATTATATTTATCTGCCAGTAATAACGTGAGCTTTTATATTGCACAATGAAAAGGTTATAGTTTACTGTGTTTGGTGTTGCGTTATAAACTTACATACAAACATAATCTGATTTATATTAATCCTTGCTCTAAAATAAACAAATTTATGTTGACTTATGCATTCAAATGAATTAATATAGTTCTATCTTTTAACTGCAATTAACGCAATTACGACGTCGTTGTACTTAATTTTTTTTATTCGTTCTCACTTCCGCCGAAGCGGATTCGATATATGTGGCTCAGGAGTTCGACGAAACTTGATGGTCCTTCTGATGTGAATGGAAGCGATGCTGTTGTTCGTTTCTGTTAATACTGGCATTTACGATTTCATTGCCATTAGCGATCTGCAGATCCGACTCGCTTTTTACTCCAGACGCCAACCTGAAGGCTACTTCAGTGTGGGAACGTAAGATTGCTTCTGCATGGTGAAGGCGGATAGTAGAGTCAGGGTTCTGTTGGTGGTGAGTGCTCGGATGAAATGGAGGGGGTGTTTGCTGAGAGGTAGGGATAACGCCATGCTGTGAATAATTAGTGGCTTGGTGATGTTGGTGTTGATGTTGATGTTGATGTTGATGTTGATGTTGATGTTGATGTTGATGTTGATGTTGATGTTGATGTTGATGTTGATGTTGTTGTTGATGTTGGTGTTGATGTTGGTGTTGCTGATGAAGAGCGTCTATTGAGTGCATTCCAGCCAAAGCGGGGTCTGGGTCAACAGAGGTGCGCATCATGTGTACATTCATATTCATGGCGACCGTTGCAGCAGATGTTGATTCATTATGCATGTGCAAGCATGGCACGTTTATTGGCGGTGATCGTTGCGGTAGAGAATTACTGTTGGTTGAGTGCGAATGTCCCAGAAAATGCGACAGTTGGGGCTGTTGTGTTTGCGAGCCCTGTGATTGTTGATGATGTTGCGGGTTCAATTGTGTATGTGGATGCGCTTGAGGGTGATCACTTTGCTGTAAAATATATAAGATATATAGAAAGTATTACACATGTTTTATAAAGAGCAATATAAAGAGCAAAAAGCGGTATATAAATAACATAGAAAAATTATTAATTGACAGTATGTTTTAGTAGTAGTAGTTTTATTCTAATGTTGTCACAATGTAACCTTAGCTTCTCAATTTACACATTTTTAATGGATTTTGTAAAATACTCGGCACCAAATTTTTATTTAAGGTTAGGCTGGGTTCTGTACTTCTTTTAATTTATTTTATTCCTTCATATCCGTGATTATCGTGTTAACAACCCTTAAGAAGGCTATTTTAATTTATTTATATTTATTTATGCAAATAAGCTCGCGGACCTCATTGACTTCGCAATAATAAGAAAGATCCCAAAAAATATTATTACGGCCGAGTCACTTGCAGAACTATCATCTGATTAAACTCCAGTCCTACTTACTCTCAGGCATCGACCATATATAACTGGCTGACAGGCTGACAAACAACAGGACCAACAGGGCAAGGTACGCGAAATATGTTTGTACGCATATGGAACCAACTCATACGGTATTCACCGAGGAGGATGTTGATAGCCTAGCCAAATTGATCGAGGAAACACTTGCTGCAGCCAAGGCCTCTACCAGTCCAGACACCCACAAAATGATAAATCAAACAAAATAAATCGCGAAATTGAGCACCTAGTACTTGAAAAATAAAGACTAAGAAGAGAATAGCAGAAACACAGATCCCCGGCTAAAGAACAACTAAAAATAGCTACACGTACTCTAACCAGGGCACTTATGCTTGACGAAACACCGCATTCACCTAGCATTCACCTAGATAGACGCTTCCCCTGGCGGCGACATATAGAATCCAAGAGGACTCATATGGAGCTTTAAGCAGCCAATCTTCACTGGCTTGTAAACTGCAACTCTCCCCTTAGTGAAACCCATCTGGACATACGGCTGTGAACTATTGGGAAATGCTTCAAAAAACCAACATTGAAATTATATCGCGAGATCAGTCAACGATTCTGCGAACTATTACTGGGGCAGCGAAAGTATCCTCTACATAAATCTTGTCAACAAGGAAATTCCTTCGGTAGCAGAGGAGATCACCCGACTCAGCGAAAGATATACAAAAAGACTGGACAACCACCCCAACCACCTGGCCATCAAGCTCATAGATAACAGCCAATCCCTAAGACGCCTGAAAAGGAAACACCCGCTTGACCTCCCCCACCAATAGACACCTAAGTCAGACTCATAAGATGTACATTCCATGTACCTCCCTTAAGGTAATGTCACCCCCAAATCATTTAATGATTGTCCATTCGGACAGATTTTAAATATAAAATAAGAATGATAACAGGGAAATCCAGATTAAAACAAGTGAGAAAAGTTATGTTCGGCTTGTCGAAGATGGTATACCCTTGCAGATCTTTACAATGGCAGCTATTAATATAGTGGTCCGATCCGGACCAAACTTTCACAAATTGTGTATGACTATGTCAATAATAAATTTTGAATTCGGTTGCAATAGCTTGGAAACCAAAAAAATTTTCCATACAAAGACTTGTTTTCATATCGGTCGATTGTATGGCAGCTATGATGGTCCGATCCAGACCAAACTTTCACGAGTCATGTATGGCTATGTCAAATAAATAAATGTTGAATTCGGTTGCGAAAGCTTGGAGAACAAAAAAAAGACTTGAAATTTGATTGATCAATTGTATGGCAGCTATATAATATAGTGGTCCGATCCGATCGGTTTTTAAACTTGATCTGCGTACAACATAAATATTGATCTGGTAAAAATTTTCAAAACGCTAGCTTTAAAACTACTGTCTATTTTTTGCATAGAAACGGACGGACAGACGGACATGGCTATATGGACTCGGCTGTTGATGCTGATCAAGAATATATATACTTTGTGGGGTCGGAGATGCTTCCTTTAATGCGTTACACATTTCTGGACAAAATTATAATACCCTCTGCAAGGGTATAAAAGATCCAAATAAAAAAAAAATTTGGTCACATGTGTGAATCGCATTGAAGGCGACATCTCCGATCCTATAAGGTGTAAATATTCTTCATAAGGACCTAAAGGCACGTTCGACTGTCTTCTTCTACCCAAATTACTCTACATATTTCAAACATTCATTTTTTTAGGAGTAGAATCTTAGGTATGATACGGTCTGATTCTGAAGCTCTTGTAAGACTAGGCGGACTTTATCTGACTATATTTTTTATCAATAGTAGCCGCTATCAAAGTATTATATATAAAAAGTATATACAGTTTGGCTCCGCACGAAGTTGGATTTTCTTACTTGTGTATAACTTACTTGTTGCTGGTATCCGGTAGGACCATTGCTGGGAACGTTCATACGCATAGCGGCGGCAAGATTAACCACAGCTGCTTGGACCGCCGCATTAGGAACGGTTGTACCATCGGTTCCGTCTTGGGGTCGTGATGCAGCAACTGCTGCCGCAGCTGCCGCCATTAAGGACATTTGGTTGGCGACGTGCAGATCGGTTTCCATATTGTATTGGCTACAAGTGGATAGACGAAAATCTGTCGTTTTTCCAGAGCTACAATTATTGTTGTTGGTACAACTATTATTATTGTTTGTGTTAGTTATGTTGTTTTGGTTACTGTTCTCATTTTCACTGAGTCCATGTTCAATATCCTGATCTTGATCGGAAGCTGTTGATGACGATAATCGTCCATTGGAGGAACATTCGGAGTTCGCAGAAGGGGAAGGACACTTTGAGTTGGACCCTTCAGAGTCGTGACCCATTGACAACAGATTCCTGGTATCTCCAATTCTACCACAAGCCCCACCGCTACTTGCGGCTAATGTTACTGCGAGGATGGATTCTCGTTCTCGTTGTTCTGCTGCAGCTCGACTCTAAAATTGAGATATTTTTTATGTATATATACAAATATTTTTTTTTCAAATAGAAACATTTTCTTTTAATATAGATAGTTCATTTAATATTTAGTATAGTTATAAAAATGGATTATGGTAACAGATTATTTTTGATAATGTAATACAGCAATCTGGGTCTATTTCCATGTCTGTATGTCTGATTACAGAGGTGAAAAACTGGTTTATGGACGGTATTCCACGAAGGTGACGAGTGGCACGCCGTAGTGTTCGCTAGGAAGTTACTATAGTGTATCTATAGCAAGAGTTGTACAGGCACGTCCAGAATGTAAGTAGGATTAAATAAATATTTATCAAAACAAAAACCTTTATGGTTACACTTATACAATGTACATATGTAAGTTATTTTTAGACATAGTCAGCATCCCTCCTGATACATGGGGTGAGCCGCGGGATATTTTTTTTATTTTTGCCTCGAAGAAGTCTCCCGCCAGCTCTTTCGCCCACTTCTCCACCTCCTTTAACACAATCTCTTTCCTTTGAGAAAAGAAAATTGCGGCATGACTAGGAACGACAAGGAAATGAACTCGACCCATCCCGGTCACAGATCAACACGCTCTTCGATAGGTGAACTCCCCACTTTAGTTTATTCTTTTTGGGTTTTCAGTGCCTCCTTGTAAGAAGAATTTTCGCTATTGACGAAAAAGTCTTTCTCGGTGAAGTCTTAAACTTTTGATTTTTTTAACATAAGGTTCTTAGTACAAACTAATATTTTTATTATTTTTTTTTGCATATTAATTACTTATATTAAGGAACGGTTCAATTAAAAAAAAACGGTTTTTAAAAAGATGTGTTTTAAAATACACAAAACTGAAGCCGAGTGGGACAATTAATCTTCACAGTCGTTCCCACAAGGTCAACGGCGAATAGGTTTTCACTGAAGATAAAATTTTAATTTGCTTTATAAATTTACAATTATTAATTTAAGTGTAAGTCCAACCTTGAATATCTTTTCATTTAGGTATTGCAAATTTATTAAATATTTTGTGGTATATGTATTAATTTAATTTAATAAATTTTAATTGGAAAATCTAATAGATTTTTGATCTAAGTGAAGTTGAAAATATCCGCAAAAGAAAAAAGGAAAATAAGCAAACTTTATAAAATGTACAAAATTTAAAATGTACCACCAAAGATAAAAATCGCGTCATCCGTGCCACTGACTCATGCGCTCTCCACAAGGCTTACTTCGCACTACCCTTTCTAATGGCAAACTTTGATTAAACTCTACCAGGTCTTCAGCGTCCACTTGGCTAACATTGGATTCTTTTTAGGAATTGCTTAGTGGCGTGGGAAAAGAAAACTTCTTGCCTACCGGTGACGCATGCAACTCCTAACATATTGTACGAGGTACGACATAAAAGTAACCCTGGTAACCCTGCAACCTTCATTCCATTTTTCTTCCCGGAATCCTTCCCCTTTCCATTTCTATATTTGTTTGCCGGCTGTATCGTGTTGAGTAAACGTGTGGTCGTGGTGCTCGCAGCGAAAATGAAAAAATCGAATCAAAAGCAATACATCGCGATAAAATTTTGCGACAAATTGGGAGAAATAGCTTCGAAAACTTAAGCTAAAGGAGGGGCAAGATAATGTGGAAAACGAGGCGCGGAGCGGGAGACCAGTCGAGATGCGGACTAACAGGAATGCTCAGCGTGTAAGCGCTCTAATCTGTGAAGATCGACGTTTAACAGTTGTCGACGAATCTGGGTATGAACCGTGGAACAATCAGACAAGTTTTAACTGAAAAATTAGGGATGGGAAAGTTGTACCCGAAAATGGTTCCAACCTTTCGAACCTTTCCGACGAGCATAAGCAGTATCCAAAGACCGTCGCAGAAGATTGTTTGGAACGAGTGGAGAACGCTCCCACGCCGCTTAATCAAGTTATTATAGGCGATGAGAGCTACTTTTTTCAATACGAAAACAAATGCCAAAGCTCATAATGGTTGTCTCTGCACGCCTCCCACCCGAACAAATCTCGCATGAGCAAGTCAAAGGGGAAAACGATGATTATTAACTTTTTTAGCGATAGAATCGTCGACAAAGAATTACGTTAACATTAAGCATACTTATGAACATATCCTTATTACTAATTCTTCGGGACTCAAATTCATAGATTTTGGAAATCGTTCTGAGCCATTCAACCTATTCATTACCTGTTTGCACATTCCGTCCTGTACGTTGGACCCATATTTATGCACCACTTAAATGCCATTAAATCAGTTTTGCCTATGTTGAATGATTCTAATCTTATTCTTGTTATAGGTGACTTTAATTTGAACCTCATTTCATGGATCCACAGTGCCGATGGTAAATCGCTATTACCCACTATCAAAAGCGACTTCCTTGACGGCTTAGTCGATTCTGCCGTCTCCTCCCTTATCTTTTTTAAGGACTGACATCATCCAAAACTATTGAACGCCCCTTAAGTTTCCACCAGTAACAGCGAGCAGTCTCAATATAAGCATTTTAAAAGAACTTACTGTAGTGCTCACTTTCAGTCCAATATTGACTAAAATTATCTTTTAAATTTTAGAAATATTGATACTGCTACGGAATCTTTTTACAATGTGATTCATAACGCCGTAAGCAAGTCGACCATCACTTTTCTTATTCTTCTTATTTCATTTTATCTATTATTCTACCTCCATTATCTGCATTTTCGTAACCATTTCGTTGAACTTAACAATCAATTATATAATAATATTATCTCCATATGTAAACTCAATTATCGAAAGGATCCAAGATTGTATTCTTTTGTAAATCCAAACACTAATCCATTCTATTTCCTTCCCTTTCGTATAATAATAAATCTTCACATCTTGGTATTTCTAATCTCTTTTCTAACTCATTCTAACCTCATTTTTTCAATCTACCAATAGGTACCAATTCAATACCAATAGGTTCAAATGAAATATCATTTGATATTTTCTCTAAATATCCGACTCACTTACCGTACATATGTTTTACTTCTTAATTTCACTGACACGAAGTTTTTACGGCTTTTTCATTATTTAACATCTAATTTTTTGGGAGGTCCTAAGATATTCTAAGCCATCCTCTCAAAATACTATTTAACGTTTTCTTGAAGCTTGCATCCTTACCCAACTTATAGAATGAATCATATGTTTTACCAATTCATAAAAAAGATTATAAGGCTGCATTAAGAACTACAGCGGAATTGCTAAGTTATCAGCGATTCTAAAACTGCTTAAAAACTTATACATCACAGATGGAAATTTATGCAAGAGCATAATTTCCCCCTCACAACATGGTTTTATCAAGCATTGCTCGACAACAAAAAACTTACTACAATTTTGTTCGATCATACACTAAGGGTTTCAGAATCAGGTTGCAAACACACAATGTATACCGACTTTAGCAAAGCATTTGATTTATATAATCATAATTTCTTGTTAAGAAAACTTTCGCTTAGTGGTTTTCCGTCGAATATCCTAAAGTTGATTGCTTCTTATCTTTCAAATTAAACTCAGCGAGTTACTTAAAAACATAAAGTCAAAGGTTATCCAGGTTTTACCGAATGTCTAGCAGGGTAGCCGCTATTAGCCGCTGCTTCTCTTTCTCGAACCATTGTCTTGTCAGACACCTTCAATTGTTTAAAAATTCAAACAACTTTATCTCCCCAAATTGCTCAAAATGATAGCTTATGACGTTTCTTCGCTGTGAACTTTATTTTCTTCTCCGTTTCTCCGCGCTACACATCATAAGCCCACCACCCGCCCTACCAACCGAGGGGAGTTTATCTTATGGCTCGAATCGCAGGATAGAGAATAAGAGAGAGTGATAAAGTATAGAAAGTAAATAGAATGCGTTAGTTTCTCTAAACGGTTGGTAAGGATAGATGATTTAATAAAAGAGGAAGAGCAAAGTGAAGTAATGCAATGCAGGCCGCTATAATCCGAACACAGTACCCTTAAATGCTCATGCTGAGCAAATGCTGGTAGTAGTTTAACTTAAGAATAGGGGACTCAAAGTTCTAGTCCGTCTATTAGGAGTCTTAAATTCATGCGTGTTTGTAGATACTGGTTGCTTACATTAGCATTAATAAGGTTTCGTAGGAAAACGATACCTAGCATCTTTCTACGGTTTGTTAGAGAGTAAGTTACTATGTAAAAGTCTGTTAAGATAAGAAGGAATGTGAAGATTTTCATGATTAAATGCAGTCTTCAAGAACCCAGTATTGAGGGCTTCAGACGCATGATCTGTACTCCAGTATCGGACGGACTAAAGACTAAATTATTCTTTCTAAGGAAATCCTTAGAAGAAATAACGTGGGCTGGTGAGGTAAGCAATAAAAACACATAAGCATGCATTTTGACACAAGTTTTAAGGGATTGGTAGATCACCATTTGAGGACATTGTCCAAATCGGAATGAAGTTTACATTGGGAAAAGAGTGTTTATATTAAAGACATCTTAACATCTTCAGCATACATAGGTACCAAGGAATTCCCTAAATCAGGGAGTAACTCATTAATAAAAATAGTAAAAATCACCGCCCAAGATGGCTTCCTTGGGGAACTCCCGATATAGTTCGGATAAGACGTTAGAATACATCTTTAAAAAGATCACTTTGGGTAGTTGGAAATCTACATGAGAAAGTTTGTGAAAAATCCCAAGGGATTTAGCTTACTCAAAAAAAGTTAGTCATTAACAGACTCAAATGCTTGGCAAAAATTAGTGTAGATGACATTTGTTTGAAAGCCATTTCGGAAGCCATGTATAATAAATTTCGTCAGCTCTAAAAGGTTTATGGTGGCGGAGCGACGCCTTATAAAACCATGTTGGTATGGAGAAATAATTGAGCTGCAGAGTTGTTGTAAATGTGGCGTGAACAAATTTTCAAAAAGGCTTTAAATTGCTGAAAATTTAGAGATGCGTCGAATTTTTTCCGTTTTTTATGTACAGAAATAATGAAGGACTATTTCCACATATGGGAAAACACTGAAGTTTTTAGAAATAACGAATATATTGTAGAAGAGGCTTGCACAATGGCATTGGGCAGTTCTTCAGGACACAGCCTGGCGATCATTCCACTATTCTACACCTTATATACCTTATACCTTTTACACTGGTTCGTCCTATCCAAGAATACTGCTCTTGCGTTTGGAGTTCACAATATTCTGTTCATCATAACAGAATAGAACCTGAGCCAAAGGAGATTCTTTTATGTTTACTGAATAATTTAAATTGGTCCTGGTAATCATCTTCCGTCATATCGTATATATAAGGTGTATCCACCTACCTACCTCCTTTGATGGATCATTGAACGTGTGCTGGGGTCTAGTTTCTTCTAATGCTTTTTCATGCTTTTTATGAAAGGTTTTTGGAACAACTGTTTAAACCCCATGTCTAACAGAATAACTTGTTCCTTTCAACCTCTCTGAACATGACCCTTTTCATAGTATAGCAAAAACCATAACCTCTTCTCCCATAAAAATTTATTTAAAAAAATCTTAAATTATTCCATTTCTTGTAAAATAGTTACCTATAGTTTAAAAAAAATAAATAATAAATATATATTTACATATAGTTTTGGATTTATGCACTTTTGGAGTTAAAATTTAAAACAAAATAATGGTAAATTTTTAAGAGAATGTTAAAACTATTCCGCTAATGTCTAAAAATATTATGAACTTTAGGCTTTTTCTGTCCATGAGCTCAACGGCGGTAAACATTGGTAAGTACAAGGCGCAAATTAGTTAGTTGCAGTAAGTTTTTGCCATAGCTATTAAAATGAATTTATTTTGAATTAGTAATTATCGCAAATTTAATTAAGGGATATATTTCAACAGTTTCCTTCTTTTGCAATAAAAATCCATCCTTGATTATCTTGTTGTTATATTGAATATTTTTACATATATACAAAATATTTAAATACTTATTAACGCATTGGCGTTTATACCTTTTTGTCTTGCATGGAAAAGTGATTAAATTTATATTTCTCTATATCATAAAAAAATATTTATATGTATATATATTTATATGTATGTTATATAATAAAAATCCACACTTAGGCCATTAATAACCTATTTTATTTCGAATTGTTTTTGAATATTTTGTACTTCATCAAGACTTAAGGCTCTAACAGCAGCCGTCGTCAAAATTCCATAAATTGAGGAGAATCCAACGTCATCGATTTTGCCAAGATCACCATCTTTTCCTTTAAAAAATGTTTTTTATAAACTATTGGCATTGCATTGTGAAAAATACCCAAAGCATATCAAGGACTTTAAGCTTCTAAGTAAAGTTGAGTTTGATCATAATTGAATCACTAAATGATTAAATTGGGACCCTTCGACAAAATTGGGAATGAAATGGTCGATTATTTAATTGACATTTTTTAAACCACTTCCGAAAAACTGCCCAAACGATCGTAGTCCCGAAAATATTAAAAATAGAAAACATGTCTTTAAATATTAAAGTTAAGTGCTTATAAAATAATCAATTTTCAAAGCTAAAAATAAACCATTTTTATTTATTATATAATAATATAAACAATTATTATTAGCAGAAAATATTATTAAAAAAAACTTAAGACGAACTATAATTTTACAAAGATTCTTACATACCAAAACGTATTGAGCAGCAAATTGATGTTTTGGATCCATACGCATTGACTCCATGTGTGTTAGCAAACCTTTGACGGAAAATTATTTAATATATATATACTCGTATATATATAATGTATATAAGTTCTTAAATAAAATTCTTACCATTTTCATGAGTAAAAACAGCTTGACAAACGCTACAAGGCCACATTCGCAGACTGTTTGTAAGTTGTGAGGTCTCAGCATGGCAAGCTAAATGTTTTCTTAGGGAGCCCTCGTTAACATAGTGTTTCCCACAAACTGGACAGGGATGGTTGGCGGTTCTTCGTTTTCCAATGTAGCTGTCAATTAATTTGGGGACACTGGTGGTATTAGAGTGGCTCACTTGGATACAATTTGAATCAGGTGCGCACTGGGATATTGATTCAGTTCCAGTTGAAGGGCCATTTCCTTTTTCCGTTTCTCCCTGATTCATTTCACTAAATTGCGATACAGCTAAGGAACAAAAAAAATGTTTAACATAATAGATAATTAAGTTGTTTTTGTATAAAGAACAAAAATAATAAATTTAATTATTTTTAAACAAACACTTTGTTAAACAAAGTGTAAACTTTTTAAACATATCTATATCCCAACATAATATATTTAGACAAAAAAAATGTAATTAAAAAATATCAAAAATCCAGCCTCGAGCAGTGAATTACCTTTAGAGTTTTTGATATATCTAACACACTTGGAAGAAGAATATTGAAGATTCTTCAAGTATTTTTTTCGAAAAAGAAAAGATCATCACAACTCCATGGAATCTTCTTATAAAAATTAGGATTTAAACATTAAATGGTTTTTAAAAACATTTGGAAGCTAATTTAAATGTTAAAATATTTTATTCTATAATAATTATATTCTGTGCATCGTAAAGCCTAATACTAAGATGAGGGGCAAAAAGGTGAAAAATAGGTTTTATTACGATGTGCTTGTAGTACTCAGAAGGAGGAGGAGGGAAGGGAGGAGCCTATGGTTATATACCCTTGCAATCAAATAGGGGCTTCCATTGGTAAAAGATGTAGCAAATATCGGATATAGATTGCCGATCCTTTAAAAATTCAAAACCAGACTAGTTCCTTTTAAAATGGATTTTGAAGAAAGTCTCATGCTTCAACTTCCAAAAACACCAAAGTTGTAGGATTTCTGATCATTCCATTATTTGATAGCTAGATTATAGACGTGTGACCCGCTTTAAATGAAAAAAATGAAAGTTAGAGTATACCATTTATATGGCTTCCAACTTATATACTCCGTGAAAAGGAAAGATAGATTTGCACAAAGTTTGAAGTTGATAACTTTTAACTACCATGGGTAGAAACAAACAGACGGACAGTTTTATTTGATAGAGTCGGAGATATCTCCAAATTTATAATACCCTCGGCAAGGGTATAACAATTATAAAACAATATATAGTACAAGAGTATTCATGTAAATGTATTTAAATAAATGTGAGTTGATCAGGTAATAAAAATTTGGATTTCATTGTATTTCATCCCGCGTTGACAAAAAAGTCTTCTTGGGCGAAGGTTAAGCTTTAAAGAAATTACGCGCAGAACAATAACTTTGACAGCTCATTGTGGCCATATTGTTTGAGTGACAGATGTCAAATGCAGTTTGTTGTATTCAATCAGTCCTCCCAAATCACCAAATGGCAATGCATCCGCAGAAAGTGACTGGTGCGGGTTTTGGGCCGGAGGCATTATTGCTCTGTATTTTTTTGAAAACGATAATGGTGTGGCCGTCATCGCCAATGGTGAGCGATATCGGTCGATGATAACCAACTTATTTTGGCCTGAAATCTAGAATATGGATCTGGACAACATGTGGTTTCAACAGGACGGCGCTACGTGCCACACAGCACACGCAACGATGGATGTTCTGCACGAGCAATTTCCGGACATGGTCATCTCATGCGGAGGCGACGTAAACTGGCCACCGAGATCGTTCGATTTGACCCTGCTGGACTTTTTCTTGTGGGGTTTTCTTAAGTTGCAGGTCTATGCCAACAAGCCGCAAACCACCGATGCCTTCAAAGTCAACATACGCCACGCCATCGATCAAATACACCCTGATTTGTGCGCCAGAGTCGTCGAAAATTGGAGTTTTCGTGTGCGCGCCACCAACCGAAGCCGTGGCGGTCATTTAAATGATATCATGTTCAATACATAATGGGATCGATGAACCTTTCAAATAAAAAAAAATTTCGCAAACTCACCTACTTGTATTTTTTTTCATTTCAAAGATCAAGCGCCCTTAATGGAAACCCCTTTACTTGAATTTACTATTTACAAAATTATATTAACTTTGTTTCAATTTTGGCGACGAATAAATAGAATTTCCAAATAAAATATTGATAAAAGTTTAATAAATTCTTATTCGGCACGGTCCCTTAATTTTGTATGTTTTTATTTATGTCTCCCAAAGATTGATATCAGAAATTTTTGATGTTTCGTGTGGCTCGTCAACGAAATTTTACCTCGTCAAGAGGTCGTCAAGAGAGGCAGAAACGGTGGCCAAACCGGGATTGACTAAAATTCTATTGAAGAGAGGCTTGTGAAAATCGACTTAATTTTTTGCAATAGGAACAAGGGCTTCTATGAGAGAGGCAGAATTAAATTACCTTTAAATATAACCTGTTGTAATAAACAAAACAGGGCATATATGACCTAAATCAAAACGTTCCAGCCATGGTAATTAAAGCCTTCAATTTCATGCAAAAATAATTAATCTTAAACAAATTTCGGCTCTGCCCGAAGATAGATTTCCTTTATACTTTTTGGATGATGTTACTCTTCTTACCTGATATACTAGTCGTTGGACTTTTTTCTTTATGAACTTGTTTCATGTGGTCTACAAGCGCTTCGGTACCAATGAAAAGTTTATGACACACTGGACATGATGTGGCATTTGGACCACCAATAAGGGCTGCGTGTTGCTGCAAGACCCCAAGATGCAACTGGAGCTCCTGTTGGAAAAGTATGATACTTTTTAATTGCAATGGAATTTAGGAAAATTTGAATTTATTGCACTCCTTGGTATAAGGCACAAGCAAAAATATATACTGTCAATTACTTTAGATGTATGGGTGCGCAGGCTAGATTCTGTGGCAAAACCTTTCCCGCAGATGTTACAGTGAAAAGGCCGATTTTTAGCCCGTTCGACCTGTGCATCGTGGTTACGAAGGTGTTGTTGCAGATTTGAGAGCTGTATAAAGGCTCGACCGCAGTCTGGCAAGTGACACTTATAAGGACGTTCTCCTGAAAACAACAAAAAAATAGTTTTACATATTATTTGTTTCAAAGACCAAATGAAATAGACAATATATAGGTAAATTAAAATAGTAATACCAAAATAATACGTAATTTTTTTATTGTTTGCGTATTTCCATAAATTTTTGCTGCTGATATCTAAATGATATCTAAAAGGATCAGTAATCAAGCTGATTATGTAAATGCCATGTCTTCACTTTAGAAGGTTGCTAACAGTATAACAACGCAGTTATTTTTAAATACAAATCATAATATAAGCTATTGTAAAAAATACAATAAGAGTGGCCAACTATTAATATTTTTGGCTCTAATAGAATTGATAAATGAGGCAACAAACTCCTTAAAAATCAATTTTGACAAATTCAAAATTGCTTGGTAATAAAGATAAAACGATTTTAGTTTACAAATGGGTTTTAAGATTTAAAGTAATATTAGAAAAAAAGCAAATTTACAATTTTTGTGTTTATTGAAATATCCCAATTTTTAAGTTTTTGAAAAGACAATGTTTTATATTTTAGTTTAAATAATAATAAAGAACGAATTAAAAAATACCATGAAATAAAATCTAACTTCAAACGGAGGCATTGCAGCTAGATAACGGCGTCTATTGGTAGTAGATATAGCAAATATCGGATATAGTTGGCCGATCCCTACTATCAGACCAGTTTTTTAAAAAATGTATTTTGGAAAAAGTTGCAAGACTAAGTCCTAGAGCTGTCACATAACTGAACTATCGCAAATGCTATAACTTGCATGTTCTCGCAGATGAAATTTGGCCAATCTAAAAAATTTAAAACGGATCAGACGACTATATCCTATGACTTTGTAATGGCGAAGATTAATTTGCATTTAAACTTAAAAATAACTCCTCTGTTTGTTTTTACAGAAAATTAAAATTTTTGGGGGTGGACAGGGGCATTGCAAAGTTTCAAACAAATTTGATTTTAATTGATATCACAGGAGTATACATGCCAAATATTATGTCGTTATCAATTATATTAACTGAGATCCTCGCGTTTATACGTAAAGGCGTGCAGACGGACATGGAATATATAATATGTTCTTTATAGGATTAGATACGCCTCCCTCGTACTCGCTACCAATTAGTGCTCCACAAATAAAATATATATTCTTGTACAATTATACAATTTCAAACAAAAAAATGTATAATTTCACTTATACGTGCGAATTAAAGAACCCTTTTATTTCTTCTTTTTATTTAAATAAAAGGATCAGAACAACGAGATTTAAAGTCGAGACTAAAATGCTAAAGCTATTTTGAGTCACTGCCTTTGGCTAACACATAAACATATAAATATTCACAAAATTCTACTTTGTAAAGGAGATGGGGGCTCCGTAGTGTGTATAGAAAAGGCGGCGGCACTGCATCTTATACAATTTCAAATAAAAAATTTTATAATTTCACTTAAACGTGCGAATTAAAGAACCCTTTTATTTCTTCTTTTTATTTAAACAAAAGGATCAGAACAACGAGATTTAAAGTCGAGACTAAAATGCTAAAGCTATTTTGAGTCACTGCCTTTGGCTAACTAACAATAAACATAAACATAAACATATAAATATTCACAAAATTCTATTTTGTAAAGGAGATGGGGGCTCCGTAGTGTGTATAGAAAAGGCGGCGGCACTGCATCTTCGGAAATTGTCCTTTAGAAACTACACTAAAAAATCAATCTTTCATTAATGACTTTAAAAAAAAGTTAGAAAATTTTATAAGTTAATTTTATTTTAAAAATAGGTGCAAAAAAAATATTTTTTTATTTTACACATAATAGATCTAAAAATTTAAAACCCTTAAAGATTGTGCTTGGTGAGTTCTGACTTAATGGGCTTATTGCTCCTACCCTGTTTTCTGTTTTTGTGCTTTAGAGTTTTGGTTTGAAAAATCAGTCAGGCTGCGGCACTGTATTGTCTAATTACCCAACTCAACACCTTAAGAAAGCAAGCTTCGCCTGCAAAGAAACAGCATTTTGTACTTGCGTATCCTTTAGCTATTACCTGGTCATTAAGTAAACTGGTTTTCAATTATAACGTATTTGATGTTTGGGCGAAGTACCCACTGAAAAAAAACAAGACGAGACGAGAAAAAACTTAAAAACGAAACTGAACTTACAATTGTTAAGTTTCAATTAGGTGTGAATAATAAACTATAAGAGATGAGAAACTCATCCAGACCAAGGTAAATATCAATGAATGCAGCTAATGAAGTTAAATGATTTTTTACAATGCTCAATCTCTTTTCATTCATTCCTTAGAAAGTATAAATATCTGAAACATTGACGGGAATAACTCAAGGTTAATTGAGTTATCAGTTGCGTTAATACTGCTACATTTGAAATTACGTCCAGTAGCTTTTACTGCCTTTAAAAAATAGTTCTACAATTAAATGACTGAAAAACAAGAAAGGAACGACAAGCTCATTCAAACCTTGAAAAGCTTGAAAAGAATTCCGAATCGGCGGAATAATAGGCCGAACATAGGTACAAAGACCAGAACAATGAGAATTCCCAATACTTTTTTTTTAAATCTAAAGCATAAGTGTATCTGTATAGCCAGGAAGTTAAATTTAATATTTTTTTTATAAATAATGGTCAAATAGAGAATTTTCATGGTAAAAAAAATTTAAATTGAAAACAGAAGAGGAAAGCTAACTCCGGACGGATCCGAATTTATTGTTCCCTTGCAATTATGGCGGTTTCTCTTGCTAAAATATATACCAGATATATATATCGGATATGGTTGGCGGATCTTTAAGAGAACATCTTAAAAGAACATCAGTCCAGTTCCTAATAAAATGGATTTTTGACAAATTTCAACTTCCTATCTGCAAAAACATTAAAGTTATAAAAACAGGAATCGTCTAACAAGCGAACAACTTTTGCAAATTATTAAGCTTTATTATCAAATCTCGTGCTCTGTTAAGAAAGTTCATCGAGCGCTTCTTCTATTTTTTGGTCAGATTAATCGACCCACTGAAGCGGCTATTCGGGCTAATGTGACTAAACTTCGCACCAAATTTACTTTGTTGGAACTAAAGAAAAATATCGCAGCTGTATCAGACAATGTTAATGATGAGAATAAATTATCAATTCGTCGCCTTTTGCAGTAATTAGACCTCTGTTACTCAACAACGTGGAAAATGTTTCGGAAGGAATGTTGGTGAAAGAGCTCTTGGAAAGTTGGCCGAAGATCGATTTTTTCATCGAAAAATTGTGTTTAGCGGCAAAGCTCATTTTTTTACTTTTTGAAAGGCGAGTTCAGTGTAAATTTTATTTCACGTTCGGGACCGGTTAATAGACCAGTTAATGAACTTTTTGAAAGGCGAGTTCAGTGTGAATTTTATTTCACGTTCGGGACCGGTTAATAGACCGCCCAGATCGTGCGTTTTAACGCCTTTAAACTACTTATTGTGTGGCTAAGTTAAATATAATGTCTATACAGACAAGCCCTCTTCAATTGACGCATTGAAGGACAATGTTGGAAAGAGTTAGCCAAAGTTGGAAAAAGCGGATGGACCATTTGAGGCGCAGTCACGGTCACTATTTGAATGAAATTATCTTCAAACATTAAATTATATGGACCAAACTATCTATTCAAATAAAGATTTTATGCATTTTTTTTAGTTTTATGTCTTTTTTGGAAAACTTTCCTATAGCTCTTAAAAAATTCTCCTTTAGCATACCGATTATTCAGTTGTAAGGCAGTTATAGGATATAGTCGGCCCATTCTCATAAAATTTTCAACATGGATCCAAATATTTATATAAGGGGCTTAGCGAATTATACAATAGCTTATTGTTTGCAAAAAAATTATAGTTAGAGCATTTCTGATCATTCATTTACTTAGGAAGTTACCTTTTCTTGCAGCTAGAAATATTTTTACAGCTTCTTCAAAGAAATCTGGCCCCACCTATAAAATTTCATACAAATCAGACGACTACATCCCATAGCTGCAAAATAACTGGTTGATCGAAAATGCAATTTCGATGTTTTTTTGGCAGTAAAAGCTAAGGACTTTTCCATCCACATTATAAGGAACTGGTCTTATTTCGATGTTCTTCTAAAGATCGCCCAACTAAACCCGATATTTGTCATATCTTTTACCAATAGAAACCGCAATTATAATATATTGCATGTGTATATACACATCATCTCCGACCGAAGTTAGCTTTCCTTTCTTTTTTTTAAATCCATCTTGGTCTGCATATCCTATTTACATAATTAAACCAATTAATAAAAAACATTTTCTTTAACGAATTTATGTATAGAGTTGGAAGGCGGCTATTCATAATGTATGTTTCAATGAGTAAATATAGAATTTACTTACCCGTATGCAAGCGGGTGTGCTGTTGAACATGTGACAGTTGCTTAAATCTACGATCACAGTAGGAGCACTTATATGGTTTTTCTCCAGTATGAACGCGAATATGCTGGACAAGCTGGTGATTGCTCGAAAAACTCTTCATGCATTGTTGACATTGGTGTGGTTTTGTGTCTGTGCCGGGCGTGAGATTACCACCACCTAAATTAGCCGCTGCGGTAACGCTTTGGGTCCCTAGGGCAACGCGAGGAATCTGTTGCTGAATTTGCTGCATGGCGCTTTTGTGCATAAAAAGCTGCAATTTTAAATAATACGTTAAAAATGCACAATTTAGACGTACAATGGGCGAATAAAAACAGGCGGTTTCCCGTAGTCTTCCCAAACTCAAAAACCCATTTGTTTTTTAATAACACACTGGTGTAGCGGGTATATATGTGGATGTATTTATAGATTTTCAATATTTAACCTGTTACTACCCCAGGCAATTTTTTATAGAGCTTTTTTGGATTATTTTAAAATTGTGTATCTTTGCATGTTGTACAAGTGCAAAACATGTCAGCAAAATTTACTTTTTTTTGCAAATGAAAAAATACAAATTAAACATTTTTACATTATGTCTTTATTTTACTTTGGGAATGCTTTCGAGGTCAGTTTCTTTTTTGCTGAATCGTAATATGTTTATGGGGGGCACAATAAATTTAGGCGGCACCTAAAAGGTATTATCAATATATTTACATAAAAGTACAAGCAAAATAAATACAATAAATATGAATTCATAATATTACTGGCTGTCGTATTAATACAGTGGCCCACGGCTCATAATGCTCAAGAAATATTTCTGTGTATTAGAAGCGTTACATGATTTTTATCCAAATTTCTGAACAGCGCGGTTTCTATTGGTAAGGGATATAGCAAATATAGAATATTAATGTTGCCATACTTATTACAATTTCCATTAAATTGATTCCAAATAAGGTTTTCAGTTTATAATTCCAAGAACACAAAAGTTATGACAGTTCCGATCTTTCATTTTCGTGGCAGCTATAAAATATATTTGCCCGATCCTGGCGTTCCCGAATTTTCTTACCATTAATTAACATTCTTAATGTTTTTTTCAGGGTTGTGCAAAACCAAATGACGTAAACAGACGAATAGATCGACAGAGTAAAAAACTTTTTTGAGCACTGCAAACATTTCATATATTTCTTAAATAACTTTTAATTGAAATGTCCGATGATATAGCACTGCACACCTATACAAGAGTTAGAGAATGTGATTAAAGATATATATTTTATGTGGCTTTAATTTAGAATCGTAGTTTTTCTCTTTCACACCAATTTTTATAACATTGCTTTCTTTTATACCCGGTAAGAGTGCATTTGTGCAAATGTGTGTAACACAAAGAAATAAATATCTCCAAACACATGACACATGACATAAATTCTCTATCACCATCAACAGCTGAGTCGATATGGCTAGGTGCGTTTGTACGTATCTCTATCTATCCGTCTGTCTGTCTGTGTGAAAGCGTGGATCTTGGAGTCTATAAGGGATAGACATATTAGGGATATATATTTGGTATATTTTAATAGAAGCCGCCAGCAAGGGTTCCCCTGAATTTAGATCTAATTTTTTGCTTCAGTCCCTCCCGTCTTCGTCGTAATGCTCTACCAGGAGATACGGGCCGACAAATCATAAACATATATGCTTATATTTATTTAAAATTCTGTGCATGGCATACCAAGTACAGCCAATTTTACCATACTTCTCCTATAAAGTCTATTCAAAACCAACTCCTTTTTTGACCTACATAATTTATTCGCCAAATCAATGGCGTGATTTGCTACATCTACTAGGTTTATATATATATATATACTCATTGCGTTCATCCTTTATGTTGCCTTTATGTTTAAATTTATCATGGTTTTAAACAATAATTAAAATCAGAGATGTTAGTTCTCCCTTTAGCCTAGTACTCAAATCGACAAAAATCCACATCGAACGATTAAAATTTGTATCTTTTAAGCGTTGTCATGGTTTGTCAAAAGATTTTTAAAATTTGAAGGAAGCAGTGAAATAATGGCGAAAAATGTCGAGTAAGGGGGTTTGGTAGTATTAAGTAGAAGTAGTTTTAAAAATAACGTTTTTTTGTAAATATAAATATTACAAAAATATCAGCCATTCACATTTTCTAGATAGGCTCAGAGCCTCATTAAAGAGGCTTTGAAAAAAATTTAACTTTTTACTGCAAAAATATGAACTTAAAGCATTTTCAATTATTCAACTATATGGCAACTGTAGGACATACTGCACCGAAACGAAAGAAGAGTGTGCGCAAAATTTGAAGTCGATAGCTTTAACACTGATAGACTAGCTTGTGTAAAAAAAGGCAGTCGAACGGACCGACCTTCTTATATTAATTTAGAAGGTGATTTTCATAAATATAAATACTTTAAATTTAGTCTCCTTTACTGCTTTACACGCCGTCTGCCAGGGTGAAATAGAAACAATGGAGCTGACCGCAAATGGATAAAATAAGATAAAAGCTTCACACGTTTAAAAGAATTAAATAGCTAGCCCAACAACTTTGCCAGATTTCACCGGAAAAACAGAATTGGCAACCGCGGACCTGGTTGGTTGGTCAGTCTGAGGTATTTCGCTTATATCATGAGCAACGCCTCAAATCGTTTCACCACTGCCACTCGGCTTCTGGCCGAGACAGAGTGCACTTTTTACCAACTTAACTCTTTTAGGTAAGTCAGGGGAGAGGAGTAACACCGTTTATATATTTTCCCCTTTTGAGTTTTGTAATATAAAAAGCTCACAAATGCTATTGGCAGCTATGGCCAACAGCAGTTTCGAATCCGTAGAAAATGAGATTGCAACAATGATAAAAAAAAATTTTAGTCTTTAACAACAAAAGAGTTGTTTTCATTAATTTAAATTTAGAAATAAGCAAAGAACACGAAATTGGTGAGGGAATTTCGGAGTGACAACATAAATATTTTTAAATTCAATATTGAAAAATATATATTTTATTAACACACATAAATCACAAAATACTATTGCTAGTACCCTTGCATAGGGTATTTTACTTTCGGACACTAGTGTGAAACGCAGTGAAGTATAAAGTATATAAACTACAAAGTAAAGTATGTATATGTACAAGTATGTATTCTTAATCAGGATCACCACCTGAGTCGATATAAGCATGCCCGCTTGTCCGTCCGTCTGTTTCTACACAAACTAGTCTCCCAGTTTTAAATCTATCGACATTTTCGATCGTTCATGGCACTTATAGAATATAGTCAACCGATTCCAGCCGTTCCGACTCATATACTGCGTGCAAAGGAAAAGAGGGTGCGTGCAAAGTTTAAAGTCGATATCATTAAAACTGAAAGACTAGCTTGCCTAGAAACAGACAAACGGACAGAGAGACAGTCGCTTAGACGGACATACTTATATTGACTCAGGAGGTGATCCTAATTTATAATACTTACTTGTTATAATTCTTGTTTATAATACTTACTTATAGGGTCGGAAAATACTTCTTCACTGCGCTGCACATTTGTGGCCAAATATAAAATACCAAGGATGTAACAGAGTATAATGTATTATTATGAAGAGAAGTGAATCTAACGCCGCAAAATTCAAAATGTGATGTGTGCTCCCAATTATATAAATTATAAATTAATCGAAAGGTTTTTACTTAAATACATTTCATAATATATTTTTGTAATCTGAAAAAATTCTAATAAAAGCTAAATTCTTCTGCAAGAACAGCTCCCCACATTCTATTAAAACATGCAGGTTTCAACTAACGCAAATATTTCTATCAACTCCTAAAACTGTTCGGTAATATACCATTAAACTAGATTTTACCTGATTTACATATATAAATGTTCTAACGCGATGTAAGCGCGGATTCCGTTTACGCAGTAAATGTGTTTCTATAGTATTCTTAAAAATGATAGATGATATTAAAATATGTATTAAAATAGAATACAAATTTTCAAATAATATAAGTTGTGGTTCAGGTTGTTCATATATACGGCAGCTATAGGATATATTAAACTAATCCCGTCCGCTTCGACGTATATACATATAGGGTGCAAAAGAAGTGTGTGTTCAAAATTTTAAGCCGATGGCTTTAAAAGTACGATACTAGTTTGCGTATATAATCGTGTATTTGTTGGGGTCGGAATAACTTCTTCCTTTGCAAAAATACAAAGGTATATTCCATGAGTACCGGATGTAAATGTAGGGTCTAATTAAAAATTGATTTGATTGTTACCTTCCTATTTTTATGTGTCGTTCTTATTCACGATATGTTCTGCATACTGAGTTAAACAAGCAAAATAAAAGAGGGATGGACTTAAGTTCAGGGTCGTTTTTTTCGTTACATGTTAGGGGTAACTGGAGGCGGTAACCAACGTGTGGCCGAGCGGAAAAATGGCAGAAAAAATGTACAACTTTGGTTTGAACCAATACAAATTTACCAATACAAATGCAAGAAAGCATTTAAGTTTTTTATTATAAAAAATGTATTCTTTTGCATGGAATGAAAGGAGACATCTTAAACTCTATATATATATATTCCAGACAATATTTTTCACACCTCCATGAAGTATATAAATACGTATGTACATACATAGTTATTTTTTTTAAAACAAACAACTCCAAGCATTTTATGGGGTGACTTGCTGATTAGATGTTTCCATGAATAGTTAGGTTCATCAACTTAATTGACTGAAGTACACATTTTTAAAAAATAAATTACTTATGTATATACGTATATGTATTTATGTATAAAATAATGTATATACTACATAGATTGGCAACAAAAAATGCACAACAAATTTGCTAGGTATTCATTAAATTTCTATTTTGTAGGATAATAATGATAAATTAAACCTAAATAGCTTGAAAGCTGAGTGACTGGGTTATAATACATAAATACTATGTTCATTATATATGTATGTAAAAGTCTGAATGAATATACATATGGAGGTTGTGCGTATGTTCCTGGAATTTAGATAGAGCCCAATACAAATTAGAGTATGAGGAGTCAAGACATTTCTTTGTACGTATGGAACTCCTTTTTCTCAATGTACCTTAGATTATACCAGTTTTATTGTAATATAATTTATACGTGCCGTAGTCTTATTTTATATTAAATTGATGAATTGACATGTTAGAATATATATGTTTATAGAAAATAATGTTTCAATCAATCGAATATTTTCTATTAATGTATAAAAACCGAAAAATAAATTTTTAAGTAAAACAAAAAAAATAAATATTTATATATAAATAAAAATATTAATTTATTAAATACAATTTTTACATTGTAAACATACAAAACAAAAAGTATAACAATAATGTTAATAAATTAGAATAGGTAATATCGAGTGTATCATTAAATGGTGTCATCACAAATGAGACATTTTTCGATTTTAATGTTTATGTATATGGAATGTTTAATGTAGTGTTGCTGTGTAGGTTCATATATGAGTCTTTGACGAGGAAGAGTACTATACACAACGGAACAGATGCCAACTCACTCGTTGCAGGGTTGACCAACATTCTTCAAGGGTGCGTTCGCTGATCGCGGCTGCGCTGCTTGACCGGGATAGCTGAAGCTGAAATAAATTAAACATTACATTGTATAGAAGACTGGAGAGCTAATTTCGGCGAAGCCGAATTTTCTAGAGTCCGTCAGTCATATAACAGTTATAAGATGTAGCCCTTTTTTTACATGATTTTGTATTATGGACCTTGTCCTCAAATTATTTCTAAACTTCTTTTAGCGACGATAGTTAGCTTATCCCGAAAGTTTCACCTATGTAATATTTTGGCTAAACAAAATAAAGGTGTATTCAAAAACTTCTTCGAGTGTGCGTAGAAGTAGACAGACGCATATCGTCATATCGTAAATTTATCTTGTCGAGAAATTTAAAAAATTCCCGAATTCTATTTGCGAACTATAATTTCACAAATTTAAAATTACTTTTATTATGATTAATATAATATATAAAACACAATAATTATAATAATATTGAATGCATAACTTGTTAACATTATAAAACAAGACTTAAATTTGGAATAATACAATTTCTCATATTTTATTTTAAAAGAAAAATTTAAAAATTTACATCATTCTCCTCTTCACAGTCTAGTGTCATTTTTAACTAAAACGGTATAACCGATCTTATAATTATTAATTCGAAACGAATACAGCACAGTTCCGGTATTTATTTATTTTTTTAACTACAAGTCAATTTGGTTTCGTGTACGCTCATTTTACATGTATCCGATTCGCGAACGTTAACAAAACTTGCAATATCATCTGAAGAAATCATTTAAACGAAACTTAAGTTCAAGCTTCGCTTTCTTGCACTGTCCAAGTAATTAAAACTGAAAACGGTAAAAAACGACACTCTTAAACAAATCGGAACCAGAGACGCAATGAGGCGAATATAAATATTTAAAAATAACAATTATTGTCGCGCATTTTGCGGTCAGGGTTACATTAAAATGAATGCGAACAAATAAACATATGCACATCTTATTTTTATTTTAGTTTAACTGAAATTTTTTGGTATATTTAAAATCGCGGAGCAAAACGGAACACACAACCTTGCGGGCTGCTGTCCTTTAAACTTCTGTCGTCGTTGGTCTCGCGCGCTATCGTCCACAAACGGGACACTCAGTCCGGGCTAGGTGTTCCTTCTTACACTATTCTGTTATTTCCTCATCGTTCCCGTGCCACTGCCGCAGATGAGCTTTTTATGTTTCTATATGCTATTATTGTTTTCTTAAAGAAAATAAGCGCGGATGGAGTTATGAAAAGATAGACGGAAAGCAAAAGCTCTAAAAGAATAGCATCTTGCGCTCTTGTCTCTTCTTTTCGAGTGCAAAAAAATGGGGGAGGACTTTTAAGGCACACATTAAACGTCAAGCTCTGGCAGAGAAATGTCTAGTATAAAAACATTGAGCTGTTTTGCGTCTTACGTTTGTGTGTTCTAAATTGAACCCAACATCCCCGCCCTGTTCTACTCACAATTCTTTTTATTTAAGCGGGCAATACAACACACAGAAATGCTTATAGAAAAGGATAAGTGTAGAATTCTTAAATAATAAAAAATATATAGGGGTTACTTCAAGAAAAATCCCAGTACAAAACGCTAAGCAAAGGATATAACTCTACGCTGACTCGCTATCCCGTTCTTTCTATATTTGATTTCCTTTTTTTTATTACCCCATCTCTCTCCATTTTTTTTCTCTGTCTTCTTAATTTTACTGTTTCTTTTACTCTTTCCTTCTACAGCGTTAGTGTACTACACTTTTCCTCTACCCTATTTTTGGACAGTTGTTCATTCTTCAAAGAGTTTACACAGAGGCAAAGTTGAATTGAATTTTTTTTGGTGAAAAAGAATCAATGGGGATATTTAAAGGAACTCTTGACTGATTAGCCCCGTTCGTTCAAGAGAAATGTCCCTTATCTTACAGGGGTTGATAATTTCCCTTGGGTGGAGGGGACTTTATCTAATTTTCCCCAAATTTCCCTTATAAGTGGTAGATTTACTCTTTCAAAGAAAGGTTTTAGTTAAAAGAAATTAAAGAGAGCCGGAAAAAGTTAACTAAGAGAAGGGTGAATTAACAAATTAACAAAAAAAAGAGCTCTATCGTTTTTCAAGGACATATTAGGTAGTTTAAATGAATGGAAAAGCGTTTCATAGTTTCAGGTGCAAAACAAATTATTGTATACATACCTATATATGTTAAGCCAAGTTAACAGCTTAAAATTTAGTTATGTAACTTTTTAAAATGAAACTCAAGGAGCCTAAACTCCAAGTTAATAAGTATTGCATTTTAAGATAAACGCATTAAATGTTTTGAAGTTTATATACCCCATACATATCTACGGAATCTTCTCCTTTTCATTTAGTTTTTTTATTGATCCTATTTTAATTTCTGTGGTCGGGACAGATCATTGTAGTAAATAAATTATAAAACACAAGTTTATTTCAAATCAAGACACATAAAAATTGACAAATTGATTGTGTTGAAAATCAAACAAATATTTTAATTGGCAGGAAAGTTTTTTTTTTTTAAATACCTGAATATCGTTGGCCATTTTCTCACTATTGTACTTTATCTCGGGCGTTGAGCTGCCGCCAGACGTTGAAACTGAATTTTGAGGCGATTGGTGTCCTTGTGATAAAGTTTTGTTAAGCCCTCCAATTGCAGGCCCCAAATGTGTTCCCAGATCTGAACCTCTTCCTTTTCCAGGGCTTAGAGGTTGGCAGTGTGGCGGCTGCATTTCTCCCATTGATTCTAATTGAGGTTGCGTATTTGATTGGGGCTTGGAAATACCAACAGCTTCCGTTGTATCAGAGCCAGCTCCACCACTAACATTCGAAAATGCCCCCCCATATGTGGGCTGCAACTGGCGCTGAGTATTTTGCTGGCGACTGCAGTCAAGGGAGTGGTGAGTAGTGGGCTTTAAATCCAAACCTTGCTTAGACTTGATCACCTCTAAGGAGTTTGTTGAGCTTTTTGCTATTGCAGTTATCGTTTGGTCTCCGAGAGACGTCAGATTCTTCTGAATAGATGTAGACTTAAGGTGCGCTGCTGCAGCAGCAGCTGCTGCAGCGTTGAACAAAAATTGATGACTGCTTAGCTGCGACGTTGTGTGTTCGGACGGTTTATGCGATCTCCTTAAAGAGTCGCTGTTCAATGTCTGTGACTCCACTTGATTTTGCAGGTTCTGGGTTGACGTGCAGTTAGAATCCTGTTTTTCACTTAAAATCGAAAGTGATGGTGTGTTGTTTGCGATGATACTTCCAATCGAAGATCCAGAAGACATAACCTTATTTTCTACATGTACATCAGTTAATTTTTGTAACGTGTGCGCCTGGTTTGTTGGTAAATTATACTGTTGAATCGCGGTTTGAATTCCGAATGGTGTGCGAGTCTGTTGCCAGAACTCCGCAGCATCCATCTTCAAAATCCTACCAACGCTGATTGGGGCAGCAAATATATCTTTTCGCCAACTGAATTGTATTGATATTGAATTGTATTGTACTGCTTTTGCCAAATGGCCTTACGTCTTTAGTTTTGAAGTCAATTTTATATTTATCGTTGATGGTGTTACCAAAACATTTCGACTTCATATCATGTCAATGCCTGAAAAATAAGAAATAATGTGTAAAGGTAAATGCGTTCTTTGTCATCAGAAGAAGTGAAATAATTGTAACCTTATGTTTAAATTTAAACATATCATAATTTTCATTTATTTAAGTAAATTTCTTTAATGAAAATGACTAATATTTGTTAAAAACGCTTAAGGTATATTTGGGGACGGCAAATGGACCAAAACCAACATTGGAAGTCTGGAAACAAGAATAATTCTCATGTAATGCGGAACATAACATCTCTCTCTAACGGATCTTGTAAGCCCAACTCGTTTTTGAACCGATGTCACGTAAATAATATACATTTGTACTTATGTAGGTTTAAAAATGTTTCCACAATTTACCAAAGAAAATTAAAGCGGCAAAAAGCTAAATCGTATAATCGGGAAAGTTTTTACGCTCAAAATTTTTCCCTATAACTTGATAGAAACAAACTATATTTGAAAATGTTGTAACAATTTTATTAAACAGAAAAGTTTGATTATTTATTCTCAAAGAGTACTTACTGAAAAAAAAGGTTTTTGGATCAAGTAACTCGATGGTATACGTTTTTAAAAACAAATTTTTTGTGGTTAATTTCGTATTCCCCTAATGTTTTAGAATGTTCAACAACAACTTCAAACGCAAAATACAGAGGCAACGATTAATCTGCAATGAATCAATGGTAAAATGGAACAAATGATAAACCCCAATATTACAAATAAAAGTTGACGGAATATGGAAAAAATACAGAATTGTTATTAATTATGCTTTCTAATAGATTAACAAAACAAGGGAAACATAAGGCTAAACTTTGTCAAATTTGCAGCAGTACCTACTAAAATTGTATTGAACGTCTGTGAAAACAATTGGGCAAGTGGGTGCTCAAAAACTATTTGGACAAAAAAAATCAGTAGCAACAGGCATTGGTAGACTCCAAAGGGGCCGATTTATTCTAGAATTTGATCAATTTGATTCCTAATCGCTTAAAGAATGTATAAGCAAAGTTTTTCTAAAACAAAAACAAATAAATATATTTTTTTCAAATTCATAGGTGAAATAAAAGGTTTTATGGAAAAGTCCATTTACAAAAAACATCAAAATGGATTCAAATAGAGTTTTAATCATTGAACCCAATCGCCTGACTTGCCTGGATTGAAAAATTGTATCTGCCGATTAAAGCATATAGCTATGTAGACACTGAAATTCTCAAGGACATGACAAAAAAATAATATAAAACACTCATTTTAATTTTTTTTTTAAATTTCAACAGGGTTACCCTTGCATATTTCTTTCTCCAAAATTTATATACCCTTGTAATCAAACTTTGGAATCAGGTAAGTTCCTTACAAAATGCATTTTAAAGAAAACCCCAAGCTTCTATTACCAAAAACATAAAAGTTGTGCCATTTCGAATTGTTGTATATATATATACAACACAACAATTCGAAATGGCACAACTTTTATGTTTTATATATATATTTTTATATATATATATAAACATCGTTACATACTATACACTATATATATATATATATATATATATATACACTATATATATACACTATCGTTATATATATATATATATATATATATATATATATATATATATATAACGATAGTGTAACGATTCCGGCCGTTCGCACTTATATACTGCGTGCAAAGGAAAGAACGGTGTGTGCAAATTTTAAGTCGATACCTTTAAAACTAAGAGACTAGTTTGGGTAGAAACAGATAGACGGACATGCTTATATCGAATTTGAAGGGTATCCAGTTCAAAAACAATACTAATTCTAATATCTCTATCAATCGAAAAAATATTTCAGTCTTTTTTTAACATCCACTTTACCAAAAGAATTTGGGGGGTGTAAGTGTGTATGTTTTTAGAGTGGTACGGTAATGTAAGGTTTGTTTCTAAAAACTCTCAATGATTTGAATTTTCGTAAGTTAGATTAACGTTTAAATAATAAAACACATGGTTATAAAGTCCGAAAGTAACGAGTATGTATGTGCTCGGGGTATTTGTTATTCAAGAGACTACATTGCGTCTATTACATCTAAAAGAGTAAACTGACCATTTCGTTCCATTGCAACCACACTTCCACCCTTATTGGTTACAAATATGTGAACAAATATTTTGTCATAGCCTTATTTTAATGTTTTTATTTTTAATACGATGAATTTAGGTTTTAATATATTTACATATGTACGTATATTGTCTTTCGGTAAAGATGAAATAAAAGAAACTGCATTTATTGTACTGTGACCTATATGGTTGTACGAAATATAAATGATTTTTTAAATGACTCATTTAAATTATTAATTATGATGTGTCTTTCATCATTTCAAATGGTTAGCAACTCGAAAAGGTAAACCTGTCAACTTTTAAACTAAATAATAAGATTTTCGCGTAACATTTTGTTTTATGTCATGACCATCTACGTTAGCACAATCAAAATTTCTTTAAGTAGTTTGAAGCATATACTATAAATATTTCTATATACAGCCGCGTTCTTGCGTTGGGCCTTACAATACGGATACGTCACCGGTAACAATTTTTTAGTGGCACGCCGAATATTATTAAGAATAACCTGGCGGAACGCGAGTCATTGAAAAACTAATTTGGCTGATGCTTTGTCCAAGCATAAATATGAACGGGGTTCAGACACGTCTCGTTTAGAAATAGAACTTGTGTACAAAAGTGAAGTCGGGCTGAGCTCGAGCTATCGTCATCGTCCTCGTTGGTGACGCAAAGTAAGCCAAACGTCTTCGTTTCTGACCTCAGCTCTAAGAACTTCGGGAAAGGGCCTTCGTCAGGTCTTCGTGCCACAAACTGCTACATCTTTGATTCTATTTGTTATTCTCTTTCAAATTACTCTTAGATGAAATAGAGAAATCGGACCAAGCGGAAAAGGTAATGAAAAGTCAGCTGACCGCCAAACACAAGGGATTCTGTTGTTGATCTCTACGAGTATAAGTAGTTTATGCAATACCTCAGTCTTTTTTAAACCAACTTTGTATAATTAAAAACTTATCGAAACTCACCAGTTAATAAAATGATTAAGATCCAGATCTAAGGATGCACGTGTTGAGTTAGGTGTCGGAAGCCAAAAATTGGTGTGGCTGGTGGAGTTCTGAATATTCTTTTTTATGAATTGTACACAATAGCTTATGATTATTGATTACGTGTTATGGAAAGTCATCTAAACATAAGGCCGGAATAAGGCACACGTTTCGGTCTCTCGACATACATTTTATTAAATTCCATTTCTGGCCAAATTTTGGGTAAACTCGCAAAATGTCAGACTTTTTAATTCGAATGCTAATTTAGACTTTTTTGTTTTTTGTTTGATTTTTTTTTTTTTATATTTTAGACGCTCGTAAATTTTAGATCACAATTTGTTACCCGATAATATATTTATTTTTACGACCAAATTTATCACCCAACTTTTGCATTTTTTATCTTGACGTAAATCTTTATGTACAGTTAAATTTTATTTCATTTATTTAAAAAATTAACAATTTGTAAAAAGTTTTTTTAAGTTAGTATTCACATTTTTTTATTAGAGTACCACTATTACAGTATTAGTTGTTTATTTTATATATAAATAGATTTTTCTTTGGTACGCCTTATTTTAATTATCTTTTGCCGATGTTTATTTTAAATATTTTTAAGTATAAAATAAATTTTTCATATTTAGTATATTTACTTTTTCCAAAGTTGTATCTTATTATTATTAAAATTATTTGGCTTAATTCCTCTTTAATAATAAGCAATTAAAAATACATTTTTTTCCAGAATAAAACAAATTTTAGGTATCGCAAGATTGTTTCGCAGAACTGGTATAGAGACGGATGCTAGCTGTAGGGTATGTGGTATTCAAAACTGTATGTTCCGGTGTCAGTGTCTCTTATGTAATTATTGACAGAATTTATTTTGTCGGTATATAAAAACTATCTGTTTTATAATTTATTTATTTGACGCTAGTTCTAAAGTTTGTATCTAAGTGTACCTTTTACAATGTATTTCAGTATGTAAAAGTATTCTATTTTTGAAGACTGCGATACTTAGATATATGTTCAACCAATTATTTTAATGTGTGTATTATTTAATTAATATTTTAATGCTTTGAAGTTGTATATCTGTTTTAAATAATAATTGATTGTATTATTGATTTGAAAATTTTATTTGTGCTTTTCCAAGTTGTTTTGTACTTTTCATTTCAAATTTAAATATTAGTTATTTTTTTCATTATTATCTTTTTTCAATTTTAATTTTAATCCAATGTGGGATTCTCGTTGGTGAGTTAATTCTTTTAATGAAATTTGTATTGTAGTTGTTGATTTGATGTTGATGTTGATTTTTTCAGGTCTACAGTTCGATTTGATAATTTATTTAAAAATTAGTGAATAAGTTATATCCGTTCTATTGCTTTTTAAATAAATGATGGTGGATCTTATGGTTTATTTTTCTTAAAAATGATGGTTTATGGTCTATTGTTTTTTTAAATAATGATGATCTGAAATGGAATTGAAAAATTATTTTGTACACTTGAAAAATGATATAATTTGTCATTTCTAATATCCCTGGCTAATTTTGGGTATATGAAACTAATTATTTTTTTTAATATCTTATTTAAACTCATTTCACAATTTTTTATAAGCACATTTGGTAAATAAAAACTCTCCGCGATATCTGAACGATCCGCAATCGGCTGTTCTACTTCATGGAATATTTCGTTTGTAAATGCCGCATCCAAATAATTGAGAATAAAAATCATCGTCCAGTTCGTAAAGTTGTAGGATGTTAAAACCTTGGAGTACGGGGTCAACGGTGTACTTATTATAGGATAAAAATTGTGTGCGTTAAACAAAATGCGGCACTGAGGATGCAGGTCCTTGCACTTGGACTGACTTCTAGCGCCGGCGCTCTTGGCTACTCCAGTTGCAGTTGCAAATGCATCGAATTCAGTACACTTAAAAATCTTCAGAACCACATTAAAACAAGAATATTATAAAGTCAGTTTTCAACAACTTTTGATTTTTTTTGAGATAATTTTACATACTCCCACAATTGGGTATTTAATTTAAAACTATAAAGAAATCTGCGGTTTCATATATCCTTTCATATATTTCATATATGTTTCATATATATCAGCATATCCTTTTTTTCCAGTGACACTGCATTTTTAGTTGTAGCCATCGATGTCCATACGCAATTCATGCTTATATATGTATATGTATGTATGTATGTGGAATGGGGTGTGTGTTTACAAAATTCGTCTGGCTCGTGCCACGAATCTGATGAGTTTTCGTTGCACCATCCCTTGCACCGCTCACTAGTAGGAATTACTCTCACATATACACTTCAACAGTGCAATGCAACTTTCGTTGCATTCGACGTTGGATGTCGGGTGCGGATGCACATTTCGCAGTAACATCCCTTATATGGCGGCGTCGACGATGACCATTGCAACCACCCCAATGAACTCATACCAGTTCTTAGCCAGTGGTATGGAAATTTGTGCATGATTTAATGTCTACTTCAAGGCCTCTTTGAAATCTCCTATCCCTGCTGCTGCCCAGTTTTCCGTCCTTTTTCCTCGACTACTTTTCTCCCAATTTATATATTGGCGGACTCTGTCTGTCTAGTTTATGCTGTACTCCCTTTGGATGCATTTCCGGTCGTTGTCACAGTATGTGTATTTAAATACTTACATATATGAACTTTCCAAAATACATGCATGCTTACATTTGTGTTGGTACGGATGCATCCGACAAAGACATCCTAATGTATTATATATTTTTATGTACTTCGTAGATACATATAATACATAGTGAGAGCTCAAAGGTGACTATAACGTCATATTGATTTTATTTCGTTTTGTATCGGCTCCAATCGATTTATTTTACTTGCTTCAAACTGTACATATTAATTATATATTATATAAAAATTATTATTAAATAAATTAATAATGCTTGTTTTACAATTGAAAAATGCGAAAAATGTCATATTTCGCTCGATATACCAAATAACTGACAAATCCAAATTTCTTTTTGGGACCATCGGATCCCATAACAATCGTATAAATATCGTAGATAGATTTCCTTAATTTTCTGTAGAACTAATTTTTTGAAGAGCTGGTTGCTTTTTGAAATTTTTATAAATTAACCCTACGAATACTTTAACCTTTTGGTAATACAATAAATAATACAAAAACAAATCTACATACATATTTATAGCTGGGAAATTGAAAATGGTCACCCATTTCTTATTTTTAACTTTTCATTTTTTTACATTGTTAAAAACAGAAGGCTTTAAAAATTGGGTACATTAAAAATGCCATAATATTATTTATAGCCCTAAGATTTTTATATAAATGTATAAAAGTCATACACTTTAAGGGTAAAACTAATAGGTTCACTCTTAAAAAACTAATTTTTAATTACACGAATGACCAATAAAGAACTTACTCCCTAATAGGAACAGCAATACACTACAGTGGTTCTTGTGGTGTATGCATGATTGTGTTTCTCATTGTAGGATGTCTGACGTAGAATTCAAATTTTTCTTTACAGAATTTAAATTTTAGCTACACTGAAAACTGAAAACAAAATGGAGATTTGACCTATGGAATACCCATGAGATTTGAAAAAATGAATGGACTTAGTAATAGTCTTCCATTTCAAAAGGATGTAGACTTTTGAAGTATATTTCCTTAGAGATAAATTTGCTTTATGATCTAACTTTTTATTTAACGTCCATTTTGTAGACCTTGCCTTGTATGATAGTTACGTGTGTTGAAAAATTAATCTTTTGGCTTATAGAAGTGACAGAGATAGTTTTCCTTATAATGAAAAACTATAAGGAATATATCCTGGCTTTATATTTAAAATTCTTGGAATACTTTGCCAATTCACTTCCAAATGTCATTCCAATGTCCTTTTTTGTGATATCACTCATAAACAATTTAATTTAACTAAAATCTTGAAAATTTTGGTAGTTTAAATTGCGGGTAATTAGGCCGAATTTAAAAAGATTTTTTAAAGATTTTTTAAAGATTTTTTAAAGATTTTTTAAAGATTTTTTAAAGATTTTTTAAAGAACTCTTGCTTTGCAGAGGTTTTTATAATTTAGGTCAAGTTCGTGCAACGCAGTGAAGGAGACATTTTCAGACTAATAAGGTGTATCCGTCTGTTTCTACGCGAACTAGTCTTTCAGTTCTATAACTATCAACTTTAAATTTTGCGCAGACCCTTCTTTCTTTTTTATACAGTATATATTCGTAAATCAGATGAGTTGGGATCAGTTGCGACTGTATTCGATAGCTGTCATATGACTTAACGATCGGAAGTGCATTAACTTCTATATTTTTCCAGAAACAAAGTTAAAATATGCTCAGTGCTGATCATTTCTGCTTCCATAATGCATTTTATACGTCAACTATATCCTATAGCAGAAATATAACTGAACGGTTGGAAATGCCATAACTTTGGTGTTCGGAAGAAGCTTGGAACTTTTTTTAATTCATTTTATAAGAACGTTGTGACTCTGAAGTTTTTATCTCGGCAAACTTATCTGATTTTCAATATACCCATAACCCATAACCCATAATTTAACCGCAAGTGCATATAAACTTCGTCTCTGCCCGAAGTTCGATCTTTTTGTTTTTACATACCGACATTTGTCAATGTATATATATATATATATATATATAGATCAATTGATTAAACTTTATATCATATTATTCTATTATAGTTATATATCTACACGGAATTTAAGCTGGCATGGATATTTGACTGGCCGTATTTGAGGTGCTATGAGTATTCTGCACTGAGTAGGGAATATGTCATAGTCGGGGTAATTCGACACTGGCGTTCTCTCTGTTATGGTATATACATACATAAATGTGCTGCATCGGCATAATGAGCAGTCCAAAAACACACGTATGGATATACATATATGCATGTGTATACATTCGTATGCACATATGTACATTAATCAAATGCAGACACATAAGTCGTAGTACATACTCGGAGCCGGGGACGAGCAAAATACGTATTTATATTAAATTATAAGTATTAATTTGAGTTAGTTTACAACACAGAGGAAAAAGCACAATTATGTATGTGCATATGTATATGTTAAATCAAAACAGAAAAAAACAATATTTTTGTGTCCACACACACATGTACACGTACGGTGTATTTTTTGTACATATGTAACTTTTATAAATTCATATACTAGTGTATAATTTTGAATAATCAAAAGCTAATATATTTTGAATGTGTTTTATTTTAACTCCTGGGTAAGGTCGCCTTCCTAGTCGATATACGAACGTAGCACGCTACAAGGCAACCTCACAATCACACACAATCACACATTCAAACACACAAAAAACCCCACTACACGAAAATAACCGCCAACTTATCGAAGTCCTTACTCTTGAACCAAACAATTAACCGACTTCATCTTCACATCTCCGGCCCTATAAGGTGAAATATTCTTGATCACCTGCTTAGTGGATACAAGCATGTCCATCTATCCGTCAATCTCTCATTGTTATAGCTATCGACTTCAAACTATGCACACCCTTCTCTTTTTTGCTCGCATTTAATAATATCTTATAGCTGTCATATAACTGAACGTCTATAATTGCTATAAGTTCCATGTTTTTGCAAATAGAAAGATGAAAATTTACTGAGAGCTTCTTTTATGAAAAAATGGTCCTATAAAGAAAATTTTATAAGTATTGACCAACTTAAGGTCAACTACTTGCTACAACTTTCATGCTTTTGTAGATAGAAAGTTTGACAATTTGACAACAAAGGTACATCAATATCGCATCCGCCCAAAGTTAAATTTCCTTTCGTATTTGAAAAAAAAAAATTTTCAGAACATACGAATAGCATTGATACATAGCATTAATTACATTTTAGAATATCCCAGGAATTGCTCAATTCGCGTAAGATTTATGATTTCAATTAAAAATTAAATTTTGTGTTGGTTCGTTTTCCATTAGCCTCAATGCCCTATCTACATAATTAAAAGCTGAAAACTGTCATAAGGGCATAAGACCACTATCACGAATTGCGGTCGGCAGATGGTCCCCACGTGACCCACCGAGCACTTAAGTTTAAAGTTAAAAGTAAAACATAAATTTTGCCAGCGCACAGATGGGTAGAGGACAAGCTACCTGTATATTATTGTAGCTGTATCTTCAAATGCACATCTGCTTCCGCGAAGTCGTTTTATTAAAAAATAATAATAGTGGTGGTGGGAAAATCGGTACAACCGATTTAAAAAAAAATAAAACGATTTTATGCAAGTCAAAAAAATTAAAAATATTTTTAGACTGCATAGGATTTGGGTATGCAGAAGCATAATTCGATTTTGTCGTGCACTAAGCCTAGCCTACACAGCAGCAAATGAAGGCCAACGGCTATTGCAGATAATAGTTAAGCGAAACGATTTCAGTTGTGGCACATGGTACCAGTTCAATTGTAAAGGGTCATACAGTCACAGGCAACTGGCTGCATTTGCAACCCTAACTGGAAAGGGTTAAGCCAGCCCCAATTCGGTCCAGTCCCCTCCAATCCATTACAGCGTACAAAGGATGAACGAACGGTTAGAATTTCAAGAGGGACCAGATGGCACCTGGACCGATGTGAATGCAGCTCCAGCGGGTAACGGTAACAGCACCAGCGATCAGTGTTTGCGTCCTAGGGTCGCTTTCAGTAATTTATGCAAAAAGCGGATGGCTAGCGGAAGGGACACCATAAGATTCGGCAAGGGCAAACAAAAAGTAATCACTCTGACAGACACATGTATGTAGGTAGATGGGTCAGACAAACAAAATAACTAAACGTGTTAAAGGGTTGATATTCGGACACTGATTTTTTCAAAGATTTCCATCCCCTGGTCTTGGTGAATTTACATATTTACGCATTTACCCAAAATATAAAATTTTCCAGAACTTTTTATAACATTGGTTTTATTAAATGTGAATCCCTTTCTGCTATGTATATTTTCATCTAAATCACATATTTAGCTACAATGGTATAACCTTAAAATGAAGATCATAAACACTTATTAATTACGTGCACCTAATACATAGAGTTGTGTCAAAATAATAGTAGTACTGGAGTAGCAAAAAGTTTATTAGCCATTTCCCTATGCTTTGAAAAATCTAATTATACTATTCACATTATCCCTTGACAAGTTTTCGACAGAATCAAAATATCATTTGGCCTAGGCAATATGGGACGTGCTAAACACTGTGATAAGAGATATCTGATTAATAAGCTAATATCGGATGGGAAAAAGTATGTCTAAGTAAAAAATTATATTGTTTTTTTCCTATAATGATACAATTCTATCAGTGCCAGCGAGAGAAAAACAAGGTCGATCCATGGTATGGCCAATAAGGTAGGAAGATTGCCTCGCAAGGCACGCGAAAGGCCAGCCATTCAAATCCCCTGTTGCACTAAAACAAACCCGTAGTACTTATGAATGTTTGGAAAAAGTATAAGAAATACGTTTAAAAAAAAAATGGTCATTACTGTCCAATTAGGCCATGTAGAATTGGAGCAAAACCTGTGGTCGGATGAGTCAAAATTTTTGTTTTGTGGCCGTTGGTTCATTCGTAATGATTTGGGCGAGTTTCTATACCCTAGAGTACAAGGGTATATTGTATACGCATGTAACGAACAAAAGGAAGAGCTTCCAACCCTATTAGGAATGTATAATAAAAATGAATTATAAAAAGGAATGTAGATCTTAGAGACTATGAGGGATAGAGACAATATTTGGCATCTGCGACCCTATAAAGTATACTATATATAAATATAAGTGGTCAGGATAACTTCCTGAGTTGATGTAAGCATATCAGCTTGTCAGTCTGTCTGTTTTTAAACATAGATATCTCTCAGTTCTAAAGCTATCCAATCCAAACTTCGCAAACAACCCTCTTTCCTTTTCACGTAGTATACAAATCAAAATGGGATCGGTCACCTATACCCGATAACTGCTATATATTTGGACGATCGGGCAACTTTAGCCAATAGCTGTCATATTACGGTCGTATATGCTATAATTCATGTTGTTGCAGATAGAAAGTTGCAATTTGCTTAGAGCATCTTTTATGAGAATCTGAGCCCATCTCAAACTGATTCGGTCCCGCCCCAAGTAAGCTAGCCATTCATGTTTTTTTTTTTTAATTTTCTGTGGCCGCAGCTGTATGTAAATATAAACCATCAGTGGTCATTCTAAAAAAGTTTGATAATGCATGCCAATAATTCACCTTTTATTGGAAAATAATTTCTGAATTTTGAACATTTAAATAGTAAATTTTACACAAACCTTTTTTTACGCAGTATTTTTAAAATGGGCTACATGACGAAAGTGTCCTTATGGGGTTGAGAGAACCAAAGTATGCATGCTGATTGAGAATGAGGTATCTATTTAGTTTATGCATACGTTCATGTTATTCCGAAACAAAAATTGTCTTTGTCACACCGAACATCTAAAATAACAATATTTTTTTAATAGCGCAGTACTACATTACCAACTAATCAAGAGTTTTTTAATTATATGTATAAACTTAAACTTTCTTCACGGATTTTTCTTTATTTTGAAAATCAGCAACTTGTCGGACTTAGAACCTAGATTCCTGGATTGAACGAAGGAACTTTTGTTCCTTTCTTGCTTATATAAAAGTTACGGAAAAAAGCCTATTAAGGCCGAGATGAAATGTATTTGAAAAGCTGTATAAAAATCATAATAATAAAGTAATGTAATTGTCGAATAAAAAAGTTTATTTGAAAAATATTCTTTGTAATAAAAACATAATTTTTATAATTCTGACTGCCCCTTAAAAGCTCCCTTTTGATTCATTCTAATATGACAAATTAAATAGAAATTAATAGGATAAATGGTGTATATTCAAAAAATATTTTATAGCCATGTCCGTCTGTTTCTATGCAAAAAATAGACAGTAGTTTTAAAGCTAGCGTTTTGAAATTTTTACCAGATCATTATTTTTGTTGCACGCAGATCAAGTTTAAAAATTGGTCGGTCGGATCGGACCACTGTATCACATAGCTGCCATACAAACGACCGATATGAAAACAAGTCTTTGTATGGAAAACTTGTTTGTTTTCCAAGCTATTGCAACCGAATTCAACATTTATTTATTTGACATAGCCATACCAATAATTTTGAAAAGACTTCTGATTTGTACATAAGTACTTATTGCAATTTTTTAAAGATCTGCAAGGGAATACCATCTTCGGCGAGCCGAAGATAACATTTCTCACTTGTTAGTATCTGATTTTGCTCAGATTGGTGCCTTTTCCAATTCCAAACATAAAATCCCTCAAAAAGTCTTTAAAACACCACACCCCATCAGTTCAGCAGAAGCTCAGTCGCTGCCACCCTCTTACCAGAATCTCAGAAAAGAACCCAAGCTTTCATTAGTTGTAGTTTCCCTTTTTTTTTTTGTAATTTTTGTATTCTTTAACTTTTGATAGATGTTAGAATGGGACTTTCTTCCGTAGAGGCAAGGACACAAGGCAAATGCTGCCTAGGCGTCCTTGATGGATGGCGATGGCAATGCTATAGCAACGAAATAGTCATGCTCCCAGTTGCGGAAACGAAAGGGTAGGTAACTTCTCGCAAATAAAATGTAATTGAGGGGAGAAGCAAGCGGAAGGCGATGGTGAAATTGACAAAACTTGGGATGGCCGCTGTGTCCGCTGTACTGGGGTGGCGTTGGTTTTTTTAATAGACGTGGGTGTGGCAGAGCTGCGATAAAATGATACCGGACGCGGCAAAGTTCTTGACCTGGTGAAAATAATTTCAAATTTAATTTAAACAAAAAACAGAAAAATCAACAAAAACTTGAAATGTGAATAAAAAGAGCTTTAAGAATCTGATGCCTTATTTAAAACCTTTTTTACTTTCTGTTCATAAAAACCATCAACAGAGGCTTTTTTATTTTGTTTTTGGTTGGTAGACACAGAATAACTTTTAGATTTACGAAAGTGTATACGATTTTACTTGTTTTAAGTTATAATTTGAAATTCTTTAATTTGCTCGAAATGTATCGTCGTTATCTGTCCTCGAGGCCTGGGCTCTTATTCAGACAGATAGGTGAATACATATACATACAACAATTTTTTGGGGTCTAACGCGTTACTTTTCTTTTTGCGTATTCGAACAAAAGATTACAGCTTTACTAGACCGAGTAGAAAAATAATATTACCGCAAACATGTATTAAAAAAAAAACCATAAGCAGGCACTAAGTCAATTTCCTCTTAGTTACGTATTTTGAAGCTGAGTAACACACGAATGTGTATACTGTGTGTATATTAGTAAGATAAGGATGATTGCATTTTAGACTAACCAATCTTGCGTAAAAACGAGGAACCTTTGGAGAACATAAAACCCTTCATAAACCGGCGGAATAATATACGTGTTTTAATCACACTAATAATTTTATTTTTTATTCGATTGAATGAAATTATTATTATGATTATGAAATATGTCATAGAGAGATATCACTGTCTATTTTTAAAACTCTTTAAAACCTACTCGTTTATACAGATGGACAGACAGACGGTTATCAACTCAAATGTTGATGCATCTCAAGAATATATATATGTATATATGTAATTTATTGGGTTGGAAACGCTTCCATCTTTGTTTTATGTATAATATTATATTTACATTTGTACAGTATTACCTTCACTCAACGAGAACTAGGTATAATTATAAATAAATAAAGCAAATTAAGGAAGGCAAGATTAAATCTGTTATCTTGATAAATTTAGATAAATATACGTACTTAAAATTGTATAAACTACTTCACAATAATTATAATAAGTATTCAATTTCTTCTCGTACGTACAAATAAAGAAATGAAAAACCCATAAATTTGTCGACTTCTAGAAAATGGACGCTTGGCGTTAGATTTGTACTCGGTACGCAGGCTATAAGGCTAAGGGGGTGTACCTCTTTTACCGGCTCCAAAAGATGTAGGGTTTTTCATAAAAACATTGAAGCTATAGCATTTTTGATCGTTTAGTTATATAAAAGCTATAGGGTATAGCCTGCTGATCCGTATACAATATTTCATGTGGGCTGAGATCCTTGAAAGAAATCTATGAAGATCTATGAAAGAGGGTCTCAAAAAAATCGAGAAATTATAGGAGACAGTAGGTCCTGGCATATAACTTTTTTTTATATAGACCCAAAATCTCATAAGAGGGGTTCCAAGCGAACTTCAACTTTTTATTAGTAAAAACATGGAACTTATGTATAACGTTTCGAATACTGTGTACAAAGGAAAGAAGGGCGTGTAAAATGTTTGAAGGCGTTAGCTTTAAGCCTGAGAAAAAATTTTTCGTTGAAACAGACAGATGGACCGACGATATAAAGTCATGCTTACATACATACGATATATCGTATATCGACTCAGGAAGTAATCCTGATAAATAATATATACATTTTATAGGGTTGGAGATGTCTCCTTTACTGTGTGCACACTGGAACCGAAATTATAATACCTCCTGCTAGGATATAAGATAAGTTATACAAAAGAAAACTACAAAACAAACTGAAACCTGGAGCGATGAGAACCTTCTTATGAATTTCAGCTAAAATGTGTACCAAATAATTTAAAAATATTTATATATGAATATAATTACTATCTATTAACCCAACTATAACTTAGTGAAATACAGATATATGCACGATGTATTCAACGTGGCCAAATTTTAACAAATTCGCTTGTTATGGCAATATAAATGTAAGCTTGTATATCGTGGTGAGTTTGAAAGTTAACAGGGCAAGAGAACAAATGAAACTCTCTCTATGTCATCTTCATACTCTCTCTTTCATCTCTTATAGCACATAAAACTTTACCAAAAGTCTCAGACACTCCTATTAATTCACAAATAGTTGGGAGCCATCTAACGGATGGTAGATTTAAATCTAATAGAGCGAAAATCTTGTTGCATACTTTGATGCTATTTTATTTAATTATTCATTTAGTTTCATCCGACTTCCTGAGAATAGTGTGGAGAGTTCTATGAATCCGGCAAGGACTTTTGGGAAAACGACCGTAAAAAGTGGTGATCTTAGTAGCAAGACACGACTTCAACTATGGACTATATAAAATTGAACTGCCGGGATCGGTGAACTATATCCTATAGCTGTCATATAACTGAATGATCGGTAAAGCTATAACTTCCATGTTTTTGCTGATAGGAAGTTAAAATTCGCCGAGACCCCTTTTTATAAAGATATAATCTTATCTAGAAAATTTCACAGGGATCGCCCTACTGTATCCTAACTGAACGATTACAAATGCTATAACTGCCTTGTTAAAGCAGATAAAAAGTTTGCTCAGAGTCTATTTTATGAGCATCTGGATCAATACAACAAATTTTAAACGGATCAGACGACTATATGTTGTAGCAGCCATTTAACGGAACTATCAGAAATGCCACAACTTTGGAGTTTTTGGGAGTAGAAGCTTGGGATTTCTTCCGAATCCATTTCAGGATTCGACCGGTATAAAACGGGTTTTAAAGAAAATATTATTTAGTCAACCGAACCTGGCCGTTTCGACCGAGATTATAAATCTTGAAACGCGGCGCCGGCAAATGTGTGATAAATGTGTAGTCCTGTACATTAATGTTTACCATACATTTCATAAACTACTCTTTTCAATGTTAAAAGTGGCGTTAATGTATAATGGACTATTTTTCTAACATTGAAGTTTTAATAAGGATCGGCCAACTATATACTGTATGCTTGCCATATATTTTTTAACAACAGATGCCTAATTTATTAATATTTATTTAATTTAATAAAAGTTATTATTATTATTAAGTTAGCTCTTAGTTTAACAGTGCTAGTAAATTGCTGCCAAAGGTTACGCAACTGGAAAACGAATACGATGGCGTTTTTGTAGTATACATACGTAATTGGGATGCTGTTAATGTTAAGCTGTCTTCTATTTAAAATTTCTTTCCAGAACCAACGATTTTCCTAATGAAAAAATAATGTTATTCTATTTAAATTCATAAAGGCATATGGAAAATAAAGTTTTTATGCAACAGGCTATAACTAAATTTGTTGAAATCTGTGTGTGTTAAACCATAGTTTACTGCAATAAAGTAAGAAAAAATAAACTTTTACAGAATTTTTTAAAATCGATTGAAAAGTTACCTATATATTTTATAAATATTTTAAAAATGCTCTCTGGATAAATAAATTAAATTTAATTGTAACATTGACAATAAGCAGCATCAAATTTTTCGCTGGGGTTTTTTCTAAATGTTAATTTAGATGCTTTTGTGCTATTTTTTAAAAGTGGACTTGGAAAAATTTTAATTTGAGTGAGATTTCCTAAACTAGTTTTACTAAGTTTGGCTCTCGGTTTAAGTTTACCTTGCGATCACATGAAGCGCATCTGAAATAAGTCACCTTATAACAGTTACTAAAAGAAATTTAAAGATTCAACTGCAAAAGACATGAAAGTTATGGTGTTTCCGATCGATCAGTTATATGGAAGTTCTTGGATATAGTCGCCCAGTAGTCGGATCGGTATTAAACACATCCATATAAAATATTCTTTACACAAATTTTAAGTTTTTATTGACCAAAAAATTAGATTATTACCTATCGTTCAGTTATATACTAGTTATGGGATATAGTTAGACGATCTGTATACAATTTTTTAAATGGGCCCAGGTCCTACTAAATGAGGCACTTAACAATGAATTTAGAGAATTTTAACATTTTCAACCGTACAGTTATTTGGAAGCTAAGGATGTAGTTAGCCGATCGCGGCTGTTTCGACTTATATATTGCGTGTAAAGAAAATAATGGTGCATGCGAAGTTCGAAGATGATAGCTTTAAGAATGAGAGACTCTCGTGCGTATAGACAGAAGGACCGACGGACAGGCTAACATCGTGACCCTGAACATATACATTATAGGATCGGAGATGTCTTCTTTCACAAATAAATTGAAATACACTTTATAAGGATATAAACAAAAATACTTGTTATATTTTACTTTTTAAAATAAGAATTAGAAGATAACTTCTATATACTATATAAAAAAAAAATTAATCGGACGGAGCCTTTCAGTCAAATTGGTGGTTCTTTTGTATATGTATGGTGGTTCTTTTGTATATGGAAAAAATGCGATATAGTTAGACTTTTTTTTTAATTAATTTTTTTAGGATTCGACCAATATAAAACGGGTTTTAATGAAAATATTAGTCCTGTACATTAATGTTTACCATACATTTCATATACTACTCTTTTCAATGTTAAAAGTGGAGTTAATGTATAATAGACTATTTTTCTGTTAAAAACGAGAAAAGGTTATTTTAGATAACTCCAATTCCGAATAAAGAATTCCCATTAGTTATCTTGAAAAAGTTACATTTAAAGTGGCTAATATTTCCAAGAGGTTAATCACGTTTCCAATTAAACTGATTAAGCTTTATATAATATATATATAAAAAAGGTCAAAATAAGGAGGGCTACAAAAAATGCAAAGAATTATTTTTGGCACACAAAATTGAATGTGAACAATTCACTTAAATGCCGCGATTTTTCAACTTTTTAATGTTTTTTTTTCTTTTTAATTTTGTATTCCATTTTTGGCACACCAATTGGTCAGTATCTGAGATGGGACCGACCAAGTAAACCATTTACATGGCATTTAAACAAACAAATTATGTTGTTGAACAAATATTGTGCCCACGACCGCAGTCCTTTTCAGTGCCAAAAGACTCGTTAATTAACATGTGGCCAATGGAAAAAACAGAAGCCAATATAAAAAAATTTCTGTGGATAGGTAGAGGAAAAAGCCAAATCCCAGCGACAAGGAAAAAACGTAGAGTACCAATGTGAATAGGTCTCTCCTGTTGCTTCAACAATCATCCAAAAACAAGTGTGAAAAAGTGCGACCAAACTCCCACACTTAGTCAAATGATTTTTTACGGCATTCGGTGGAATGAGCCTTAGTAAGACCTGCATTTTTTCAAAGAGTCTCCAAAATTACAGTCCACATTGGTTTTTGAACCCACTTTACATGCAATGAATTAAGAGGTTTCGTAGGAATGTATTAATAATTTGTTTAATCAGGCAATAACGGTTAAAGTTTCTGTAAGATATTAAAAATATCGCAGAGAACGGTACTACCAGTAAAATTTAAAATTTTAAAAAAATTATTTATTATTTATTATTTATTATTTATTATTTATTATTTATTATTTATTATTTATTATTTATTATTTATTATTTATTATTTATTATTTATTATTTATTATTTATTATTTATTATTTATTATTTATTATTTATTATTTATTATTTATTATTTATTATTTATTATTTATTATTTATTATTTATTATTTATTATTTATTATTTATTATTTATTATTTATTATTTATTATTTATTATTTATTATTTATTATTTATTATTTATTATTTATTATTTATTATTTATTATTTTTATTATTTATTATTTATTATTTATTATTTATTATTTATTATTTATTATTTATTATTTATTATTTATTATTTATTATTTATTATTTATTATTTATTATTTATTATTTATTATTTATTATTATTATTATTATTATTATTTATTATTTATTATTTATTATTTATTATTTATTATTTATTATT